>JARGCV010000146.1:0-675000 GCA_034064705.1 Bothrops alternatus | reverse complement strand
ATCTCGCAAATCACGAGCGGCTCAAGCAATGAATGACACGAAGTATAATATTTGTGATCAATAAATCAGTCAGGGAACTTGATTAATATGACCTGTTTTAATTGTGAAATTTAGCACTGGAAGAAAGATCAATGCATAGTCTGTCATGAAAGGAGCTTTTAGGATGTCTAAATTATTAGGGGATTCAGATGGCATGATCTTATGCTGGTAGCTTTCCAATGTTTCCTTAGGACTTTTTCCCATTAAAAAGAAATGCAGGATAGTACAATTTAACTTTTTGATAGATCATAGTAGGTATCTCTGGGGATCACAAGGGCTAGAAATGTTTTGTTTGTTTTTTGTTTATGAATGAAGACTGAAAGTTTGTGGAGTCCTGCAAAAGCAGGAGATGAACGAAATGGCCCATTGATTGTAAACCAGAAGCTTGATCTATCCCTGAATAGTAATTTTAACTGGTGCAAACAAATTTGGTTACGTTTTCGCTGACAATTTCAGGCTGCCTGACCGAAAGGTGTTTCCAGGAGTTCACAGGTATTACTGAATTCAACTCTGGTGTTTTCAGTTCCCTGACATAATCATTAAGATTCTAATTTCTCCCATCATTCTCTTGCGAAGTAATTCTGCATGCTTAAGTTTGTCCAGTCATCATACAAAGCAATGTTTCTCAATCTTAGCAATGTTAAGATATGTGGACTACAACTCCCAGAGAGTTGTAGAGAGAAATAGTCTCAACTACTTTAAAGAGTTGAATGCTGACTTGCCAATAATCCAGAATCAGATTTTCAAACCTATGCTTCTTTATACAGTATACTAGGGGTAGGCAACCTTGGCTCTTTTATGACTGGTGGACTTCAACTCCCAGAATTCCTGAGCCAGCCATGCTGAGGGGAAAGGGAGAGGTTTCTGTGCTTAGCCAAGCTGGCTCAGGAATTCTGGGAGTTGAAGTCCACGAGTCATAAAAGAACCAAGGTTGCCTGCCCCTGCTTATACTGTATATTCAACTTCTAATCACTCTACAAAAAAGCAATTTCTGTAGTTTAGTATAGATAGTTCTACGTTAGAAGTATGTTATGAGCAGTAAGCATTTCCAGAAGGGTGGCTATGATATATCCATCAGATTTTCAATAGTACGTTGACTGTAGGTTCTCCAAAATCTAGGGACAGAAAGTCATTTGCCTACGAAAATAGTCTGGGTTGCAGAAATTTACAAATATGCTTTACTGAGGTTTCTATATGCTTTACTGAGGTCCTTGTAATATCAAGGCTGGGACTGTTGATATCAGAATCTCCAAGCATTTGTGGTTCTCCTGCACCTCTTAGCAAAGTTCTTAGTGAGGAATATCTCCATACATTTAAATGGAGCAAGGAATTCTGTGTCTGTTTCATTGTTCCTACATTGGGTGAGACTTGTCAGATCTACAAAAGATCTACCTAAAAATGTAGTATATGCAGAAGGATGTCCTCCATCTTGATAAAAATCTATTCTCCTCATTTATCTTTTGTCAAATGCCCTGAATTTCAGCATGTAGAGTTTAATCATACAGTTCCTGGACTGTGGGGGTCCTTGGTGCTCTCTAAGCTTGGTGGTTTTCTCGCAGACATTTCATTACCCAACTAGGTAACATCATCAGGTGGGGTTTGCTCTCTCGCTATTTTTTTCTATTGGTAATCCCTGGATACTAAAAACTTGACTCTTAAGATTAGCAGCACTCTGTTGACTAGGATTACATACATATTACAACTTCATTTTTTTTAATTTCTTTGCTTGCTTCAGCTTCTTCCTGCATTCTAAAATTTTACCTCATATGCCTGGTTTTCAAGAAGAATGTCTGTCCCTGTGTAGCACAGAGTCTGAAAGATGCTTTTCCCTTCTTTTGTGTGTTTCCATAGACTAGATGTGAGCTGCAGTGATGCATTAATGATGTACATTTCAACCATACCTAAAACACTACATTTATCTGCATGTTTATCCTCTTTATAGATTCTTTAATCCAGGGGTCCCCAACCCCCAATCCGTGGACCAATACCGGACCGCACCATGCCAGCAACCGGTTCGCACAAACAAGCAAAGCCCCATCCACGGGATGCAGGCAGCACACAAAACCATGCACTCTCTAGTCCGTGGAAAAACCTTTCTCCACGGAACTGGTCCCTGGTGCCCAAAAGGTTGGGGACCTCTGCTTTAAAGGAATACAAACCCTTGTAAAAAGGAGGAATCCTGTGACATTAGGAATGTTTATTTTCCAAGAGATGTTTTAAATATTAATACTAAGTAGAGCAGGGGTATCAAACTCAATTTCAGTGAGGGCCGCATTAGCATTGCGGTTGCCCTGGAGGGGGGCCGGGTGAGTTTGGCCTACTAGATGGTTGTGGACAGAGTGGGTGCGGCCTACTGGGTGGGCATGGCCAGCTCTACATCATTCGCGTCAAGGGGGCCTGTGGAGGCCTGGGCAGGAGTGGGACAGATCTGAGGGTCTCTGGCAGAAGGGGGTGGGACCGGGGCAAGTGCCAAGGCATGGTCCACTGGAGGAGCCTCACTGCCTGCTGAAACCCCTCCGCCAGAGCCCATCAAGTCAGATATGTGAAGTAGACGAGGGCCATTTGCTGGCCACTTCCAGGCGATGGTGCATTTCTTCATTCCTCACAAAGGGTGACATCTCCCCAGCATGCACCCAGGGGGCAGGGCCAACACGGCAAGGGCTGGTCCTCGCTGTTTCCAGACGGCCTTGTGGAGCTAAGACTGAATGCATTTCAGCATAGATGGCCACCACAAAATTGTACATTGGCTTCTGGCCGGCCTGAGCGAAGGCAGTGGGGGCCGTTCCCTCACTGTTTCCAGGATGGCTTCGCGGGCCACATGAAACTACTTCGCGGGCCACATCCGGCTCCCGGGCCTTGTGTTTGACATGTCTGAAGTAGAGCATTTCCAATGGACTTGGCACAGCACTAAATTTCCAGTTGAAATGCCGCTATCCATAATGTTGATTTTGAAATGAACTAACAGTTACAATGGTGAGCTCCATATCACCATATCTCAGAATAAATTCACTTCATAAAGGCTCTCTGACACCATTCGTGAGTATCCAAAGAATACCAGGAGGCAATGTATGGTCATCATATTGATTTCTCATTATTAGTTAGGGCAGGAATGGAAACCTTTTGGCTACTCAGAAGGGGCCCAGGAAGAGCAGAGGACAGGTGTAGAAATGTTGGCTTTTTAAAAAAACTTTTGAGCAAGAAATATTTTTATAATAGTATGAAGCCAATTACCGATGAACCAAATCTATTCGATATTTTTTGGGAAAATTAAGGGAAAATAGGGATTTTAGCATATAAGGAACGGTTGCTGGAATTGGGTATGTCTAGTTTAATGAAGAGAAGGATGAGGGGGGACAAGATAGCCGTGTCCCAATATCTCAGGGGCTGCCACAAAGAAGAAGGAGTCAAGCTATTCTCCAAAGCGCCTGAAGGCAGGACAAGAAGCAACGGATGGAAACTAACCAAGGAGAGAAGCAACCTAGAACTAAGGGGAAACTTCCTGACAGTTAGAACAATTGACCAGTGGAACAACCTGTCTCCAGAAGCGGTGAATGCTCCAACACTGGAAGTTTTTAAGAAGAGACTGGACAGCCATTTGTCTAAAATGGTATAGGAGAGGGGTAGGCAACCTTGGCTCTTTTATGACTCGTGGACTTCAACTCCCAGAATTCCTGAGTCAGCATGGCTCAGCTTGGAAACATCTCCCTTTCCCCTCAGAGTGGCTGGCTCAGGAATTCTGGGAGTTGAAGTCCACAAGTCATAAAAGAGCCAAGGATGCCTACCCCTGGCATAGGATTTCCTACCTGAGCAGGGGGTTGGACTAGATGACTTCCAAGATCCCTTCCAACTTTTTAAAATTATTATTGTTGTTGTTGTTATTAATTTCTCTCTGAATTAAGGCTGGTGATGGCGACAAAATGGAGAATTTGCAAGGTCTAATAGCATGATATTCAGCCATCTGTACCAATATGCTTGGTTTTCTTCTTACGCTTCACAATTAGGATTTTGCTTAATTGTTGGACACTCTTCCTTCCATACTTGAAACTTTATCAGCTCAATAGTGTTATTTCTTTCTCAACAGTTACTAAAATATTGTTTATTATAACTTGCAGCATACATGAATCTGAGCCTTCTGTTGAAGCAAGCTGGAGGTATTACTCTTCAATCTGCCCCCTGAAACTTTTTTTTTGTTTACCTCTCAACCAATACCTCATTTCCTTTCCTCAGATATAATTTCCTGAAATGTATTAATCCCAAACATCTACAGCACAGTGGTTCCCAGTCTTCGATGCAAATGACTTGAGCCATATGAAGTCCTCATAATGGAATTTCTAGTTTGACATGACCACAGTTGAGCCCAAAATTTACGTTGCTAAGCGAGACATTTGTCTGGCCCCATTTTTTATGACCTTTTTTGCCACGGTTGCTAAGTGAATCACTGCAGTTGTTAAGTGAGTAACACGGTTGTTAAGTGAATCTGGCTTCCCTTATTGACTTTGCTTCTCAGAAGGTCGCAAAAGGGGATCACGTGACCCCGGGACACTGGGCAACCGTCATAAATATGAGTCAGTTGCCAATGGTCTGAATTTTGATTATGTGACCCACAGGGATGCTGCAACGGTCACAAGTATGAAAAACGGTCATCAGTCACTTTTTTCAGTGATGTTGTAGCTTTGAACAGTCACTAAATCAACTGCTGTAAGTTGAGGACTACTTGTCTGTAAGGTTCAGAAGACACAGAAGAGGCTTTATAGTCTCATTAGCATCCATTTCCTGAAATGTCTTCCTTTTTCTTTGCGGTGAAAGGATGTTTGTTACCCAGTATTCACAGGAAGCATTCACACAGCGTAAAAATAAAAATAAAAATCAGAACACTGGAGACAGGGAATCTATCAACGTACCCGAAGCTAAGCAAATACAGGCAGTCCTCGACATAGGACCACAATTGAAAATAGAATTTCTGTTGTTAAGCAAGGCAATTGTTAGGCGAGTTGCGCCTGATGTTACAACCTTTTTTTTTTGCCATGGTTGTTAAGCAAATCGCTGAACTTGTTAAGTGAATCAGGAGGTCATAAAGCAAATCTGACTTCCCCCACTGATACCAAAGGACACACTCAGACTCAGGTCAAAGTTCATGCCACAGGAACAACTCCAAACAAAAGGCTCCGGAGGGTATAAAAACCCACTCCCTGCATGTGCTCTTTCTCTTTTCTTCCAGAGCCATCTTTCTGTCTGGCTCTCCTCGTCAATAAACTGCAACCTTCTTTCTAAAGCAGTCGCCATGTTGTTTATTCCCGGCTTGGACTGAACCATGATGAAAACTTTTCCTTCAACAGTACAAAGCTCAACATTTTGACATTCAACCCCAATATGGATGTCTCAGTGATCTAAACTGAAATGCCACCTGAAATGCTTCCCTGTTTTAGATACAGAGTCAAGCTGAACATTCATGGTTTTTCCAAACTGATGGACATATGGACTCAAGGAACACAAGATTTCATTTCAGTTCATCTGTCAAATCAGGTAGCTCCTGGGAACCACTGTGTGATCAGATATCCTGGTGATTTAAAGGAAATTAACAATGTCTATGCCTTCAAAAACTCCTTACATATGGACTCTTCTGAGACTACCTAAAATTTCTTCTAACCAATGTTGCATATTTCACAGCACCCATATCTCTTCGAACACGTGCCAATAAAAGTCGCAGAGTAATTTATCAGAGTTTTTTTTAAAAAAAAAACATAAATGTTCATTAAACGTGAACGGAATATCCACAAATATATTTTTGTAAGGTCTTCCTCATTTTTTCCCCATTTTCGTTGCATATGTTTTGTACGAGATTTGTATCAGAACTGAAGAAGCTTCTTGGATGCAAAGCAAAAAGAAACAAACAAGAAAGTTTTTTTGGGGGGGGGGAAAGCACCTTTGGGATGATCCTGTCTCCTCTTTGCATGCCAAGTCTCCTGACTTAGAGATAAATGTGAATTCACCGGATGTGGACCACACCTTTTAAGCAAGGAGTTTTGTCATGAAAAAAAAAGTCAAGCTAAAGTAGAGACTGGGTGCTTCACTAACCTACCTCTTCTTTCTCCTTAAATCTGGTTTTAACAGCTACTTTCCTTGGTGTGCTTTTTGTGCCTCCCTCATTTGAATGCACCCTTGTTAAAATCTGTAGGAAGTTGTTCCTTATCTACTGCCTCTAATGCCTCTAAATTCTCCCTTTCCACCAGAAATCGGTTTTCGGTGGCTTACGCAGCTCAGAAGCCTTGGCTCTTGAATGCAACGGTGGAAGAAAACATTATCTTTGGGAGTCCTTTTAATAAACAGAGGTAAACAAATTTCACATCTTTCTCTTTCCAAACAACAAAGGTGCCAGAATTCCAGCCCTTTTTTTGTAGATTCAGCTTTGAGATAATTACAGCGCAATGACAAACTGGTGTTTGGCACTTGACACCACTTAGCTAATGCGGGCTGATCTTGAAAATGAAGCAAGGCTGGCCTAGGTGAGTTGAAATTTGGATGGCTGGACTTTGTGTGGATTCCAGGGCTGCTGGACCAGGCTGGAAAATTGGAATAATATCCCAGGGAAAAAAAAGGTAGAGGTAGTCCTTGCTTAATGACCATTCACTTAGTGACTGCTCACAGTTATGACAGCACTGAACAAGTGATAGTTATAGACCTCCTTGGATTTACAGCCATAGCAGCCCTCCTGTGGTCAGCTGATCAAAATTCAGATGTGGGGCAGCCCACCTGTATTTACGTCCCAACATGCACTTCTAAATATGGCAAGCCACTCAGAGTTCCCCTGTGGGAAGATAGGCAGCCAATAAATTGGATAAGTAAAAATAAATAAATGAACTTCAAATGCTCCCACCCACTTATCTCCCTTCCAACTCTGCCCTTTTAACCACCGTGCACGCTGCCGCTGCCACTTATACCTGCTACCAGCTGCCACTCCTTGCTGACCTTGGCTGAATTCTTTCTCCTGCTGCTTATGAGGTACACTCAGGGGCTAGGTGCACCTGGTCAGCAGCGGGAGGAAGAGGATAGGAGGGTCAGCGAGGAGTGGTAGTGTAGTGCAAGACAATGAAAAGAGCAGATATTGAGGGGAGAGAAAGGTAGGCAAAAAAGTTAAAGCAGAGGTCAGCATGGCGGGACAGGAGACACTAGAGCAGGAGTCTTCAAACTTGGCCCTTTTATGACTTGTGGATTTCAAGTGCCAGAATTCCTCAGCCAGCATGCCTGGCTGAGGAATTCTGAGAGTTGGAATCCACAAGTCATAAAAGGCCCAAGTTTGAAGACCCCTGAGCTAGAGGTCCTCACCTGAAAATCAAAACTAGCTACTAAGATTGTTGGTCGGGCAGGGACAAAAATATCAAGCAAAATGAATGAAATGGGAAATGGCCCCTTTGTCAGTCAATAGGAGTGCTGATTTACCACCGGCCTATCAGCTAAGGACCAGCAGCACAAAGAAACAACAGTTAATGATTTAATAGCCAGCCATCAACACTCTAATTAACAACTAAAACCTACCCGCAATCATGCGTTATATAACTATAATGTGTAGAACAGCCCAGTGCACACACGAGCCTAAAAGCTTGGAAGAATAAACCTTTGGTCCCGATGGCTGACTCTGGTTGGCTCCTGCAAAACCAAAACAAGTGGAATTGCCAAGTGGTGCAGTCACAATGTTCTTTCGCCTAACAACTGCCTTGCTAAGGAATGGAAATTCCAGTCCAATTAGGGTCATTAA
This sequence comes from Bothrops alternatus, assembly GCA_034064705.1. NCBI lineage: Eukaryota > Metazoa > Chordata > Lepidosauria > Squamata > Viperidae > Bothrops > Bothrops alternatus. The sequence goes on along the minus strand of JARGCV010000146.1, from coordinate 667,208 downwards.
GCACGGATTATTTGTAAAGGTAAAAGTTTCCCTGTCAATCATGTCCAACTCTCATCTCTGTTTCTTGGCTGAGGGAGCCAGCGTTGTCCGAAGACAATTTCCATGGTCATGTAGTCAGCATGGCTGTACGCCAAAGATGCACAAACAAGCAAAGCCCCATCCGTGGGATGCAGGCAGAACACAAAACCACGCCCCCTCTGGTTTGCGGAAAAACCTCTCTCCACGTAACCAGTCCCTGGTGCCCAAAAGGTTGGGGACCTCTGGTCTGGACTACTTGTAGCAACAACCATTTGCATCTTGAAGCCCTGAAATCTGCAGGTCTAAAATCACCAAGAATACCTGGTGCCTTCCTTCCATTTTCCTTTCTTTTCATCTTTACAAGACAGGCGGCAGTGCATCCAGAAGCTGACAAATAACCTTACAAGCTAGTCAGCGAGAAGACACTCTTTTAAACCGCCATTCTTCCCTGTAAATTTCCTCTAAGCTGCATTCCCCCGTTGCCTCGTAAAATGTGAAGTGGGAAGGCAATGCATTTGCTAAGATAACCTTTCCCTCTTTGCAGACCTTGTCAAATGCTCTGGTAAGCCGTCCGCCTCTCTTCCCTCCCCTGGCCACATTCTTTGATCCTGGAAAGTGTTTTCCAAAAAAGGATATTATGAAATGGAGGATGGGAAAACATCTATATAGCTCCCAAGAGGAAAACAGAAGGAGTAGGTTAATAAAGGCAGCCCAGTGCCATTGACTTAAAACTTAGTGGAATTGATCCTAATCAGAGGCACAGCTCCAGATGTGGGTTATCAATCATAATATGGGAGCTGGGGCTGAATTTAAAGTTTATGATATCAGTTCCAAGGGAAAAAATTGGCGGAGAAAGAGGGGAAGTCATACATTTAAAAAAAAAAGAATAATTTAGAGCACTTCTGGGTGAATACTATCTACACAGGAAATGGGTTTTTGATTCCCAGACTCGCCTTTTGCACCAAAATCATTTTGCTACTTTCCCACCCACCCTGTTTTCTTTTATTCCATGTTTATATTTAATTTGAAGGGGAAAACAAAAGGAATATTACTGTTGTTTAATATTTGGGAATCACAAGTCACCCAGAACATTATCCTCATATCCTGAATTTCTATAGTGGTTCACACAACAAGCTCTGATTGCTTAATTAATTCGTGTCGTGGGTTCAGACAAAACACAAAATCATAAAGTAAACATACAGGCTTCATTACGAATTTTTTTTTTTAAAAAAGACCAATTTCAAACAAGCCAAACTTAGCATGACGTACCAATGAAAACAGATTCTTGTCTGACTTATTTTATTTCACAAATTTATACAGCTGCCTGTCTCACAAAATATGCCTCTGGGCAGCATACAAGCATTGCAGCAATTAAAAAACCATAGAACAATCTTTAAAAAAAAACCTGAAACTTGAGTCTTATTTTGTTTGTTTGTTTGTTTAATTTGAAAACTAAGATTGCACGAGAGTACAGGTAATCCTTGACTTACAACAGTTCGTTTAGTGCAGCGGTTCTCAACCTATGGGTCACGACCCCATTTGGGGTCGAACGACCATTTCGCGGGGGTCGCCGGACACCACGGTCCGCCATTTTGTTTTTTGTTTTTTTGTGTTTTTGTTTTGTCGGGGTCGCGCCACGCGTGGGCGGGGCAAGTGGGGTCTCAACATGAAAAAGGTTGAGAACCACTGGTTTAGTGACTGTTCAAACTGACAACGGCACTGAAGAAAGTGATTTGTGGCTGTTTTTCACACCTAAGACCATTGCAGCACCCCCCATGGTCACGTGATCAGAATTCAGACGCTTGGCAGCTGATTCATATTTATGATGACTGCAGTGTCCAAGGAGGTCATGTGATCCCCTTTTGCAACCTTTTGACAGGCAAAGTCAACGGGGAAGCCAGCTTCACTTAACAAACGTGTTGCTAACTTAACAACTGCAATGATTCACTTAGCAACGGTAGCAAGAAAGGTCGTAAAATGGAGAAAAACTCACTTAACAACTGTCTCACTTAGTCGTACGTTAAGGACTGCCTGTGTCTCTTGGTCATTTAAAGATCCAATGGCTCCATTTCCAAAAAACAGCAAAGTTTAGTCCATTTTAATTTTGCTTCGATATAAGGAACGGTTGCTGGAATTGGGGATGTCTAGTTTAACGAAGAGAAGGACGAGGGGGGGACATGATAGCAGTGTTCCAATATCTCAGGGGCTGCCCTCAGAGAAGAGGGAGTCAAGCTATTCTCCAAAGCGCCTGAAGGCAGGACAAGAAGCAACGGATGGAAACTAACCAAGGAGAGAAGCAACCTAGAACTAAGGAGAAACTTCCTGACAGTTAGAACAATTAACCAGTGGAACAACCTGCCTCCAGAAGCGGTGAATGCTCCAACATGGGAAATTTTTAAGAAGAGATTGGACAGCCATTTATCTGAAATGGTATAGGGTTTCCTGCCTGAGCAGGGGGTTGAACTAGATGACCTCCAAGGTCCCTTCCAACTTTGTTATTATTATTATTTCTCATGGCTGAGGGCAGATCCCTCCTGCTTGATCTAATGGGATAGGGAGATGGTTGGGAAGGGGCAGTCTCTCAAATAACCTAGTGGCACGCCTTGCCATGTTGGGCTTTAGGGGTCAAAACCAGCGCCCGGAAGCAGACTGGGAACCAATGCAGTTCACGGAGCATTTAAAAACAATGTTTCTCAACCTTGGCAACTTTTTTCAGCGGCGTTGTAACTTTGAACGATCACTAAACAAACTGTGGTAAGTTGAGGACTGCCTGTCATCTGTTTTAACTGTATTATAAATCGGCCAGCCTCTGTAGAAACTGTCTTCCATCTGACTTCCACCTCTAGTCCGTCTTTGTTCCAGATTTGATTTGCTAGCCTGTAAAAACCTTCCAGTCTTCTCTGGACCTCATGCTTTTTTTTTTTTTTTAAATATTTCTTCCACAGGTACAAAACAGTCACTGATGCCTGTTCCCTACAACCTGACATTGATCTGTTGCCCTTTGGAGATCAGACAGAAATTGGAGAAAGGGTAAATTCAGAAGGAAGACTTCGTTGTTATTTTTCAGACACTCCAGCATTATTAAGAGACCCCAGAATGCTGGAGTGTATCCACTCTATTGCTCAAGCAACGACCTCTGGATCCTCAGGCTGATTTTGTGTGCTCCCTCTGCGGGAGATCATTTCAGACCGAGGATCCAATTGGATTGAGTCGGTGTACATATTTAGTTAAAAAATTAAATTAGCTTAGAATTGCCCCTTCCTTACAGATGGATGCTTAGGAAAGAGAGAAGCGGGACCAAAATGGAAATTATCGCCCTCCTTCTCCTCATCCTACCTTTTCTCCAGGGGCTCAAGCCACCAGCTGTACAATTTTATCCCAATTTTAACAGCCCTGTGAGATAAGCTGAGCTGATGAGAAACAACACGTGGCCAAAATTCACCCAAGAAGTTTTCATGGCTGGAAGCAGGTCAGATTAAAAACCGTGATGGTGCAGTGGTTAGAATGCAGTATTGTGGGCTAACTCTGCTCACTGCTGGGAGTTCGATCCTGTGCGGCTTAAAGTTGACTCAGCCTTCCATCCTTCCGAGGTGGGTAAAAGGAGGAGCCAAATTGCTGGGAGGCAAAATGCAAATAATGCTGACATTGTAAACTGCCCAGAGTGCTGTAAGCTTTGCTGGCTGAGGAATTCTGGGAGTTGAAGTCCACAAGTCTTAAAGTTGCCACGGTTGAGGACCCCTGCTGTAAACCACTATGGAGTGTTATATAAGTCTAAGTGCTATTGCTGAACCTTGGTCTTCCTAATTTAGTCCTGTTAGTCCCAAAGATGGCTTTGAAGAAATACTATCTTGGGAAACACAGCCTTTAGAGAAAATCAGGTTGTGCCATCCTTGCATTCATCCTACTACTTAGAACATAGAATAATGGAGTTGGAAGGGACCTTGGAGGTCTTCTAGTCCAACTCCCTGCCCATGGTAGGAGATATCTATGCCATTCTGGACAAAAGGCTGTCCAGTCTCTTCTTGAAAACCTCCAGTAATGGAGCATCCACAATTGCACTTTCAGGAAATCTCTCCTTAATTCTAGGTTGGATGTCTCTTTAATGATCTTCCACCTGTTTCTTCTGCCTTCAGTACTTTGGAGAATTGGTTGACCCCCTCTTCTCTGTGACAGCCTTTCAAAGATGTAACTGTCCAGCCTATTGAAGCCCTTTCAATGCCTCCAATATTTTATTACCCAGCTTGGGGTGTACACCTTAAAATTAAGTGGCTGGTTTTACCTGCATTTTTCTTTCCTGCCTACTACTGCTTCTGCATGTGTTGCCACTCCTGATGAGGTTTGTCATGCCATCAAATGGCTTTGAGCTTCATGGCAACTTCATGGAGCAAGTACGAAGTGCTTCACGGTTCTTGGCAAATCCATTCCAGTACCAGTTAGCTTTGCCATAAGGTGGTATTTATAGCTCACAGTGTTTGGAAATGTCTTATCCCTGCTTATTACAATTGTACGAGAGAGAGAGAGAGAGATTCCTTGAGAAAGACCCCGATGTTAGGAAAGATGGAAGGCAAAGGGAGAAGGAGATGGAGGAGGAGGAGATAGCTAGATAGTGTCATCAACACAATGAATATAAATTTGGGCCAACCCTCCTGCCCATTGCCCCACCCGCCAGAGACCCCCTGGATCTCCCCCAACCCTGCCCGGCCCCCACAGGCATCCCTCTCCAGGAGCAACATCGAGCAGGCCACACCCACCCTGGCCACGCCCACCCAGTCTGCCATGACCACCATAGCTATGCCCACCCAGTGGGCCACGCCCACCCAACACCCAGCGGTACATAAGTGGGTTTTGGGTTGCAGTTTGGGTACTTGGTCTCTAAAAGGTTCGCCATCACTGCACTGGCAGTGGAGGACGGGGCTGGGGGGCTGGCTTGCTATGGCCCATGGGGTTGTGAAGAGTTGGACACAACGTGTTTCCCCGATAGTAAGACACCCCCGATTGTAAGACGTATCGGGGTTTTCAGGGGGTCGGCTAATATAAGCCGTACCACGAAAGTAAGACATATTACTCCTGCCCACTTCCGCCTCCTGCTTAAAATACTTAAATACTTAAAATACTTAAAATACTTAATATACTTAAAATACTTAAAATAAAACTGACAATTGTTTTCCAATCAATATAAGCCGTACCCCGAAAGTAAGACATAGTGGGGCTTTTGGGGATAAAAAGAAAGTGTGACCCTGTCTTGCTTTAGGGGAAACACGGGTAGCAACTAAACAACAACAATCCCTGCTTATATGCCAAGATCTTTTTTTCTCCTCTTTTAGACTGTTCACGCTTTAGGGTTGTTAGCCAACAGCGCTGAGATTGAATAAACCAATGTCATATATAAATTTGGAAGAAGTTTAGTTTTAGGGTGTTTTTTTTTTTAAAAAAATAGTCGGTATTTTTCAAGGGCTTGTCCATAAAGATGCTGCAATGTTTGGGCAGTCGACTGAAAATTATGGTTTATTATACCCATTAGGGAATTAATTTGAGCGGAGGTCAACGGCAACGCATCTGTGTCGCTCGGGCGCTCTACCAAAACACCAGCATCGTCTTCCTGGTAAGTGAAAAGTACTTTAAAAGAGGCAAAAGCAGTTTCAAAGCCAGGAGAAAGAAGAATCTAGGTTCCATCCAAAACGATCTACTGTAGAACTGTGTTTCTACAACCTTGGCAGCGTTAAGCATGGCTGGCTGGGGAATTCTGGGAATTGAAATCCACATGGCTTAAAGTTGCCAAGGTTGAGAAACACTGATCTAGATCAGGGGTCCCCAGTCTGTGAGCCACAGCCTACTACCGGTCTGTGGCCTATTCACAATCAGATCACGCGAGTGGCTGGCTGGTGTGTCCAGCTCCACTCCCTTGAGCGTTGCAGGGGCTTGCAGCCCCACTTGTGCGAGCATTGTAGGTGCTCACGACCCCATTGGTGTGAGTGTGCTCAGGGGCTCAGGCGCGTGCTAGCGGCCTCACTCGCGTGAACGTCACTGTCAAAAATCGGGCGTGACTCATTTAACAAGCACCTTGCTTTGCAATAGAAATTGTGATCTCAGTTGTGGTCATAAGTTGAGGACTCCTGGGCTACCTGGCTGTTAGATATTATTTTTTTTTCCACCATCCCCCCACCCCCCACCCCAGCTTATAATACCAGATTTGGATGGCAAGGCAAATATTCAGCAGAGTGTTTGTATGTGTTGACAATATACTGAAAATGGGAAAACAACTTGCTTCTTTTCAGAGTTCCAAAACTTAGTAGAACTATTTATTTATTTATTTATTTAATTCGATTTCTATGCTGCCCTATTCCAAAAACTCAGGGCGGCTTACAACATAGATAATAACATATAGAAATCTGACATTAAATACATTTATAAAACCCCCAGATTAAAAACCAATCATCCGAAAACAAGCTTACAACAAACATACACTGGCTGGGGCAAGGTGTTAACTGCCCCAGGCCTGTCGGCAAAGATGTGTCTTCAACAATTTGCGAAAGGCGGGGAGGGTGGGGGCAATACAGATCTCCAGGGGGAGTTGGTTCCAGAGGACCGGGGTCGCAACAGAGAAGGCTCTTCCCCTAGGCCCCGCCAGGCGACACTGTCTGGCTGACGGGACCTGGAGAAGGCCGACCCTGTGGGCCCTAACCGGTCACTGGGTTTCATGCGGCAGCAGACTGTCCCGTAAGTAACCTGGTCTGATGCCATGTAGGGCTTTATAGGTCATAACCAACACTTTGAATTGCGTTCGGAGACCAATTGGCAGCCAATGCAGCTCGCGGAGTGATGTTGAAATGTGGGCAGAAAGTTTTGTCTATCGTGTCCCTGTATCCTCTCACCAAATTTTTAGGTGATGCATCAGCTAAAAAAAAGTTGCCCAATCTCACTTAGAGGTTTAAGACAGCTATAATTTTAAAGAGATGGTGATTGTGAAAAACTCATTAATTTAAAGGAGAAAAGTAATATTTTAACTGAATTAATTTATTAGCCAAGGCCAAAAAATGCGTAAGCAAATTACAGAAGGAGATCTATAATAATTTTCTATCTCCCCTCCATCAGCACTGAGAGTGCAATGTTGAATATTATCAGTGGGAATGCCATTCTACCGGTATGAGTAGCAGAAGTTAGGTAGCGTTAACAAGAGGTGCTGGAGACAATAAGATAGAATATAATATCTCTTTTGTGAGGCTTTGGTTAATTTCCTATATGGAATTCCAGGATGACCCATTTTCTGCCTTGGACATTCACCTCAGTGACCACTTAATGCAAGAAGGCATTGTGAAATTCCTGAAAGATGACAAGAGGACACTTGTCTTAGTGACTCATAAACTGCAGTATCTTCCACATGCTGACTGGGTAAGATGGGTGGGTGGGTGGGTGGATGGATGGAAGGAGGGAGGGAGGGAGGGAGGGAGGGAGGGAGAGAGAGAGACAGATAGACAGACAGACAGGTTGGAGGGATGGAGGGAGGGAGAGAGGGAGAGAGAGATATGGATGGAGGGATAGATAGATAGATAGATAGATAGATGGATGGATGGATGGATGGATGGATGGATGGATGGATGGATGGATGGATGGATGGACGGTCAGATGGGCAGGCAGGCAGACAGACAGACAAACAGGATGGAGAGAGAGAGAGAGAGAGAGAGAGAGAGAGAGAGAGAGAGAGAGAGAGAGAGATGGATGGATAAAGACAGACAGACAGACAGACAATTATGGATGGATGGGTGGATGGATTGGCCCAAAGTCCCCCAGCTGGCTTTCATAGCGAAGGCAAGACTAGAACTCACATCTCCTGTTCTACCCTAGACCAGGGATAGGCAACTCAAAACACTGAAAGAGCCACTTGGACCCGTTTCCCACCAAAAAGAAAACACTGGGAGCCGCAAACCCTTTTGATATCTAAAATGAAGATAACACTGCATATATCCTTTTTTACCTTTATTTTGTGTGTGTGTGTGTGTGTGTGTGTGTGTGTACACACACATATACACATACATACACATACACACACACATATATATACACACACACATACATACATAGATAGATACACACACCTATAATAAAGGTAAAAAAGGATATATGCAGTGTTATCTTCATTTTAGATGTCAAAAAGATCTCTGTCTCTTTCCCTCCCTCCCTCCCTCTCCCTCTCCCTCTTTCTCATTCTTTTTCTCTCTCTTTCCTTTCCCTCTCTCTCTTTCCTCTCCCCCTCCCTCTTTCTCTCCTCTCCCCCTCTTTCTCTCTCTCCCCCTCTCTCTCTTTCTCCCCCCTTTCTCCGATCTTCTGTTCACCTGGCAAGCTGGCTTCAAGCTGTTCTCCAACAAGCTCAGGGGTAGGCAACCTCGGCTCGTTTATGACTCATGGACTTCAAGTCCCAGAATTCCTGAGTCAGCATAGCTGGGCTAGCTAGCTCTCTCCTGCTTCCTGCTTCCTGCTTCCTGCAGAGACGCAGCAAAGGGAGGAGCTCCGCCCAAATAAGCTTTTCAGCTCGTCGGAGAACACTGTGAGTGCATTCTCTTTTTTACACACAAACACACACACACACACACACAGAGAGAGAGAGAGAGAGAGAGAGGGAGGGAGGGAGAGAGAGGGAGAGAGTGCAAGTGCCTCTCTCTGTCTCTGTCTCTCTCTGCAAATAGCAGAGGAGGCTGGGAGCCATAGGGGAAGGCTCAAAGAGCCACATGCGGCTCCGGAGCCGCAGGTTGCCGACCTGTGCCCTAGACCAAACAGGCTATATGACAAACATGTCTATATCAATGAAGACAAGGGTAAAGGATTCAGGGGCAGCATTTTGCTTCAACGACTGGATACAAATCAATTCTCACAGATGTGATGTCTAAGCAAGAGTCATGGATGAATGAAATGTAGGTTTGATCTCAGAATTCATCTGCTGCTCAGAATTCATCATGGTACAAAGAAGCTCTTTTGTTACTGACAACTGGAAGGCAACTAGTTAAGAAGACATCCTTGGTAGAAAAGTGATGTTAATCTATGCCATGCCATCTCAGATTTATTATCTGATAATAATATTAAAGTGTGCTGGCTTAACTCACTAAGTCCCAAACAGAACACCTGTAATCTATGCATAGACTCTATTAAGCTCCCAGGACTGAAGTCTAGAATCAGTTCTGGGGTCAACAAGGTCAGCACCGGTAGATGATTCCAGATGCCTCACACTACACTTTTTACAATTTCACCCACAGATAGATTTCCAATATCCAAACCGGCAGATATTTATGGAAGAGCTTCATGGTTTACTTTTCCTTCTTAGATCATTGCCATGAAAGATGGCACTGTTCTCAGAGAAGGGACCCTGAAGGACATCCAAACTAAAGACGTGGAGCTGTACGACCACTGGAAAACTCTCATGAATCGTCAAGACCAGGAACTGGAAAAGGTAAATATGAAGAGTGGGAAAATGAAGGCCTGGTTTGATCCATATGTGGTGACCTTCGGTGACATTTCTATCCAAATGTTCTTTGTTGGCAGTCTCTTGGTGAAAGGTTTTGGTGCTCACACTAAGAAGCAAGCAGGCAAATTCAGGTCTACCAATGTTAATTGAAAGACATGCTACCATTAAAATTGTAAAATTGCTAGCATAATAAAACAGCAATCCATTACTAAACTGTTGGGGGCAATAGGCTGACTCTCTAAACCGCTTAGAGAGGCTGTAAAGCACTGCAAAGCGGTATATAAATCTACGTGCTATTGCTATATAAGTGCCATTGCTATATAAGTCTAAGTGCTGTTGCTATTCCTTAGGGCAGGGGTAGGCAACCGTGGCTCTTTTATGACTGGTGGTCTTCAACTCCCAGAATTCCTGAGCCAGCATGGCTAAGCATGGAAACCTCTCCCTTTCCCCTCAGCATGGCTGGCTCAGGAATTCTGGGAGTTGAAGTCCACGAGTCATAAAAGAGCCAAGGTGGCCTACCCCTGGCCTAGGCCGCTTTATGACTGGTGGACTTCAACTCCCAGAATTCCTGAGCCAGCATGGCTAAGCATGGAAACCTCTCCCTTTCCCCTCAGCATGGCTGGCTCAGGAATTCTGGGAGTTGAAGTCCACCAGTCATAAAAGAGCCAAGGTGGCCTACCTCTGCCTTAGGGATAAACCCAACCCACTCCTCAGGTTGAAATAATGGCCCTCACCTCATGTTCTAAAAAGTCTTTGTACCAAATTTTTAATGCCCCTATGCAGGATATGGACGCTGATCAAACTACTCTAGAAAGGAAAACTCTCCGAAGAGCCATGTACCCAAGAGAATCAAAAACACAGCTGGAGGATGAGGATGAAGGTAATGTGGGTGTTATTTTGTTTGAGCTGTTAAATATGGGGGTAATTATGCATGAGTGTACATTTAAGCAATAAACATGAAGCCCTTTAGGTCTCACACATGCTTGCTATGAATGACTTTCTAGTAAGTGGCATTTCGTCAACAGTTAAAAGCCTAAAATTTGAAGATAAGTTGGCAACAGGAAAGTGGGATGTAGGACCCCTCTCTCCTTGAGACTCAGGATTTTGCTGACCTAAAACATACGAAGAACAGTTGCAGGGTTTGGGTTTGGCTGATGTAGAGAAAAGAAAGACGAGGGAGGACACGATAGCAGTATTCCAGTATTTGAGAGGCTACCACAAAGAAGAGGGAGTCAAGCTATTCTCCAAAGCGCCTGAAGGCAGGACAAGAAGCAATGGATGGAAACTAATCAAGGAGAGAAGCAACCTGGAACTAAGGAAAAACTTCCTAACAGTGAGGACAATTAACCAGTGGAACAATCTGCCTCCAGAAGTTGTAGGTACTTCATCACTGGAGGTTTTTAAGAGACCGGACAGTCACTTGTCTGAAATGGTAGGGGTCTCCTGCTCAGTGACTATCACCACTTTGCTACTAGAACCTGGTGGTGCAATTATGAGGCCGTATTTGAATGTCTATCACTACCTAGAATCTCACTATATCTCTGTTGATCTTGTGGGAGATAACTAAATTGTCCAGGTTAATTGACTCAGTGACCTCTGTAACTTTTCAGAGGAAGAGGAGGAAGAGGAAGAAGATGACAGCATGTCTGCTGCAATGCCACTCAGGATGAAGATGCCTTGGAAGACTTGTTGGCTCTATCTCACTTCGGGTGGTTTTCTTCTGCTCTCCTTGATGATCTTCTCCAAACTCTTGAAACACTCGGTCATGGTTGCTATTGACTTTTGGCTGGCTCAGTGGACATCTACGAATCAGACCCAAACGCTTTGCTCCGAAAAGGTAGGTGAATGTTTAATGGTGAGAGCAGGACCTTAATTTAATGACTTTCTTGTTTTTCTCTGAAGACATTTTTCTTCTCATCCAAGAAGCTTCTTCAACTCAGACTGAATGGTGGGGAAATGGAAGGATTTATACTCCTTGCAGACAGCTGGTCATTTGCATTCTTTTAGAGCAGCGGTTCTCAACCTATGGGTCGCGACCCCATTTGGGGTCGAACAATCGTTTCGCGGGGGTCGCCAGACACCGCGGTCCGCCATTTTGTGGGGTTTTTTAAATTTTTTTTTATTTTTTTTATTTTTTTAGTCACGCGTGCCCTGCGCATGCGTGGATCGGGCTGTCGCGCACGCGCCGTGCATGCGCGGATCGGCCCGTCGCGGTCCGCCATTTTTTAATTTTTTAAATTTTTTTTATTTTTTTTATTCGTCGCGCGCGCCCCGCGCATGCGCGGATCGGGCCGTCATGTGCACCCTGCGCATGCGCAGATCGGACTGTCACGCGTGCGCCGTGCATGCACGGATCGGGCCGTCACGGTGCGCCATTTTGTTTTTTTGTTGTTGTTTTTCGTCGCGCGCGCCCTGCGCATGCGCAGATTGGCCCGTTGCACGCACGTGCGCGCACCCGGGTCAGGGTCACGGCACGCATGGGCGGCGCAAGTGGGGTCTCAACCTGAAAAAGGTTGAGAACCACTGTTTTAGAGAGTCATTGATGCCCCTGGAGACTTAGCTGTGTTGTCAAGGTCACCTGAGTGGTGCAAATGAGTGTGGAGCCTTCTTGGAACTGTTGAACTGTTGCAAGGAGTATAAATCCTTCCATTCCCCACCATCCAGTCAGAGCTGAAGAAGCTACCTGGATGAGAAGTGAAATATCTTTAGAGAAAAACAAGAAAGTCCAGTTGCCTCGTGAAAAAAAGCACCTTTGGGACAACCCATGACCTGGATGATTGAGAATCTCCATAGATATTTAAGTAATAACAATGGAGAAGAAGGCAGGCTGAAAAAGAGTCTCTGATGAACTTGTCATGGTTCCGACAGATGAAACCCATCAAAAGAACTTCAAGGCAAGAATTCTTCCTTAAAGAACATTTTATTCAGGAAACAAAGTATTGGCACTACATAGTTGAACCCCAAAACTAAATTCACTGGTTAATTGTTCTCACTGTCAGGAACTTTGTCCTTGGTTCTAGGTTGCTTCTCTCCTTGATAAGTTTCCATCCGTTACTTCTTGACCTGCCTTCAGGTGCTTTGGAGAATAGCTTGACTCCCTCTTCTTTGTGGCAGCCCCTGAAATACTGGAACACTGCTATCATGTCCCCCCTCGTCCTTCTCTTCATTAAACTAGACATACCCAATTTCAACAACCGTTCCTTATGTGTTTTAGCCTCCAGTCCCCTAATCATCTTTGTTGCTCTTCTCTGTACTCTTTCTAGAGTCTCAACATCTTTTTTACACGTGTTGGAAATGTCTGCCATCTTGAGTTACTTGTAAAAATAATAATAATAAAGGAGGGATATGAATAAATAAACCACTTTTATATGTTGCCAAGAAAACAACATGGAATATCCATGAACTTACGAGAAGTCATTTCTGACTTTGAGTAGATGTTACCTAATCTAACATTTATTAAATAAATATTTAACATCACCCGTTAATGTATTTAGTCTGGTTCCTCTGTTCACATCTGTAATAACAAACTGCAGCATTTAAGATTAATTCTGTGGACCACAGCCATAATTTTTCTCAGCTGCATCAGCAATGCAGAAAGTCAAACTGAATAAACTTTCCTCAGTGTTAAATTAGAAATGATTTCTCAGTTATAAACACCTCCGGATAATTCTTCAGGGGGGAGGGGGAAAAAGCTGTAATAAGCACTCAGTGTTAAATAGCTCTCCACGTCCCCTTATTAATTGTGAGCTGCCCAGAATAAACTTATCCTCTAAAGCAGTCAAGTAAACGTGACAGGGACATTCTGTAGAGATTCAAGGAAATCTCTTTTTCTGTCTGCTGCTGGAAACTTGGTCATGGCTTAGCGAGAGAGTTCTTGGAAATGAACTAAGGATCCTCCTTCACTAGTTGCAGGAATTTCAAATCCCCTTTGGAGGGTCTGTTTAGCCCGGTGTGAAAAGAGAGATGAAGGACTCGAACTAAGAGCGGCGTTTTATGCAAACTGGTTGAGCTTCTGCAAATAATGTTTTGGGTTTGCTGTGTTCTTCTTAAATAAAATCCCAAAGCTATTTGTGTTTGTAAGTCAGTGTCGAAAGAAAAATCTTCATCAGGGTCCAGTCCAAGCCGGGAATAAACAAAATAGAGGCCGCTTTACAAAGAAGGTTGTAGTTTATTGAAGAGGAGAGCCAGACAGAAAGATGGCTTGAAAAAACTGACCACATGTAGGAGAGAGTGGTGGGTTTTTATACCTTCTCATGCTCTTGAGGTTGTTTCCTGTTCCTGTTTGAGGCTTTGTATTTCCTGTGTCATGCACTTTGACCTGGGTCTGAGCGTGCCCCTTTGGCATTGGTGGGTTAATCCTGTTCTGTCCTGTCTTAGCCTTTGGGTGGGTTATGTAGATTTTAAGGGTCTTTGTCTTCCTAAACTTCTAGCTTCAACCTTCCTGAATGGATTATTGAATTTGCATTTCTAAAAACTGGCCTCTGCCTAGGGCAGCGGTTCTCAACCTATGGGTCGCGACCCCATTTGGGGTCGAACGACCGTTTCGCAGGGGTCGCTGGACACCGCGGTATGCCATTTTTTAAATTTTTTTTTTATTTTTTTAAAAATTTTTTCGTCGCGCACGCGCCGTGCATGCACGGATCGGCCCGTCGTGGTCCGCCATTTTGTTTTTGTTTTTTTTATTGTTTTTTTATTTTTAAAATTTTTTTGTCGCGCGCGCGCCGCGCATGCGCAGGTCGCCCCATCGCGGTCCACCATTTAGGTTTTTTTTAATTTATTTTTTAAAAAAAATTTCATCACGCGCGCACCGCGCATGCGTGGATCGGCCCGTTGCGCACGCACCCGCGCGTGCCCGCGCCCGGGTCGGGGTCGCAGCGTGCATGGGCGGCGCAAGTGGGGTCTCAACCTGAAAAAGGTTGAGAACCACTGGCCTAGGGGCTGGGCCTGATTTCTGGGGGCTGGTTTCTGTCTTTTTAAAAAGATCTAACATTTTCCAAAATATTTCTTTCTCTGGATTCTTCCCACATCGGAAAACTCAGCAGCTCATTGGTTCGACTGCCAAAGCATTTCCTGAAGGCTAGAAGAGGGAATCCCTTTGCCAGTTCTACTGCTTATTACAGTGTTTCTGAATCTTGGCAAATTTAAGGTGGATGGATTTCAACTCCTAGAATTCCCCCACCGGCGTGGATTTTAATCTTGCATTTTACTCATAGGTTAAAAAATAAAAGAAAGGAAAACAATCTTCCTGCAACAAGGGTCACCAGAAGGGGAGAACTCAGGAGGTCTTGGAGAAAAATCATGTCACAGACTAACAGAATAACAGAGTTGGAAAGGGACCTTGGAGGTCATCTAGTCCAATACCCTGCCCAAGCAGGAAACCCTATACCATTTCAGACAAATGGCTATCCAGTCTTTTCTTAAAAACTTCCAGTGTTGGAGCATTCACAACTTCTGGAGGCAGGTAGTTCCACTGGTTAATTGTTCTAGCTGTCAGAAAGTTTCTCCTTAGTTCTAGGTTGCTTCTCTCCTTGATGAGTTTCCATCCATTGCTTCTTGTCCTGCCTTCAGGCTCCTTGGAGAACAGCTTGACTGCCTCTTCTTTGGGGCAGCCCCTGAGATATTGGAAGACTTTTGGGGTTGTTTTGGAGTTTCTCAGATCACAGCAAATACAATTCAGATTTATTTTAATTAATTACTTAATTATCCATATTACATATCCCTATTCATGTGGGATGTTTTAATTCTGATTTCTTCATAAAACCAGGAGTCAGGCCCAAGCCCAGTGATGAGACAGTAAAACCCAATCAAGTCCAATCCTTTATTTACTTACACCTAATGGACAGAATCTTGGCCAAACTGACGCTATAGCTTTACTAGATCTATCCTGAGAGATGCTAGGGCATCATTACCCTGAAACTGTCAGGGGAGAAAAATCAGAGCCACACAGAAAGGTCCAATTAAACTGATTTATTGCTGAAAAGAATCTTCTCCACTATGGACGACACCTGCTTGACCTTAGATGAAGGTCCATGGAGCTCAAGGGAGGATTGGGCTTAGTCCACTTATGAATACGTAGGGATTCTAGACTGACCCCCCTTTTTAACTCCTCCCCCAGATTCTGCCACTCTTTCTCTTACAGAAGCATTTCACTTTTTCCCATCCAGCTCAGGACCGTGCAGAATAATAATAATAATAATAATAATAATAATAATAATAATAACGATAAAGTTGGAAGGGACCTTGGAGGTCATCTAGTCCAACCCCCTGCTCAGGCAGGAAACCAGCCTATACCATTTCGGACAAATGGCTGTCCAGTCTCTTCTTAAAAACTTCCAGTGTTGGTACATTCACCGCTTCTGGAGGCAGGTTGTTCCACTGGTTAATTGTTCTAACTGTCAGAAAGTCTCTCCTTAGTTCTAGGTTGCTTCTTCCATTTTTTTTTCTTTTAAAGGACTATAAAATCCAACTAGCCTGGGTAATTAAGTGCACGGGGTACAAAAACATAACTTATTCAGTAGAATGACCACCAGCTATATGTTTATGGGGTGTTTCAAAACCATGAAAAGAAATGATATCATTTCCCAGGATTTAGAACTGTATAGAGCCATGTATCATTTAGAACAGGGGTAGGCCACCTTGGCTCTTTTATGACTCGTGGACTTCAACTCCCAGAATTCCTGAGCCAGCATGGTTCAGCATGGAAACCTCTCCCTTTCCCCTCAGCATGGCTGGCTCAGGAATTCTGGGAGTTGAAGTCCACGAGTCATAAAAGAGCCAAGGTTGCCTACCCCTGGTCTAGACTTAGTGTTTTTCATTCTTGGCCACTTGACAATGGGAGGACTTCAATTCCCAGAATTCCTGAGCCAGCATGGGGGAACTATGGCCCCTTCATGACTCATGGACTCCAACTCCCAGAATTCCTGAGCCAGCATGGCTAAGCATGGAAACCTCTCCCTTTCCCCTCAGCGTGGCTGGCTCAGGAATTCTGGGAGTTGAAGTCCACCAGTTATAAAAGAGCCAAGGTTGCCTACCCCTGGTATAGAATAAGAGCCGTGGTGGCGCAGTGGTTAGAATGCAGTACTGCTGGCTACTTATGCTGACTGCCGGCTGCCCGCTGCCAGCAGTTCGATTCTCACCGGCTTAAGGTGGATTCAGCTTTCCATCTTTCCGAGGTCAGTAAAATGAGGTCCCAGACTGTTGAGGGCATAATACTGACTCTCTAAAACACTTAGAGAGGGCTATAAAGCACTGTGACGCAGTATATAAGTCTAAGTGCTATTGCTATTGCTATCCTTGTTTTGGAACAGACATGCCACGTTGCAGTGTTCAGCATTCTCAGTGGGGCAGGCATTGTTCTCTGCCTTGTCACTTCTTTGACCGTTGAATGGATGGGCCTTGCGGCTGCTAAGAACCTTTATCACGATCTCCTCAACAAGATCATCCTCGGACCCATCAGGTACAGAAACATTATGTTCCTTTTGGTAGATAGAAGCAGCCACTTAATAGATCTTCTGAGGTTTAGAACTTGGGTTGGAGAACCCAGGAGCAAAGATGTAGTGCCTAGTGGCCAGGGGATGGGTCTTCAGGGGCTAACTTCAAACATCTGATTGTTGCTGAGAATCGTATTTGGTAGATTAGTGGAGAAGACTGAATGCACTTTAAGTAACTGGATTTTGGTAAACTCCAAGGAAAAAGAAGTATGTATGATTTGGTCCAACAATCCACTATCCACTCACATATTTAGTTGCCCAAAATCATCATCGAGGTGATACGGGAGGCAAGTCAATTCAATAAATAATTATCTATCTATCTATCTATCTATCTATCTATCTATCTATCTATCTATCTATCTATCTATCTATCTATCTATCATCTACCTAGCTAACTAGCTGGCTAGCTAATATTTTATTAAATTTCTATGCTACTCCAATCATAACTATAGCTTAATTATTGTTTTAGGAAAATAACGCCATATGCAAGGCTGTTTAGCCAGTGGTAGGATTCAGCTGGTTCGTACCACTTCTGAAGAACTGGAAGCTAATTTTTTGTTGCCCAGGCCCAGAATGGACTTCCGGAAGAGGCATCCACACAGAGAACCGGTTGTTCAGATATCTGAATCCCACCACTGTGTTTAGCCCTTTCTTCTGCAGATGAACTGCTCATACTGAGAAACAATGACTGGATCAGTACTTAGAATACGCTATTTTATCTCAGCTGAAATAGTTCAAAGGACCACTAGAAGGCAGCATAAATAGTTTTATATCCACTTTTACTGCCCTCTCTTGGCCATTAAGATAGTTGCAGTACAGATCTTAATATCCACCCAGCTCGGTTCTATTGGTTCCTCAAATCACTTGTCCCAACTGGGCTGATGAGGTACAGTACTCTTTCTGACCATCAGTGGTGCTGCAATAAAAATTTGGTTGCTTCAAAGTGGCTCAGAAATTGAAAGCTCCAGGCCAGGGTCTATGACAACTCACTATGGCCAACTCGCCATGGCCAGCTTACCATGGCCAACTCACTGCAGTCAACTTGCTATGACCAACTCACTGCGGCCAACTCGCCATGGCCAACTCTCTGTAGTCAACTCACCATGGCCAACTCACTGCAGTCAACTCACCATGGCCAGCTCACCATGGCCAACTTATCATGGCTAACTCACTGCAGTCAACTTGCCATGGCCAACTCACCATGGCCAACTTGCCACAGGACAAGAGTTACCCTAATATCAAAGAAATGGTGGAATAGAATCATTAAAGAAAGCATGCGAAAGGAGGAATTAAATGAAATGTAAAATTAAAATTATTTTAAAATTATTTTAAATAATTAAATTGAATTATTGAATTGTCCTGCAATTTGGCTGGAGCCAATTGACCATGGCAAGTTGTCCCATTCTGCCAGGCCCTGGAATCTCATAACCATAACTTGATCCAGGAAGATGTAAACTTCCTTCCTTCCTTCCTTCCTTCCTTCCTTCCTTCCTTCCTTCCTTCCTTCTTCTTTCTTTCTCTCTCTCTTTCTTTCTTTCTTTCTCAATTTTATCATCTGTCCCAATCAGAAGAATCTGGGAAAGATGCAGCATTCCAAAAATATAAAAAAGAAGCATCATAAGATCAGTTGGCTGCAAAATGGATGAAGGTAACAATTAATAAGCGCTGACAGCTGAGTGGAATAAAACCAACTTTTGTAGTCTTCTCAATGTCCCGAAGGAGGGAACTTTGTCAACAGTTGCAAATAAAAGTTCCAAAATGTGGGGGCCACTCCAGAGAAGGCCTTGTGTTGTGTTGTCTATGTCCCCTTCATTTCAGAGAGGGAAGGGAAATTTTGCCTAGATGATTTCATCAAACAAGAAGATTTATTTGTCGTTCGGTTTTGGAAAGCTGGCATCTGATGTAATTTAGTGCAAGATAAGGAAATGAAACTAATGAAGCAAAATAAAATAATCATTTATAAAATAAAATAACTAGGTTATACTGTATAACCTTTTACTATTCCTTCCCCCATTACAGATTTTTCGATACTACACCTTTGGGGCTAATTCTGAACCGTTTTTCTGCTGATACAAATATTATCGATCAGGTGAGCACCTTGATTTGTTCCCCTCCCCTGAGCACATAGTATCAAAGCACAATTCCCTCCTCCAATTCACAGTCATAAATCACATTCTCCAATTAGTTTGAAATGCAGGCTTCCCCTCCAGTTCTCCAGCCCCGGCCAATTCTTATCATCTCTTATTTCAATAACCTTGGTTCTCACGCTAGGTTCAGTATTGTTATGTCTAGCTAAACTCTCATGCCCATTCCTGCCCCCAGCATCATCTAACTCTAAGAGTAAAACATAAGAAGAAAAGGGTTGCATCTCCATCTGTTGTCAAAGCAAAAACATCCGATGTTAGCAGCATTGACACGCTGAGGGAAAATGGATATTTTATATTTGTCCAGATCAACCGTCCCTATCCCCCAGGCCATGGAAGTGGTGGGCGCTCACACAAATGGAGCTGTGTGCATGCGCACTTGCCCACTGCAAGCACAGAGTCATCCCCTCTTCCCCTCCCCCCAGGCTGCAAAGCTAAAAAGGGTTGGGGAACTCGGGTCTAGATAGGTTCTCCATGTATGAAAAGGGATTTTTAGCCCCTTTACAGGTTTCATGTGTGGTTGGAACTGTATACAAATCTTGAAACAATGCTGATCACACTGCAAAACAGGTAGTCCTCACTTAACCACCATTCATGCAGCAACTGCTCCTAGTTACAATGGTGCTGAGCAGGTCATCGTTGTTATGGTCACTGCAGTATCCTGTGGTCATGTGATTATGATTTGTAACCTTGACTGCTGGATTCCAAGAAGCAGTCAACCGGGAAGTTACATGGTAGGGAAGCTGAGCATCACACAGGATTTTCCAATGTGTTTTTAACTGTTCTTCTGTCTATTTTTTCTTTTGAGGGGGCTCTTGTTAAATTTGAGATTAACCTTCTTTCAAATAAATGCGGCAACTGGATGGCTGTAGAAGAAGATCAGATAGAGCTGGGAGGCAGAGTTAAATGTGTCATCAGCTTAGAATCTTTATGTTGCCACAAATAATCCATGTCTATCCCCCCCCCATGTTCCACTTTTTTTTAGCGCCAATTTAGTGCTGGCTGTTGGTTAGATTAATAGCAGGAGCAAAGCATCAGGACCATACGTTAAGCTGCAGCACAGAAATCTGTACACAAAAATCTAGTCAACTAATGGTCAGCACTAAATTGGCCCCAGATAAGAGTCAAAGAATTTCAAGGTGAGGCTGGACTTTGATTGTTTGTGGCAAAATAAAGACTCTAAGCCAGGAATTCTGGGAGTTGAAGTCCACGAGTCATAAAAGAGCCAAGGTTGCCTACCTCTGCTCTAAGCTAATGACACATTTAACTCCATCACCCAGCTCTGCCTTCTCTTCTACCACAGTGGCTGTGCTTTGACATTACATTTATTGCTTGTTTGCTGCAGCACATTCCACCAACTGTGGAATCCCTCTCCCGTTCAACATTACTCTGCCTTTCTGCTGTCGGGATGATTTCATATGCCACCTCCTACTTCCTACTTGCTCTCCTGCCTCTTGGAGTAGCGTTTTATTTCATCCAGAAATACTTCAGGGTTGCATCCAAGTAAGTTTTTCATTTTTCTCTTTTTAAAGAAAAAAAAACACACCACAAAGGGACCAAATGTTTAACTAATGGTCGACATTAGAATTTTGATGTTTGTTATCACTAGCAGGGGAACTGTTTGTGGAAGCATTGGGCAATGTGCAGTCATAAGAATGCATATTCAAGGCTCTTGGCTTAAACCCAGGCAAGTCCCCAGGCTAATTTTAAACAGTGGTTTCGTCCAAATAATTTAAACCTCTGGCGACAGCATTCAACCCGTGTGTGTTTTGCAAGGAAGCAGATGAAGGAGAAAAGGAGAGTAAAAGGGAAGGAAGAAAAAGAATCTAGTGGTTAAGACATTAGGTCAGTGATGGCAAACCTTTTAGAGACCGAGTGCCCAAACTGCAACCCAAAACCCACTTATGTATTGTCGGGTACCAGGTGGGCGGGGCCCTTTGGGTGGGTGTGGCCCATTGGGTGGGCATGGCCCATTGGTTGGGCATCGCTCTGGTGGTCATGGCAGACTGGGTGGGATTAAAAAGTTCAATCAATTAATTCCAACTTTGTGAGATCTTCTTTTTTCCTGCGAGAAGTTGAAATTGATTGATTGATTAAACTTATTTTTTTTTTTGCACATGGCGGCGGAGGCCTAAAGCGAAAAGGTTTTTATAAAACCCAGCTGAAGGCCTAGGACTGGGGCGACGGCACGCGTGCCCACAGAGAGGGCTCTGTGTGCCACCAGTGGCACACGTGCCATAGATTCGCCACCACGGCATTAGGTTAAAAACCAGGAGACCGTGAGTTCTAGTGCTTCTTTAGGCATGAAAGCCAGCTAGGTGACTTTGAGCCAATCACCGGGAGATTGTGAGTTCTAGTCCCACCTTCGGCATGAAAGCCAGATGATAACTTTGGGCCCCATCACTTCCTCTCAGCCCAATTCAACTCACAAGGTTGTTGTTGTGGATAAAATAAGAGAAGGAAGAAGTATTAGGTATGTTTGCTGCCGCGAGTCATTTATTTTAAAAAATGACAGAGGAGGGATATAAATAAATAAAACAAAAATAAATAAGTGGGTGTCAGAAAGAAAGAAACAGATACTTCTGAAATAAAATGGGTGGCTTCCTCCTCTGTTGATGTCTTAAGATCCTTTGGATAGGTGGCTTCCAATGGATAACTTCTAAGGGATTGCATAATGATAATAAAAGATCATCACATTTTTGGTTAGGGAGAGCAAGTGATTCCATAGTTTAATAAGAAAAACAAGGTATTTGTTTACTATGGTTTCTTCTTGGCTTGCAATTTACCTTCCTTCTCTTGGTAATAGGGATCTCCAGGAACTTGATGATAGCACTCAGCTACCTCTACTTTGCCACTTTTCCGAGACTGCAGAAGGCCTCACGACCATCAGAGCATTCAGGTTGGCAAATAAGAAGCCATTTTAATAGTGTTAGAGTCATTTTCTGCTTCTACCTACCCTCAGCAAGATAAACCACTCTCATTTTTGCCACATCTTTATGAAGTTGTCTTTTTCTCATTTGGAGACCTTGAAAGAGACAGCCTAAAAGTCGTCTTTTAGAGCAGGGGTGGGGAACGATGGCCCTTTTATGACCTGTGGACTTCAACTCCCAGAATTCCTAAACCAGCATGGCTGCCTCAAGAATTCTGGGAGTTGAAGTCTTCACGTCATAAAGGGGCCATAGTTCCCCACCTCTGCTCTACAGGTAATTCATGTAATGCAGGGGTCTTCAAACTTGGCCCTTTTATGACTTGTGGACCAACTCCTAGAATTCCTCAGCCAGACACGCTGGCTGAGTAATTCTGGGAGTTGAAGTCCACAAGTCATAAAAGGGCTAAATTTGAAGACCCCTGATGTAGTGTTTCCTGGCTTCTTCTAACACAGCGGTTCTCAACCTGTGGGTCGTGACCCCATTTGGGGTCGAACAACCATTTCATGGGGGTCGCCAAACACCGCAGTCCGCCATTTTTGGGGGGGGATTGGCAATTTTTTTTGGTCGGCCATTTTTTTTGGGGTCGGCCATTTTTTCCCCTTTGCGATGCGGGCCTGCCATTTTTTTTTGGTCGGCCATTTTTTTTGGTCGGCCATTTTTTCCCCTTTGTGATGCGGGTCGTTGCACCGCGCATGCGCGATGCGGGCCCGCCATTTTTTTTATTTTGGTCGGCCATTTTTTTTTATTTTGGTCGGCCATTTTTTTCCCCTTCGCGATGCGCCCTGTGGTGCCGCGCATGCGTGATGCGCCCCGTCGTGCCGCGCATGTGCGATGCGGGCCGGGGTCGAGCCCCGGAAAAGGTTGAGGACCGCTGTTCTAACACCACATCAAGGCAGACTCAAAAAAGGAGTGTCAAATCTGTTTTCTCACTCATTCTTCTGGGAGGGATTATTATGGCACTCATGAGGAGCAGAGGGAATTAAGTCAAAATGGGGATCCAGCAATGGAAGCATCAACTCTCTTGTCAATGCAGTTGACTGCCAGGTCAATGTAAGTGAATAGCAATTGAGCAATGGGAAAAGACCCTTAATCAGATCAATTGTACATGGAACAACCTTCATTTGCTCCTGTGGCACTGACAACAAAAACCACAACAAAAGAACAAAAGGAGAAAGAACAAAAGCTAGAACAGGTGTGAATTAGGATGTCTAGTTTAATGAAAAGAAGGACTGGGGGTGACATGGTAGCCATCTTCCAATATTTAAGGGGCAGCCACAAAGAACATAAGAACATAAGAGGAGCCATGCTGAATCAGGCCAAAGCCCATCGAGTCCAGCATTCTGTGTCACACAGTGGCCCACCAATTGTACATGGGGATCTTGAGCAGAAAGAGAAGGCAAAACCCTCCCTTTCCCTTGACCCCCAACAAATGGCACTCAAGGGAATCCTGCCTGCCTCAACCAACATAGAGGCGGCACATGGACATCCGTTTTAATAACCACCGATACACTTGGCATCCATGAATCTGTCTAGCCCTGCCTTGAAGCTATCAAGGCTGACAGCTGTCACGACCCCTTCTGGAAGTGAATTCCATAAATCAACAACCCTCTGGGTGAAGAAATATTTCCCTTTATTTGTCCTCACTTTCTTAGCTATAAGCTTTAGGGAGTGCCCCCTTGTCCTAGTATTGTGTGATAGAGAAAAGAATTTTTCTCTATCCACCTTTTCTATCCCATGCATGATTTTATACACTTCGATCAAGTCACCCCTTAAACGCCGTCTTTCAAGGCTGAAGAGACCAAGAAGAGGGGCGTAATCTGTCCTCCAAAGCACCTGAAGGCAGAAGATGGAAAATAATCAAGGAAAGAACCAACCTAGAACTAGGGAGAAAATTCCTGACAGTTAGAACAATAAATCAGTGGGACGACTTGCCTCCAGTATTGGGTGTGCCAATACTAGAAGATTTTAAGAAGAGATTGGATAACCATTTGGCTAGATTAGTGTGGGGTTTCCTGCCTGAGTAGGGGGTTGGACTAGAGGACCTCCAAGGTCTCTTCCAACTCTGTTATTCTGTTGGTTTCATTCCGCTCTCCTCATCTTTGCAGCAGCTAAGACCATTTTTCTCCTCCAGAGTTGTATTAGAAAGCTAAGGTTTACTGGCTGAAGACTGGTAATTACTTCCCTTTGTGCTGCGTTCATTAAGGACCCATCCAGAAGACATGCATTCCCACCACAAGGTAACCTCTGAACAGCTCAGCCCTCTTCGAAGTGACCTTTTTATTCGTCATTTGGACAGGATGAAAAGTGCAGTAATAATAAGCAGAAGAGCACGATGAAGATGGGATGATGCAGATTGAGTGTGTCAGAGTTTCCATAGAGGGAGAGGGGGTAGAAAGGGGTGGGGGGGGGGAAACGTGCAACTTTCAGAGAGGCCAGAGACCGACTGTAGTTATTTATCACGCTATTGGAATAATACATTCGGGTCTTGCATGGTGTGTGGGAAGCCATTTTTATGCCACAATGTTTTGCATGTACAGTTCTTTGCACATTGGCAAACACATTTAGGCAGACAGGTTTGGGGCGTGTGAGCTGTGGTCTGCCCCTGGGCCTCTGATTGGGACTGTATGTTGTATGCGTGGCAATAGTTATAGAGTTTTTATATTGTATATTACTATTTTTTTAATTGATTTATATTTTTATACTTGTATTGTTGCTGTGAGCTGCCCTGAGTCTGGGGAGAAGGGCGGCATATAAGTCAAATATAAATAAATAAATAAAATAAATAAATCCTCTGGTGACAAACAAGTTGAGTTCACACAATACCCTAGACAACGTAAAAATGGAAGTAGAATTCATGAGTTCTGAATTTTGTTGGAACGTAGCTTATGGCTTATTTATATAGGTTGGGCAAGGCCATCACAACAAACTATAATAGGATCTCTCTGTTTGGCCATTCAAGGTTATGTGAACACAGGCACTCATTTCCATCAACCAGGATTCAGAATTAAGCCTTATGTGTGAACTCCAGCCATACAGTAATACAGATCTATTAATCTAATAGGCAAAGCCAGCTAGAGCAGCGGTTCTCAACCTATGGTCGCGACCCCATTTGGGGTCGAACGACCGTTTCGTGGGGGTCGCCGGACACCGCGGTCCGCCATTTTGTTTGTTTGTTTGTTTTTTGTCGCGCGCGCGCTGCGCATGTGCGATTCTGGCCGTCGCACACGCGCCGCGTATGCGCGGATTGGCCCGTCGCGGTCCGCCATTTTGTTTTTTTATCTTTTTCTGTTTTTTTTGTCGCGCGCGCACTGCACATGCGCGGTTCAGGCCGTCGCACGCGCGCTGCGCATGCGCGGATCGGCCCGTCGCGGTCCGCCATTTTGTTTTTTTTAATCTTTTTTTTGTTTTTTTGTCGCGCACGCGCTGCGCATGTGCAGTTTGGGCCGTGGCGCGCGCGTGCATGCGCGGATCAGCCCGTCGCGGTCCGCCATTTTGTTTGGTTTTTTTGTCGCGCGCGCCGTGCATGTGCGGATCAGCCCGGCGCGGGGTCGCGCCGCGCATGGGCGGGGCAAGTGGGGTCTCAACCTGAAAAAGGTTGAGAACCACTGAGCTAGAGGCACTGGGCTGCTCAAATTTGGTGTCTTTCAGATCTACTCAAATGAGTTTGAATGAGTTAGAGCAGTGTTTCTCAACCTTGAAAATTTTAGGGCATGTGGACTTCAACTCCCAGAATTCCACAGCCAGCATTGCTGGCTGTGGAATTCTGGGAGTTGAAGTCCACATGCCTTAAAATTGTCAAGGTTGAGAAACACTGAGTTAGAGAGTCAGTATAATTGTTTCTGTTTGGGGGCTGGGGGTGGGTGGGTGGGGGAGAGCAGTCTGGTGGATTTGCAAAGCTGAATGAAAATTCACCCACATGGAGAACAAGAAAAGATTGTGACTTCTGAGCTGATAATATCATTTGTACAATTATAGATGAAAATACTTCCCTACACAGCTGGGCTTCTGTTTCCTTTCCCAGCCTGGAGTCATCCAGATGTGTTAGACCAGGGGTCTTCAAACTTGGCCCTTTTGTGACTTGTGGACTTCAACTCCCAGAATTCCTCAGCCAGGCACGCTGGCTGAGGAATTCTGGAAGTCCGCAAGTCATAAAAGGGCCAAGTTTGAAGACCCCTGTGTTAGACCAACTCCAGAAATCTCTCAGAATTTAAATCTAAGACATTTAAAGGGCACCAATTTGGGAAAGGGTAAACTGGGAAAGCACCATTAGACAGAAGCATCTCTTGACTACCTCAAAAGGTGGAATTAATACTCAAGTGCGAGACCATCTGCTGCCCCATGAAACCCAGCGACCGGTTAGGGCCCACAGAGTCGGCCTTCTCCAGGTCCCGTCAGCCAGACAGTGTCGCCTGGCGGGGCCTAGGGGAAGAGCCTTCTCTGTTGCGGCCCCGGCCCTCTGGAATCAACTCCCCCTGGAGATCCGTATTGCCCCCACCCTCTCCGCCTTTCGCAAACTACTGAAGACACATCTTTGCCAACAGGCCTGGGGCAGTTAACACCTTGCCCCAGCCAGTGTATGTTTGTTTGCATGTCTGTCTTGGATGATTGGTTTTTTAATTAAGGGGGTTTTTATAATGTATTTTAATGTCTGATTTCTATCTATGTTGTGAGCCGCCCTGAGTTCCTGGAATAGGGCGGCATAGAAATCCAATAAATAAATAAATAATGATGAAGTTCCAAGTCCGTAAGATTGACAATGAAGTTGAAAAATCATCCTGGGAGAAAAACTCTCCAATGCTGTTGACAAGAAAACCACATGGACACGTTCATGAAATCATCAGACATCAATCTTGGCTCGAAGGAGACTTTTGAATTAAGCAGAATGTGAACGATCAGTTCCAATGAGACAGTGGTTACCTTCATGCAACACCGTTAGCCAAATAACAGAATAACAGAGTTGGAAGGGACCTTAAAGGTCTGCTAGTCCAACCCCTTGCTCAAGCAGGAACCCCTATAGCTTTTCAGACAAGTGGTTGTCCAATCTCTTCTTTGTGGCAGCCCCTTAGATATTGGACCACTGCTGTCTTGTCACACCTGGTCTTTCTCTTCATTAAACGAGGCATACCCAATTCCTGCAACTGTTCTTCATATGTTCTAGCCTCCAGCCCCCTCATCATCTTCGTTGCTCTTCTCTGCAGTCTAAAGTGGCTAGAGTTAGACCAGCTGTTTTCAACCTATGGGTCGCGACCCCATTTAGGGTCGAACGACCGTTTCGAGGGGGGTCGCCGGACACCGCGGTCCACCATTTTGTTTTTGTTTGTTTGTTTGTTGTTTTTTTGCCCATCGCGCGCGCGCCGCACATGCGCGGATCGGCCCGTCGCGCGTGCATGCGCGGATCGGCCCGTCGCGCGCGTGCGGCACGGGTCGGGGTCACGCCGCACATAGGCGGGACAAGTGGGGTCTCAACCTGAAAAAGGTTGAGAACCACTGAGTTAGACCTTGTGACTGATTCACACAACATGCTAAAGTTGGCTAATTTTACCGATACAGGAGAATATTTGTAACTCAGAGTTGAACTGTGGAATCTTAGGTGCTCTCCAAACTTGGCTGTTTTCCTGCAGACATTTCATTACCCAAACTAGGTAATATTTATTGATGATGTTACCTAGTCTGGTAATGAAATGTCTGCAAGAAAAGAACCAAGCTCAGAGAACACCAAGGATCCTACTGCTGGCTAACTTTTTTTTTTTTTAACCTTGATTTGTATTTTCTTGTTTAGCATATGGTACAAACTGAGCCTATTAGTTGCTTGGTGATTCAAAGTATTGTGCAAATCCAGGAAATGGAGTAATTCAGTCACCAGGTTAAATATATTGGGCACATCTACCTAGTATGCTAGGCAGAAGAAAAACAATTCCCAGTGTGTCTGTAGATGAGGAATTATGCTAAATGGGGTTCTTTCTCTACTTTCTCAACCCATGTTAGGGCAGAAGCAACGACCGTGATGGGTTGAACCAAGAATTAGCAGCACTGTTGAATTATTTTAATTTAAAAATTAAAAAAATAAACATCAACACTGTGAGATAGTGAGGCTCCGGTTTTCCTTTGTGAAAATTAGAATTACTATGAAATCACATGGGAAAATCCTGATATCTTGCAAGAGTTCACATGAATATGCAACATTTCCCCCAAACACAGTGCAACCCCTCAGAATGTCATGCAAGCATGTCATGAGATGCTTGATGAAGTTGTAAGATTTGGGACATTTCTTTATTTAATGAGGACATCTCTAGGTCAGTGCATGAGATCATTGATGCGGTCCATCAAGTCTAAACTTTCACGACCCTGTATTGGAATGTTGTACTGTGTTTGTTAGAGTTTAATGTGTTCTGGTAATCCCAACCATGAGGAACGTCAACGAGTAAGGGTTCCATGTGAGTGTGCCTGGGAAGAAAGCCAGAAGGAAGTGATCTCAGATTAGCAACCTCTTAGACAAAGACCAGGCAGAGTGGTAAAGAGGGGCTCAGGGTAAATCCTTAATTCTCTGTCTATACCCTACTGCCCCCATCTGGTCTGTAGTCATAAGGTGCTGAAGAGTCAATGTCTTCAATAATAAGGTTTATTAAAACTCACTATAAGGGTCAGGTAGACAATCAGATACAAGGTAATATCTTTCCAGAGCAAGGCTATAAATAATGTAGTATTTCAGATACTGCTGGATTATAGCAAGTTTAATCATTGTTGACCACTGATCCTGCTGGCTAATGTTGATAGGAGTGGAGTCCAGTCACAACTGTAGAGCAAAGACTCCAAGCCCAGCTGTGGCATTGGCTCTTTTTCACTAATTCTGGATAAATTTATCAGCTGGGAAATTCTATTTCTAAGGAGCAAGTCCCACTGAACTTCTACATCAACACCTCTCCAAAGCACCTGAAGGCAGGACAAGAAGCAATGGATGGGAACTAATCAAGGAAAGAATGGAATGGAATAGAATAGAATAGAATAGAATAGAATAGAATAGAATAGAATAGAATAGAATAGAATAGAATAGAATAGAATAGAATAGAATAGAATAGGAGATAGAAAATGGAATAGAATAGAATAGAATAGAATAGAATAGAATAGAATAGAATAGAATAGAATAGAATAGAATAGAATAGAATAGAATAGAATAGAATAGGAGATAGAAAATGTAATAGAATAGAATAGAATAGAATAGAATAGAATAGAATAGAATAGAATAGAAGTGAATAGAATAGAATAGAATAGAATAGAATAGGAGATAGAAAATGGAATAGAATAGAATAGAATAGAATAGAATAGAATAGAATAGAATAGAATAGAATAGAATAGAATAGAATAGAATAGAATAGAATAGAATAGGAGATAGAAAATGTAATAGAATAGAATAGAATAGAATAGAATAGAATAGAATAGAATAGAATAGAATAGAAGTGAATAGAATAGAATAGAATAGAATAGAATAGGAGATAGAAAATGGAATAGAATAGAATAGAATAGAATAGAATAGAATAGAATAGAATAGAATAGAATAGAATAGAATAGGAGATAGAAAATGTAATAGAATAGAATAGAATAGAATAGAATAGAATAGAATAGAATAGAATAGAAATAGAAATAGAATAGAATAGAATAGAACCTTGGAGGTCTTCTAGTCCAGCCCCCTGCTCAAGCAGGAGAACCTATACATTTCAGACAAATGACTAAGAACCAACTTAGAACTAAGGAGGAATTTCCTGACAGTTAGAACAATTAATCAATGCAACAACTTGCCTCCAGAAGTTGCGGGTGCTCCATCACTGGAGGCTTTGAAAAAGAGATTGGACCACCATTTGTCTGAAACGGTATAAGGTCTTCTGCTTGAGCTGGGGGTTGGACTAGAAGACCTCCAAGGTCCCTTCCAACTCCAATTCTGTTATCTTTGATCTGATTGGAAATTGAATTATGGAGGATGAGAAGAAGCAATAGAGGATAATCAATGGGGGGACATAAGCAACAAAACAAAAACAAAAACCCCAATAACCTCTGCACAGCATCACTGCTTGCTTCCTAAAAACTCTTGGCAACTTCTTATACACAGCATTTGCTCAAATTTAGTTTTTAGGTAACTCTGCAACAGCTCCGTTCCCTTCCCTGGAATTCTGCCATCCTTTCTGCCTGTTGCAGAGGGAGGGCATCAGACGATTGAGTCATATAACGTCAGGATGGTTTTTCCCCTTTACAGGCACGAGCCCAGATTTAAACAGCGAATGCTGGAACTGACGGACACCAACAACATTGCATATTTATTCCTCTCTGCTGCCAACAGATGGCTGGAGGTTAGGACGGTATGTATAACTTCATCACTGTCATAATTTGGAAATCTTTGAATCCAACAATTGCTTCATTGGATACAGCAGATCAGGCAAAGATTTCTCATTGGGCTATATCTGGCACACACACAAAAAGCAAACAAACCAGAAACACCTAAAATAGATTAATGTAGTTTCTGCGAAGGGTTTCCTACCCGCTTTTCTTTGTGGAGAAAATGAAGTCCTGCTATAGGACTGAGATGCAGAGGAGATACCGAGTAGATCTCTTAATCCTATTTCCTAAGCTGTCAAATCACAGAGATTATATCATTTGTCTTAAGCCATCTGTCCACTTGGCCCCTATAGTAGTTCTTGACTTATAACAGTTCGTTCAGAAGTTATCAAGGAGAGAAGCAACCTAGAACTAAGGAGAAACTTCCTGACAGTGAGAACAATTAACCAGTGGAACAACCTGCCTCCAGAAGCGGTGAATGCTCCAACACTGGAAGTTTTCAAGAAGAGACTGGACAACCATTTGTCCGAAATGGTATAGGGTTTCCTGCCTGAGCAGGGGGTTGGACTAGATGACCTCCAAGGTCCCTTCCAACTATTATTATTATTATTAGTAGTAGTAGTATTACAATGGTACTGAAAAATGTAACCATTTTTCACACTTAATGACCAGTGCAACATCCCCGTGGTCACGTGATCAAAATTTAGATGCTTGGCCAACTGACTCATATTTATGACGGTTGCAGTGTCCCAGGGTCATGTGATCACCCTTTGCAACCTTCTGACAATCAAAAGTCAATGGGGGGAGGGGGAAGCCAGATTCACTTAACAACCATGTTACTAACTTAACAGCTGCAGTGATTCACTTAACAAATGTGGCAAGAAAGGTGGTAAAAGGGGGCAAAATTCACTTAACAAATGTCTCAGCAACAGAAATGTTGGGCTCAGTTGTGACTGAAGGTGGAGGATTACCCGTATTTCCTTGTCCCTGGACATCTTTATAGGATCACCAGCTTTAAGCATCAGTTATACTTCTGGAATATAAGGCATATAGATAATTTTGCAGAAATGAGAAAAATCAGGAAATTTATTCCTTACAAACATAGGGACTTCACTTGTCCGATTGTGTTCAATTCTGAATTAAGCCATTTTTTAAAAAATTTGTTTGATAGACCATCATCCTGGAAGAAACCACGTAGGTTTCTTTGCACATTTGGGGCCCATACATTCCATTGTAAACTCCCCAAATAAAACTATAATTGGAGCTATTTCATTTGCTTGGTTTCAGAATTTTAAGATTGAGACATGGCTTTACAGTAAAATGATAGCATATTGCTAGATTAGAGAGTGCTCCATCACTGGAGGTTTTTAGGAAGAGATTGGACAACCATTTGTCTGAAATGGTATAGGGTCTCCTGCTTGAGCGGGGGGTGGGGTGGACTAGATGACCTCCAAGATTCCTTCCAGTTCTGTTATTCTGGCAAATTCTCACTACCTACTTCTGCTGGACCCTAGAATGAATTTGCTTCAGTGAATAGACAATGTTTTCAGTGGAATCCCTTGACTGTTGATGACCCAAGATTCTTCTCTTGAAAACTGGTTCACAGGACTTACTTCCTGTTTCAAATTAATGTTTACAAATACCTTCCATATTTGTTTATAATATCTGAAGAAATGCTTCCACGTGTTTCTTTGTGGCCCAGTTCATATGCCCTAAGCATATTATTATTTGGAATAATCTCTGTGTATAAAACAATATGCACACTAGGACTGTATCAGTTGACCTCCACTTCCCCATGTTGGTTTGCCAGGCCACATTGTCTGAAAACTATCTTTCTGTACTTGTGTAGATCATGATTGAGGTTCAACATCTGTTACTGTGGTCATGGTAGCTCCCAATCTAAAATCTTCCTGGGGTTGTACCCATGGGGCCAGTTCAACATGGAGTGTTTTGGATAATTGAAACAATGGAATGATCCTCAAACAATTGCTTCTCAGCATTAAGAAGGTCTATAATGGCTCTCTCCAATCAAGGTCCTTCCAGATGTTTTGATTACAACTCCCATTGAAGGATTATGGACAGGAAAAGGCCGCTGTGTAAAATCTCTCCAATCTGAAGATCTACCAGAGGAAGGTCATAGATCAAGCGTATATTTTACAAGGAGGAAGTCCTATATGGCCCAAACTTATGTAGAAACTGACAAGAGAAGCAACTATGGATCCCCTTAAGGCAGGGGTAGGCAACCTTGGCTCTTTTATGACCCGTGGACTTCAACTCCCAGAATTTCTGGGAGAGCTTGGAAACCTCTCCCTTTCCCCTCAGCGTGGCTGGCTCAGGAATTCTGGGAGTTGAAGTCCACCAGTCATAAAAGAGCCAAGGTTGCCTACCCCTGCCTTAAGGGAACGGAAGCACCCTTGTGTTTGCTATTGCTTTTTCCTTTTTGTAGCATTCCATTCAGAACAAGGCCAACCTGTGGCCTAGCAATGCAAAGAAAAATATCCACAGGATTGATAGGGCTTTTAATATTGGCTCAGCTTAGTTTTGCAGTATAAATAGTTCTCTTTCTTTCTCTGCCTCCTTTCAGGATTATGTGGGTGCTTTCATCGTCCTAACTGCAGCTGTGGCCTCCATCTCTGAAAAGTCCACTTCTGGCCTTGTAGGACTCGGTCTCCTCTATGCACTGACAGTACGTACAGAGGGAAAAAAGAATTTCCTGGGTATTTTATTCAAGGAAGGTCCATTGTGTGACCAGCATAAGAGCCCTGCAAAATTCAGTATCATTTAGTTCTGACACAGCAGAGTTATTTTCTTTACAACCAATTCCTCGGGGTCACAGCCCCCATGAGAAGCCCTCTGGATATGCAGCTGCTTCTCAAGGTTCTCAAAACTGACAGGAACAATCTTGCAGTCCTGGATTTCAGCCAGGGCTGAAAGAGTTCAGAACAACTTGGAGCAGCTTCAAGTCCTTTCAGCCAACTGAAAAAAATGAGGATGATGATAATGATAATAATAATAATAATAATAATAATAATAAAGTCACTGAAATTCCCATGCCCTCCATGCTCCCAAGGAAAGGAAGAGAAAACTGCATGCAAGGACTAGAGTAGACTAATGATTGATCACCGGGGTTCAACTTTCCCAAATTCACAGCTTAACTGTCAATTTCCTTTCATGCGAGGTAGTAGTACCACTTTTTAAGACCACACCTGGAATACTGCAGCCAATTTTGGTCACCATATCACAAAAAAGATGTTGAGGGTTTGGAAAAAATTCAGAGAGGAGCAACTAAGTTTCTATTCTATTCTATTCTGTTCTGTTCTGTTCCATTTCTTTCCTTTCCTTTTTCCTTTCCTTTTTTCCTTTCCTCTCCTCCCCTTTCCCTTTCTTCCCTTCTTCTTTGTTTCCTCTCTTTCCCTTCTTCTTTCTTCTCTCCTTTCTTCTCCCCTCTCCCCTTCTTCTTTTTCTTCTCTCCTTTTCTTTCTTTTCTACACTCGCTCCCCTCACCCCTTCCTTTCCCCTCCCCCTTCCCCTTCCTGTCCCCTCCTGTCCCTTCTCATTCCCTTCTCTTTTCATCCCTTTTTCTTTCTTTCCACCCTTCTTCTCTTCCTTTACTAGGATGCACTGTAGATGGTCAAACAACATTCTAAAACCTTGGAGATTGTTCTTCTCAACCATACAATGAGCCATCCTGGAAACAGTGAGGGAACGGCTCCCGCTGCCTTGGCCCTGGCTCAGGCCATCCGGGAGCCAATGTACAATTTTGTGGTGGCCATCTATGCTGAAACGCATTCAGTCTTATCTCCACAAGGCTGTCCGGAAACAGCGAGGAACCAGCCCCTGCCAAGTTGGCCCCGCCCCCTGGGTGCATGCTGGGAAAGTGTCACCCTTTATGAGGAATGAGGAAATGCACCATGCCTTGGCGCTTGCCCCAGTCCCACCCCCTTCTGCCAGAGACCCTCAGATCTGTCCCACTCCCGCCCAGGTCCCCACAGGCACCCTTGACGTGAACGATGTAGAACTGGCCACGCCCACCCAGTAGGCCACACCCACTCCATCCAAGCCCACCCAGTAGGCTACACCCACCCTGGCCACACCCACCCGGCCCCCCAAAGGCAACCGCAATGCTGGTGCTGCCCTCAGTGAAATTGAGTTTGACATCCCTGCCCTACACCTTCTCCAAAGGAATAGTATCTTGACGGATAAAAGCTTTATTCACATTGTTCCAACCATATCAAGATTCTGTCCCTTCCCAAATGCCATCTTTTCATTTTTTTTGCCCCTCTTTCCCTTTTTACTTTATAGATCACCAACTATCTGAACTGGGTCGTGCGAAATCTGGCTGATATGGAAGTGCAAATGGGGGCCGTGAAGAAAGTGAACAGCTTTCTCAACATGGAGTCTGAGAATTATGAAGGCACTATAGGTATATGGCATTTCTGATGTTGTTTTAACGGGCAAAACCCGGTAGAGTCTGCCAACCAAATATTTGAAATCCATCTTAATAGCTGGAATTGATGGGCACCCAAATATCAGAGGTCCCTTGGAGACTCTCCCTCTATGGCAGAGTCTATACTGAAATGTATCACTTCTGTTTAGAGCAGCGGTTCTCAACCTTTTCCGGGGCTCGACCCCGGCCCGCATCGCGCATGCGCGGCGCGACGGCCCGCATCGCAATAGGGAAAAAAATGGCTGACCAAAAAAAAATGGCCGACAAAAAAAATAAAATGGCGGACTGCGGTGCTTGGCGACCCCCGTGAAATGGTCGTTCGACCCCAAATGGGGTCGCGACCCACAGGTTGAGAACCACTGGTTTAGAGGCAGCAAGTCAACTTGATGACTTGATGACATGAGAGCCGTCTTCCAATATTTGAGGTGCTGCCACAAAGAAGAGGGGGTGTCAACCAAAGGTGCTCCAAAGCATCTGAAGGCGGAACAAGAAGCAATGGATGGAAACTAATTGTCAGGGAATTGCGTAGCAAGTGTCCAAATGAAGTCAGAGACGAACTTGTAGTTTTACATAAATAAATATGTGTAACATTTATATTTACACCCGACAAAATAGTCAGGTACACAGGAACATCGTGAGGTAAAACTTAACCAGCACACCGAGCACATAGAAGAAAAAGGCGGGGAAAAAGGGGAAACTCCCCTTTTATACTCACAGCAACCAATCATAACACAGATTGCCTCAGGCATGAGTCAGCACTCTCCAACCAATCAACAACAACTGTGTGTTCTGGCCCATTGAACAATTTTACTATTCCATCTACTAAATTTAATATCCTCACTAATCAAGGAGAGAACCAACCTAGAACTAAGGAGAAATCTAACAATTAATCACAACAAGAAGTTGTGAATGCTCCATCACTGGAGGTTTTCAAGAAAGGCTGGACAGTCATTTGTCTGGAATGGTAGATGGTCTTCTGCTTGAGCACGGGGTTGGACTAGAAGACCTCCAAAGACCCTTCCAATTCTGTTACTCTATCTCAGTGGTTCTCAACCTTTTTCAGGTTGAGACCCCACTTGCGCCGCCCATGCGCGGCGCGACCCCCGACGCGCGCGTGCAATGGGCCAATCTGCGCATGCATGGCGCGCGCGCGACGAAAAAAAACCAAAAAAAAATGGTGGACCGTGACGGGCCGATCCGCGCATGCGCGGCGCGCGCGCGACGGCCCAAACCGCGCATGCGCGGCGCGCGCGCAACAAAAAAACAACAAAAAACAAAAACAAAATGACGGACCACGGTGTCTGGCGACCCCCACGAAATGGTCGTTCGACCCCAAATGGGGTCGCGACCCATAGGTTGAGAACCGCGGCTCTATCTGTTATTCTATGTAATGCAGAAGGTCTATCCTAGTCAGGAATGATGGATCATTTCGAAGTTTCCAGCCCAACATAGAAAATACATCATGGCAAAAGTCTTGTCTCCTTAAGAGATCACATGTCTCCATATGTTTCCACCTGTCCAGTAAGGTCAGCTAGAATGGGGCACGTTCCAGATCCTGTGGATTAAGCAATGTCATATTGTGGGATTCAGGAAGTATGTCACCTTTGTGATTGCTCCTGGCCAATAGAATGGCATCTCCTTGGACTTTCAGACTTGTGGATTTCAACTCCCAGAATTCCCCAGCCAACCATGCTGGCTGGGGAATTCTGGTAGCTGAAGTCTGCAAGTCTTAATGTTGCCAAGTTTGGAGAGCCTGCCCTTGCAGATCCATATTGTTCCCACCGTGCTGATTCTTCGTAAATTGTTAAATACCCAGTTGTTCTCCTAGTCTTGGGTTGGGATGTTTTCTTTTCAATTCTTTTCAAATTGTGAGCTGCCAAAAGTCATTGTGGAATCAGGCAGCCTCAACAGTATTAAAAAGCAATTATAATCTAATTATAATCTAACCCCCCTTTTTTTGGGCTGGAGAAGAACCAGTTCATTTGTCTTCATTTGCCAACTACTGAATAAAAGGGAAGCATGACCTGGGTCAGCCATGAAGTGGACTGAGGTCAGACTTGAGTCATGCTACAAGTTTAAAAAGCAGCCTGATTTGTTTACTTTGCGTTAACACTGTTGCATGTAACCTGCCTTGAGTTTTGACCTCAAAGTAAGCCAATTTGTGGAAAGTAAATAAATCTCACATGGCTACTAATCTTGGTATTAGCAAAACAAAGTTGACTCTTCATGACAAATTGCCATCTACTAACACAGCTTGTCTGTGGAAGATGCTGTCACTCCAGATGTTGCTCTGTTTGGTCCATGTTCTTCATAACTGGTGTAAACCAGCAAAATTACTTTATCTGGAGAGGCAGCTTGGCCGAGTCAGGAGGTTCTTATTAACGTTGTGTCACGTTGTCTACTTTTCAGATGAATTTCTTTATTATGGATACCTATTTACATATTCATTTGTGTCCCATCTTTATTATGTTTACAAATAACTCAAGTTGGTGAACATATCCAACACACCTTCCTCCTCCTCCTTTCTCCACAAAAACAGCCCTGTAAGATGGCTTGGACTGAGAGAGGATGACTGGCCCAAAGTCACCCTGCTGGTTTTCAGGGCTAAGGTGGGACTAGAACTCAGAGTCTTCTGGTGATTGGCCCAAAGCCACCTAGTTGGCTTTCATGGCTAAGGTGGGACTAGAACTCAGAGTCTTCTGGTGATTGCCCCAAAGTCACCCCGCTGGTTTTCAGGGCTAAGGTGGGACTAGAACTCAGAGTCTTCTGGTGATTGGCCCAAAGCCATCTAGTTGGCTTTCATGGCTAAGGTGGGACTAGAACTCAGAGTCTTCTGGTGATTGCCCCAAAGTCACCCCGCTGGTTTTCAGGGCTAAGGTGGGACTAGAACTCAGAGTCTTCTGGTGATTGCCCCAAAGTCACCTCGCTGGTTTTCAGGGCTAAGGTGGGACTAGAACTCAGAGTCTTCTGGTGATTGCCCCAAAGTCACCCCGCTGGTTTTCAGGGCTAAGGTGGGACTAGAACTCAGAGTCTTCTGGTGATTGCCCCAAAGTCACCCCACTGGTTTTCAGGGCTAAGGTGGGACTAGAACTCAGAGTCTTCTGGTGATTGACCCAAAGTCACCCAGCTGGTTTTCAGGGCTAAGGTGGGACTTGAATGCACAATCTCCTGCTTTCTAGCCTGGTACCTTAACCACTAGGGCAAACTGCCTCTCTCATCAGAGCATAAGAAAATTTTCTCTTGCATAGTAATTGTATTTATTCATTTAAACTTATATGTCACCCAACTCAAGGTGATGCTAGGCAGCTTACAATCAATGGAACATCCATCTGAAACACTCAAACAATAACCTTAAAACAAGAAACAGTAACGTTAAATTGAGTTTTGAAATGGACACCGATGGGAAAGAATTGATTGCACCCATCAGGATCCTTCTGCTTTAATCTTTCCCATAGATATTTCTCAAGTGCCCAAAGACTGGCCCCAAGAAGGCGAAATCAAGATCGAAAACCTGTGCGTCCGCTATGAGAATAACCTGAAGCCGGTTCTCAAGTACATTAAAGCCTACATCAAACCAGGGCAAAAGGTTCCGCAATCTTACAATCATTTTACTGCTTTTTCACTGGCTTTCTGGCCAAAAAAGAGGGAATGAAGTATCCATTGTTGAAGATGATTTGGTATCAAAAAGAAGCTAAATATTTCTTGCTCGCAGAAACTTTAGCATCGGTGGACTCTAGTATTTATCCATATCTAGAATTTGTGATTCATGAGAGGTAGTCCTCAAGTTACAATCTTTCATTTAACAACTGCTTTTTAAGTGGGTAAAAAAGTGACTTACGACCTGTCCCTGCACTTACGACTGTCGCAGCAGCCCCATGGTCACATGACCAAAATTTGAGTGTTTGGCGATCATTGTGTATCTAGGACGGTTGCAGCATCCTGGGGTCGTGTGATCACCATTTGCAACCTTCCCAGCCAGTTTCCAGCGAGCAAAGTCAGTGGGGAAAGCTAGATTTGCTTAACAACTGCAATTAAGAGCCGTGGTGGCACAGTGGTTAGAAGTATTGCAGGCTGATTCTGCTGACTCTGTCGCTGCCAGCAAGGTCGATCCTGACTGGCTCAAGGCTGACTCAGCCTTCCATCCTCTCAAGGTCCGTAAAATGAGGACCCAGATTGTTGGGGGCAATAGGCTGACTCTGTAAACTGCTTAGAGCAGGGGTAGGCAACCTTGGCTCTTTTGTCACTCGTGGACTTCAACTCCCAGAATTCCTGAGCCAGCCACGCTGAGGGGAAAGGGAGAGGTTTCCAAGCTGAGCCATGCTGGCTCAGGAATTCTGGGAGTTGAAGTCCACGAGTCATAAAGCGGCCTAGGCCTAGGCCAGAGGTAGGCAACCCTAGCTCTTTTATGACTCGTGGACTTCAACTCCCAGAATTCCTGAGCCAGCCATGCTGAGGGGAAAGAGAGGTTTCCAAGCTGAGCCATGCTGGCTCAGGAATTCTGGGAGTTGAAGTCCACCAGTCATGAAAGAGCCAAGGTTGCCTACCCCTGGCTTAGAGAGAACTGTAAAGCACTATGTAAGCGGTATATAAATCTAAGCGCTATTGCTATTAATAGCCACGGCAAAGCCAGGTTGTAAAATTGGGCATGATTCTGGACCTAATTGTGGTTGTAAATCAAGGACTACCTTTATCTGTATTTGCAAAGAGACAGAGAGACATGAAGTAAGGGAAGTCTTAATATTTGTTTTAAGTTACCTCATATTGAGGGGAAGGTATCTTCTTTTTAATTATCATTAAGCAATTACTACTTATCATTACCACACGAAGTGCTATATATAAAAAGCCACAATAAATTTTATCTTTCAGGTTGGGATTTGCGGTCGCACTGGCAGTGGGAAATCTTCCCTTTCGTTGGCTTTCTTCAGAATGGTAGACATATTTGATGGTAAGTGCTCTGAATCCGGTCTAGGAGAACTGGACGCAGCCAACTCAGCACAGCCAACTGGTCATGGCCAACTCATCGCGGGACAAGAGTTACATGAATATCGAAGAAATGATGGAACAGAATCATTAAAGCAGCAGTTCTCAACCTTTTTCAGGCTGCGACCCCGACCTGGGCGCGACCCCGACCTGCACCACGCATGCGTGGCGCGACGGCCCGCATCGCGCATGCGCGGTGGTACCCCGCACATGCGCGGTGCTGCCCCCTGTGCTGGCTGAGGGGAAAAGGGGAAAAAATGGCGGACTGCGGTGTTTGGCAACCCCCGTGAAATGGTGGTTCGACCCCAAATGGGGTCGCGACCCACAGGTTGAGAACCACTGCATTAAAGGAAGGAGGCAAAAGGAAGGACAAAAACTAAAATATTTTTTTAATTGTTTTCAATAATTAAATAAAATCGTGAAGCTGAAATTCTTAAAACGAAATGTGAATGACAAAGTATATTTTTTAAATTATTTTAAATACTTAACATTGAATTGTTGAATTGTTCCACAGGGAGTGTTGTGCTGCTGCAAGTTGGTCATGCTGAGCTGGGCTGCCCCAATCAGTTGCACTTCGGGATATGCGCAACGTTTGGGATTTGAACTGCTCTCATTTTGAAATATCTCGTTTGGAGTGCATAATGAATTATCTTAAGTACTAAGTGTTCCAACCTTGAGACAGAGGTTTCTGTGTGTGTCCTAAAATCATTTCTAAAATGCTTGAAACCGCCCTCGTTATATCTGGGGTTTCTGCTCCGTGCACCTCTCATTGTGATCTAGAATCAGGTTGCGCAGATTGTTAAGTACTTCGTTCGCGTGTGAATGATGAAGACACATGGTGATGTTAAACAGCTCTTTATTCTTCTTCTAACAACACCCGAACACAAACAAAAGGCACACAGGCCTTTTTATATGGCCAGAAACCCGGACAATGTCAGCCAATGCGAACAGAGCGTTTTCGTGCCTTGCGCATGTGCACAAGGCTGGCACCGCTCTGTCTGGTCCCGGGCAGCTTTTGGAATGGCCCGGGACCAATGCAACGTCCCGAGCCTGCTTTTGCAGGCTCAGGACATAACACAGATCGTGTGAAGATTTATCTCCTTCCCCTCTGCTATTTCGTGACTGGACTGGCTAACAAATCGGTACCCATCCCTTCCTTTGGGGCTCACATCCAGAGACTCACCAAGGAGCTGGTGAACTTCCTGCTTTTGCTAGCTACCGATTCCCTGGGATGGTGTTTCTCAATCCCTTGAAGATGGGTGGACTTCAACTTCCAGAATTCCCCAGGAATTCTGGGAGTTGAAGTCCACTCATCTTCAGTTGACCAAGGTTAAGAATCACTGCCTTGGGAAATATAATCTCCTTACCCATGATTCTCTGCTCCCCCCCCTTATATGTTCATCTACACCATGGGTAGGTAACCTTGGCTCTTTTATGACTGGTGGACATCAACTCCCAGAATTCCTGAGCCAGCATGGCTCAGCTTGGAAACCTCTCCCTTTCCCCTCAGCATGGCTGGCTCAGGAATTCTGGGAGTTGAAGTCCACGAGTCATAAAAAAGCCAAAGTTGCCTACCCCTGGCCTAGGCCGCTTTATGACTCGTGGACTTCAACTCCCAGAATTCCTGAGCCAGCATGGCTCAGCTTGGAAACCTCTCCCTTTCTCCTCAGCATGGCTGGCTCAGGAATTCTGGGAGTTGAAGTCCACAAGTCATAAAAGAGCCAAGGTTACCTATCTCTGGCCTAGGCCTAGGCCGCTTTATGATTCGTGGACCCAGAATTCCTGAGCCAGCCATGCTGAGGGGAAAGGGAGAGGTTTCTAAGCTGAGCCATACTGGCTCAGGAATTCTGGGAGTTGAAGTCCACCAGTCATAAAAGAGCCAAGGTTACCTACCCTTGATCTACACTATTGCTGATTGTTTGTAGCCTGCAGATACAGCCATGCAGGGCCCATCAACAAAGAGGAAGGCATAAAACAGACAAGAAACCAAAGGATGGAAATCTTATTGCCTGGCTGCTTTAGCTCAGCTGCATTGACCGCTGCTGTTTCTCTTCTCTCACAGTTCAACACGTCATAAATTATCCCTTTAGAAGCTCGTTAATCATGCACTATGCTCTCAAATTTTTGCCTTTAGGGGAAGAGAGAAAGGCAAAAGGGGAGACACAGACAAAACCAGAGGAGGGGTGGGTCATTTTTATTTCTAATTCTCAGCTGGATCCGTCCAGTTCTCTATTTTTTGTTTTTAGGAAGAATTTAGACTGGGAAGCTTTGAACGTCTTCTATGACTTTTCTGCCTTTTGACATGCGTCCCAATTTTTTTTCTGTTTGAGCCTCCCAAAAGCCAGAGAACCGTAGAAAGCAAACACAGTTCATACAGCTGAGCTTTGTGAAGGGATATTCAGTGATAATTCTAAAGGAGAGGCTTCTAATTGCTGTGTTAGTGGCCACTAAGGGCTATCATTCCTTAATTTCTTGCACTTCATGGCTCGGCTGAATTATATGAGAAAAGACTAAAAGACAAAAAGAGAGGGAGAGACATAGGAAAAACCAAAAAATTACCCAGATCTTGTCATGAGCAATAAAAGCTATTTTTGCCATCTCTTCATAATCCATACAGTAGGTCACATTTTCTTGGTCACATTTTTTCCTTCTTTCTTTCCTTCCTTCCTTCCTTCCTTCCTTCCTTCCTTCCTTCCTTCCTTCCTTCCTTCCTTCTCTTCTGTCTCCTTCCTTCCTTCCTTCCTTCATCCATCCCCTTCCTTTCTTCTCTTCTGTCTTCTTCCTTCCTTCCTTACATCCATCCCCTTCCTTTCTTCTCTTCTGTCTCCTTCCTTCCTTACATCCATCCATCCCTTCCTTACATCCATCCCCTTTCTTTCTTTTCTGTCTCCTTCCTTCCATCCATCCATCCATCCCTTCCTTCCTTCCATCCATCCACTTCCTTTCTTCTCTTCTGTTTC
This sequence comes from Bothrops alternatus, assembly GCA_034064705.1. NCBI lineage: Eukaryota > Metazoa > Chordata > Lepidosauria > Squamata > Viperidae > Bothrops > Bothrops alternatus. The sequence goes on along the minus strand of JARGCV010000146.1, from coordinate 624,460 downwards.
CTTCCTTCCTTCCTTCTTTCTTTCTTTCTTTCTCTTTCTTTTTTCTTTCTTTCTTTCTTTCTTTCCTTCCTTCCTTCCTTCCTTCCTTCCTTCCTTCCTTCCTTCCTTCCATCCATCCATCCATCATTCCTTCATTTACTGATTGCCAATGAGTGAGGTTCAAATGGACATCATGATATTCTCCACAGTACTGTAAACTGCAGCTGTAGGGCACAGACTAAGCCATGGCATTTTGGGAAAAATTATTTCCAAAGGATTAAAATATCATGCAATTATGTATTTGTATATTCCCCAATTTCTAGTTGTATGGGGATGTTCTCATTTCCGGCTATCCCCTTGAAATTTCAAGGGATTTCTTCCAGCATCCCAGCCACGTTTCTGGAAAGTTCGGTGTGCTCTGCTTGTTTTGCAGCTCATCTCTTTTGTTTTGCTTCCAATGGTTTCAAACAGGGAGAATTATCATCGATGGCATTGACATTACAAAGCTGCCTCTCGATCTGCTGCGTTCCAGGCTCTCCATAATCCTCCAGGATCCTATCTTGTTCAGTGGTTCGATTCGGTAGGTCAGAAAATTAGCTGTTTTGATGGACCCAGGAATTTGGAAGAGCAGAGATTTCTCCAGAACTGATCCTTGCAATGAATGCATCAGGCCCTTTTCTGTGCATGCTTTTGAATGCTATTGCTTACAGCTCCGATTGCTAAAAATGGAAAGCTTACCAGAACATTCTGGCACGGACAGACCCTGGTATGAGCTTGCTCAGTTTTGCGCAACAGTGTTTAGAAATTGTAGCATTCACATGAACTCCTCACAGACATTATCATGATACTAATCCAGTGTTTTCTGTAAATTCAACAGACTTTGTTCATTTGGGTGTACAAGAGGTGGACTTTTTTTTTCATGGGGCGGGGTTGAGATACTAATTGACTCTAGGGGCACAAAAGTGGACATTTTAATGCAAAGCTGCCTTCAGTCTTGACTGCAGTATAATTAATTAGTGATACCAGAGGCTACACTGGACTTTTTGAGATCTTAGTGGATGAGGTGAACGATAATAACAGAGTTGGAAGGGATGTTGGAGATCTTCTAGTGTTCAACCCTCTGCTCAAGCATGATGTGATAGAGAAGTTGAATTTGGGGATTTTGGAGCATAGAGCAATTAATCAGTGGAATGGCTTACCATCAAAAGTTGTGGGTGCTCCATCACTGGAGATTTTTAAGAAGAGACTGGACAGCCACTTGTCTGGAATGGCACAGGGCAGCGGTTCTCAACCTGTGGGTCGCGACCCCATTTGGGGTCGAATGACTGTTTCACGGGGGTCGCCAAACACCGCAGTCCGCCATTTCCCCCCCATTTCCCCTCGGCCGTCGCGCACGCACCGCGCATGCGCGATTCGACCTGTCGCTCTGCGCATGTGCGATTTGAGCCGTCGCGTGCGTGCCACACATGCGCAGTTTGGCCCATCACGCCACGCATGCGCGGTTCTGCCTGTCTCGCGCACCGTGCATGGGCGGTTAGGCCCGTCGCACCGCGCATGCGCGGTTCGGGCCGTCGCTCGCGGCGCACATGCGCTGTTCGGGCTGTTGTGCCGCGCATGTGCGGTTTGAGCCATCGCACGCACTGCGCATGCAGTTTGGCGCACCGCGCAAGCGCAGTTCGGACTGTCACGCGCGTGCCGCACATGCGCAGTTTGGCCCATTGCGCCGTGCATGCGCAGTTAGGCCTGTTGCACCGTGCATGCGCGGTTCGAGCTGTCGTGCACGCACTGCACATGCGCGGTTCGGGCCATCGCGCCGCGCATGTGCAGTTTGAGCCGTTGTGCGCACCACACATGCAGTTTGGCGTGCCACACAAGCGCGGTTCGGGCTGTCGCGCGCGTGCCGCACATGCACAGTTTGGCCCATCGTGCCGCGCATGCGCGGTTAGGCCCATCGCGCCGCGCATGCGTGATTTGGGCTGTCGCGTGCGTGCCGCACATGTGTGGTTCGGGCTGTCGTGCCGCGCATGTGCGGTTTGAGCCGTCGCACGCGCACCGCGCATGCACAGTTTGGCGCGCCGCACAAGCACGGTTCGGCCCGTCACACCATGCATGCGCAATTCGGCCCGTCGCACCATGCATGCGCGGCGCAGGTGGGGGTCGCACCGCGCCGCGCATGGGTGGCGCAGGTGGGGTCTTGGCCTGAAAAAGGTTGAGAACCGCTGGCATAGGGTCTCCTGCTAGAGCAACTGTCATAAATATAAGTCAGTTGCCAAGTGCCTGGATTTAGATCAGGTGGCCACGGGGAGGCTGCAACACTCATAAGGGTGGAAAATGGTCAGAATCATAAGTCATTTTTTTAAGAGCCATTGTAAGTTTGAACAGCCACTAAATGAACTGTTGTAAGTCAAGGGCTATCTGTACACATAACTGATTTGTCTATTTTAAGTAGCCAAGACAAACAGATGGGCTAGAGCAGGGGTAGGCAACTTGGCTCTTTTATGACTGGTGGACTTCAACTCCCAGAATTCCTGAGCCAGCCATGCTGAAGGGAAAGGGAGAGGTTTCCATGCTGAGCCATGCTGGCTCAGGAATTCTGGGAGTTGAAGTCCACGAGTCCTAAAAGAGCCAAGGTTGCCTACCCCTGGGCTAGAGGAAAACACATACCTCTACTAGAGATTAGAACTCAGTGGATCAACAATTGACTGAATCAATGGCTTTATCTAGAAAATTGAGACGTTAATTCAATTTCTAGTTCACAAGTCAGACCTACTGAGTGATGTGGTTTGGTTTGGTATTTTTCCATAGTTTTAATCTGGATCCAGAGTGCAAATGTACAGATGATACCCTTTGGGAAGCTTTGGAGATTGCTCAGTTGAAGAACATGGTCAAGGCCCTGCCTGGTGGATTAGGTGGGTATGTCAGAACAGCTTTTAGTGATAATCTGGGCCTGTCGACCTGTTCTAACGACAAGCAGACTACAACCTTTGGGTTGTTCAGTGTTGTCAGGAGCTTAGTCTGAGATGTAGTAAACTTGGTTTATGACCAAGTGGCAGCTTTGGAAAGGAATTGCAGTCACTCTTGCCTCTCTGATGATTGACAGCACTAGGATGGGATCTTCCTGCCCCATCAACCATCTCCAGCAGTGAATGACCCCAAACCAACCAGCAAGGCCAAAAGGATAGGAGCAATTCTCACCTCTGGTGGTAAAATGTTCCGCAGGGCCACAGCGAAAAAGGCTCTTCTCCTTGACCCCACTCAGCAGAATTCCTCAGCAGATGGGATCCATAGCAGGCCTCTTCCACTGGTGCGAGGGAGGAAGGCTAGTCCCATTTGGGTGAGACAGCTCTTCAGATACCTAGTTTTGATTCTAACTGTCCCATTCCCAGATGCTGTTGTAACTGAAGGTGGTGAGAACTTCAGCGTTGGCCAGAGACAGCTCTTCTGTCTGGCCCGGGCTTTTGTACGTAAGAGCAGTATCCTCATTATGGATGAGGCCACCGCTTCCATTGATATGGCCACAGTAAGTAGGTGTACTTTTCTGTGGTCCTTGGTTACTCATATTTTCTTTGCAACTGAACTTTTTTTTTTAAAAAAAGGGACTCCTTTGGTAGGACACTATAGGGAACGACCAGTCTAAACCTGAAGGCGGGGTCAAATGCATCATTAGTTTAGAATCTCTACATCTCTGGAAGAAACTCAAGTCCAACCCCTCTTGAAGTCCATTGACTCTTATCTGGTGCCAATTCACCTTGACTATCAATAAATTCTTGGGTATAGGTAGCATGAAATAAACTTGTATTGCTTTTGAACTCTGTCCTGGTTCCTGACTTTTTGCATCTGACAAACAGTGGTTCCAGGTCTATCTTCCTTCTTCCAACTTTAGATAGAAGGGCACTGAGGAGTTTTCCATTAGTAAGCCAAACAGAGATCAATCCACTCAAGGGTCAATGAGATGAAGTCCCAAGATGGCCTTGCTCGGAGGCAGAACAAAGCCTTCATTTCAAGCAGAAGATGATGAGAAGAAGAGCAGAGATAAATTGATGAATGTGTCATGAAGGCCACCCTGTGTCCTCTCACTTTAATGGATGCTCTTGGTCATGGCGAAACATGAATCCTAAGAACTTTGATGAAAATTCATTGGTCAGTCTGGTCAACTTCTGGACATGGACTATGAGGGCAGCCCCAATTTTTCCATTGCTGTAGACCACGGGTATCCAAGCTTGGCAACTTTATGATCTAGCTGACTAGAGAATTCTGGAAGTTGAAGTCCACAGGTCTTAAAGTTGCTAAGCTTGGACACCCCTGATGTAGACATTTTTTGTGACCCAACAGGATGAGTGTCCCAGTGATGCTTTTCCAAAAGGCAACTGGATTTTCTTGGTTTTTTCTCTTGAAAACATTTTGCTTCTCATCCCAAGAAGCTTCTGAAGAACTGAAGAAGCTAAACATTTTCAAGGGGGAAAAAACCCACGAAAGTTCAGTTGCCTTTTGGAAAAGCACCTTTGAGACAACCATGACTTGGGTGATTTGAGAGTCTCCATAGACAACAGGACGAGTGGTTAGAGTGAGCACCTAGTTGATAGATGCTCACCTCACCTTGCAGACTTCCCAAAAAAAGTGGTTTGGCCTAGTGCCAGGGGTTCTCAACCTTGGCAACTTTAAGACTTGTGGACTTCAACTCCCAGAGTTCCTCAGCCAGCTTTGGGAGTTGAAGTCCACAAGTCTTAAAGTTGCCAAGGTTGAGGACCCCTGGACTAGTCAAAAGACATTCTCAAAGCTAGAAGACTACTCCTGATAAAATTAATTTCGCAAGAATCTCAGGGATGTTCTTTGGTAACTCCTGTTTTTATTTTTCCAGGAAAACATTCTACAAAAAGTTGTAATGACTGCCTTTGCAGACCGCACAGTGGTAACAATTGCTGTAAGTAGACCTTTCCTCATGTGCTTCTTTTCCTACTTCGACAGAGAATAAACGTCTTCTCTAGAAGAAATTAAGGACCTCTAAAATTTAGAAATATTTGTTGACTCATGTAGGTATCTAATTATGTCTTTGTTTGGACATCATTATACAAGCTCCATATTTTCAAATGAAGAGTCCAATGAATCAAACTCAAATCTTGGTAGCTATAGGGATGCTACCATGCACAAAAATACCATCTTGGCAGAATGATGCAAGTGGCTTGTCATTATTTGATGAATTTTGACTTCCCAGCTTAGACTAGGGTCTTTGCCTGCTTGGTCACTTAAAAACCATTCTTCTACCGTGTTTCCCCGAAAGGAAGAAGTGTCTTACTTTCTTTTTATCCCCAAAAGCCCCACTATGTCTTACTTTCGGGGTACGGCTTATATTGATTGGAAAACAATTGTCAGTTTTATTTTAAGTATTTTAAGTATATTAAGTATTTTAAGTATTTTAAGTATTTAAGTATTTTAAGTATTTAAGTATTTTAAGCAGGAGGCGGAAGTGGGCAGGAGTAATATGTCTTACTTTCGGGGTACGGCTTATATTAGCCGACCCCCTGAAAACCCCGATACGTCTTATACTATACTTGGCTTTTAATTTAATAATACTCCTACATGCCAGCAAAGGCTGCAGAGTAAAATGTAGCTCCCATTTGTACAAAACTAGCCTAACCTGAAGATCAGTAGAGAAAAATGAAAGCATTTTCTCAGGATGGTTTGATTTTACTTTATTGAATGCCAACGAAAAAAAGGGGAGAGGAGGGGAAGGGAGAGGAGAGGAGAGGAGGGGAAGGGAGAGGAGGGGAGGGAGGGAGGGAGGAAAAGAAGGAAGGAAGGAAGGAAGGAAGGAAGGAAGGAAGGAAGGAAGGAAGGAAGGAAGGAAGAAATAAAGAAAAGTGACCTTCTTGCAGAATGTTCTCTTAGTTCCCTAGCCTACAGCCCAAGAATTTCCGGTGCTAATGAGGCCTGATCCTGCTTCTGAGCCTAAAGAAAGTCAACTAGATAGTCCACTACCAGGGGTCTGAAAATAGACAAACTAGAGGTCCAGCCAAACAATCTCTCTCCTCAGGCTGCTTCCCTGGTGGAGAGAACGGGATAGCTGGATGAGTAAAATGAGCGAATGGGAAAACATGAGCAAGGAAGGGGGGAATCTAAGATAAGCCGCTGGTTGACTTGCTGGCCCCTGGTTTCTGTACTCGCATCTTTACTTTCTATATGGTCCATCAGACTATTCTTTCTGTGTCCTATTTTTGGAACGTGTTCTCTGTCTGTTATTTCCTCTGCTTTTGCTTTGCTTTTCCTTGCTTTTCCTTTCAGCACCGAGTCTCCAACATCCTGGATGCCCATCTTGTCTTAGTCCTTTCCGATGGGGTGGTTGTTGAGTGTGACTCAGCTGCCAATCTGCTCCTCAAGGCGGATGGCCTCTTCACCACTTTGGTGAAGACCAACAAATAGTTGCTCCAGATCAGGATTCCTGCACGATTTCTGGCTTTCTGGTACTGCTGTTTTAGTTTTTTTGTTTTTCTTCTTTCTGCTTCTTCTCTCCGTCCAACTTCCAAGAGTTGATTCTTGATCTTAGTTTGGCTTGGCACTTTCTGGGTTTTTCTAACCATGCCAAGGTCAAGGATTGAAAAGGGAAGATTTGTTTCATCGCATTGGGGGGGGGAACCCTGCATGCGTGTATTCTTGATTTACTCTCCACCAACAACCTTGAACAATTCTGGACCTGATAATTTCAGGAAAATAAGAAATTAAAAAAATTAAACTCTCCTGCAAGTCTAACTCTACTCGTGATGTCATTGTGAGATTTCTGGGCAGAAATATAGAATGGAATAGAGTAGACTATAATACTTTATTTGAACAATTGTGATTAGATACACAAGGAATTTACTTCCAGATCTACTCTATGCCCTGTTGATCTTTGAGTCAGATACTAGCCAAGCCCAAATCTGGTTAGCTCCCAGACAGATGAGACGGGGACACCCCATGCTGAGATGCCATATAATTTTTTGCACCCATCCAGATGATCAGCAAAGGAAGTTTCTCTGCAACTTCTCGGCCTTGATTGCCTTCAGATTAACATGGGATACAGAGAGTAACTTAGGCTTTCGAGATTCTTTTATTACACCCAACCTGTCATATGCATATTACCTGGAACATGGAGCTGCCAATAAAAGTGAAATATGAGTGCATTTCAGAAGACACTTCTGCATATGGCTCTGGGCAAGAATCAGGTTTTTCTCCTGATTATTTCTTCGAAACTAACTTTTAAGTAGGGAGGGAAAATCCTTCCATTTAATGCAGTGGTAAACATTTTTACAAAGGTATAGCACACCTTTTGTTAATATTCCAAATTCAGTACTGAGAATCTTCTATCTAAATCAATGCAATCTGTCTGGATGCTTTGCACTAGTCACTTCTGATCTATCATAAATATCTCTTTGCTGGTTAATTTCATAGAAATATTCATTTTTACAGATATTTTTTATTATTGTATATGGAAAAACTGCTGATGTGTCGCTACGTTTTTGGTATTAGAAGTAACTCACTATAAGGCATTTTTAAAAAATATGTATGAACAAAGATCTTTGAAATTTTAAAAACTGCCATTTTAAATATTTGATAAAATATTTTTACATTTTGGAAAATATTTGATGTTGAGATTTAACTTATCTTCAATAAATGGACAAGAATCCCCCCCCCAAAAATAGCCAGTTTGGTGTAGTGGTTAAGGTGCTGGCCCAGAAGCCAGGAGACTGTGAGTTCTAGTCCCATCTTAGGCATGGAAGCCTCTGGGTGACTTTGGACCAATCACAGGAGGTGGTGAGTTCTAGTCCTGCCTTAGCCATGAAAAGCAGCTGGATGACTCTGGGCCAGTCATTATCAGCCTGATTCACCTCACAGGGTTGTTGTGGGGAAAATAGGGGGAAGAAAGAGTATTACTAATGTAATAAAGGCAGGATGAATGAACGAACAAACAAACAAACAAACAGACAGACAGACAGACAAATGGAATAGCAGACTTCTAGTGGGCCTTATGATATCTGTTTTCTAACCTGGCCTACTGAAAGGCTAAATTAAAAAACAAATAACCCACATGTATATATTTTTTTAAATTGCAGCATCGAGTCCACACCATCCTAACTGCAGACATGGTTATTGTGATGAAACGAGGGATCATTTTGGAAAACGACACGCCTGAGAATCTGCTGGCCCAAGAAGACAGCATCTTCGCCTCTTTTGTTCGGGCTGACAATTGAACAAGCCACAAGGCTGCATGCAGTTGGCTTTTCCAATGCTGATTTTAAAATAACAATAATAATAATAACAACAAAAGAAGGAAGTTCCTCCCCTCTCCCCCTTTATATATAATTTATTATCACTGGATTTTTCCATTTGTAATTTTTATAAAACCCAACTGCCTGACGTAAGTCTCAAAGCAGTAAATTATTCACCAAAGGCTAGAGAAACCCTTTTGTATGTTTCTTCAATAGATCTCATAAGACCAGGATGAGCATTTCATATCTCAAAAAAAAAAAAAAAAAAGAGAGAGAGAGAGAGAGAGAGAGACTCCTTAAAAGGTTTTCCAATTTGGCAAACCGAAGAAGTTACTCGTAGCAGAATTCCTAGACAAGGGGGAAAAAATGTCTGAGCACTTTTTTTTCCCTGGGAGAGAAAAAAAATAAAGGGACTGAGGCCATCCAGAAAAACCTGATTGCTAAATTGTTTTTACTGGAAGGGTTACGTGAGTGCAGCTAGACTTTTCTAGGCTGAAGTCCTGTTGTCCCTGGTGACTTTAATAAATAAACATCCCAAGACTGCATCTTTATTCAAAATTAAGAGATCCCCCATTTAGGTGGCACAGCGGTAAACTAATTTTTGCTGAATTTGTATCTTTTGCCCTTGGGAATGCTCTGAAGCTCCTAACTCTTAAAAGAAATGTATTAATGAACTGAATTATCGAATAAAATAGCAAACAAGGTTTAAAAAAGGATCCTGTTTTTTGTCTTCTTTGGAGTCTGGCTCTGCTTATTTTATCAGCACAGCTCCAAGAACTGGCAGAGAAAAGAAATTCTAGCTTTGAGCCTTTTTATGAAGGTCCTAACTAACCTAACGGGTCAGATAATTGTGCTAGTTCTTCCAAAGCACTTGAAATCCTTAACTGAAATGGTTTTCATCCAATGCAGGACAACTATGGAAATGAGTTGCCAAGAATTATTTCTAATAGTTTAGATTTCTCCATAGTTTAGAACAAAAAACGATCAGGAAAATACAGGTGGTCCTGAACCTCACTTAGGGACCATTCAGAATTACAACGGCACTAAAAAAAGTGACTTTTGACCAGTACTCTCCACCATTACAGCATCTCCACAGTCACTTGATCAACATTTGGGGACTTGGCGACTGGCATCTGTTTACAACAGTTGCCAGCATCCTAAGGAGATGTGGCCACCATTTGTGACCTTCCCAGTGAAATGAATGAGCGACTGCAGTGATTCATTTAGCATCCATGGAAAAAAAAAAGATGGGGCATGACTCACTTAGCAGCTGCCTCGCTGAGCAACAGAAATTTTGGGCCCAATTGTGGCCATAGGTCAAGGACTACCTATATGCTACTAATGGAGGATGTAGCAAGAAAGATGGACAGAGGTTTCTCAACGGAAGGCGCAACCTCCCAGAAGTATCTCAGAGGCCCAGATTGTGCATAACAACAATGAATTTGTAACGTTCTCCTCTGAGTAAAGTAAGTTAGAGTAAAGTTTTACTGTATATCAGCTTTTATTATCATCCGCAGCTCATTATGGGAGCTAGCAGTTGTATTTTCAATCCCTTGGGGAAATGGAATTCCATTTTTTTTCACTGTGGCCAAATACTGAGTTATTTTGGATTGAACTTTGTACCACAAATCCTAAGTCTCCCCCCCCCCTTGGACCTGAACCACCAGTTCAGAGTCTATTCCTTTACCTTTTCTTTAGGATGGAACATCTATGACTTTCCAGGTGTTGCTGAACTACAATTCCCAAAATAACTACATAGCCTGGTCTAAGAGGCAGCAGTAGGCAATTGGATTTAGAATAATAGAATCATAAGGGTGGGAAGAACCTTGGAGGTCTTCTAGTACACACACACACACACACACACACACACACACACACACACACACACTGTCCAAGGCAGGACAGATGGCTGGCCAATCTTTTCTTGAAGACCTCCAGCGATGGAGCACCCACAACATCTGGAGGCAGGCTGTTACACTTATTAATAGTTCTCGGCCTGGAAATTTGTCCTTAATTATAGGTTGTATTTCACTTTGATGAGTTTCCATCTGTTACTTCTTCTCCTGCCCTCAGGTGCTTTGAAGAATAAGTCAACACACTCCTCCCTGTAACTGCCCCTTAAGAACTGGAAGACAGCTGCCATGTCTCTTATCAATCCTTCTCTTTGTTAGACTAGACCAGGGGTCTTCAAACTTGGCCCTTTTATGACTTGTGGACTTCAACTCCCAGAATTCCTCAGCCAGCATGCCTGGCTGAGGAATTCTGGGAGTTGAAGTCCACAAGTCATAAAAGGACCAAGTTTGAAGACCCCTGGTCTAGACATACCTAGTTCCCTTAACTGTTCATTGCATGGTTTAGCCTCCGAATCCCTGATCATCTTTGTTGCTCTTCTCTGCACCGTTTCCAGCATCCTTTTTGTATCACGGCATCCAGAACTGTCTTCAACAACATCTGGAGAACCTCACAGGCACCACCCTTAGTTCACGGCCCAATTGTAGCCTTCTACAATAGAGTACCTTCCTTCCAAGCCCTCTGCTAGATGTGGCATCTGAAAAGCAACTAAATTTCATTTTCGATGTGTGCCGTTGTGCCCACAGTAAAAAAAAAAATGACAATAAAGGTTATCTTATCTTAAAAGCAGGTTGGAAAAGATGGCGTTGGCTTCTAAGTCCCAGAGCCCTGCTAGATTCACTTGAAGGGGCAGCTGGACAAAGAACTGTCCTATTCTGGGGTTTCCAAAGGCTGTGATATAATCTCAAAACCACAAGTGGAAAGCAAAAGTTTTATATGAAAAAAAAAAGTTGCTCCTTTGGGATGAAGCAAAAGCAGCCAGAGTTTTGCAGCTCCCTTGAGGAAACACCAGCTTCCTATCTGAAGTTGAAAACAGGACTTGCCAGTGAATTCCTACTAACTTTTTCCTAGCACAGCGATGGCGAACCTTTTAGAGACCGAGTGCCCAAACTGCAACCTAAAACCCCCTTATGTACTGTCGGATGCCAGGTGGCCATGGCCCATTGGGTGGGCGTGGCTGCAGTGGTAACGGCAGACTGGGTGGGACTAAAAAGTTCAATCAAGCCATTCCAACTTTGCAAGTTCTTTTTTTTTCCCACGAGAAGTTGAAATTGACTGATTGATTGAACCTTTTTTTTTTTGCACACGGCGGCAGAGGCCTAAAGCGAAAAGGTTTTATAAAACCCAGCTGAAGGCCTAGGACAGGGGCGACGGCGCGCGTGCCCACAGAGAGGGCTCTGACTGCTGCCTCTGGCACCCGTGCCATAGGTTCGCCACCATTGTCCTAGCAGCTGGAGTTCCTTTGCTAAAATGTAGTGCTTTCCGCCCCCCCCCTTGTTCTCTTCAGGGCAATCAATTCAGATTAGAACTTGTGACAGAATTCTTAACTCTGACAGACTGAAAACAGCTGCAGGGCTTCGTCGGAATCAATGGAAGAGCAAATGTTCTATGATGACTGCTTCTTAATATGATCTTATGTTTAATGTTGATTACTTTAATATTGAAAAAGCAGACTGAATTTTTACCTCAGGTTATTGAATTTATACCTCAGGATCTTTTGTTAGGGATTATAAGAGATTGCACTACTACTGAGATGAATATGGTTCTGAATTTGGTCACAGCAGCTGGACTGCGGGTGGGACAATACTGGAGGAAGCCAGAAACACCGCATATTGAGGTTAGGACTCTGAAAGTAATACACTTGGCAGAAATGGAGAAAAATTTTGACACATTTGAAGGATCGTTTGAACGAACAATATGTGATAGACTGGGAACAGTGGATAGACTATAGATAAGAGAAGCACCAATCAAATAAATTGTAACAGGCCTATAGTTGAGGTTTGAAGTGAGGAGTGAAGAATGTTTACCAAGTCAGATGTTTACAAAGATTAATACTTAGTGTTGTATTACAGGTTTTACGATGACTGCTTCTTAATATGATCTTATGTTTAATGTCGATTGTTTTAATAATTTTTTTTTTTTAAAAAATGGAAGAGCAAAAGAGCAAAATCTCAAGGCAAAGTCTTGGCTGCTGTTACCAGGGCACATGTTTATCTTTCCAACTACGGCTGGTAAGCACAGCATTGGCCAAGTGAGGCTTGGTTGAGATCCAAAACGGAAAGACTCTTCCCCTTCACTCCCTCTCTACTCCTTAAGCACTAAAGGGGGGGGATCAAAATTTGATCTTATGCAACTGGCAAAACAGAAGGCTTGGGACAATCCTGAGAAGGGATTGATGATAATAATAATAATGATAATAATAACAACAACAACATGTTAGAAGGGACCTTGGAGGTCATCTAGTCCAACCCTCTGCTCAGGCAGGAAACCTTATACCAGTGGTGGCGAACCTATGGCACGTGTGCCAGAGACGGCACTCAGAGCCCTCTCTGTGGTCACGCATGCCATATCCCGGAGATGGCGAGGGACTGGCTCCTGCTGTCCTGGCCCCGCCCACCCAGTCTGCCATGACCATAATGGCCACACCCACCTGGAACCCGGTGATAAATAAGTGGGCTTTGGGTTGCAATTTGGGCACTGGCTCTCTAAAGGTTCGCCATCACTGCCCTATACCATTTCAGACAAATGGCTGTCCATTCTCTTCTTAAAAACTTCCAGTGTTGGAGCATTCACATCTTCTGGAGGCAGGTGGTTCCACTGATTAATTGTTCTAACTGTCAGGAAGTTTCTCCTTAGTTCTAGGTTGCTTCTGTCCTTGGTTAGTTTCCATCCGTTGCTTCTTGTCCTGCCTTCAGGAGCTTTGGAGAATAGCTTGACTCCCTCTTCTTTGGGGCAGCCCCTGAGATATTGGAAGACTGTTATCATGTCTCCCCTTGTCCTTCTCTTCATTAAGCTAGACATACCCAATTCTAGCAACCGTTCCTCATATGTTTTAGCCTCCAGTCCCCTAATCATCTTTGTTGCTCTTCTCTATACTCTTTCTAGAGTCTCAACATTTTTTACATCGTGGTGACCAAAACTGGATGCAGTATTCCAAGTGTGGCCTTACCAAGGCATTATAAAGTGGTATTAACACTTCACGTGATCTTGATTTTATCCCTCTGTTAATGCAGCCTATCACTTTTTTGGCAGCTGCAGCACTCGGCTGGCTCATATTTAAGTGATTGTGCACTAGGACTCCAAGGTCCCTCTTGCAGTTACTACTGTTGAGCAAGGCACCCCCTATACTATACCTGTACATTTGGTTTTTCTTGCCTAAATGTAGAACCTTACTTTTTTCACCATTGAATTTCATTTTGTTAGATAGCGCCCAGTGTTCAAGTCTGTCCAGATCCTCCTGTATCTTAAGCTTTGTATTTTGCTCCTGAATCCATTTCAATTTTCCAGAAAGCACATAGAAAATTCATGAACATTCATGCCTCCAGAAGTTGTGGGTGCTCCAACACTGGAGGTTTTCAAGAAGAGACTGGACAGCCATTTGTGTGAAATCTTATACAGTTGAGCAGGGGGTTGGACTAGATGACCTCCAAGGTCTCTTCCAACTCTGTTATTCTATTAATCCATTATGTACATTTTATTACTTAAATTCTTTCACCAAATGAACTGGGCAAACAATGTTGCCCAAACTTTCATTACATACTTTTTTTCCCTGAACATCCACATTTTTGAGTTGCCTTTAAAATAAAAACCAATAAAATTTGTTTAAAAAAAAAAAGAAAATAAGAGGGGGCAGAGGCAAGAGAGGTGTTTTAAGATCTCCATGGGACTCGTGTGCAGACCCCATGGATGCCACATTGCAAAATTCAGAACTAAGCGGTAGTGTCATTTGGAAGCAGAAAGTAATATGTACATAGACCTTGTGGTTATAAGTCATGACATCTGAGTGATATATGATCCATACGGTGATGCCTTCTTCAAGCATGGTGTAAACAAGCCACAGGTCAGTGTGAACCTCGCCGCTGTAAGGGAGCCCAGGCTGAACCAAAACGTTTGTCACTGAAAACCACACAGAAAATCTTAGGGTCAAGTGGTGACAAAGATGACACAGGACTTGAGGAAAGGCTCTCTGGAGACAAGCTGAAGGATCTTGGTTTCTTCAGTGTGGAGAAAAGACTATTGAAAAAGGTCATAAGTGGCCACTACCTAGATTTTAGAATAACAGTGTTGGAAGGGACCTTGAAGGTCATATAGCCCAACCCCCAGCTTAGGCAGGAAACCTATACCATTTCAGACAAATGGTTGTCCAGCCTCTTCTCAAAAATGTATGTTTGTAATGTATGGCTGTGGGAGTTCTGCCATCAGGAAGGCTGAGCACCAAAGAATTGATGCTTTCGAATTGTGGTGTTGGAGAAGACTCTTGAGAGATCCTTTGACTGCAAGAAGATCATATCAGTCAGTCCTAAAGGAAACCCACCCTGGCTGTTCTTTGAAAGGACGGAGACTGAAGCTGAAGCTTAAATACTTCGGCCACCAAATGAGAAGACGGAACTCCTTGGAAAAGACCCCGATGCTGGGAAAGATGGAAGGCAAAAGAAGAAGGAGACAGCAGAGGAGGAGATGGTTGAATGGTGCCACCAATGCAATGAATATGAACTTGAGAAAACTCCAGTAGACAGTGGAGGACAGGGGGGCCTGGTGTGCTGTGATCCATGGGGTCACACAGAGTCAGAAACGACCTAGCCACTGAACAACAAACAACAATCTAGATTTTATTTAAATATAAGGGAAAAAATTCTGAGAGTAAAGTCTATATAACAGTGGTGTGGTTTACTTATGGAAGATGTGAGGTTTCTATCTCTGGAAACTTTTAAGAAAAGGCTGGAACACTACTGCTCATGGATGCCTTAACCGATTTTCTTGCTTCAGAGGATTGGATTAGATGATCCTTGGGATCCCTTCCAATTCCATAATTCTATGGTTCATAATCGTATTCTAACCATCAGCCAGACAAGTTTTGGGTCAATGCAAATATTCTATCTAGATATTCTCTCTCTCTCTGTCTTTCTGTATCTATCTATCTATCTATCTATCTATCTATCTATCTATCTATCTATCTATCTATCTATCTATCTATCTATCTATCTATCTATCTCTATCTCTATCTATCATCTATCTATATCATTATCAATTATCTATCTTTATCTATATCATCTATTTATATATCTATCATCTGCCACTATCTATCTGTCTGTCCGTCCGTCCGTTCGCCCGTCCATCCATCTCATCTATCTATATCTAATCATCTATCAATATCATCTATCTATCCATCTATCATCTCTGTCTATTTATCTCATCTTATATATCTATCATCTATCTCTATCTATCTATTTATATATCATCTGCCTATCTCTATCTCTATCTCTATCTATCTATCCATCCATCTCATCTATCTATATCTAATTATCTATCATCTATCCATCATCTCTGTCTATCTATCTATCTATCTACCTATCTATCTATCTATCTATCTATCTATCTATCTATCTATCTATCTATCTATCATCTATCTATCCATCCACCCATCCATCTATTATCTATATCTATCTATCATCTATCTAGCTATTTTCTTTTGCATATGGTAGATTGATAGAGTGTAGATAGATAGAATGAGGAATAATGGAATTAGATTTGCAGGAATGTAAATTTCCATTAAATGGAAGATGCCAGATGCCAGAATTAAAACACTTCATCCATTCCAGGCAGTGGGAAAATTTCAAAGTTTTGCTAAGTGCTGATTAGCCTGGTTTCCCTTTTCCAGTGATGTCTGGCACGTATACTTCTGCCTCTGACGCATCTTTTTCAGCAAAAAGAAAGGGAGAATAAAAAAAGTCTTAGATCAAAGGTAGACCAAAATATTTTGCTAACTTTTCATCTGTAATTAGTTGAGAGAGATGCATATTGTTGCTTAATGTGTCACTTGGGTTACTTTGAGAATGTAAGGCGCTTTGGGAAGCTAGAAAGGGCTTCTGCTACCGACTTCAACCCATCTGATTTGAGGGTTGGAAATGTAAGTTAACTCAATCATGGTCTGTTCAGTGAACCCAATTCCACACCAGACACTGAAGTCTAAGTTAACCATGGTGGCTACATAACATTAGAAGGGGGGGGGGAAGGACTGGCATTCATACAATACCCTTAAGCTGTTTGGCAGTTTGTTTTTTTAAGGGTTCAGACAATATAGGGGAATTATAAACCAACAAACCAAAATTTTAAAGGTAATATTCTTTAAAAAAATAAAAAGTAAAAAGAAGTAATGAAACAGGCTGGATTAACATAACACTAAAGATCTGCATCCCACCCCAGAATCAAAAGATTGTAATGTTTAGTGTGCTGCATGAGTCCAGCCTGCTTAAAGGTTCAGACCCAGCTAAGGGTCACCAAGATAAACCAGCATCCCCTGTCCAGAAAACAACTGGAATCACCCCCAGCTTTGGGCAAATCTTGAGCTGGGACAGGCCCTCCCCAAGAAGAATTTAAAATAAAAAATAAAAAATCAATCCATTCAGAATGGAGCTTCTCGGTTCCTTACAGCGCCACTAATTCTTCCAACTGGCTTCAAATGAAAGTAGCTAATTTATGAAGAGTTACTTAGGGGATGAACTCTCCTCCAGTGCTTTCTGGATCTCTTTTCTCCGTCTGGGGCTCCCCCCCTCCCCAATTCCTCCTAGCCTTTTCGTGGCGTCAGTTGGATTTTTGGAGTCCGGCCAGTCTCCCTCCGTCCCTCCCTCTGACCATCCCCAATCTCTCTCTCTCTCACTCACACACACACACGCACACACACAAAATGCAAAAAAGTTCCCTTCGCAAGAGAGGAAGGCAGCAACTGTAGGATCCTTCGCGCCGCTGCCGCCTCGTTCTGCGCCCAGCTAGGCGTCCCAAAGCGGGACAGGAGCCGCTTCGACCCACTGCGCGTCTCCTGGACCATTTCTCGACATACGGGCCACTCTTCATCTCTCGGGAATAACAAGTCCGGTTGGGGAACAGGAGGTCGCCGAAAGCCCCAGTTCTCCAGCAGCGGCCTCGCCTTCCTCCCCTTGCGATCCTGTCTCCTTCCTCCCCTTGCGCATCTCAGGATCTCCCTTGCGCCCATGGCAGCGCGCAAGATTTGGCCCAGCTGACTGCAGGCTCCAGCAGCGCTTCTTGGTAAGTGTCCCGTTACCTTCTTTGGACTTGAGTGCAGAGAAGAGAACAAAGATGGAGGCTAAACGGTCCAATGTACAGCTGCGGGAACTAGGTGTGTCTAGGCCAGGGGTAGGCAACTTTGGCTCTTTGATGACTCGTGGACTTCAACTCCCAGAATTCCTGAGCCAGCCATGCTGAGGGGAACGGGAGAGTTTCCAAGCTGAGCCATGCTGGCTCAGGAATTCTGGGAGTTGAAGTCCACAAGTCATAAAGTGGCCTAGGCCAGAGGTAAGCAACCTCGGCTCTTTTATGACTCGTGGACTTCAACTCCCAGAATTCCTGAGCCAGCCATGCTGAGGGGAAAGCGAGAGTTTCCAAGCTGAGGCATGCTGGCTCAGGAATTCTGGGAGTTGAAGTCCACGAGTCATGAAAGAGCCAAGGTTGCCTACCCCTGGCCTAGTCTAAGGCAGAGAAGGATTACAGGTGACATGACCACGGTCTTCCAGTACTTGAGGGGCTGTCACAGAGAAGAGGGCTGTGTGCGGTCAACCTCTTCTCCAAAGCGCCTGAAGGCAGGTCAAGAAGCAACGGATGGAAACTAATCCAAGAGAGAAGCAACCTAGAACTAAGGAGAAACTTCCTGACAGAACAATTAACCAGTGGAACAGCCTGCCTCCAGAAGCTGTGAATGCTCCAATACTCCAATACAATATGGAAGTTTTTAAGAAGAAACTGGACAACCATTTATCTGAAATAGTATAGTTTCCTGCCTGAGCAGGGGGTTGGACTAGAAGACCTCCAAGGCCCCTTCCAACTCTGTTATTCTGTTATTTTGTTAATAGAAAAGGGCCCACTGTCCCCAGCATCAGCAATTTAGTAGAGCTTTGCAACGCCATAGTTGCTTTTCCAGAGAGTTCTTCCCTTTACCAAAGGGGTTGGACTAGAAGACCTCCAAGGTCCCTTCCAAACCTATTATTCTATGTTCTTTAAGTCCCCCCCCCCAATGTCATGTTTTTGGAAGCATTGCTCAGTTGCTAAACGGTGACAAGGCAGGGCTCAAAATTCTTTTCACTGTTATGTATGTATGTATGTATGTATGTATGTATGTATGTATGTATGTATGTATGTATGTATCTCTCTCTCTCTCTCTCTCTCTCTCTCTCTCTCTCTCTCTGTGTGTGTGTGTGTGTGTGTGTGTGTGTCCTGAAAGGATCTCCTTAAGCTCAGATCTGGGTTTGAGCTGCTGTAATAAATTATGGAATTAAAGTGAGGCAGGTGGGACATGCTGGGAAAAAAACTCTCTTGTTCTCTTTCAGGAAGCAAACCATCTCTCACCGTTCCCAAGTTTGTTTATTTATTTATTTATTATTTTGACTTATATGCCGCCCTTCTCCCCAGACTCAGGGCGGCTCACAGCAAATAATACAAGTACAAAATATAAATCAATTAAAATAGTAGTATACAATATAAAAACTATAAAACTATTCCCACTCATACAACATACAGTCCCAATCTAAGGCTAAGCCCCATCTCCGATTAAATCCTGTTTCACTCTAAGAACTGTTTGTAGTTTTGCCATCGTGGAGTGATTTTTTATATATATAAAAGTTACCTCGTGCAATAGATGTCAAATGTTTTATTAATACTTGCATTTATTTCAAGTTACAATGGTCGGGGCATGGATGCTTTGTATAAATAATACTTATTTGTTGTGAGACATCAGCAGTGGAGGTTTTTATTTGGAAAGAGAACATTTCAAAGGCTGCAACCAAGCTTTCAGGCCAAGCAAGACTTCTTGTCTTTCATGGGCTTGTTTCCAAATGTTTTTGGAATGGAACGGAACGGAACGGAACGGAATGGAATGGAATGATGAAATTTAATAGAAAACAGAACAGAACAGAATATGGAATTTAAGAATAGAATAGAATAGAATATGGAATTTAAGAATAGAATAGAATAGAAATATGAAATTTAATAATAGAAAATAGAATATGGAATTTAAGAATAGAATAGAATAGAATAGAAATTTAAGAATAGAAAATAGAATATGGAATTTAAGAACAGAATATGGAATTTAAGAATAGAATAGAATAGAATAGAAATGAAATTTAAGAATAGAAAATAGAATAAATATGGAATTTAAGAATAGAATATAGAATTTAAGAATAGAATAGAAATATGAAATTTAATAATAGAAAATAGAATAGAATATGGAATTTAAGAATAGAATATAGAATTTAAGAATAGAATAGAATAGAATAGAATAGAATAGAATAGAATAGAATAGAATATGGAACACACAACATGGGTAAATATACTTAGACATAAGACAGTAATGTGAGAATTAGGTGTTCAGCAGAATGACGGCATGAGGGGAAAAACTGTCCCTGGATCTAGTTCCTTTGGCATGCAGTGCCCTATAGCGGCACCACGAGGGGAGGAATTAAGTCTGAACTATTTAAGTCTGAACTGTTTAAAGAGGTTTAAACTGAGTATGTTTAAACTGTTTAAAAGGAAGGAGGGAGAGATGGATTTTGGAGCTACTCAAGAAACATTAATTCAACTAAAGGGACTGTGGATGAGGGATATTATTATTATTATTTACAATTTTTATACCGCCCCCCTCCCGAAGGACTCGGGGCGGTGTACAGCCCAATTAAAACAACAACACACAAAAATTAAAATTATTAAAAATAAATTAAACAATTTGGCCTAATATTTAAAAACCCAACTAAAAACACAATCCCCTAAAAACAGTTATGGCCATTGTTGGAGCTGGAGCTATCATCCCAGGCCGGCTTGTCGGAATAAGTATGTTTTTAATTCTCGACAGAAGGAACGCAATTCCATCATCGTACGGAGTTCGGGGGGGAGCTCGTTCCAAAGCGTTGGAGCTCCCACAGAGAAGGCCCTCCCCCTGGGGGTCGCCAGCCGACATTGTTTGGCCGACGGCACCCTGAGGAGACCCTCTCTGTGGGAGCGTACCGGACGGCGGGAGGTATTTGCTGGCAGAAGGCGGTCCTGTAGATATCCGGGTCCGATGCCATGGAGCGTTTTAAAGATGGTCACTAACACCTTGAAACGCACCCGGAAGGCCACCGGCAACCAGTGCAGCTCACGCAGGAGCGATGTTACATGGGAGCGCCATGGCGCCCCGGTCACTACCCGTGCGGCCGCATTCTGGGCCAGCTGAAGCCTCCGGGTGCACCTCAAGGGGAGCCCCATGTAGAGAGCATTACAGTAGTCCAGCCTGGAAGTGACGAAGGCATGAGTAACTGTGCATAGCGAGTCCCGGTCTAGGAAGGGACGCAACTGGCGTACCAGGCGAACCTGATAGAACATCCTCCCGGCCACGGCCGTCAAATGGTCCTCTAAAGACAGCCGTGAATCCAGGAGGACTCCCAAATTGCGAACCCTTTCCACGGGGGCCACTGTTTCGCCCCCAATGGACAACGAAGGAGTCAATTGACTAAACCGGGACGACGGTAGCCACAGCCACTCGGTCTTGGAAGGGTTGAGCTTGAGTACGTTCTTCCCCATCCAAACCCGGACGGCCTCCAGGCACCGGGTCAGCACGGCAAGAGCATCGTTGGGGTGGTTCGGCGTGGAAATGTACAGCTGAGTATCATCAGCGTACAGATGGTACTCCACACCAAAACCACGGATGATCTCACCCAGTGGTTTTACATAAATGTTGAACAGTAGGGGCGAGAGGACCAACCCCTGAGGTACCCCACATACGAGGGGTCTCGGGGTCGACCTCTGGCCCCCTGTCAACACAGACTGCATCCGGCTGGAGAGGAAGGAGGAGAACCACCGCAAAACAGTGCCCCCCATACCTAACCCCTCCAACCGTTGCAGCATGATACCATGATCGATGGTATCAAAAGCCGCCGAGAGGTCCAATAGCACCAGAGCAGAGGAACAACCTCTGTCCCGGGCCCGCCAGAGATCATCCACCAACGCGACCAATGCTGTTTCCGTGCTGTAACCAGGCCTGAAGCCCGACTGGTATGGATCCAAGTATAGTGATTCCTCCAGGTGTCGCGGGAACTGTCGGGCAACCACACTCTCGACAACCTTTGCAAGAAAGCAAAGGTTGGAGACAGGACGATAATTTGATAAAACGGCTGGATCCAGGGTAGGCTTCTTGAGGAGGGGCCTCACTACCGCCTCTTTCAAGGCGGCAGGGAAGACACCCTCACTCAACGAAGCATTAATAATTGCCTGGAACCAGCCTCGTACCACCTCCCGGGATGCCAACACCAGCCAGGAGGGGCATGGGTCCAATAAACAAGTGGTCGCCCTAAGTCCCCCAAACAACCTGTCCACGTCCTCGGGAGTCACGGGGTCAAACTCAGCCCAGATAGCAGTCTCAAGACCAGACTCCGTCTCTCCCACCGGACATACCCAGTTGAAATCAAAGCCTTCCCGTATCTGAGCGATTTTATCATACAGATATTTTCCAAAATCCTCAGCTCTACCCTCTAAGGGGTCTCCCCTCACCTCCTGCTGAAGGAGGGAGCGGGTCACCCTAAACAAGGAGGCTGGGTGGTTATCTGATGACGCGATAAGAGCAGTGAGGTAAGAACGCTTCTCTGCTTTTATCGCCGCTAAGTAGGACCTAATATGGTCTCTTACTAGTGTTCGGTCAGATTCGGCACGGCTCGATCTCCAACTGCTCTCTAGGCGTCTTTTCCGGCGTTTCATCTCTCTCAGCCCCTCAGTAAACCAAGGGGCCGATCGGGACATACGTCGAATCAGAGGCCGCAAAGGCACGACCCGATCTAGAGCACTGGCCGCAGCCCTATCCCAGGCTGCTGCCAACTCTTCGACCGAGTCGTGTATCCGAGCCTCAGGAATTGGCCCAAGCTCCATCTGGAACCGCTCGGGTTCCATTAGCCGCCTGGGGTGGTACCATCTCACTGGTTCCGCCTCCCTGCGGTGAGGTGCAGCGGTCAGAAAGTCCAAGCGAAGGAGAGAGTGGTCAGACCATGGCAGGGGCTCAATAACTATATCCCCTATATTCTGACCACTCAGCCACTGTCCAGAGACAAAAACCAGGTCAAGCATGTTCCCCCCTGTATGTGTGGGGCCTTGAATTACCTGGGTCAGGTCCATGGCTGCCATGGAAGCCATGAACTCTCGAGCTCCCCCGGACGTCCCGCCCACAGACGGCAGGTTGAAGTCACCCATGACTATTAGCCTGGGGACCTCAACCGCCACTGCGGCAACAACGTCCAGGAACTCGAGCAGGGCAGTTGACACGTGGCAGGGAGCCAGGTACGTAATCAACACCGCCCTCGGACCCCCAAGGTCCCACTTCACCAGGAGAGATTCACAGCCTTCCGTCTGAGGAACAGTGACCTCCCTCGGCCTGTAATCTTCCCTAATCACGACCGCCACTCCCCCACCCCTGCCCTGTGCTCTCGGCTGATGGAATGCAAGGAAACCCGGTGGGCACATTTCCACCAGAGGGACACCGCCCTCCGGTCCTAACCAGGTCTCCGTAATACCTGCCAGGTCTGCTCCCCCCTCTAAAATTAAATCTTGGATGAGGGGGGCCTTGTTTACCACAGACCTGGCATTGCACAACATCAGCCTACAGCCCGGGCCCTGTGGTTCTGAATAACCCCGAGAACAGGTAGAGCCTTGGCGGTCGGAGCGCATGACCACTCGTAAACAGCGGGTACGCGCTCCCCTATTATGATACGGCCCCCTGCTCCCACCATATCTGCCCCTCCCGCTTACGGTACTAATTGGAACTAAATCAGTCTTAATCAGCTCCCCATCCGAACCCACAGGATTACGTCCCCTTCCGTTATCGGGCCTATCTTCTAGCTCCCCTCCAACAATTTCTAGATGCAAGAGCATCATATTGGCTGCCTTCAGATTCTCTATCTCCTCTGCTGCCTCTTCCCCTCTCGGCTGGGTTCATGGGAGGACTAGTCAAAACAGTCAAAATGGCAACCACAACTACATGGCCAAAGCCCATTCCCTTTTTACATATAGATGGCCCTGCCCATCTCCTACAGTGACTCCTCCTACCCTCCCTCTTCCTCTCTCCCCCACCCATTTCTTTCTCCCAGGTTGCCAAGTTTTTTCTCTTCTTCTCTTCTGTCCTGTCGCTTGCTTTCCCCCACTAGGGATTGTGGAGAAGCCTTCAAAAGCACTATAAGGTCTTTCCCGACTCTGCAGTTCTTCCAGACTTATTCAAGAAAAAGGAGGAGGAAGAAATGACCCCAAGAAGATTCTGATCTTAAAAAAAAAAAAATTTGTTTTTGAAAAAAACAACAAGATTCATGGGTCCTCCGTGTATAATATAGCCAGAGGAACAGCATTGTTTTCAGCTTCATCTGACGCCATTTGAACTTTCTAGACCAGCGGTTCTCAATCTTTTTCAGGCCGAGACCCCACCTGCGCCGCCCATGCGCGGCGCGGCGCGACCCGGACCTGGGCTGCACATGCGCGGTGCGACGGCCTGCATCATGCATGTGCAGCGCGACGGCCCAAACCGCACATGCACGGTGTGACGGGCCGAACCGTGCATGCGCGGTGCACGCGCGACGGCCCGAACTGCGCATGCGCGGCACGCGCGCGACGGCCTGAACTGCGCATGCGTGGCGTGACGGGCCGAATCACGCATGGGCGGTGTGCGCGCGATGGTCCGAACCGTCCGAACCGTCCGAACGCATGCGTGGCACGATGGGCTGAACCGCGCATGCGTGGCGCGTGCGACGGCCTGAAGCGCGCATGCGCGGCGCGACGGGGCAAATCGCGCATGCGCGGCACGCGCGTGACGGCCGAGGGGAAATGGGGAAAAAAATGGCGGACTGCAGTGTTTGGCAACCCCCATGAAACGGTCGTTCGACCCCAAATGGGGTCGCGACCCACAGGTTGAGAACCGCTGTTCTAGACAAAGGAAGATTTGTTTGTCTAGTATATTAATAATAATAAAGTTGGAAAGGACCTTGGAGGTCATCTAGTCCAACCCCCTGCTCAGGCAGGAAACCCTATACCATTTCAGACAAGTGGCTGTCCAGTCTCTTCTTAAAAACTTCCAGTGTTGGAGCATTCACCACTTCTAGAAGCAGGTTGTTCCACTGGTTAATTGTTCTCAATGTCAGCAAGTTTCTCCTTAGTTCCAGCTTGCTTCTTTCCTTGGTTAGTTTCCATCCGTTGCTTCTTGTCCTGCCTTCAGGTGCTTTGGAAAATAGCTTGACTCCCTCTTCTTTGGGGGCAGCCCCTGAGATATTGGAACACAGCTATCATGTCTCCCCTCACCCTTCTCTTCATTAAACTAGATGTTCCCAATTCCAGCAACCGTTCCTTATATGTTTTAGCCTCCAGTCCCCTAATCATCTTTGTTGCTCTTCTCTGTACTCTTTCGAGAGTCTCAACATCTTTTTTACATCGTGGTGACCAAAACTGGATGCAGTATTCCAAGTGTGGCCTTACCAAGGCCTTGTAGTAAAGTGGTATTAACACTTCGCGTGATCTTGATTCTATCCCTCTGTTAATGCAGCCCAGCACTGTGTTGGCTTTTTTGGCAGTTGCAGCACACAGCTGGCTCATATTTAAGTGATTGTCCACTAGGACTCCAAGATCCCTCTCACAGTTGCTACTATTGAGCAAGGAACCCCCTATACTATACCTGTACATTTGTTTTTTCTTGCCTAAATGTAGAACCTTACTTTTTTCATCATTGAATTTCATTTTGTTAGATAGCGCCCAGTGTTCAAGTCTATCCAGATCCTCCTGTATGTTTATGTCATGTTTATGTCATAAACTGTTTTATAACACTTGCCAAATTTCAATTCCCATTTCAGTTACCTTGGTTCAAAAACTGTGACCTATAATGCACCTTTTCACCCAGTTAAAGGTTTCAAGAACAAGAGTTTTAATAGTATATATATATATATTATGATGCCGTTAAAATCCACTTTAAATGAAAGCCAGTTAATTCAACCATGAATAAAATTTACAGCATAGAATAAAAATTTCTGCAAACAAAGATGATTCCATTAAAAACTAAGGTAAGTCCTCGATATTTAAGAAAATAGTACAGCAAAATCACGGCCCAGAACTGGAAATATTTGCATAGATCCGTGTTTCTCAACCTTGGCTACTTTTAAGATGTTTGGACTTCAACTCCCAGAATTCCTCAGCCAGTATAACTGGCTAGGGAATTCTGGGAGTTGAAGCCAACACATCTTAAAGTTGCTAAGGTTGAGAAATACTGACATAGATGTTATATATATTCTCAAGCAGGAATTCCCTAAACCAAGGGTCTTCAGACTTGGCCCTTTTATGACTTGTGGACTTCAACTCCCAGAATTCCTCAGCCAGCGTGCCTGGCTGAGGAATTCTGGGAGCTGAAGTCCACAAGTCATAATAGGGCCAAGTTGGAAGACCCCTGCTTTAAACTATGATCTCAATCTTTTTTATTAATTTTTTTCCCATATATGTTACTTTTTTCCAATCAACAAGTTGTCTGAAATTTGCTAAACTAATACATATTCAATTCCTAATCCTTGCTTCTTTTCTCTAACCAAGTGTAAAATAACTTCCAAATTTGATAATAGTCTGTATCTTCTTTGTCTTTCAGCCTCATAATTAATCTGTCCATCTCTGCACATTCCAAAATCTTCCTGATTATTTCTTCCTCTGATGGCAAAGCTTCATTCTTCCAATATTGTGCAAAAATTATTCTTGCTGCTGTGGTGATATGTAGAGTTAAATATAATTTCTGCTTATTAGTCTTTTCAGGCATGATGCCTAATAAAAAAGTTCAGGTTTAAAATCCACTTGTTCATCCAATATTTTTTCTAACCACATATGTATATTTTTCCAATAAACCTTTGCCTTCTCACATGTCCACCAAATATGATAATAAGTGCCTATATTGTGTTTACATTTCCAACATCTATCTGACATGTTTTTAAACATTTTTGCTAATCTTGCTGGTGGAAGATGCCATCTATAAAACATTTTATACAAATTTTCTTTATATGAAGTTGACATTGTCAATTTATAGTTTCTCTCCCATAACATTTGCCATTTTTCCAGTTCTATGTTATAACCAAAATTGTTTGCCCATCTTATCATTGTTTCTTTCACTTGTTCACTTTCCATATCTAAAATTAAGAAAAAATTATACATTTTCTTAATCAATTTCTCATCTGAGGTCAACAAAATCTTATCAAACACATTTTGATCCTTATAAAATCCATACATTTTTACATCTTTTTCATCTAAACTATGATCTCTTTGTAATATTGTTTGCAGCAGAAGAAGGGAAGAAAAAGATGACGATGTATCTTTTTTCCCCCCTCATTGCAGGATTTGAGAAAAATAAAAGGAGTCTTTTGTATGCCATTTGCTGGGCTATGGTGGCAGGAAGATGTTGGCCAGGAAAAGCATCATCCCAGAAGAGTATGTCCTTGCCCGCATTGCAGCTGAGAATCTGGGCAAGCCCCGCATTCGAGACCGCCAGCGCAAAGCCCGTTTCATTGCCAAAAACGGTGCATGCAACCTGGCTCACAAGAACATCCGGGAGCAGGGACGCTTCCTGCAGGACATCTTCACCACCTTGGTGGACCTGAAATGGCGCCACACTTTGGTGATCTTCACCATGTCCTTCCTCTGCAGCTGGTTATTCTTCGCCATGATGTGGTGGCTGGTGGCTTTCGCCCATGGAGACATGGACAAGCCTTGCACCAATGAAGACATCAGCAAATGGAAACCTTGTATCACCTGTGTCAGGTAAGGAGCCACGTCTTGAAGATGAGATGTTGGATGCCATGATTGCAGACAATCCAGAGCTTCGTAAATGCAGGTAGTCCTCGGACGTACGATCACAACTGAGTCCCCAAATTTCTGTTGCTAAGCAAGACAGTGAAATTTGCCCCAATTTGGCAGCGCAGTGGTTAGAATGCAGCATCGCAGGCAAACTCTGCCCACAATCAGGAGTTCAATCTTGACTGGCTCAAGGTTGCACAGTTAAGTGAATCACTGCAGATGTTAAGTTAGTAACACGGTTGTTAAGTGAATCTGGCTTCCCCCATTGACTTTGCTTGTCAGAAGGTCGCAAAAGGGGACGACACAATCCCAGGACACCGCAACCATATAAATATGAACCAGTTGCCAAGCGTCCACATTTTGATCGTGTGACCACGGGGATGCTGCAATGGTTGTAAGTTTGAAAAACGATCATAAATCACTTTTTTCAGTGCCGTTGTAACTTCTAACTAATGGTTGGAAGTCAAAGTCTACCTGTAGTTTATTTACATAATATGCTAGGGCCATGAGCCATAAACTACCAGCCCAATCTTGGCTTGATCTGATGTGTTGTGTGAACCCATGTATATTATGCAGGATAAGTGTTTTCAGTTGATTTGACCAGCCTTTGTTGTTAGTTGCAAAGTCGTGTCCGACCCATCGCGACCCCATGGACAATGTTCCTCCAGGCCTTCCTGTCCTCTACTATCTTGTGGAGTCCATTTAAGCTCATGCCTACTGCTTCAGGGACTCCATCCAGCCACCTCATTCTCTGTCGTCCCCTTCTTCTCTTGCCCTCCATCTTTCCCAGCATCAGGCTCTTCTCCAGGGAGTCCTTCCTTCTCATGAGGTGGCCAAAGTACTTGAGTTTCAACTTCAGGATCTGGCCTTCTAAAGAGCAGTTGGGGTTGATCTCCTCTAGGACTGACCGGTTTGATCACCTTGCAGTCCAGGGGACTCGCAGGAGTCTTCTCCAGCACCAGAGTTCAAAGGCCTTAATTCTTTGGTGCTCAGCCTTTCTTATGGTCCAGCTTTCACAGCCATATATTGCAACTTATGTGCATGCTTTCAAAATGGAAAAGAACTGATTTATCGACTTTCTGTATTTTATAACTTCTATTCCACTTTCCTGCCTTCCTGACAGGTCCTTCATCTCTGCTTTCCTCTTCTCCATTGAGGTCCAGGTGACCATTGGTTTCGGTGGAAGGATGATGACCGAAGAATGTCCGATCGCCATCAGTGTTTTGATCCTTCAAAACATTGTGGGCTTGATCATCAATGCAGTCATGCTAGGCTGCATCTTTATGAAAACCGCCCAAGCCCACCGGAGAGCAGAAACTTTGATTTTCAGTCGGAACGCTGTCATCGCTGTCCGTAATGGCCACCTGTGTTTCATGTTCCGTGTAGGGGACCTGAGGAAAAGCATGATCATTAGTGCCTCGGTACGAATCCAGGTTGTCAAGAAGACCACCACTCCAGAAGGAGAAGTCATCCCAATCCACCAGCTTGATGTTCCGGTAGACAATCCTCTTGAAAGCAACAATATTTTCCTGGTGGCTCCGTTGATCGTTTGCCACGTCATTGATAAGCGGAGTCCTCTTTATGACATTTCCTCCAATGACCTGGCCAATCAAGACCTAGAAATCATTGTCATACTTGAAGGTGTGGTGGAAACCACTGGAATCACCACCCAAGCCAGAACATCCTACATATCAGAAGAGATCCTCTGGGGTCATCGCTTTGTGCCCATCGTCACTGAAGAGGAAGGGACGTACGCTGTCGACTACTCCAAATTTGGCAACACCAGCAAAGTCGCGGCGCCCCGCTGCAGTGCCAAGGAACTGGATGAGAAGCCCTCCATTCTCATCCAGACACTCCAGAAAAGTGAGCTGTCCCACCAAAACTCTTTGAGGAAACGTAACTCCATGAGAAGGAATAACTCAATCCGGAGGAATAACTCAATCCGGAGGAATAACTCTTCCTTCGTTGTGCCTAAAGTCCAGTTCATAACGCCAGAAGGCAACCAAAACACTATGGAAACATGACAGAGCCAAGCAGCCCTATGCAGTGGTCCTGTTATAATATTAGTATTAATTTTGGTATAAACATTTAACAGCCATTAAGGGCTATTTATTACATGCAGACACCAGATTAAACCAGGTTGCAGTTGACTCTTCTATCAGTATATAGGCCAATGTTTGCATGATTTGAGGTTAAGATGATATAGGTTAGTGGTGGCGAACCTATGACACACATTCCAGAGGCAGAGCCCTCTCTGTGAGTACGCGTCCCGTCGCCCCAGCCCCACCTCTCCCTGCGGCCCCCTCCTAACCAGCAGCCTCCCCCAAGGAGAGTCATCCCCGAGCGTGATCCGCGCGGAGCAGCACAGCCAAGGACATGGCAGCCAGGCAGTGGGGACAAGACTTTGCCCTCGTGCCCCGTCGAGCGGTTGATGCTGCAGGGTGCGGGCGGAGGGCGTGGCCACCATGGCATTGCTGGGCCACCTGGGCGATCTGCGACGGGCCATGGTGGCAGTGGGAGGCCCTGCGGGCGGGGTGGGGGTGGGCTGGGGTGGAGCAGGCAGAGCGTGGATGGGCGGGAGGGCTGGTTTTTGGGCACTCAATCTCTAAAAGGTTCGCATCACTAATATAGATAGTCCTCAACGTATAACCACAATTGAGCCCAAAATTTATGTTGCTAAGCAAGACAGTTGTTAAGTGAATTTTGCTCCATTTTGGTGGCGCAGCATCGCAGGCGAACTCTGCCCACTGCCAGGAGTTCAGTCCTACCTGCTGAAGGTTGACTCAGCCTTCCATCCTTCCGAGGTCGGTAAAATGAGGACCCAAATTGTTGGAGGCAATATTCTACCTCTGTAAACCGCTTAGAGGGGGCTGTAAAGCACCGTGAAGCGGTATATAAGTCTAAGTGCTAGTGCTCTTTTATGACCTTTCTTGCCACAGTTGTTAAGTGAATCATCAAGGGAATTCCCCATTGACTTTGCTTGTCAGAAGGTCGCGAAAGGAGATCACCTGACCTTGGGAACCTGCAACTGTCACAACGATGTGCCAGTTGCCAAGCAGCCAAATTTTGATCATATGACTGAGATGCTGCAATGATTGAAGTGTGAAAAGCAGTCATTTCACCATCTTCAGCGCTGTTGTAACTTTGAACAGTCACTAAATAAATGGTTCTATGTCGAGGGCTATCTATAATTTGTCAGCTACCCATATCTTTGGAAAAAGTAAAGAGAGCAAATTACCTCTTCCGTTTACATGAAGGTGGGGCCAATTTTTATTTGAATCTTATTTTTCATACTCTCTTTATCTTTTGCTTAATTAAAAACCTGTTTTATTTCCTTGTGAATGCTAATTATGGGGAAAGTGTGCATCTCTCTCTCTCTCTCTCTCTCTCTCTCTCTCTCTCTCTCTCTCTCTCTCTCTCTCTCTCTCTCTCTCTCTCTCTCTCTCTAAGCTTCTATCTCTATCTAGATATCATACTTGAACTGTTCTTCTCGAGTTTTATGTAATCCATTTTGAAAACTGTAGGTTCTTAGAAGAAGGGGATTTTTTAAAAACATGTCCTGTGGTGGGGGTTATTTGGTTGATAAATAATGGATATTACTGAAGTGTGTAACAGCCGGGATTAGCAGTGTTGTAGCAATATTAGTTTGAAACACACACGGCCATATTCATGGAAGGAATCCCCTCACGAAAGTGAAAAGCGCTAGTGTTTCTCAGCCTCAGCAATTTTAAGATGGGTGGACTTCAACTCCCAGCATTCCCCAGCCAGAATTCTGGGGGACTCAGCATTCCCAGCCAGAATTCCCCAGCCAGACTGTTTAAAGCAGGGGGTCTTCAAACTTGGCCCTTTTATGACTGGTGGACTTCAACTCCCAGAATTCCTCACCCAGCCTCCATTTTGTTTGTTAGATTTAAGCCAGGGGTCTTCAAACTTGGCCCTTTTGTGACTTGTGGACTTCAACTCCCAGAATTCCTCAGCCAGCCTTCATTTTGTTTGTTAGATTTAAGCCAGGGGTCTTCAAACTTGGCCCTTTTGTGACTTGTGGACTTCAACTCCCAGAATTCCTCACCAGCCTCCATTTTGTTTGTTAGATTTAAGCCAGGGGTCTTCAAACTTGGCCCTTTTGTGACTTGTGGACTTCAAATCCCAGAATTCCTCAGACAGAACTCTGGGGGACTCACAGCATTCCCAGCCAGAATTCCCCAGCCAGACTGTTTAAAGCAGGGGTCTTCAAACTTGGCCCTTTTATGACTGGTGAACTTCAACTCCCAGAATTCCTCACCCAGCCTCCATTTTGTTTGTTAGATTTAAGCCAGGGGTCTTCAAACTTGGCCTTTTTATGACTTGTGGACTTCAAATCCCAGAATTCCTCAGACAGAATTCTGGGGGACTCACAGCATTCCCAGCCAGAATTCCCCAGCCAGACTGTTTAAAGCAGAAGTCTTCAAACTTGGCCCTTTTATGACTGGTGGAGTTCAACTCCCAGGATTCCTCAGCCAGCCTCCATTTTGTTTGTTAGATTTAAGCCAGGGGTCTTCAAACTTAGTCCTTTTGTGACTTGTGGACTTCAACTCCCAGAATTCCTCAGCCAGCTTGTATATATTAAAACATTCTTTCCTAGCCCACTTTCAGCAGAAACTGATTCGCCCAGCAGTAACCTCTTTAATCTTTGTTAGGCTGTGTGTATATTTTTAAATCAACAAAAGAAGCGTATTGCTCTCAACTGATATAAACTAAAGAAGAATGTTCTCTGTGCAGCTGACATTGGGTGAAAAAAAAAACCTTCAGCGGTCCTGACTTTCATCCAAAGACTCATCCAAAAGATTATGGCTTCATAAAAAAAGAATATTTCAGTTCACGTGAAGTGTTAATAACACTTTACAATGCCTTGGTAAGGCCACACTTGGAATACTGCATCCAGTTTTGGTCACCGCGATGTAAAAAAGATGTTGAGACTCTCGAAAGAGTACAGAGAAGAGCAACAAAGATGATTAGGGGACTGGAGGCTAAAGCTATAAGGAACGGTTGCTGGAATTGGGAACATCTAGTTTAATGAAGAGAAGGGCGAGGGGAGACATGATAGCCATGTTCCAATATCTCAGGGGCTGCCCCAAAGAAGAGGGAGTCAAGCTGTTCTCCAAAGGGCCTGAAGGCAGGACAAGAAGCAACGGATGGAAACTAATCAAGGAGAGAAGCAGCCTAGAACTAAGGAGAAATTTCCTGACAGTTAGAACAATTAACCAGTGGAACAACCTGCCTCCAGGAACGATGAATGCTCCAACACTGGAAGTTTTCAAGAAGAGACTGGAGAGCCATTTGTCTGAAATGGTATAGGGTTTCCTGCCTGAGCAGGGGGTTGGACTAGATGACCTCCAAGGTCTCTTCCAACTTTATTATTATTATTAGGATTGAACTATTGTTCGTGCTTTTTGAGCTTGGTTATTTTCTTGCAGGTGTTTCATTACCCAACTCGGCTACATCATCCGTGCCAGAAGGGAATGTAGTTATTTTCTCTTTACATACAAGTGGTGTGTCCTGTTGTTTATACAGAGACCAAACCTCATTCCATTCTAGCACTGATGGTGTTAACAAGCTGGGTAATGAAACGTCTGCAAGAAAACAACTAAACTCAGAGAGCACCAAGGACCCCACAGATTATGGTCTCTCTGTTCCTGGATATCTACAGATGCGTTCAGGCTGTGTGGAGAACTGAGACACCAAAGGAAGTAAAGTAAAGCCAACTTGTATGAGTAGACTGTCTTTTAATAAAATCTGGTTTATTGTTGTGTACAGAAAAGATGTACAACTTTTTTTTGCAAACAGAGGATGGTACTCACGTGCAACACATTACACATGGATAGCCCACACATGGACAATAAAGGTTAAGTTCTTACTCTCTATCTCGTTTTTCCAGCCATTGATAAAATAAGTTCTATGTTTGAAAGTATTCTGTCTTCTTTTTCTTTGATTCTCAATGTGAGCCTATCCATTTCCACACAGTCTAGTATTTTCTTAATTATCGTTTCCTCCGATGGTGTTATCTCATTTTTCCCGTGCTGCGCAATACAGTCCTCACTGCTGTTAATACATGTAGTGTTAAATACACATTTTGTTTATCAATCTTTTCAGGAATTATGCCTAATAAAAAAATTTCAGGTTTAAAATCTGTATGTTGTCCCTAACATCTTTTCTAACCAAGTATGTATTTTTGTCCAAAATTTTCTTGCTTTAACACATGTCCACCAGAAGTGATAGCATGTACCAGGATTTTGATTACATTTCCAAAATTTACTAGACATATTTTTAAACATTTTTGCTAATCTAACAGGTGGAAAATGCCATCTATAGAACATTTTATATAAGTTTTCTTTATATATTAGCCATTGTCAGTTTATAGTTTCTTTCGCACACATGGACACTTCTGTGCACAGAAGACAAAGTACTGATTGGAAGTGACTTCCTTATATATTTTTTTTCCTTATTTCACCCTTTTGGGGAAGGGAAGGAGGGAGGGAGGGAGGAAGGAAGGAAAGACAGAAGGAAAAAGAAGGAAGGGGGGAAGGAAAAAGAAGGAAGGGAGGGAGGGTTTTGCCTTCTCTTTCTGCTCAAGATCCCCATGTACAATTGGTGGGCCACTGTGTGACACAGAATGCTGGACTCGATGGGCTTTGGCCTGATTCAGCATGGCTCTTCTTATGTTCTTATAAGAAGGAAGGAAGGAAGGAAGGGTAAGAAAAGAAAAAAATAAACTAAGTTATGAAACTTGACTTTCATCTTCTTTTCAGCAGATAAATCTTACAATCTGTCCTCCCTCTTAGATATTATATAAATCCCTTCAGCCCTTCATTTGATCCACATCATTTTTTAATCTTCAAATCTACAGATTGTGTCATTTTTTTCCTTCTACACTTCACACACAAAAAATGAGTCTTGTGATTTACTGCAGGTAAAGCAGACATCTGAAGAAGAAAAACAGGGATTAGATAAATAAAATCAATAAATCAAGCAAAAAGAAAATGCTAGTCAAAGTTTGCAAAGAAAACAGCCTGTAGCAGAAGCAAAACGTGACTGTCAAACTGAACGGTGGGAGCAGCACATAGAATATTAGAAAAGTCAACCATCACATGATCAATACATAAAAGGAGCCACAAATGAAATGAACAAGAGCTGGCTACAAGCCAACACAAAGGAAGAGAAAGATTCGTTTCTGCAGCTCCGGAATGAGCATTGCAAACAAATGGGATGAAATCGAGGATTCAACCTATCAAACAGCAGCAATTGTTGACCTTCTAACGAAAAAGATGAAGGTATGGATTGGATATCCTCTGGAATTGCAGTGCTGGAGAGAAGTTTCTTGAGAGTCCCTTGAACTGCAAGGAGATCAAATCAGCCAATCCTAAAGGAAATCAATCCTGTCTGTTCCTTTGGTAGGACAGATCCTGAAGCTGAAGCTCAAATACTTTGGCCACCTAATGAGAAGAGGGGACTCCTTGGAGAAGACCCCAATGTTGGGAAAGATGGAAGGCAAAAGGAGAAGGAGGACGGTGGAGGAGAAGAAGGTTGGATGGCCCCATCAATGCAATGAACATGAATGTGAGAAAACTCCAGGAGACAGTGGAGGACTTGGGGGTGGGGTGTTGGCATGCTGTGGTCCATGGGGTCATGAAGTCAGACATGACCTAACAAGTGAACAACCACCACCACAACATGGATATCTAATTAGTGGGTGCAACAGAATTGCCCAGTCTACTTAGAAACACGATCATGACAGAACACCCACTGTGATCTTTTGGCATCTAGGCACAAACTATAATTTCTGAGTTTCCCAAAGATGTGATGCCATGATCTAAACATTGAGAAAATTGTTGAAATAACGATGATTACCTTTTATGGGACTTTGGCATAGAAAGGGATTGCCACCCATCTAGAATCCAACGCGTAGGATACAACAATAATTGAAAAGAGCCATTGGTGTAGATGTGGCAGTATCCAGAAGTACAGTAATCAAAGAAAAAGAATTGAAAAAAAAAATAACAAAATATAGAGATATAACATTCAAATTACTGTAGTTGGATTATGGAAAAATTATCCCTGTCTTTAGTGTTATGTTAGGTATAACAGCAAGCCAATTAAACAAACTTTTACAAGAATTAAGTATTTTCTAAATATATCGTCTGCAGATTTGCAAAACAAAACAATTTGCTAGGCACATGTTGTATCTTACAACATGGATCATTCCTTAAGTTCTTGGCTGGAACTCAAATTTCCAAAAGGACACCAGTCAAATATGTGATTTTTTTTAAAAGTTTTTTTTAATTATTATTTTTTGGCATGTACTATGCTATTCCTTACTGAATAAAAACAACAAATAAAAATAATTTAAAAAATACAACAGATTGCTAAATCTCACAACCCTTCAATCATCTCATCCAAAGATCTTACAAAAATTTCATCCATGAACTTCTACAAATTTTGCTATTCTTGCAGGATATCTGTGATTGCTTTTACAGGTTAGTCCTCAAGTTACGCCCACAACGGAATCCAGAATTTTCATCGTAAGTTGTTGCGGTCATAAGCCAAGTGAGCGACTCACTTTTACAACCACGTTTACAATGGTCATTAAATGAGTTCCCACCGTTGTAAAGTGAATTATATTGTAAATCCAAATCTAGCTTAATCCCGTGGGCATTCCTTTTGGTGGAAAACAACAACAAAAGTCACAAAATGAGATCACATGACCACAGGATGCCGCAACCAGTTGTAAACAAGAGCCAGTTGCCAAGCACTGACCAGTTGCAACTTATAGGACATGTTGTAAGTAGGTGGGTTTTTTTTTTAGTCCACCTTAACTATGATCGGTATATGTATAGAGCCACACCCCTACATATACATAACAAATACATATTGAACACTGTCCATCTTGAATATATAACGGAAGGAGGAAGCTTGAGAGTTTTCAATAAATTACCATTGGCTATTCCCTCGGTTATTATCTTGTTAGGAATATTTTGGGAGATTTTCGAATATATTTTAGTGCAAGTGGCAATGTTTAAGTTAATTTAAATGTCCGGATCATGAGTTTGTGTGTTGTTACCCAAAGAAAAACTACTTTTGCTCAATTCTGAGTAATTTACCCAGGTTTGAGAAGCACTGCTTTATAATATCGAATTATTATTTATTAGTAAGCATCCTGCATTTAGCCGGACCTTCCACATGAAAGTCACTTTTATGTCTTCTTGGCCACCCGCATCCTGCATTTCGGTGTGCCTCGTACGGCGCAGGAGAGATCGGGTTATATTTTGGTGACATCTTGACTCTGGAGAAAATCAGCGTGGACAAGGATGGGAAAATTTGTTATGGAAGGATGAGACCCATCCCTTAGAGTAAAAGCCATCTGCTTTTTCAAGAGAGCCAGCGTTAATCTTTTTCCTTTTGCTCATAAACAGTATGACTTCAAGGGGAAAAAAAAATCAGCAGACAGTTTCTCTGATGTCCTAAAAGTAGCGTGAGCAGTTCCATTTTTTTTTCCCAGTGTCCCTGACCTGTTGCTTTGGAGAGCTTGTTTACCTCTGAATCAAACCACAGAGGGCCATGATAGAAATGTTCTCTCATTGTGGGAGAAAAAGAGAGAGAGGGAGGCCCGCATCTCCTTGCAAAGGAAGCGCAGTGGGACCTCTGCGGAGCAAATGTCTCCAGGAACTAATGCTAATGTTTAATTCCTATGAGATACGGAAGGAACCGTTTGATGCCGGCAAGCTCTACAATTGGCTGTGGTCATTCCGGATGGGCCGCACATGATGGGACAGCTTACAATTCAGGAAGATAAAGCTTTCCCATGACCTATAGGAAGATCTACGAGGAGAGTTCACAGATGTTTTGCATTAGAAAAGCGGGACAACTAAAACGATCAACAGTCCCACAACACTTGACATTCAGTAATACGCTATACAAAAGAAAGGTCCCTGCAAAGATGAGGTTTAGGAGACTGAGAAAGGTAACCTTTCCAAGGAGTGTTTATTAGGAAACGTAATTAAAAGAGGTTTTGCCTTCCTGTTTCCCAGTGGGAAAATAGAGGATGAAATTGCTACTGCATAAGTTAAGAATGGTTAGAGGTTTTCCTGTTAACTCAAGCAGAGTCATCAATGTGGACATACAATCTATGGCACATGAGATCAGGGGTGTCAAACTCGCCGCATCACATGATGTGTTGCGATGTATTGCGGCTTTTTTCCCTGTGCCGGAGCTGGAAAGTATAAAAGAAGGTATAAAAAAGGTATAAAAACCCACTCCCTACATGTGCTCTCTCTCTCTCTCTCTTTTCTTCCAGAGCCATCTTTCTGTCTGGCTCTCCTCTTCAATAAACTGCAACCTTCTTTCTAAAGCAGTCGCCATGTTGTTTATTCCCGGCTTGGACTGAACCATGATGAAGACTTTTCCTTCAACACATTCATAGAATCCTAGGGCTGGAAGGGACCTTGGAGGTCTTCTAGTCCAACCCTCTGCCCAAGACGGGAGACCTTATAAGATGGAAGACCTTATAATATCCTGGACAAATAGTTGTCCAGTGTTTTCTTGGAAACCTTTAGCGATGGAACATCCACAACGTCTAGAGCAGCGGTTCTCAACCTTTTTCAGGCTGCGACCCCGACCTGCACCGCGCATGCGCGGCGCGACGGCCCGCATCGCGCATGCGCGGCGCAATGACTGAGGGGAAAAGGTGAAAAAAATGGTGGACTGCAGTGTTTGGTGACCCCTGTGAAATGGTCATTCGACCCCAAATGGGGTCGCAACCCACAGGTTGAGAACCACTGGTCTAGAGGCAAGCTTTTCCATTGATGGACTGCTTCATTAATTAACTCATTTTAATTGATTCTTTGTGAATCTATCCAACAAGTATTGGAGATAAAGTGTCCTGGAACCATGAGTTGACTCAGAAATGTCTCTGATATTCCAATTACTTTAGGGCTCAAAGGAGTGGAAGGAAAGCTGATTTTTAGCAAGGCCTGTTGAGATAAGGGATGATGGGTAGTGGAATCAGACCAACACAGTGCAAGCCAACAACAAATATGGCAAAGATAGCAGGGGTGTATTTCCCTATCTCAAATGTTTGTTCGTTTGTGTTTATCTCACAAAGATGGTTTCCCCCCCCCCCAAAAAAAAACCACAAGGGGACTTTCTTGGGATTTTTTCCCCCTCTTTGAAAACGTTTTGCTTCTCATCCAGGAAGCTTCTTCAGTTCTAATTCAAGAAGCTTCTTGGATGAGAAGGGAAACGTTTTCAAAGGAAAAAAAAATCCAAGAAAGTCCAGCTGTCTTTTGGGGGGGGGAAAGCACTTTTGGGACAACATGACCTGCACGATTGAGAATCTCCATAGACATTGTTTATATCTCACTTTTATTGTTTTATTTTATAAATAACTTTATTTTTATTGAATAAGTAACTTATTATTTTTACAAATCATAATATTCTTTCCTCCTCCTATTTTCCCCAAAACAACAACTCCGTAAGGTGGCGTGGGCTGAAAGAGTGCCTGTTTATCCAGCTGGCTTTCATGCCTAAGGCAGGATTAGAACTCTCAGCCTCCTGCTGATTGGCCCAAAGTCACCCAGCCAGCTTTAATGCCTCAGGCAGGACTAGAACCCACAGACTTCTGGCGCCCAGTTTAATGCTTTAACCACTTGACCAAATTGGCTTGGTTTTTAAACTTGCCTGCTCGGATAGCAGAATATAACAGTTTATAAGCCTTCTTTCTTTATTCAGAGAAGGACTTCAAACCACTCTCCATTCCATCTTCGGCACTCTTTTTATTTAGTTTTAACATTTATATTTTTGTTTTAATTCTGCTCTCCATCAGATTGTTTTACTTCTGTCTTCATTATTGTTGTTGGCTCTCTGACCACCCAGTCGTGGTGGGAATCCATGAAGTAAACAAGAAAATAAACAAAATATTTATTTTTAGTTGCTACATCAAGCATAGGCCTACCTAATCTAGCATTCTGTTCCCATGGTGATCAGTCACAAGATCACTAGAAAGTTCAGAACTAGCATATAAATGGATTAGCTTTCCTTTAGTCACTATATCCAGGAATTTATGTTCACATTATCATTACTACTGGGAAAAATGCATTGGCATAGAGTCTTTTTGTTATCTCCCACTAGCAAAATGTATATTTTAGCTATGATGGATGGAAGATTTTCTTTTTATCTGACTCTCCTACTATTTAATTCCATCAGTCCAAGTCCTAATTTTCATTGAGTAACTAGATTTATCACCATCATCATTGTGCTGGACCAGCATGTAACCCTATTGCCAAAGCATATACTTGAGAACTGTGTTATTGTATTTGGCATTTACAGGGTTAATGTTATATCCTTAAAGGAACTGTATGTTAGAATATTTAGCATTTAAAGGGTTAAACGCTGTTTCCTTAAGAGATGGCTTATGGGGAATGTAGTTCAGTTAGTTAATCCTATAGTTTATCTAGTCAGTGGGAGGAGCTTGTGTTTATGACCAGACATCCTGTTACTGCCAGGTTTTTTCTACTTGCCTGCATGAGTCCTAGCCATGTGGCTGGGCTGAGATTTCCAACAACATGTAAGGTTACGCAGAAGAGGGAAAATGCATTGTTCTTTTACCTGTGAAATGAGTCCATATTACTACCTACATTCTGGAAGAACTTCTACATAACCGTGAGTTAATGTTTTGAGGATACCTGGAATAAAAGTAATCTTTGTTTTGACTTATTCACCGAGTTATCTGTCTGTCTCAAGTGGAACCTAGCAGCCTTCTCTACGTGAGGCAGAATAATCATAAACAATTCAATCATGTCTGACTCAACTGTTAGATTAGGGGTGTCAAACTGCCGGCCCGCGGGCGGGATGCATCATAGCAAAACCGCACCCACCTCGTTGCCGGCAATGGCAAAAAAGTCACAATATGTTGTAACAGGTCACGTGACATTGCGAGTTTGACACCCCTGTGTTAGATGGTTAGATGGAACTCCAGGAAGCATCTACTACCACTTCCTATTTTCCCCACAACCATCATCCTACAGCAGTGGTGGGGAACCTATGGCACATGTGCCAGAGGCGGCACTCAGAGCTCTTTCTGTGGGCACGCATGCCATGCCCCGGAGATGGCAACCGTCCCTCTTCAACCAGCTGCCTGCTAACTTGCCGAGGTCCCACGTGGTTGAATGCATGCCAGCATGGCTGGTTTCCCTCCCCCCTGTCCCATCCCTCCTGGCCTCGTATGCTCTCCTTTTTCTGGGCACGACCCACTGCATTGCCTTCTCAACTGTCGGCCAGCCTTCCAGCTCAGAGGTGGCTTCTCTGAACTGCTGGTGGTGGGCTACAGAGCCCCAGAGTGCGCTGGTTGAGGGGCCGGTAGGCTGTGGCTCCTGACGGACACCGTCGGCCCCATGCGCTCGCTGGCCTCTGTGTGCGGGGGCCGATGGTGTCAGGCAGCAGCCACCCGGCCCCTGCCTCGCCTCACCCTGCA
The DNA here is from genome assembly GCA_034064705.1 of Bothrops alternatus. Lineage (NCBI taxonomy): Eukaryota > Metazoa > Chordata > Lepidosauria > Squamata > Viperidae > Bothrops > Bothrops alternatus. The sequence goes on along the minus strand of JARGCV010000146.1, from coordinate 583,846 downwards.
GGGCGAGCCTCCTGCTCACTGCCCCACCTACCAGAGACCCCCTGGATCTCCCCCAACGCTGCCCAGCCCCCACAGGCATCCTTCCCCATAAGCAACATTGAGGTGACCACATCCACCTTGGCCACACCCACCCAGTCTGCCATGCCTGGCACCCGGCGATAAATAAGTGGGTTTTGGGTTGCAGTTTGGGCACTCGGTCTCTAAAAGATTCGCCATCACTGTCCTACAGTGTGGGTTAGGCTGAGAAAGGCTGATTGGCCCAAGGTCACCCAACTGTCACAAAGGTGCTTTTTCAGGAAGCAACTGGACTTTCTTGTTTTTCACTTCTCATCCAAGAAGCTTCTTCAGCTCTGACTGGATGGTGGGGAATGGAAGGATTTGTATGCCTTGCCGACGGCTGGTCATTTGCATTCTTTTAGAGAGTCGTTGAGGCCAGTTGGAGGATTACCTGTGTCCTCAAGGTCACCTGAGCGGTGCAAATGGGTGTGGAGCCTTCTTAGCTGCAGGATGTTTTCTGCCCTGTGTCCCTTCCCTGTTGGAGACAGGCGCAGGCTGTTGGGGAGGAGTCTGTATGGTCTGCATCTCAAATCGAAGTGCAAAGGGTTCCTGTTGTTTGCAATGTTTTCTGGAAATCCATTTCAGCCTTGAAAGACGGCGTTTAAGGGGTGACTTGCTCGAAGTGTATAAGATCATGCATGGGATAGAAAAGGTGGATAGAGAAAAATTCTTTTCTCTATCACACAATACCAGGACAAGGGGGCACTCCCTAAAGCTCGTAGCTAAGAAAGTGAGGACAAATAAAGGGAAATATTTCTTCACCCAAAGGGTCATTGATTTATGGAATTCACTTCCAAAAGGGGTCGTGACAGCTGTCAGCCTTGACAGCTTCAAGGCAGGGTCAGACAGATTCATGGATGCCAAATGTATCGGTGGCTATTAAAACGGATGTCCATGTGCCGCCTCTAAGTTGGTTGAGGCAGGCAGGATTCCCTTGAGTACCATTTGTTGGGGGTCAAGGGAAAGGGAGGGTTTTGCCTTCTCTTTCTGCTCAAGATCCCCATGTACAATTGGTGGGCCACTGTGGGACACAGAATGCTGGACTCGATGGGCTTTGGCCTGATTCAGCATGGCTCTTCCTATGTTCTTATGTTCTTATTTATACTCCCATGCCATTAGAAGGGTGTTCATCCCAAAGTGCAGAGCTAAATGTCTATGGAGATTCTCAGTCATCCAGATCATGGTTGTCCCAAAGGAAGTTTAGTTGCTTCCTGAAAAAGCACCTTAGGGACAACCATGAGCCGGATGACTGAGAATCTCCATAGACCAGGGGTGGGCAACCTTGGCTCTTTTATGACTCGTGGACTTCAACTCCCAGAATTCCTGAGCCAGCATAGCTAAGCACGGAAACCTCTCCATTTCTCCTCAGCGTGGCTGATTCAGGAATTCTGGGAGTGAAGTCCACGAGTCACAAAAGAGCCAAGGTTGCCTACCCCTGCCATACACAGTCGTCCAACTGGTTTCTGTGCCTCAAGGAAGACTAGAACTCACGGTCTCCCAGTTTCTAGTCCAGCATCTTGACCTCTAGATCCAACTGATTCCCAGTTCTCTGCTTTTCGTATCACTACGAGAATAGAAGTCCGATCTTTCTATCGATTTAATTTATCCAATTATGCATAAAAGCATAATTTTATGCAACTGTGGCCCATTTCTCCCCTTGCCCTTTTCTCCTTAAGCTAAAGGATCTTAGGCACGAAGCCAGCTGGGTCATCTTGGGCCAGTCCTTTTCCCTCAGCCCTAGGAAGAAGAAGATAGACAATGACAAACCACTTCTGAAATCTTGCAGAGAAAACTGCAGGGGCTTATCCAGACAATCAACAAGTGTCAATGCTGACTCCAAGGCATCAAGATAGAAAGAGAGACAAAGAGACAGAGGGAAGAGAGAGGGGGGAGGTCACTAACATGACAATGCATTAAAACAGAGGTCCACAACCTCCAGTCTATGGACCAGTACCAGGCTGCGGCATGCCAGCAACCGGTCTGCACAAACAAGCAAAGCCCCATCTGTGGGATGCAGGCAACACACACACCCACACACTCTCCGGTCCACAGAAAAACCTTTCTCTGCGGAACCGGTCCCTGGTGCCCAAAAGGTTGGAGACTTCTGCTTTAATTAACATCTGCTTTAATGACCGAGTTTTTTTGTCTTCTTCCCATAATGAGCAGAAAGGACAAATATCATCTTTTAAAAACCCAAAAACACAAATATTCCCCTCCTAAACAAAGATATTTAGCCCTAATAATCATTCTGCCATGTTTAAATAAGCATTTGCAGGGTTCCAGCATTCCTATATTCCCATTAGGTTCATCATAATGGAGCTATTGTTGACTTGTGATGTCATCATGGGAACGCATCTATAAATGGCTGACTTGATTTGTTGAGATTTTCCCTCCCCCCTTGCTGGTTGATACAAGAGAGAGATGTGTAGGAGCTGCTAAAAGAGACCCCATGGAGAACAATGTAGACAGGCATTTTTGTAAAATACATGTCCAGTTTTTAAAACACATGAAGTAAGAAGCTGTGGACAAATTACCCCTACACCAGAATAGCAACTGATCTGCAAATACATATAGCAACATTACTATAGGTAATCCACGACATAACACCACAATTGAGCCCATAATTTCTGTATCAACACCACTGATTTTTTTTAATTCAGGTTACAATCAATTATTGCACCAAGATTTCACAAGTCAAGTTTAGCAGGGCCTGTCAAGGGAAGGGAAGGGAAGGGTAACGCAATTAATTTAACATTAGTATTTTGAAAGATTCCAAAGCAGATCACAGAGATTAACGCAGAAAAAATGAAAATGTCAAGTAATTGCCAAGAGTCCAGATGGATTTGTTCAGAACTTATCTCATATTTTGATCCATTACGTTCCTTAGTAATGTGTGGGAATCAAGTACATTGACATATGTCCCATACCTCTGCAATTAACAAACTTGATAAGAGTTGGCTGGCCATAAATTGGAATCAAAGAACACCACAATGACTTGCCATGAAATTAGAAGACAGAAAGCAATTTTTAAAGTGTAAAAAAACGTATGGACCCTTTTTGGCAACCCACCACCGACTTGGCAGTAAGAACATGGTTCTCCTTCTTGGAAAACATAAGGAAAAGTTGCTGGCAATATTACAGGAGCTCAGCTATAAACCTCATGATTTCTAGTAAAAACAAATGGGGGAAATATCTAACTGGAATTAAGATTTAGTGATTGCTCTTCCCATTAGCAGAAGAATCTTCTGTACTTGTTTATACTTTGATATATTTACGCTTTTCCTGGCCCTTAAAGGAGGGAGAAAGAATACAGGTAGTTCTCAACTTATAACAATTCATTTAGTGACTGTTTGAAGGTACAATGGCACTGAAAAAAACTGATTTATGATCGTTTTTCATACTTAGGACCATTGCAGCATCTGGGTTTAACCTGGGAAAGACAGAATAATGAACCAAGTTTGCAAAGCCAGACCGAGATTCCAGGTTGCTTCTTGTCCCCTTCCCCAGCTCTTGACTAGCCTTCTTATACCCTGGTTGGGAATTACTGGAGTTGTGGTCCAGCCACATCTGCAGGGTGCCAGAATGAAGGTAGTTCTGAATGATCTGCAGGTAGTCCTCGACTTATAACCATTCATTTAGTGCAGGGGCCTTCAAACTTGGCCCTTTTTATGACTTGTGGACTTCAACTCCCAGAATTCCTCAGCCAGGCATGCCTGGCTGAGGAATTCTGGGAGCTGAAGTCCACAAGTCATAAAAGGGCCAAGTTTGAAGACCCCTGGTTTAGTGACTGTTCAAAGTTACAAGGGCAGTGGAAAAGGGGACTTATGACTGCTTTTCACACTTATGACTGTGGAAGCATCCCTATTGTCATGTGATCAACATTCAGACTCTTGGCAACTGACTCATATTTATGACGGGTGCAGTGTCCCGGGGTCATGTGATCCTTCTGACAAGCAAAGTCAATGGGGAAGCCAGATTTACCTCACAACAGTGTCACTAACTTAACAACTGCAGTGATTCACTTATCAATTCTGGGAAGAAAGGTTGTAAAAGGGGGCAAAAACTCACTTAGCAACTGTTTCCCTCAGCAGCAAAAATCTGGAACTCAGTTTTGGTCATAAGTCATAAATACTGAAACAGAAAAATTAGCAGACGAAAGAAGCTATCTTTACAGCTATTCTTTTGAGCCATCTAGAGTTTTGTGGTGGATTTATCAAATAAAGACGTTGCAGAGCATTTTTTTTAAATCATCCTCATCATAAATCAGAAGAAATTCATGGCTCATCTATAGATTTTTTTTGTTGAAATTTTTTTCTTTCCTCACAACCTCAGTCAGAAATAGAATTCTGTGTATATCTACTGCCACCAAGTGGCAACCTGCTGTCACTGTTGGTATTTTAGAAACAGCTAGTTTGCCAAAGTAAAACAGTGCACGCTTAAAATGATTATGTTCCACTTTTTCTTCCTGTCCTTTTTTTTCCCCTGAAATTGTTCTTCTGGAAAGCAGTTTATGCTGATTATATACACATAGTCCTTAATTTACAACCAGTTACTTAGTGACTAAAGCTATGACAGAATTTATGGGTTTTTACTTCTGGTTTCCAGCAAAAAACATCTATTGCAGACAGTGGGTTCGCTTAGCGCAGGGGTTCTCAACCTGTGGGGTCGAACGACCATTTCACGGGGGTCGCCAAACAACGCAGTCCGCCATTTTCCCCCCTTTTCCTTAGCTGTGCTATTCCCTCTTATTCTATTGGCTTTTGAAAGCCAATAGAATAGAGTCTCTTGAATAGAGTCTAATTCTATTGGCTTTCAAAAGCCAATAGGAATTGTCCAGGCTGTCTCTGCCCTGCTGAGCCCGCCAAAAGTCCCAGTCTGCAAACTGTGCTGCAAGTTGTCTGCAGCAAAGGTGAGCTGTCTGGAAGTTTCCACCCCTCCCTGCTGAGCAACTACTAAAAATGTAAGTAAAAGAGGGCCAGGGGTGGGAGGTGGGAGGCGGGCGGGCGCAGGGAGGGTTGCTGGCATGTGTGGGGCCTGGTGGGTGCCTTATTTCCCTTGGGCTGGGCCAGCTGGTGGCCCAGCCAGTGGCCGCCCTGCGCCGTCGCTGCCCCTTGCCAGCTACGCCTTGGCCGGCGCAGGGGGCGGCACCATGCATGTGTGGGCAGGAAAGTCCTCGACTTACGACCGGTTGGGGGTCGCGGCATTAAAAAGGTTGAGAACCACTGGCTTAGCGGATGTGGTGTTCACCTAAAAACTGAAGCATTCATTTTATGACCACAAAAAAAGATCATAAAAGCATGATGACCTGCTTAAAGATCAGTAAGACTTACATCCATAATTCCAGGTTCAGTAATAGTCATAAGTCAAGGACCACCTGTGAACAAATCCAGCTTTGTACTGTTGGTGTTCTCTAGTTGGGTAATGAAATGTTTGCAAGCAAACAGCCAGACTCAAAGAGCACCAAGGACTCCACAGTTTAGCCCTGAGCTACATTAAATCTCTTCTATTGAAATTTAGCTTAGCCTGATGGTGTTTTTAATTGGAATGAACCAATAAAAGAGAGGATGAATTAATGAGCCAATTATTGCCAACATTAATTGCTGACCACAAATTCAATTCAATTCAATTCAATTCTATTCTATTCTATTCTATTCTATTCTATTCTATTCTATTCTATTCTATTCTATTCTATTCTATTCTATTCTATTCTATTCTATTCTATTCTATTCTATTCCATTCTATTCCATTCTATTCTATTCTATAGTTCCAGGCTCTACTCTTCCTCCATCACAGATGCCATCTAAACTTGTTCTAGTCATTCTTTACTACAGAAATCAGCTGAGGCCCAGGTTCTAGTCCCTCTCCATCACAGAAGCCTTCTGAAACACAGGATCTACTCTCTCTCCACCACTGAAGACTTCTGAGACACAGGATCTACTCTCTCTCCATCACTGAAGACTTCTGAGACACAGGATCTACTCTCTCTCCACCACTGAAGACTTCTGAGACATAGGATCTACTCTCTCTCCATCACTGAAGACTGCTGAGACACAGGATCTACTCTCTCTCCACCACTGAAGACTTCTGAGACACAGGATCTACTCTCTCTCCACCACTGAAGACTTCTGAGACACAGGATCTACTCTCTCTCCACCACTGAAGACTTCTGAGACACAGGATCTACTCTCTCTCCATCACTGAAGACTTCTGAGACCCAGGATCTACTCTCTCTCCACCACTGAAGACTTCTGAGACACAGGATCTACTCTCTCTCCATCACTGAAGACTTCTGAGACACAGGATCTACTCTCTCTCCACCACTGAAGACTTCTGAGACATAGGATCTACTCTCTCTCCATCACTGAAGACTGCTGAGACACAGGATCTACTCTCTCTCCACCACTGAAGACTTCTGAGACACAGGATCTACTCTCTCTCCACCACTGAAGACTTCTGAGACACAGGATCTACTCTCTCTCCACCACTGAAGACTTCTGAGACACAGGATCTACTCTCTCTCCATCACTGAAGACTTCTGAGACCCAGGTCCTAGTTGCCCTCCAAAGAAGCCATCTGAGAGCCAAGTTCTCCTCTCTCTCCATCACAGAAGCCATCCAGAGGACTTCGACCTGTTCTTTTCTCATAGACCAACCTATTTCACACAGAAGTTACTGGGGGATAAAATCGGAATAACACAAAGTCTTCCTTGAACTCGGTGAAGAAAGGCAGGATACAATTTGATAATTTTAGGAAGAGGATGAGAACCCAAACTGTCAAAAATAAATTAGAGGATGGTAACACAAATCATCACCACCGAGAGGTATGTTATCTGCCTTAATCACCAATAGATCATACAAGATTTGAGATCTTCCTTAACATGAGTACCATTTAAACATATGTCTCTGTCTTGAAGTCATCCCTTTCCGAGGACATGTCACTCATCTCACCACTCTTCAAAACTGAGCTGGAAAATATTGAAAAAATGAAAACCTACCAACAGAAGAACTAACTAAGAAAAATTTAGTATGCAGAAATGGGCAGATTGCCTTTAAAGATAAAAGCGAAAGAAGATTCAGTGTATTTTAAAACATGGGATAATTTTTACCAATGGCTAGAAAAACGAACTAGAGAGAAAGGAATGTGATATGTAACATTGAATATATACTAGTAAGAAGAAAGCTATTGAGCAATTAATTAACATATTACTTATGATAATTAATTATTCATTGTTTTTTAAATACATGAACCCAGACAACATGCTGTTTGCTAAATATTAAGAATGTTGTTTTAAAAAATCCTAACCCTAACCCCAACCCTGACCCCAACCCTATTCCTAATCCTATGAAAATTAATAAAATATATATAAATAAAAACTGAGCTGGATGAAGGTAATTATAAATACAAATTCTTTTTCTTATATAAATTTTATTAATTTTCCAATTTTACATTTAGGTACTTAAAAAGCAACGTGGTGACTGGGTTAATCAATAGTTCGATAACAAAATCTTTAGTACAAATCTCAAATTGCAACATCAAATATTTTTCTCTTTTTCCCTTAACATTAACTGTCTCGTACTCAAGCTAGTACAGTTCTTGTTATATCAACTCAGTAAAAACATCATTATAACATTTATCAATACATTTTTAGCTTATACATATCTTAAGTACATTCAGTCTTCATAAACAATCCATATCCTGTTATTAATTTTTACCCAATTTTTAGTTTCTCATCAATATTCCAACTTAACCAGTGATATTTATAATTTTCAAGCCTTAGGTAACCAAGATTTCCCTTATCTCGATTCATAACAAAATATAATATCCAAAATACACATTTTAGTCCTTATTTTCAACTAATTTCCAAGTATTTTAAATCTAATGACCAGAATTCCCCTTATCTCAACTTCTCCCTTTAACAAATGCTTAATAATCACCACCAGAAGGAGTGAGTGAGCTCATCTCTAAGTGCAATCACCTGGATAACTGAAACTTCTCTTCAAGAAAAAATTTACCTGTTGCTGTAAGTTTGTATACATCGTGATTGTTACTACTATTGAATTTTATACTGGTACATTAACTATTCATAAATAACATTTATCAAGTGAGCATGCATCCAAGGTTGTTGCTTGCCAAGATAACTCATTTACAAGATGAATTTGCTATTGATGCAAAGTATATCTGACTGGACTTTGTCTGTGTGTGTGTGTGTGTGTGTTCTAGTCCGTTTTGATTCCTGGTGACTGCCTGAACTAGTCCATACAATTTTCTTGGTAAGATTTTCAGAAGTGGTTTGCTATTGCCAGCTTCTTTAGACTGAGAAAAAAAATGACTGGTCCAGACTCACCCAGTTGATTTTGTCCTAAGGTGGAACTATAATTCATAGTCTCCCAGTTTCTAGCCTGGTACCTTAATTGCTACACCCATCGGACAGTACGTTGCAAATACTGGTATTCTTATCAAAGAGAAGGTGACAAGCTATGTACTGTTGAAGGAAAAGTCTTCATCATGATTCATCCAAGCTGGGAATAAACAACATGGCGATTGCTTTAGGAAGAAGGTTGCAGTTTATTGAAGAGGAGAGCCAGATGGGAAGATGGCTCTGGGAAAAAAAAGAGGGGAAAAAAGGGCTGAGTACATGTAGGGAGTGGGTTTTTATACCCTCTGGAGCCTTTTGTTTTGAGTTGTTTCCTGTTCCTGTCTTGAGGCTTTGTGTTTCCTGTGTCATGTATTTTGACCTGTGTCTGGGTGTGCCCTTTGGCATCTGTGGGTTAATCCTATTATGTCCTGTCTTAGAGTTTGGGTGGGGTATGTAGATTTTAGGTGTCTTTGTCTTCTTAATCTTCTAGCTGAGGGCCTCCATCTGGATTTCTACAGAGCTGGTTTCTGCTTGGGGGAGGGAGACCTGGGGCTATTAAGAAAAACTAGGCATGCTTTTCTGCCTCTTCAAGTTCCGTTGAGGAAATATATTTTTCTGCCCTTTTAATATTTCCTTCTCTGTGGGGCTGACTTCCCACAATACATAATATGTAATGGAATTATCATCTGATAGTCTTTGATAGATAATATCCAAAGCACTTTAACGTATGGCAACATATCTGAAGTCTCCCCAAATCAAGACGTTGTTAAATCATTTTTAAAGTATACATATTAAACATATATTACAAAACCTAGAGAGCCAAGGCCCAAGATAACAGCTAAACTATAATTACTGCACACATAAACAATATTATGTTATATTCAAAACAAGGTTCCAGCAATCTAAATCCTGGAGAAATATGCAGGTTCTCCTCTGATGCCTAAAATACTAAAAAAAAAAAAAATAACAGCTTCTACTTCTCAGAAGACAAAATACAAGCATGTATTCCAGGCTGCCATCAAACAGTGATCCAATTCAAAAATATTAAGGGTGGAATCTTTACATTAAGCTTCAGAAGGCAAATTAAACTGGAGAACTTCTCATTGAAACCGAAAAAAAATCTACCCTATTTCAAATCTGGGGTGAGGCCCCTGAAAATTCCCCCCAAAAAAGTAAAAAAAAAAAAAGTGTGATGGATCACCCCATCATTTATCAACATTTGAAAACGACATCTCGTAAACGTTCCCATTGTTACTCCTGATTGTTTTCCACATAAAAGATAGTTTATGATGATTCATCTAGGACTGTTTGTGGCCCTTTCTTTAGATCCTCCTTTTCTGCAGTGGCTTGATTAGAAAGGGATATACGTAAGAACAAGAGAATAATCGTTGTAAGGAAACAATGGCGGGAGACCAAAACAATACAAAATCCCAACTATTGCGCAAGGTTATCTATGTCATGATGCGTTAGGCATCTCAGGCAACTTCAGTAAAGGACACACAAAATGTTATCACCATCCTATATCTCTATTGTCCGTTTCTGGACTGCTGAGGTAAATTGTGTACATGAGGCAACCTCAAAGACTCTCCTCCCCCCACACACACCCTCCCTCCCTACCACAACCTCACACACCAAGTCAAGAATCCATTCAACCATTGGAAATGGCATAAGGACTTTTTTAAACAAATATTTAAATCAAACAAATTGGCCCTAACATTCATCCAAGGCTCTAATCACAGATATCTCCAAACAGGGATCTCCAGAAATACAATATAGACTTCACTTTTGTTGCAACTGGGAGTGATGGGCTGGTAGTCCAGCACATGGGAAAGATGTTTGGTTGTCGAAAGATGTATAGTGGTACCTTGGTACTCATCATTAGTTGATTCTGGGAGGCAGGATGAGTACCAAAAACAATGAGTACCAAACAAATTTTTCCCATAAGGAATAATATAATGAGTCAAGATGACCGACACTGACAGGTTCTAGCTAGTGCGTTAAGTACCAAATAAACAATGAGCACCAGGACAAAATTCTCACATCAAAATGCATTAAGTACCATATTCAATGAGTTTCAAAATAGTTGAGGACCAACGAACCACTGTATTAGCATATCTGAGAGAAGACTTTATAGCAGGGGTCTTCAAACTTGGCCCTTTTATGACTTGTGGACTTCAACTCCCAGAATTCCTCAGCCAGGCACTCTGGCTGAGGAATTCTGGGAGTTGAATTCCACAAGTCATAAAAGGACCAGGTTTGAAGACCCCTGCTTTATAGGGTGAAAATTGGGCATGCTTTGATTCTATGCTCAATGTAGTAGACTTGGTGTAGAACGTTTAGTGCAATAGAATCTTCTGGTTGCTTCCTATGTGTATAAGCTAAGACTCCCTTCTTGGAAGGTTCATAAGAAAAGGGACACGTTTGAATACAGCTGCATGCAAAACTGGTCAGGATGTATGTTTCAATGAAGGCTTTGTGAACAGAAGTTGCCTCAGCCTCTGTTTCACAACCTTGGCAACTTTAGGATGTGTGGACTTCAGCTCCCAGAATTCTCCAGCCCATCATGCTGGCTAAGGAATTCTGGGAGTTGAAGTTCACATATCTCAGATCTGTCAAGATACAGCAGTGTTTCTCAACCCTGACAATGTTAAGATGTGAAGTTAAGATGTGAAGATGTTGGCTGGAGAATTCTGGGAGTTGAAGTCCACACATCCTAAAGTTGCCAAGGTTGAGAAACACTTAGAGAAAACACAGGCCTAGACCTTACTACAGAATTAAGTTGCACAGTAATAAATCTTAGATTATCCTAAAAGTAACTGAGCTAATGATGGCTGGAGGAATTTCTGTTGTATCCAAACTAGTAGCACACAGATGAATTAACAGAGATTGACAAAAATTACTAATACCTCTGAATGGCTCTGAGTGAACCTATTTAATGATTCTAATTGCTCTCGGGACACTGAATCATAGCAAATAATTAGAAAAAGGTGTAGTTTAGGGGACTAATGCAGCTGCCCTAATTTATATAAAAAAGTAAACATTGTAGTTATAACATTATGGATGTGGAAAATATTGATAAGAGAGAAGTTGGCTCTCCCTGTTTTTTCCAATGTCAGAATTCAGGGTCAGCTACTGGAGCTTAAAAGCAGGGAAATCAGAGTGCTATGCCCAAATCTGAAAAACCAGACTTAGCAATATTCGCCAATTTAGAGGATTTTAAGAGAGTCTCGACAAATGTGTGCAGGATAGAGCTATTAACAACCATTAGTCTTGATGGTGGAATCGGACTCAGAAGCTCTCCATACTAACTGTAGGTTAGTATGTCCTTATATACCTTCTGGCTGATCCAGAAAGCTGGTGAGGCCTTGGCTGACTCCAGTAAAGGCTCATCCTATGTACTTAAGTTTTGCTTCTTACCTCTGAATGGGCAGTTGCAAGAGAAAGAAAACTGGCAGTTTGACACCCCTGCTCTACATCAATGTTTCTCGACCATGGCAATTTTAAGGCAACAATGTTGGCTGGGGAATTCTGGGAGTTGAAGGCCACACAGCTTAAACATCATCATCATCATCAAGTTGGAAGGGACCTTGGAGGTCATCTAGTCCAAACCCCTGCTCAGGCAGGAAATCCTATACCATTTCAGACAAATGGCTGTCCAGTCTCTTCTTAAAAACTTCCAGTGTTGGAGCATTCACAGCTAACCGTGATCATTCCACATGTACTTGTCAACCTAGAGCAGTGTTTTTCAAATTTCAGTCAGCAAGATGTATGTTCTTCAACTTATGTTGGCTGGGGGATTCTGGGAGTTGAAGTCCACACCTCTTAAAGTTACAGAGTACAGTGATATATGTTGTAATATGTTGTGATGCATGAGGCTTGGAGAGGCTTGGGACAAAGACTGTACCATGTGACTTCACCATGCTGTTTTGGAGCAACAGGAAATGGAGGCGGAGCCAAGAGATGGAGTCCATTGCCCACAGCAGAGCCACAGGCCATGTGCTCTGGAACAAAAGACAAAGGCCATATGGCCTAGGGACAGGAAATAAGGGGCTAAGAGGTGGATGGACGTTGTACCAAGATTTGAATCCATTGGCCACAGGGTGGCCCTGCAGTGTAGCCTTGTCATTGGCTGAAGAAATAACATTGTCATTGGCTGTTTGTAACCATGTGATGCATTGTGTAACCACCCACTGTAACAGGGAATAAATAGGGGGGCAGCCTTTTGTCAGTAGTTGCTTCGCCCCGAGAAAATGTGCCTGTCTGCATGTCTCTCATTAATTCGGCTATCGTGAAGGACCTCGCCATTAATTGGGGCACAATGAGGTGCCCCAAATCAGAATTGAAGCTTGCCTACGGAGGGCCAAGATTTCAAGTGGTGACCCCGGACGTGATTTGATGCAAAAGTCACGTCCTTCTGACATCTCACTACTCACTTCGCCTGGAATAGGCCTCGTGCACGTCTTTAAGTAAGTATGAGACAGAAGCTTTGCAAAACTTGGGCTGTGTACCTGAAACAATTGCTTAGCTTAGTCAGGAGAGCAAATTATGTTCAGAAAAATAATTAGACTGTTTTCCCTGTCACTCAAAAAGATCTATGTCTTTTATTGGCTTTTTTGAAAAAATCTTAGCAATTAGACCTCGCCACATGGCAATAGGTATCTGGCTCCATTGCTGAGAGCCTCGCCAGATTTCCTAGCCCATGACAAGCTGTATTTGTCCATGCTGACCTTACACTATGCAAAACAGAGCAAGCTAAATTGGCTAATCCTCAGGCTTTCAAAAAAAGCAAGCCCTGAGACAAAAAAAAAATCTTACAATTTGGCTCAAAATTTGCCCAACTGGAGGAACAAACCTCGTGGAGTTTCTTCAGCAAGAAACACCCCCCCCGTGAGTATGTGGGTGGAATTCTCCAAGGATCAAAGGGGAGGGCTTGATGTTATTGTCAGAACCTTAATTATGCAACTAACAAAGATTCACAATTTGCCTTCGCGTAAGGAGTTTAAAAGTATTATTAATGTTTGTTTGGCATTGTCTCTTACATCTTAAAGGGACCACAAAAAATTGCTAATTGGATTAAAATTGGCTTATGGAGGAGCTCTCTGCTTCTTCCGCAAATTCTCCTTATGTGAAAGAATTGTATGCATGGCTATTACAAAAGGCTGTAGCTATTGGCTTGCAGGATTCTTTCTGTTTCTCCTGCCCTGTCTCCTAAAAAATCTTAAGTCTTTTTCCCCTTCTGACTCAACATGCTCTCCTATGCTAATTCAGTCTTCTCTTACCTTTTAACTTGCTAAAAAAACCTCCCCCTCTCCCCCTCCCTATTCCTCCCTTTGACTCAGAGCAGGCTGAGTTAATAACTGCCTCATACCTTTCAACTTGTTAAAAAATCTGAAGCCTGTTGCTTCTGTTTCCTTATAATTGAAAAAAATGGGAAAATATCTCATGGCTTTCCATTGATTTAAAACTGTCTTAATAATGCTTAATAATGCCTTGCTCCCCTGCAGAGAGCCATTCCCCCTTCCCTCCTTTTTCTCTCCCCCCTTTTCTTTTACAGCAGCCATTTCCCCGTGCCAGATCTGAAGAAAAGCAGCAGAGCCCCAGATCCGCAGACTTTGAAGACTTTGTTTGTCACCAACACTTAAAAAAAAAAAACCCGGAAAAACCAGTCTTCCCTGCTTTCCAAGGAACAAAAGGATGGCTGTGAATGACATGAGCTAGTCTCTCCTGGTTTCCAAGGAAACGGATGGCTGTAAACGGAGACTCAAATTACATTTGAATTGGAATTTCCTCTTTGAATCTGTTCCCGCCCTCCTCTCTCTCTCACCCCCCCTTCTCTGGTCATCTTGCTTAATAAACCATGGCTTTTTTCCCTTTCTTATTATTTTCTCTTTGCCAATTTTGCCCCTAATTTTGTCTTTCTGGTTTCTCTGCCAATTTTGCTTTTTCTTACTTCTCTTTGCCTATTTTGAATTTATATTTCTTAGTCTTAATGAATTTTATTTTTGTCTCTTTCTTATTTTTCTTTAATGATTTAAATTTTGTTACAAATCATTGCTGTTTTGCATTTTATGTTTCTCACCATAAGTTGCTAATATATATCCAATTGTTGGATCTGATAACATTTCAGCACAGAACAAACACAGAAGCAAACGTGTATGCCTTCATAGCGTGCCTATGAATGAAATCTCTCAATCTCTCTCTTTAACTTTGAATCCTTCCTTACTTTGTGACAACAAGAAAGCATGTGCTGATTCTGTTCCCTTGTTTGATTTTGGTGAAAACTTTGAAACTTTGTACAACTTCTCTAAAGACAATGCTCTCACATCTGATAAAGATTAGATCTTATGTGGAAAAATGCACATTGGTCAACACCCCAGAATTGGTCTGGTACATTTACATTGGTACAACACAACACAACATTTCTGCCACAATTGTTCACATGGAAAATATGGTACAAAACAATCCTTTATCACAAATGCCTTGTTTTGTTGATTTTCCTGGCTACGTAATGCTGGGTGGCTCAAGGAATTGGGTTTTCAGTATCATAATGTTTCTAGTATTTTGTGTAACAATCTGACAAATGTATCCCTGCCCTGTTGAACCTGTGTAAAACCTGTGTAAGCCTCCCTTTTCTAACCATCTCCTGTAAAAGAACCAAGAACCAACTCCTGCCTCTGATGACTGGACAGAGATGTTTCTATGATGGCAGCCTCTGAGGACTGGACAGATGCCTGTGCCCTAGGATCGTGTACAGAACTGGACGGTGCATAGGTGGAACAACCCACAGCTGCTAAAAATAAAATAAAAAAAGTTGATATGTTGTAATATGTTGTGATGCATGAGGCTTGGAGAGGCTTGGGACAAAGACTGTACCATGTGACTTCACCATGCTGTTTTGGAGCAACAGGAAATGGAGGCGGAGCCAAGAGATGGAGTCCATTGCCCACAGCAGAGCCACAGGCCATGTGCTCTGGAACAAAAGACAAAGGCCATATGGCCTAGGGACAGGAAATAAGGGGCTAAGAGGTGGATGGACGTTGTACCAAGATTTGAATCCATTGGCCACAGGGTGGCCCTGCAGTGTAGCCTTGTCATTGGCTGAAGAAATAACATTGTCATTGGCTGTTTGTAACCATGTGATGCATTGTGTAACCACCCACTGTAACAGGGAATAAATAGGGGGGCAGCCTTTTGTCAGTAGTTGCTTCGCCCCGAGAAAATGTGCCTGTCTGCATGTCTCTCATTAATTCGGCTATCGTGAAGGACCTCGCCATTAATTGGGGCACAATGAGGTGCCCCAAATCAGAATTGAAGCTTGCCTACGGAGGGCCAAGATTTCAAGTGGTGACCCCGGACGTGATTTGATGCAAAAGTCACGTCCTTCTGACATCTCACTACTCACTTCGCCTGGAATAGGCCTCGTGCACGTCTTTAAGTAAGTATGAGACAGAAGCTTTGCAAAACTTGGGCTGTGTACCTGAAACAATTGCTTAGCTTAGTCAGGAGAGCAAATTATGTTCAGAAAAATAATTAGACTGTTTTCCCTGTCACTCAAAAAGATCTATGTCTTTTATTGGCTTTTTTGAAAAAATCTTAGCAATTAGACCTCGCCACATGGCAATAGGTATCTGGCTCCATTGCTGAGAGCCTCGCCAGATTTCCTAGCCCATGACAAGCTGTATTTGTCCATGCTGACCTTACACTATGCAAAACAGAGCAAGCTAAATTGGCTAATCCTCAGGCTTTCAAAAAAAGCAAGCCCTGAGACAAAAAAAAAATCTTACAATTTGGCTCAAAATTTGCCCAACTGGAGGAACAAACCTCGTGGAGTTTCTTCAGCAAGAAACACCCCCCCCCGTGAGTATGTGGGTGGAATTCTCCAAGGATCAAAGGGGAGGGCTTGATGTTATTGTCAGAACCTTAATTATGCAACTAACAAAGATTCACAATTTGCCTTCGCGTAAGGAGTTTAAAAGTATTATTAATGTTTGTTTGGCATTGTCTCTTACATCTTAAAGGGACCACAAAAAATTGCTAATTGGATTAAAATTGGCTTATGGAGGAGCTCTCTGCTTCTTCCGCAAATTCTCCTTATGTGAAAGAATTGTATGCATGGCTATTACAAAAGGCTGTAGCTATTGGCTTGCAGGATTCTTTCTGTTTCTCCTGCCCTGTCTCCTAAAAAATCTTAAGTCTTTTTCCCCTTCTGACTCAACATGCTCTCCTATGCTAATTCAGTCTTCTCTTACCTTTTAACTTGCTAAAAAAAACCTCCCCCTCTCCCCCTCCCTATTCCTCCCTTTGACTCAGAGCAGGCTGAGTTAATAACTGCCTCATAACTTTCAACTTGTTAAAAAATCTGAAGCCTGTTGCTTCTGTTTCCTTATAATTGAAAAAAATGGGAAAATATCTCATGGCTTTCCATTGATTTAAAACTGTCTTAATAATGCTTAATAATGCCTTGCTCCCCTGCAGAGAGCCATTCCCCCTTCCCTCCTTTTTCTCTCCCCCCCTTTTCTTTTACAGCAGCCATTTCCCCGTGCCAGATCTGAAGAAAAGCAGCAGAGCCCCAGATCCGCAGACTTTGAAGACTTTGTTTGTCACCAACACTTAAAAAAAAAAAACCCGGAAAAACCAGTCTTCCCTGCTTTCCAAGGAACAAAAGGATGGCTGTGAATGACATGAGCTAGTCTCTCCTGGTTTCCAAGGAAACGGATGGCTGTAAACGGAGACTCAAATTACATTTGAATTGGAATTTCCTCTTTGAATCTGTTCCCGCCCTCCTCTCTCTCTCACCCCCCCCCTTCTCTGGTCATCTTGCTTAATAAACCATGGCTTTTTCCCCTTTCTTATTATTTTCTCTTTGCCAATTTTGCCCCTAATTTTGTCTTTCTGATTTCTCTGCCAATTTTGCTTTTTCTTACTTCTCTTTGCCTATTTTGAATTTATATTTCTTAGTCTTAATGAATTTTATTTTTGTCTCTTTCTTATTTTTCTTTAATGATTTAAATTTTGTTACAAATCATTGCTGTTTTGCATTTTATGTTTCTCACCATAAGTTGCTAATATATATCCAATTGTTGGATCTGATAACATTTCAGCACAGAACAAACACAGAAGCAAACGTGTATGCCTTCATAGCGTGCCTATGAATGAAATCTCTCAATCTCTCTCTTTAACTTTGAATCCTTCCTTACTTTGTGACAACAAGAAAGCATGTGCTGATTCTGTTCCCTTGTTTGATTTTGGTGAAAACTTTGAAACTTTGTACAACTTCTCTAAAGGCAATGCTCTCACATCTGATAAAGATTAGATCTTATGTGGAAAAATGCACATTGGTCAACACCCCAGAATTGGTCTGGTACATTTACATTGGTACAACACAACACAACATTTCTGCCACAATTGTTCACATGGAAAATATGGTACAAAACAATCCTTTATCACAAATGCCTTGTTTTGTTGATTTTCCTGGCTACGTAATGCTGGGTGGCTCAAGGAATTGGGTTTTCAGTATCATAATGTTTCTAGTATTTTGTGTAACAATCTGACAAATGTATCCCTGCCCTGTTGAACCTGTGTAAAACCTGTGTAAGCCTCCCTTTTCTAACCATCTCCTGTAAAAGAACCAAGAACCAACTCCTGCCTCTGATGACTGGACAGAGATGTTTCTATGATGGCAGCCTCTGAGGACTGGACAGATGCCTGTGCCCTAGGATCGTGTACAGAACTGGACGGTGCATAGGTGGAACAACCCACAGCTGCTAAAAAATAAAATAAAAAAAGTTGATATGTTGTAATATGTTGTGATGCATGAGGCTTGGAGAGGCTTGGGACAAAGACTGTACCATGTGACTTCACCATGCTGTTTTGGAGCAACAGGAAATGGAGGCGGAGCCAAGAGATGGAGTCCATTGCCCACAGCAGAGCCACAGGCCATGTGCTCTGGAACAAAAGACAAAGGCCATATGGCCTAGGGACAGGAAATAAGGGGCTAAGAGGTGGATGGACGTTGTACCAAGATTTGAATCCATTGGCCACAGGGTGGCCCTGCAGTGTAGCCTTGTCATTGGCTGAAGAAATAACATTGTCATTGGCTGTTTGTAACCATGTGATGCATTGTGTAACCACCCACTGTAACAGGGAATAAATAGGGGGGCAGCCTTTTGTCAGTAGTTGCTTCGCCCCGAGAAAATGTGCCTGTCTGCATGTCTCTCATTAATTCGGCTATCGTGAAGGACCTCGCCATTAATTGGGGCACAATGAGGTGCCCCAAATCAGAATTGAAGCTTGCCTACGGAGGGCCAAGACTTCAGATATAGAGGAAAGATGTATGCACTTTAAAAGAAGATGCTCGTGCCGTTTTTAAAGATTCCAAAGACTTCAGTCATGCAAGCAGTAATTGCAGGATAAAAATCTAATACATAAATAAATTAATATGACTATTCATCTCACACAGACAGTGTCTCTGATGTCTTCCAGAAAATCCCCCTTAGGCTGCAGTTGGACAGGGCCTGCAAAAGAAAGGTGGAAGTGGCTTCATGGAGGGTATATAACTGTCCTGTAGAATATCATCGTTTCTATCATTGAGGAAGTGATGATAAAGTTGTTGAAAGCTAGTTTGGCAAGGCCAAGCCATCAGTTTCCTAAGTTCTCTGAAACCACAATCAGCAGCCAATTGCCAAACACTCTAGATTTCCTCTGCAGGAAATACATGAGATTTATTTGTACATGCTTTTGAACTATGGCAGCAATTCAACTCAAGCACACCTTTAAGCCGTCAAAGCAATGCAATGTTTGCAGAACACTTAAGAGTCCCCAAAAACTGAACAATAAAGCTATACATGGCTTTTCAATGGACACCCTAATGGCACGACAACGAAGTAGGAAAACTCATCTGTCCTCTCTTAAAACAATAACCCCTCTAAACAAAGACAGTAGCACCAGAAAGCTTGTTTGAGCAACCTGCCGGAGCAATGAAGCATGTCAAGAACAGCTGCTAGACTCAGGAGAATCCCTCTGAAAAGGTGGGTTATTTTTTTCTTAGATCAAACCAGAAGATCCACTAGGCAAAGAGATGATGGAACACAGCTGCATAATGGGGACCTTGGAGGCCTTTTAGTCCAATTCCCTGCCCAAAGCAGGAGTCTTTATACCAGTGGTGGCAAACCTATGGCACGCGTGCCAGAGGCGGCACTCGGAGCCCTCTCTGGGGGCACATGCGCCGTTGCCCCAGCCTTGCCTCCCCCGTGACCCCCTCATCAGCAGCCCCCTGGAGAAGAGTCACCCCCGAGCGTGGCCCACGCGGAGCAGTGCAGCCAAGGGCATGGCAGCCAGGCAGCATAGACAAGACTGCCCTCATGCCCCATCCCACACAGTTGATGCTGTGGGCCTCAGACAGAGCGCATGACCGCCATAGCACTGCTGGGCTGCCTGGGTGATCTGCGGCAGGCCCTGGAGGCAGTGAGTGTCCCTGCGGGCAGGTGGGGTGGGGGTGGGGCAGGGGGTGGAGCGGGGATGGGGCAAGTTTTTGGGCACTTGGTCTCTAAAAGGTTCACCATCACTGCCTTACACCATCCCGGTCAAACAGTTGACCAATCTTTTTTAAAAAAAATCTCCAGGGATAGAGTCCCCACAACACCAAGAATAAATCGATGTCCTCTTTCTTATTATTATTATTATTATTAATTTAATTTGTATGCTGCTCCTCTCCGGAGACTCGGAGCGGCTCACAACATATACAAAACATTAAAAATAGGTACCATACACACACACACAACTTTCGAACCACAACCCACAATCATCCCCAGGCCTGCCAGCAAAGATAAGTTTTAAGGTTCTTTCGGAAGGCCAGGAGAGTGGGAGAAACGCGGACTTCAAGGGGCAGTTGGTTCCAGAGGGTGGGCGCCACAACAGAGAAGTCCCTCCCCCTAGGACCCGCCAAACGACATTGTTTCGCTGACAGGACCTGGAGGAGGCCAACCCTGTGCGCTCTCACTGGTCGTAGGGAAGTATGTGGCAGAAGGCGGTCCCGTAGGTATCCATATAGGGCTTTATACCTTGTCAGGGTTGAGCTCTTCAAGTATTGGAAGATGGCTATCATGTCTCCCCTAAGCCAGAGGTCCCCAAATGTTTGGGCACTAGGGACCGGTTCCCGGGAGAGAAGTTTTTCTGCAGATCAGAGGGTGTGTAGTTTTGTGTGCTGCCTGTATCCCATGGATGGGGCTTTGTTTGCTCATGCAGACTGGTTGGTGGCATGCTGCAGCCCGGTACTGGTCCATGGACCTGGCGTTGCGGACCCCTGCCCTAAACCTTCTCTTCATTGGACTAAATGAACCTAGTTCCCTTTGCTATTCACCTGCTTTGGTCCAACAAAGACTTCTTCTTCTTCTTCTTCTTCTTGTGCCATATCCGTTATCGGACGTTGGCGATCGTGTTGGCGATCCTGTTTTTATCAGCAGCCGCACGAAAAAGTGCTGCTGAGTTTTGTCCAAACCAGTCCCTTAGATTTTGAAGCCAGGATGTTCTTCTTCTGCCTGGACCTTATTTGCCTTCAATCTTTCCCCGGAGGATTAAATGGAGTATGCCGTATTTTTCTGGGTGTCACATCACATGTCCGAAATATTCTAATTTTCGTTTTTTAATTGTTTTGATGATTTCCCTTGGCTTTCCCAGGCGGCTTATCACTTCCTCATTTCTGATCTTGTCAACCCAGCTTATACATAACAGCCGCCTATAAATCCACATTTCAAATGCTTCTAGTCTCTTCAGGTGGCCTTCTGTCAGAGACCAGCTCTCTACTCCACAGAGCAGGATAGAAAAAATATAGCATCTGGCAAGCCTGATTTTCAGTCTTAGGCTTATGTCGTGACTGCAGAAGACCTTTTTCATCTTGAAGAATGCTGTTCGAGCTTTCTCTATCCTTGTCTTTACTTCAGTGGTCATGTCCCAGCTTTCATGTAGATTAGAACAAAGGCTAGGGGTGTGGTAGTCCTGAGATGCTATCAAGATGCCCACCTCTGCCTACGGAATCTACAAAAACATATATTGTTTTGCCCTTGTTTGGGATAAAAAAAAAATCAAAGATGAGAACGCTGGCTGGAGTCCTACTATCCAGACTGGAAAGAAAGAGTATTCTCATTTAGTCCTCGACTTACAGTCATTCGTTTAGTGACCGTTCAAAGTCACAAAGGCACTGAAAAAGTGGCTTATGACCGTTCGTCACCCTTACGACCATTGCAGCATCCCTGGGGTCCTGCAATCCAAATCCAGACACTTGGCAACTGGCTCATATTTATGATGGTGGCACTGCCCCAGGGTCATGTGACCCCCTTTTGCGACCTTCGAACAAGCCATCTGGGACAGACAGATTCACTTAGCCACTAGGTTACTAGCTTAACGACGGCAGTGATTCACTTGACAATTGTCGTAAAGGTCGTAAAACGGGGCAACACTCACAGTTAGGAAAAAAGGAATGACACAGGTTGTTCTGGCATTTTGGTCCAATTCAGAGCTACGGATTATTTGGAACAGGTGCAAAGAAGAGAAAAAAGGATGAGGAGGGGACTGGAAATTAAGGAGAAACCGAGAAACAGGATTTGTGAAGCGTAGCTTGGAGAAAAGACTGAGGAGGGATAAAATGGCACCCTTCAAGTATATGAAATGCCCCACCGAAGATCAGAATCATTTTCTCTTGTTCCAGAGTACATAATAGGTGGCGAACCTATGGCACAGGTGCCAGAGGCGGCACTCAGAGCCCTCTCTGTGGGCACGTGCGCCGTTGCCCCAGCCCCGCCTCCCCCCACGGCCCTCTCCTCACCAGCAGCGCCCCCATAGGAGAGTCGCCCCCGGTCGTGGCCCGTGCAGAGCAGCGCAGCCAAGGACATGGCAGCCGGTACAAGACTCCGCCCCTGCGCCCCACAGCATCATCTGCTGTGTGGCCGCCATGGTGCTGCAGGGCCACCTGGGTGATCTGCCGCAGTAGGTGGCCCTGCGGGGGGCGTGGGTGGGGGACAGGAGGTGGGGGGAGTAGGCGGGGCAAGGGGCAGAGCAGAGTAGGCGGGGCAGAGGGCAGAGTTGGTTTTGGGCATTCGGTGTCTAAAAGGTTCGCCATCACTGTAATAGGGCATAATGATCTCAAGCTACAAGGAGGCCGGTTCTCATATAAATGTTAGGAAAAGTCAGAAAGCCAATTTGGTCTAGTGGTTAAAGCACTAGGCTAGAAAGCAGGACACCATGAGTTCTAGTCCTGCCTTAGACATGAAAGCCAGCTGGATGACTTTGGGCCAATCGGCAGGAGACAGTGAGTTCTAATCCCGCCGTAGACATGAAAGCCAGGTGGGTTACTTTGGGCCAATCAGAAGGAGGCAGTGAGTTCTAGTCCCACCTTAGACATGAAAGCCAGTGGGTGACTTTGGGCCAGTCACTCTCTCTTATCCCAACCCACCTCACAGGATTGGTTTTTTTTTCAATCTTTTTTATTAATTTTCCCCCCCATATTTGTTATTTTTTTCCAATCAACAAGTTGTCTGAAATTTGCTAAATTAATACATATTCAATTCCTAATCCTTGCTTCTTTTCTCTAACCAAGTGTAAAATAAATTCCAAATCTGATAATAGTCTGTATCTTCTTTGTCTTTCAGCCTCATAGTTAATCTGTCTATCTCTGCACATTCCAAAATCTTCCTGATTATTTCTTCCTCTGATGGCAAAGCTTCATTCTTCCAATATTGTGCAAAAATTATTCTTGCTGCTGTGGTGATATGTAGAATTAAATATAATTTCTGCTTATTAGTCTTTTCAGGCATGATGACTAATAAAAAAGGTTCAGGTTTGAAATCCACTTGTTCATCCAATATTTTTTCTAACCACATATGTATATTTTCCCAATAAACCTTTGCCTTCTCGCATGTCCACCAAATATGATAATACGTGCCTATATTATGTTTACATTTCCAACATCTATCTGTCATGTTTTTAAACATTTTTGCTAATCTTGCTGGTGGAAGATGCCATCTATAAAACATTTTATATAGATTTTCTTTATATGAAGTTGACATTGTCAATTTATAGTTTCTCTCCCATAACATTTGCCATTTTTCCAGTTCTATGTTATAACCAAAAAATTTTGCCCATCTTATCATTGTTTCTTTCACTTGTTCACTTTCCATATCTAAAATTAACAAAAAGTTATACATTTTCTTAATCAATTTCTCATCTGAGGTCAACAAAATCTTATCAAACACCTCACAGGATTGTTATTGTGGGGAAAAATAGGAGGAAGGTATGTTGGATATGTTTGCCACCTTGAGTGATTGATAAAAATAATAAAAGTAGGATATAAACAAACAAACAAATCATCTGAAACATGAGTGATCTAAATCTTAATAAACTCTCCTTGGTGGACGGTCTTGAGTAGAGGCTGGGTCAACATTGTGGGTTGTTTTATTTTAGATTGTGAAATCGCAGGAGTTTGAACAGTGGCCAAAAATATTCTTTTCCATGATATGATTCTATGTGGAAACCTATATCAGTGCTTGAAGAAACTAAATTTTGGGGTGCTGGGTTTTGAGAAGGATGGGATGAGGAAAAGTTGAAAAAAAAACTACCCTTTCCCCATGAAGGATTCTGATCAAGTGTTTCCTTAAAATTGAAAAGAACATTGCATGGAACCTGACATCATTCAATTGGAAGTTGGTGTTCTGTTTTGTTTACTTTGATCAGTTAGTTAGTTCTGGCCTCATATATTTCCAAAATATTTAATACCCTGTCCTGCCTTGTGGCTCTTGTTCAGGTAAAATGTCACTGTGGCAAACACACACCAAACCTTAATGACATCTTCCAATCTCACAATGACTTGTTGACATTATAAAGGCGCACTGCATTAGCTGCCTGCATTAAATCTGAAATTCTCATTTTGAGGGGCCTGTGAGACCTGAATGGGGGGGGAACGCTATTAGGATCAATAAAATATAGTGTTGATTATGTTGAAAAGTAAAGTAACATTAAAAAATAGAGAGCAAACAGAAGCCTCTTCTCTGAGGAAATTTCTGTAATGAAAACATTGGAGGTACTTGCAAAAAAACAACCCTAGGTTTGGAGAGAAAAGGTAGCCTAATGAATAAGCAGGTGAATTATTATTCTATTCTATTCTATTCTATTCTATTCTATTCTATTCTATTCTATTCTATTCTATTCTATTCTATTCTATTCCATTCCATATTTTATTCTATTCTATTCTATTCTATTCCATATTTTCTATTCTATTCTATTCTATTCTATTCTATTCTATTCTATTCTAATTCTATTCTAATTCTATTCTATTCCATTTCATTCCATATTTTCTATTCTATTCTATTCTATTCTATTCTATTCTATTCTATTCTATTCTATTCTATTCTATTCTATTCTATTCTATTCTATTCTATTCCATATTTTCTATTCTATTCTATTCCATTCCATATTTTCTATTCTATTCTATTCTATTTTATTCTATTCCATTCCATTCCATATTTTCTATTCTATTCTATTCTATTCTATTCTATTCTATTCTATTCTATTCTATTCTATTCTATTCTATTCTATTCTATTCTATTCTATTCTATTCTATTCTATTCTATTCTATTCCATTCCATTCCATTCCATTCTATTTTAATTTTCTGTTCTGTTCTATTCTATTCCATATTTTCTGTTCTGTTCCCTTAGCATTGCAGGTAGTCCCCGATTTACGACCAGAATTGAGCCCAACATTTTTTTTGTGGCCCTTCTTGCCACAGCTGTTAAGTTAATAACACTGTTGTTAAATGAATCTGGTTTTCCCATTGACTCTGCTTGTCAGAAAGTCATAAAAGTTGATTACATGACCCTGGGATTCTGCAACTGTCATATAAATATGAACCAGCTGCCAAGCGGCAGGGGGCAATGGTCTTAAGCAGGACCAGGAGGCAATGGTCTTAAGCAGGAAAAACCATCACAAGTCACTTTTTTCAGTGCCGTTGCAACTTCGAATAGTCACTAAACGGATGGTTGTAAGTAGAGGACTTACCTGTATTATCAAGTTTATTTGCTCCCCATCTTACAGTTCAAGGGGACTCTGAGCAGATAACTTATCAAATTAACTAACAATATAATAATAATAATAATAATAATAGTTGGAAGGGACCTTGGAGGTCATCTAGTCCAATCCCCTGCTCAGGCAGGAACCCCTATATCATTTCAGACAAATGGCTGTCCAGTCTCTTCTTAAAAGCTTCCAGTGTTGGAGCATTCACAGCTTCTGGAGGCAGGTTGTTCCACTGGTTAATTGTTCTCACGGTCAGGAAGTTTCTCCTTAGTTCTAGGTTGCTTTTCTCCTTGATTAATTTCCATCTGTTGCTTCTTGTCCTGCCTTCAGGCGCCTTGGAAAATAGCTTGACTCCTTCTTCTTTGGGGCAGCCCTTGAGATATTGGAAGACTGCTATCATGTCGCCCCTCGTCCTTCTCTTCATTAAACTAGACACATCCAATTCCAGCAACCGTTCCTTGTATGTTTTAGCCTCCAGTCCCCTGATCATCTTCGTTGCTCTTGATTTGTATTAATTTTACTTGTAACTTTCTGTATGTCGTTATTGCTTTCCTTCTTATATCTTCCCTTTGGTTACATTTATATTCTCTCCCGACTAAGCTTTCCTAAAGTGCAGCATTGCATAATTGCACAGCTACAGATAGTCCTTGAGTTACAAGCAGTCGCTTAGCAACCATTTGAAGTTACAATGGTCTTCCCCGGGGGTACTTACAATACCACTTTGATTCGAAGTTCTGATGGCTGCCCCCCCCCATAATCACATGACCACGCTTCAGTTGCTTGGCAACCAGGTTGAATTTACGGCCATTTGCAGTGTCATGCAGTCAGGTGATTACATTTTATTTCATTTCATTTCATTCATTTATTGGATTTCTATGCCGCCCTATTCCAGAAACTCAGGGCGGCTCACAACATGGATAGAAATCTAACATTAAAATACAGTATAAAAACCCCTTAATTAAAAAAAAAACAATTATTCAAGACATACATAAAAACATACATGCACTGGCTGGGGCCAGATGTTAACTGCCCCAGGCCTGCCGGCAAAGATGTGTCTTAAGTAATTTGCGAAATTTATAGCATTTGGGCTGAAATTCCAATCAATTGGGAAGACATACGATTGCAGAACATTTCATTACCTTAAGACAGCGGTTCTCAACCTTTTCGGGGGCTCGACCCCGGCGCGCGCCGCGCAAGCACGGCGCAACCCCGGCCCACATCACGCAAAAAAAAATGGCGGGCCTGCACCGCGCATGCGCGGCGCGACGGCCCGCATCGCGATAGGAAAAAAAAATGGCCGACCCAAAAAAATAAAAATAAAAATGGCGGACTCCGGTGCTTGGCGACCCCTGTGAAATGATCGTTCGACCCCAAATGGGGTCGCGACCCACAGGTTGAGAACCGCTGCCTTAAGAAAACTATGAAAACATGGAAAAACTGGATCTTTTGCTACTTCCTCCAGCTCCAGCTGTCTGACTATCTTTGGAACTATATTTGTATGTTTCTGCTGCAACATTTGAGTGTCCCAGCCTGCCCTCTGAAACAACCATTTTGGAGCCTTGGTCTATCCTGGGAAGGCCATCCACTTAGCCATTAATTAATCAAAAAAACCCGATGTTTGTTGAATCTGAATTGCCTTAATGAGGAATATTTAGCGCCCTAGAGAAGCATCAACCCCAGCTACAAATAATGGGAAATGTTAAAATGTCCAGACTAGCTGCATTAGCTAATGTTTGGGGTTTATTTAAGGCAAAATGAATCAGACTGAGAGGCACAAAGGATCTCCAATGCTGAAGTTTCAGTAACCTGTCTAGAGCTTCTGCTTAATGGATTTATTCCCAGGGCTTTGAAAGGCAGCCAGATAATTTAGCAAAGAGCATTGAGAGTCTCTGAAAGCTCAGTGCTATAGCAACAATGACTTTACATCAGGCTAGTTTCAAATAATACCGTCTTGGGGATCAGCCTGCAGGACACAGATTTATCTTCCATTATACAAGCGGATCTGACGTTTTGCAGCAAAATGCATGATTCACAGAAGGAAGGAAGTTCTTTCCCCCTTTTTTAAAAAAAGATTAATTCTGGATGCAGGTACTCTTTGACTTACAAGTTTGTTTAATGACCGTTCGAAGTAACAACGCCACTGAAAAAAAGTGACTTACGATTGTTTTTCACACTTACGACCGTTGCAGCGTCCCCACGCTCACGTGATCAAAATTCAGACGCTTGGCAACCGACTCAGATTTATGACAATTGCAGTGTCCCGGGGTCATGTGATCCCCTTTTACCACCTTCTCACAAGTAAAGTCAATGGGGAAGCCAGATTCACTTAACAACTGTTAACAACTGTTAACAATTCACTTAACAATTTGCCCAGGTCCGCATGGTGCACCAGTTGCGGCCCTATTTGGACCGGGAGTCTCTTCTCACAGTCACTCATGCCCTTATCACCTCGAGGTTCGACTACTGCAATGCTCTCTACATGGGGCTACCTTTGAAAAACGTTCGGAGACTTCAGGTAATGCAGAATGCAGCCGCGCGAGCAGTGTTGGGCCTGCCCAGAAATGCCCACATTTCGGCATCACTCCGCGAGCTGCATTGGCTGCCTATTGGTCTCCGAACGCAATTCAAAGTGTTGGTTATGACCTATAAAGCCCTACATGGCATCGGACCAGGTTACTTACGGGACCATCTGCTGCCTCACGAAACCCATCGACTGGTTAGGGCCCACAGAGTCGGCCTTCTCCAGGTCCCATCAGCCAGACAGTGTCGCCTGGCGGGGCCTAGGGGAAGAGCCTTCTCTGTTGCGGCCCTGGCCCTCTGGAACCAACTCCCCCCGGAGATCCGTATTGCCCCCACCCTCTCCGCCTTTCGTAAACTCCTTAAGACACATCTCTGCCGACAGGCCTGGGGCGGTTGACATCTTGCCCCTAGCCAGCGTATGTTTGTGTGTACGTTTGTTGAATGAATGGTTTCTTAATTTAGGGGTTCTCTTTTTTATATATGTATTTTTATATATGTATTATGTAGTTCTTAATATTAGATTTCTATTTATGCTGTGAGCCGCCCTGAGTTCCCGGAATAGGGCGGCATAGAAATTTAATTAATAATAATAATAATAATAATAATAATAATAATAATAATAATAACTGTGCTGCTAACTTAACAAATGCAGCAATTTGCTTAACAAGAAAGGTCATAAAATGGGGCAAACCTCGCTCAACAGCTGTCTCACTTAGTAACAGAAATTTTGGGCTCAGTTGTAGTTGTAAGGTGAATAGAGCCGTCCACTGTACAATCAGAACACAAGTCCAGGTTGATATTTATTGTACATAAATGGTGTGGAGGTGGAGAAGGTGGGTGGTTTTAAATTTTGGGGCACTTATACGTATCTCGGAGGACCTCTCATGGTCTACGAACGTTAACATGCTTGTGAAGAAGGTACAGAAGAGGCTGTACTTCTTGAGAATGCTCAGGAAGATAAATCTATCTCAACATCTACTTCTGTCCTACTATCACAGCACCATTGAGAGTGTCCTGACATACGGCATTCTTGCATCGTATGGGAGCAGCTCTGTAGGGGACAAAAAAGCTCTACAGAGAATTATTAAAATTGCCCAGAATATTATTGGACTCCAGCTACCAGCCCTGGACAACATCTTCGAATCTCGTTGTTTCAGGAAGTTGCGTAACATTCTCAGAGATTCTTCCCATCCTGCTTACAATCTTTTTGGACTGTTGCCTTCCGGTAGAAGATATAGAACATTTAAAACTCGGACCACCCGTTTTCTGAATAGCTTTTATCCCAGAGCTATAATTGCACTTAATAATAAAGGGCCACCATCAGTGAACTGTTGGATAGTACTACTTGGTCTGTTGGGTGGATGCTGTGTGGTTTGGGGATGGGGAATTGTGGTGGGTGGGAGTGTGTTTGGGGATTATGTGTGGGACCTGGCCTTTGGGTGTCTTGTAAATTTCGTTGTATGTGTACACTGCCTATACACACACAATGACAATACAGTTTATTTATTTATTAATTAAATTTTTATGCCGCTCCTCTCCGAAGACTTGGAGCAGCTAACAACATAAATAAAACAACATTTCAACATTTCAAAACTAAAACCAAAGCTAAAAAGCGTTTAAAAATAAGACCCCCAGACACATTCATCATTCACACACAATCACAGTCATCCCCAGGCCTGCCGGCATAGATAGGTTTTAAGATTCTTCCGGAAGGCCAGGAGAGTGGGGGAAACGCGGACTTCAGGGGGCAGTTGGTTCCAGAGGGTGGGCGCCACAACAGAGAAGGCCCTCCCCCTAGGACCCACCAGACGGCATTGTTTCGCTGACGGGATCCGGAGGAGGCCGACCCTGTGCGCTCTCACCGAAGGGAAGTATGTGGCAGAAGACGGTCCCGTAAGTTGTTGTTGTTGTTGTTGTTGTTGTTGTTGTTGTTGTTGTTATTATTATTATTATTATTATTATTATTATCATCATATCGGCAAGCCAAGAGTCCTGCGGACTAGAAATGGAAATTTAATTCTTTTCGACTCGTAGGAACTCGCAATCGTAGAAACGGAATCAATGTGACTGATTGATTAGATTTATATGGCTGCTCATCTTACATATGTGACTTCAGGCAGCTAGACAGAGAGAGAGAGAGAAGGTGATAAGGGGTTTCTGAAATTTGTCTCTCCCAGACGGTCCGCAGGAGCTGTGAAAAAAAAAATGATACAGTAATCACAAAACCACACAAACTCCTGCCTTGAATCCTACACAGTAGTCCTTGACTTACCACCACAGTTGAGCCCAACAACTCTGTTACGAAGCGAAACATTTAAGTGCACTTTGCCCCATTTTACAACCTTTTTGCCACCGTTGTTAAGTGAATCACTGCGGTGGATAAGTTAATAACCTGGCTGTTAAGTGAATCTGGCTTCCCCACTGATTTTGCTTGTGAGAAGATCACAAAAGGGGATCGCGTGACCCTGGGACACAGCAATGGTCATAAGTATGAACCAGTTGCCAAGCGTCTGAATTTTGATCTCATGATCACGGGGATGCTGCAAAGATTGTAACTGAAAAACAGTCATAAGTCACATTTTTCAATGCCGTTGTGACTTTGAACAGTCACTTAACAAACTGTTGCATTACCTGTGTAAGAGGGGCAGGCTTTAATCTTAGTCATGGCCACCATCTTGATGCACGCCCCACTATTGCACACTTTGTTGCCTTCCAATACAGCTGGTGCAGCATTGCTACCTGCCTATTATTTTCAGAAGGTAACTAATTCAGTCCCTTGGTAAGAGCATCTACCACTCCATCCATCCACCACTCCATCCATCCACCACTCCATCCATCCATCCACCCAACCACCCATCTACCACTCCACCCATCCACCACTCCATCCATCCACCCACCCATCCATCCATCCACCACTCCATCATCCATCCATCCATCCACCCACCCACCCCTCCATCCATCCATCCATCGATCCATCCATCCATCGATCCATCCATCCATCCACCACTCCATCCATCCATCCATCCATCCATCCATCCATCCATCTACCACTCCATCCACCCCTCCATCCATCCATCCACCCACCCCTCCATCCATCCATCCATCCACCCACCCATCCACCCATCCATTCACCCATCCACCACTCCATCCATTCATTGATCCATCAATCCATCCACTCCATCCACCACTCCACCCACCCACCCATCCATCCACCACTCCATCCACCCACCCATCCATCCATCCATCCACCCACCCATCCATCCATCCATCCATCCACCCCTCCCTCCATCCATCCACCCCTCCCTCCATCCATGTATCTACCACTTCATCCATCCATCCACCACTCCATCCATCGATCCATCGATCCATCCACTCCATCCACTCCATCCACCACTCCACCCACCCATCCATCCATCCATCCACCACTCCGCCCATCCATCCATCCATCCATCCACCACTCCATCCATCCATCCATCCACCCACCCACCCACCCATCCATCCATCCATCCATTCACCACTCCATCCATCCATCCACCCACCC
Organism: Bothrops alternatus; assembly: GCA_034064705.1. NCBI lineage: Eukaryota > Metazoa > Chordata > Lepidosauria > Squamata > Viperidae > Bothrops > Bothrops alternatus. The sequence goes on along the minus strand of JARGCV010000146.1, from coordinate 552,310 downwards.
ACCCACCCATCCATCCACCACTCCACCCATCCATCCACCCACCCATCCATCCATCTCCTTCTCCTTCCCCCCTTCTCCTTCTGCTTCCTCTTCTTCTCCCTTTCCCTCCCCTTCTTCCTCCTTCTCCTTGGTCTTTGTAGGAGCTTAATAAAGGTATTTCTCTTACATGAGCTTTGAAACTTTTGTTATGTCCTATATGACTAACTTGCCTTTTCCATTGTCCATTGACTCCAGGAGGGGGCAATACAGAGAGAGGGCAGTGATAAAGGAAAAAAATAGCTTTTACCACAGAGATTTCTGTTTCTTTGTGACCTTGATGAGAAATTCTAGGAATGACTCAGAATTAAATCTGAAATGAGCATGCATCATGCAGATTATTTTCAGTTTCCAAAGATTTGACAGGGAAAACCCAAATCTTTGTCATTAATCAATTTGTGCTGTATTCTTAAAAACTCCCTTACCAGTAATACAGGAGGGAAAAAAGGATCTGCGAAAAGTCATAACTGTTTGGAAAGTTACAACGAGTTTTATATTTACTGTGTTTTCCTGTTGGTTTTCATTTTAATTCTGAATCCAGAGCACTAGGATTTCTTTCCATTTTATCCACACACACACAAAAAAAGAATGACAATTGTAAATCCAGTTGACAATCTTAAAGTAGAAAAAGATTGTTTCAAATTCCATACTTTCTCCTAAAACACCTAAAGCCAGTGCTTAGAAAGTTAGAATTATCAGCCTTGTTTGGTGGTTGGATGGGAGACCACGGGGAGATCCCAAATCTATAGACCACACTATTCTGGAAGAAGGCAGTAGATACCTACTTCTTGCAATAGGGAGATGGAATAACCTTGAGAAAAAGAGGAAAAAGTACTACAGATGGTCCTCAATTTAAAATCATTCATTTTAAGACTGTTCGAAGTTACAATGCCACTGAAAAATGGGACATACAACTTGTCCTTAGACTTATAAACCTCGTAACATCCCCCATAGTCACACCCTCAGAATTCACACACTTGGTTACTGGCATTATTTATTGTCAGCGCATGCACAGTCTTACTGCACTGAGGTAACCCAGGAGTAAATACAGTACACAGTGATTTGTATTTAAATGGTGGTTTATATTACACTATAACTACAAATATACACTAGGAACAAAAAACATACACGTGGTGAAACAGCAAACTCCAATAGACAGCAATTAAAACAGTCAAACAGACAAGAGAGAAAGACTTCAGCCAGGCCTTCCCTTTTATACTCAAGCTCTTAAAGGGATACACACACCTGCTGAGTCATTCCTATTATTGCACCATCCACATTACATTACATCTTTGCACAAGCTGTTAAATCATTAAACCTTGTCATTTATGATGGTTGCAGCATCCTGCATTGTGTGTTCACCCTTTGCAACCTTCCCAACTGACTTCTGACAAAGTCAATAGGCGTCAGATTCGCTTAATGACCATGTGATTCACTTAACAACTGCAATGATTTGCTTACCTGGCCAGAAAAAAAAATCGTAAAAATGGGACACACGCTTAGCAATCATCTTGTTTAGCATAGCGACGGAAATTCTGGTCCAAATTGTGGTGAATTCTTATGGCCCCTTCCCGTTCTGAATCATCAAGGACTATGTTATGTGCTCCTGGCTACTTTCCTTCGTGACCAGAGGCAAGCTCGCCTGACCAATAACCAGCCAAGACACAGTGAAGGCCTTTGGTTTCGTTTACTGCAATAAGCAGGGAGAGAAGCTATCAAACCTTGGTTCTCTCCAAAGTTCCAACCCAAAATATTTTCTTCTTTATACAGCCCTGTCCCGGCCGCCACATCCCTCCTCTTTCCCCATTGGCTGAGGTACTATGAGGTTACACTCTTTCCGACCGCCTCCTACATATTTCCTGCTGCATACTAAATCATACATCACATGTACATTAAAATTAGGAGATAATTTATGCAACGTGTGTCAGTTAATATTAATCAACTAATTGCACATGCTCAGTTGAGTTCTGCCCCCCCTTTATATGACTTTTTAGAAAAATAGGTTCTTTCCTGTTTTGCTAGTTATCTTCTCTTACAGCTCCTTTTCCCATTCTGAAGACCCAGATGACAATTTTGCCTACGTGTTTCTCTTACAGCCTGCTTTCCTGTTTCCCAGCCATCATAGTTGCTTCTCTACTCAGTAAATTTCCCTTGCAGCAAATTCCATTTTAAATTTCTCTTTCAACATTAAATTTCTGAAGACCTCTCCTTTACTTCTATCAACTATAAAAAGAAATTGCTAAAATGGTCAAAGGAGTTGAACAGGTTTCGCCTGGCAGATGGTCCTTTGTTCTGGAGATTAGTTGCTTGTTCAGATTAGCCTGATCAAGGACGGAGGAATATCTGAATGGGGTTGCTGAATGAGATCATCCTCAAGAAAGAAGGCAATATTAGGGTCTGGGCACAAAAGAAAGCAACAACAAAAAAATAAAATTGTGAGGTTATTAGAATCAACTCCAGACAGCCTTAATTGTAAAGCAGACATGTCAAACACAAGGCCCAGGGGCCGAATGCGGCCCGCAAAGTGGTTTCATGTGGCCCGCGAAGCCATCCTGGAAACAGTGAGGGAACGGCCCCCGCTGCCTTGGCCCTGGTCCAGGCCGGCCGGGAGCCAATGTACAATTTTGTGGTGGCCATCTATGCTGAAACGCATTCAGTCTTAGCTCCACAAGGCCGTCCGGAAACAGCGAGGAACCAGGCCCTGCCGCGTCGGCCCTGCCCCCTGGGTGCATGCTGGGGAGGTGTCACCCTTTGTGAGGAATGAAGAAATGGACCATGCCTTGGCGCTTGACCCGGTCCCACCCCCTTCTACCAGAGACCCTCAGATCTGTCCCACTCCTGCCCAGGCCCCCACAGGCACCCTTGACACGAACGATGTAGAGCTGGCCATGCCCACCCAGTAGGCCACACCCACTCCATCCAGGCCCACCCAGTAGGCCACACCCACCCAGCCCCCTGAGGGCAACCGCAATATTGATGCGGCCCTCAGTGAAATTGAGTTTGATACCCCTGTTGTAAAGGAAACTAAGTAAGCATGGAAAAGCAATGAAACATCTCGTTGCTTGATGTCTATGGAGATTCTCAGTCATCCAGGTCATGGCTGTCCCAAAGGTGCTTTTTCAAGGCAATGGGGCTCCCTCCAGCCTTGAAAGCACTATGCTCCTCATCCTCGAAGCCTCTGTAAGAACTGAAGAAGCTTCTTGGATGAGAAGCGAAAGGTTTTCAAGGAGAAATAAAAAACCAAGAATGTCCAGATGTCTTTCGAACAGCACCTTGGGGATCTTGGAAAACTAGGGTGCACCCAAGAACGCAATGGGGAGGGGGAGCCACAACACAGATACAGACACTCAGTTTTGTGAAAGGTCTAGTTAGAAAATGAAAGAAGGATCAAGGACAGCAATAGAAGACATCTACCTGATTTTAGAAAGATAACTACAAGTTAAATCAGGAGTCCTCAAACGTGGCCACTTTACGACTGGTGGACTTCAACTCCCAGAATTCCCCAGCCAGCCGCTGGCTGGCTGGGGAATTCTGGGAGTTGAAGTCCACCAGTCTTAAAGTGACCACGTTTGAGGACCTGGGAGTTAAATGGAATTGGCTCATTATCTGATTGTTGCTTTTGGGGAATTTACTTTCTGGTGAGCCCGGAGCTATTTTGGAAGCCATCCGCAACAGATAAACATTGTGAAGAGGTTATTTTTTTCCATAGCCAAGAATTCAGATTCCTTCCTGCCAGCTACAAGCCGGCAGTGCTGCAAGGATTGAAGTCCAGGATCTGAAGTTTGGATGGTCTCCAGATTCAGCATCAGACGGGTCTTTAAGATGCCCTCTGGTGAAAGGAAGATGTAACGGGGAAGGAAAGAGGTCAGGAAAATAAGAAGGAGAGAAGCAAATCAAGAGAGAAAAGCTGGGGATAATATTTTCACCCCAAATGACTAATGTCACAGGTGGTCCTCAACTTACAATCAGAATTTCTGTTGCTGAACAAGGCAGTTGAGTCACCCCTGATTTTACAACATTTTTTTTTTTTTGCCATGGTTGTTCAGCAAATCACTGCAATTGGTAAGTGAATCACACAGTTGCTAAAGTGAGCCCACTTCCCCCATGGACTTTTGTTTTGTTGGAGGCAGGCTGGGAAGATTGCAAACAGCAATCACGTCACCTGGAGAAGCTACATCTGTCCTAAGTACCTGCCAGTAGCCAAGAGCCTGGATTTTGATCACGTGACCGTGGGGATGCTGTGATGGTTGTAACTGCAAGGAAGGGTTGTAAGCCACTTTTTTCATTGACCTTTTCATTGACAAATGGTGGCTAAATGAATGGTTGTAAGTCAAGGACCACCTGTACTAGATTTTGGCTGCAAGCAGCGAATGGAATGGAATGGAATAGAATAGAATAGATTTAGAACAGAACAGAACAGAATAGAATAGCTATTGGAAAGAATAGAATAGAATAGAATAGAATAGAATAGAATAGAATAGAATAGAATAGAATAGAATAGAATAGAATAGAATAGAATAGAATAGAATAGAATAGAATAGAAATGGAAGGGACCTTGGAGGTCTTCTAGTCCAGCCCCCTGCTCAAGCAGAACCTATACCAGTGATGGCGATTTTTTTAGAAGCAGAGTGCCCAAACTGCAACCCCAAACCCACTTATTTATCGCAAAGTGCCAGGGCTGCATCAGCACTGTGGTGCCCTCAGGGTGGGGGGGGGCGTGGTCCACTGGTTGGGTGTGGCTGCAGTGATCACAACAGATGGGGTGAGCATGGCCGGGCCAGTCCCTCGCCATCTCTGGGGCATCCCCGGGGGGACCAACGCCGCTTCTCGCTCATTTCCTGCCATCGCTTCCAAACACCACGTGCTCGCTACTCTGGCGAACTCTGCTCGGGCAACGGCGCACATGCCCACAGAGAGGGCTCTGAGTGCCGCCTCTGGCAGGCGTGCCATAGGTTCGCCACCAGTGACCTATACCATGTCAGACAAATGGTTGTCCAGATTCTTAAAAACTTCCAGTGTTAAGCATCTACAACTTCTGGAGGCAGGTTGTTCCACTGATTGTTCTGTCAGGAAATTTCTTCTTAGTTCTAGGTTGTTTCTCTCCTTGATTAGTTTCCCTCCATTACTTCTTGTCCTGCCCTCAGAATAGCTTGACTCCCTCTTCTTTGGAGCAACCCCTGAGATATTGGAACATTGCTATGATGTCACTCCTAGTCCTTCTTTTTATTAAACTAGACATACCCAATTGCAGCAACTGTTCTGTATATGTTCTAGCCTCTGGTTCCCTTATCATCTTCATCACTCCTCTCTGCTATGAAAACTCTACAGAAAACTGCAGCAAAAAACTCCAGAAAAATCTTTGCTGCCATTAGTTGTTATCCAGATGTTTGCAGCCCAGATCTGATACCCCAGGTGAAAATATGAAGGCTAGTCACAAATGGCACATATCATTATGTCCTTTAATTTTATTCAGTCTTCCCTGCCCTCAACGGATAGGACCAGTCCTAAACTGGCTACTTGGCAGTCTCTATTGTTCTGTTTCTAAGAGACTTAAGTTAAAAAACAACTCAGCTGCACTCACCAAATCTGAAGGTTACAGCGCTCTTTGTGATCTCACACACACACACACAATCCAGAGAATGCCCTTTCTTGTCTCTTCTTAAAAGATAGGAGAATCTGCTGACAAGCAACTGTGCTCCATCACTAAGCCAAACACCTCTAAAGTTATTCTTTCACTGACCCGCAGCGTGTAGACACCATTCAAGCATCCAATGGCAACGTGCCTTCCAGCCATCTCCCAAGGGGGTCGTCCAATCCAATTCCAAGGACAAATCCCCCCCCTCCTCGCAGTATTTATAGCAGTATTGCTGTATCCTGGTGACAAGAGCATCAAGCATCTAAAATGTTTGTGCAATCAACATCAACAGGAGGCCAAGAATGGAACCGGTATCTCAGGGGGCCAAGAGAGAGCTTGCTTTTTTGGGTTGAGAGATCTGACAGAAGATGCGATCAAGGTGTTGAAGGAAAAATCCTCATTAGGGTCCAGCCAAGCCGGAAATAAACAAACATGGAGACTGCTTTAGAAAGAAGGTTGTAGCTTATTGAAGAGGACAGCCAGACAAGAAAGATAGCTCTGGAAAAAAAAATAGACAGCACATGTAACAGGGAGTGGGTTTTTATACCCTCTTGGGCTTGTTTGGAGTTGTTTCTGTGGCATGAACTTTGACCTGAGTCTGAGTGTGCCTTTCTGGTATTCTGATGGTGGTGGGTTAATCCTATTATGTCCCAAAGGTCATATCCTGCTTCCCTGGGGCTGTGGCTGATGACTGTTGGATTATTTTGTATGGGAGATTGTTGATTCTAGGGATCTTGCTTTCTAATCCCAGTTTCATGACTCCAATCTTTCTGGCAAGATGATCACATCTGCATTTCTGCAGACCTGGTTTCTGTTTGGGGCAAAGAGACTTGGGGGTGTGCATGTATGTTGGTTTCTGCCTTTAAAATCCTTTGGGGAAATATATTCTGCCTTTTTAATATTCCCCAAAATATTTCTTTCTCTGGATTGTTCCCACAAAGGCCATGTGCTATCCACTCATCTGCAGTTATGAGTGTGTGTTGTGGTCAATTCAATGGTGGCTGTTGCTGAGATGGTTCATTGAGAAACTCCAGCTTGTCAAAACAGAGGATAGTGGTTAAGCTGTTTCCCTCTCTCCTGTTCTTCCATGGAGACACATAGAAGGACTTCAGTTGAAAACTAGCCATTCCAAGCAGATCCTGCCTCTGCATGTTTCCCAAAATATCCCAAATGGATGCAAAACAGCAATCTAAAGACAAAGAATATAAGCCAACTTTCTCCAGTGCTCTGTGGCTGAAGAAGTTCCAGGACACATCTGGACACAAAAATCTGGACACGGGGAAGGTTAGTGCAGAGGACTGGAGCTAAATTCCAACTATTCGTTTAGTGACTGTTCGAAATAAAAACGGCCCTGAAAAAGTGAATTAGGACCACTTTTCACACTTACGACCGTTGCAGTATCCCCATGGTCATGTGATCAAAATTCAATGCTTTGGCAACTGGCATGTATTGATGACAGTTGCGATGTCCCGGGGTCACGTGATCATCTTCTGTGACTTTCTGACAAGCAAAGCAACTGCAGGGATTCACTTAGCAACTGTGACAAGAAAGGTCATAAAATGAAGCAAAGCTCACTTAACTGTCATGCTTAGCAACAGAAATTTTGAGGCCTGTTGTTATAAGTCAAGGACTTCCTGTAATACACTTTTTTTTCCCCCAGTGTCACTCCTTTTTTGTGCTCCTTTAAAAGGAGGATGTGACTCCTGGGACCTGATGACTGAGCAATATTTATTACACTCTCTATTCCACCTTCCGGAAGAAAATGATTCAGCAGCTTTTTAATGACACAAACTTCTCTATCATCAACACACTCCTATGCAAGTTTAGCCTGGGACTAACCTTAGAAACAGGAGCCAGAGGTTAGTTAGAGCCACACATCATACTGTTATAATTTAACCATGATTTATTAAGAAAACCATGATTGTCTGGGTTGGTAAATGGCATTATGACTTAAACCAATGGTTAGGAGCCAGAAGGGTTGGATTAGCATTTGTCAAAACTGAACAAGTCACATTCTGGAATAATGTTGTAGGTCAGCGTTTTTCAACCTCAGGCATGTTAAGGAGTATGGACTTCAATTCCCAGAATTCCCCAGCCGTAATTCTGGAAGCTGAAGCCCACACACCTTAAAGCAGGGGTCTTCAAACTTGGCCCTTTTATGACTTCTGGACTTCAACTCCCAGAATTCCTCAGTCAGCCATTTTGATGAAACTGCAGGCTTGGATCCAGACCAGGGGTCTTCAAACTTGGCCCTTTTATGACTTCTGGACTTCAACTCCCAGAATTCCTCAGTCGGCCATTTTGATGAAACTGCAGGCTTGGATCCAGACCAGGGGTCTTCAAACTTGGCCCTTTTATGACTTGTGGACTTCAACTCCCAGAATTCCTCAGCCAGACTTAATACATATCATATAATAAAATATAAAGAAATGTCTGATCTAATTGACCATTGTGTCATGCTGTTTAAGATGGATGAATTTTGATAACAGGTTGACCCACACCCAAGTTTCTCCCCTCTTTATCATTTCCCCTTTGTATCTATTGTTCTCATTTTTTGCTGACCAACTGGTTCTATCTTGTTGTCAATGTTTGCGTACCTGCCTTAAAAAGCAGCTGCTTTAACAGGTCATCTGCTTGGCCTTCATATGAACCACACCCAGAGCAAATAATTATGCCATAGAAGAACTACTGAGATATAAAATACTGAGACACACGAGCCTTTAAATTTAGAAGGATCTTTCCAGATGCCGTATTTAATACAACCTACCTCATAAAAAAATCCTAAGTCACAAAATCGTGGAACTGGAAAGAACCACAACTGTTATTGAATTTAACCTCTGTGATATCCATAAAAAGTAATTCAGCTATTCTCAGGATCAGTGGTCTTCAAACTTAGCAACTTTAAGATTTGTAGACTTCAGTTCCCAGAATTCCCTAGCCAGCCAGCCATGACAAGCAAAGCCAGCAGGATTTTGCAAATGATGATCAGGATCCTGCAACAATCTGATACTCTCCTAACAGTGGCAAATGGAACCACCCGTGTAAGCAGGTGTTCTGTATGATGTTCCATATTATGACATCACTTAGTAATGGAGTTCACGGTTTGTCGGTGAGAACTACTTGTATTGTCATAAAACAGGCCACTCTTTCCATTTCCCAATCCTGCAAAAACTGACCTGCTATGTCACCCCCACAACAGCAATAACAAGGAGCTAAGTATCCCTGCCATATCTAAAATTGCTGCAAATCCTGGAAGGGCAAATAATTCCTCACCTCCATTTTATGACAAGGGAAAAATGCTTGTGTACATTCAGATGTGCATACTAACACACACCATTCTACATCTTCACTTTCTACAAATATGGTCGGATACAGGAAAAAAAAAATCAGAGCACTTCCTATGAGGTGGAGCTGAAAAGCCATCACAGCACCATTCCTTTAAAAGCCTTTCTTAAACCTGGAGCCAGGAGATGAGATTAGGTAGCAGTTCCTAGAAACTGGTAAATCCCAAAGATTTTGCAGTCTTTCAAACAAAATACTATTTTCCCTATGGATTCGAATACGCTGCAAAATAAGCCAGAAATTACAGCACTTGTCAGCTCTCAAGCAGTGTCATCACATCAAATCAAAAAGTCCAGAGATGCTCTTGAGCTTATGCAGATTCCTTATTTGTGTAGAAGAGTCACAATCTCTAGACAGACGTCTCTTTAAATTCATCATCTGGCAAATTAGGGCTGATTTAGGAGAATATTATAGTAGAAGATGAGTAACTATTACTGCTGGAGCTTGACTATTTTTTCATCTTAAAAGAAAGGCTCTTATATCAGGTGAGCATTGAAAGGGCTTGAGGTTTAGCCATTGTGATGTGAGAAGACAGCGTCACGCCTTCTGCGCATCATAAAGCAGCTTAAGGACCAGCTATCAACTGGTTGGCTTAGTGCAAAGTAAAGCAGGAGGAGAGGAGAGGAGGAGAGAGAGGACAAGGAGAGGAGGAAAAAAAAATTAAAAAAAAGAGGTAAACTAACAGGTGGAGATAAAATTAATTTAGGTGCCCTGAAGATCTTTAGTTCATTTGGAAATTAAAGACGCCTGTGAGATGGAAATATTATTTTGTTTAGGCACCATACTGCAAGTTAGGTCTGTTTGACTTTACCTATTGACTTTTCTTTCAAGATCCTAACTGCCAATATGAACTTCAGAAAAATCCTGTTGGATCAGGTTGTAGGTCCATCTCGTTCACTCTGGTAGACCATTAGACAGTCAACTGGAAGCAACTAGGATGCTCACCAGCCTGAGCTATAGGGAACAATCCCGTTTCAGGATCATTTCCCAGAAGCCAAAACTTAAAGAGGTGCTGCCTCTGAAACAGGATCAATGTCACCCAGTAATGTTCCTCCAAAAACCCCATTGAGAGTCAACCATATTGGCTGCCTGTGGCTACCACAGAATGCCCCCACTTTAATGGGACAAAACTGTACTTCCTTGGGTCATTCTTGACCTTAAACCTGCCTCCAATTTCTGAAGTTGCCCTCAAGACCCTAGCCCAAAAGAGAGGGACAAAAGCCTTCCCTTGTTATCTATGTCAAGCGTGATGTCATAACCCTTTATCATCCTATTTTCTTAAAAGGAGAACATTTATAGCTCAGGGCTAAACTGTGGGGTCCTTGGTACTCTCTGAGTTTGCAGATGTTCCATTACCCAAGTCTAGCACGTTATGACTTTATTAGTTTGGGTAATGAAATATCCGCAAGAAAACAAGCTCAGCGAGTACCAGGGATTCCTCATTAATAGCCACGTTTAGCATTGTAATTGTTGGGCAACCCTGGGTATGATGGGACAGTATATAAGGAATTCATGGTGGGCTGGATTTAAATCTCCTGTGGGCAAGAAGGGACTCATGATTGATGACGCGTTTGACCCCTCCCTCAGGCTCAGCCTGGTCATCTCCTACAGAATGGTTGCTAAGCGACCAATTGTAGTTGAAGACTACCCACACAGCCTTATATTTCCCCTGGATCAGGGGTGGGGAACCTTGGCTCTTTTATGACTTGTGGACTTCAACTCCCAGAATTCCTGAGCCGGCATGGCTCAGCTTGGAAACCTCTCCCTTTCCCCTCAGCATGGCTGGCTCAGGAATTCTGGGAGTTGAAGTCCACCAGTCATAAAAGAGCCAAGGTTGTCTACCTCTGGCCTAGGCCTAGGCCGCTTTATGACTCATGGACTTCAACTCCCAGAATTCCTGAGCCAGCATGGCTCAGCTTGGAAACCTCTCCCTTTCCCCTCAGCATGGCTGGCTCAGGAATTCTGGGAGTTGAAGTCCACGAGTCATAAAAGAGCCAAGGTTCCCCACCCCCTGCCCTGGATAAATAAATAAGTTTCCCTTTTATTCAAGATCAGTGGTTCCTAAGATGGGGGTTTCCCCCTTTGAGTCAGATCACCTCCTGACGCCCCTTGATTTATGTTCTGAACTTCACATGTCTTGATACTGACCCCAAATCCTTCTTTACAGCACATGCAAGAGCTGGATTAAACACCATGCTAAGGATCTAAAGAGCAAGCAGTAGTGTAAGTAAAAATAGATGCACGCATAATCTTACCCAGGTAATCTTGGCGGGATACTACTAGCTTCCGTGCTACTTTTAAAAAGGAAGATATGAATATTCACAATATAATCTCTGGACATCTACAAAGTACCTTTGTTCCTCCCTGGACCGTGTCTGCATAATGTATTAAGGCAGATTTCTTCAGTTACCACAGAAACTCAAAACCATGCCTTCCTTTTTAAAAACTATTTAGTAGCCTTCTGATCCCTCTTGACAGCCATGCGAAGAATTAAAAATGAAGATTCCTCACCCAAATGTTGGATGCAATCCCAACTCCTTTTTAAGAACAGTTATTGAATTGTAATTTTAAACGGTAATAATATGGGGAGGAATCCTATTAACCGCTGTAATTTGGAGAGGAAGTCTGGTGTAGTGGTTAAAGGTGCCAGGGTTAAAACGGAGAGATTCTGACTTCTAGTTCTGCCAGGCACTGAGTTAGCTAGGTGACCTTGGGCCAATCCCTTTCTCTCTGGGACAAAGAAACAGGCAAAGGCAAACTATTTCTGAAATCTTGCCAAGAAAAATGGAGGGACGTGTCCAGGCAGTCACCAGGAATCTCCACTGACCCGAAGGCATGCATGGGCACACACACACAAACTTAACTGTTATTGTGAAACGTTGAATTCCATTCCTCGTCATACCTGCTCATGCCTTTAATCCTGCAAAGAACAGCCAAAGGAATTAGCTTGCCATTTTAGGAAAAAAAAAACGTGTAAGCTATTAAGGCTTTTTAAGAATTCCCAGCATATTTTTTTTTTTAGTTACAAAGTCTGCCTTTCAGTTTGGGAAACTTTTTAGAAGCATAGATAGCTAAGATCAGTGCTTTTTTTGTAAGAAAAAAGGTACTGGAGCTCACATCTTGTTAATCTTTTCTTTAAAAAATTATATATTCAGTTTTTAGCAGGACCGGTAGTTGAGAAGTAATTAGTAATTTTTTTTCATTTTTAAATTTGGGGGGGGTCACACTTTTATACTAATTTTTTTTTAAAGATTTTCAGCTCACCAACGATTTTTTTTAAAAGAAATTATTTACCTTTCGCACATAGTCAATCACTGTACACACATCCACACATCAGTTGTGTTAATGAAACACAATGGTCGCTGCCCGCAATAAGCACTCAGCGTGCGGCCAATCACAAGCTGAGCAGTGCCACAAGCTGAGCAGCGCCATCGCAACCAGCGTGAAGTACGCATGCATCGGACTCAACACACAAGCAGCCCGTATGCACCGTTTTAATGATTTTGCCACCGACCTGCTACGCTCCACAGGGAGATTCCAGTCCACATGGACCAAACATTAAATTTTCAAAAGTTACTTTTAAAACTTGGAAAAATCCGTCGAAAAAAAGGCGACGGAACTGCATCCGGTGCATTGTATGACAAAAAAAGCACTGGCTAAGATAATGCAGTAGAAGGAAGGGCATTTATATTGCAGAAAAGGGTCTGGTCTTAGCCTCAGAGGAGAGTGACAAAACTTGGCCAGGTAACAAATGTCAGAAGTAAGTCTTCATCCTGGTTCATCCAAGCCGGGATAAATAAGCAAAATGGCGACTGCCTTGGGAAGAAGGTTACAGTTTATTGAAGAAGTGGAAAGATGGTCTTTGCAAGGAAGAGCAGAGAGGAAAGAGGAATTGAGCACATGGGCAGTAGGTTTTTATACCCCCTCTAGCCTTGTTTGGAATGGTTTCCTGTCCCTGTGGCATGAACCTTGAGGCTATTTCTGAGTGTTTTTCTAGGACTTGATATCTGTGGTTTAATCCTATTATCATATCCTGCTTCCCAGGTGATGGGGCTAATGACTCCTAAAGTTTGGGTGGGGCATGCAGATTTTCTCTTTGTCTTCTTGATTGCTCTGGCTTCAACTTCCTGATGGTTTTACATCTGTATTGGTATGGGGCTAGCTCTTGCTTGGGGCAGAGAGATAGATTTGGGGCCAGGTTTGGTTTTAAAAAAAATCCTTTTGAGGAAAAATATATTTTTCTGCCCTTTTTAATATTTCCTTCTCTGGGCTAACCTCCTTCACAAACATCTCCAAATTTCATATATTTATTAGATTTTTATCCTGCTTTTATTACTTTATGAGAAACTCAAGATGGCGAACACACCTAATACTCGTTCCTTCTATTTACCCCACAACAACCCTGAGAGCCAAATTGGGCTGAGACAGTGCGATTGGCCCAAAGTCACCCAGCTGGTTTTCATGCCCAAGGCAGGACTAGAACTCACAGTCTCCCAGTGATTGGCCCAAAGCCACCCAGCCAACTTTCATGCCTAAGGTGGGACTACAGGAAATTTCAAGTGAGACTAGAACTCACAATCGCCTGGTGATTGGCTTAAAGTCATCCAGTCAGGTTTCATGCCCAAGGCAGGACTAGCTCACAATCTCCTGGTGGTTGGCCCAAAGTCACCCAGCCTGCTGTCATTCCCAAGGCAGGACTAGAACTTTCAGTCTCCTAGTGATGCTTTTTTTCAGGAAGCAACTGGACTTTCTCGCTTTTCTTTGAAGACGTTGCGCTTCTCATCCAAGAAGCTGCTTCAGCTCTGACAGAAGCATTCCCCACCATCCAATCAGAACTGAAGAAGCTTCTGGGATGAGAAGCGAAACGTCTTCAAAGAAAAACAAGAAAGTCCAGTTGCCTCCTGAAAAAGAAAAAAAAAGCACCTTTGGGACAAGCATGACCTGGATGATTGAGAATCTCCGTAGACTTTCAGTCTCCTAACGATTGGCCCAAAGTCGCCCAGCCAACTTTCAGGCCAAAGGCAGGACTAGAACTCACCACCTCCTAGTTTCTAGGCCAGCACCTTCACCGCTGTCCCAAACTGGCTCTCTCTTGGCTGCTTCTGCTGCCCACATTTGCAAAAAGTTGGCTTGTTTGCAAGGGCATGGCAAGGCTGAGTGCCAGCTAGGTAAGATACATATCAGAGTGCCTTGGGCAATACGATGGGAAAGTAAGCTCTGTGGGTACATGTTCCATGTTGCCACCCTCTGGAAATCATGCTTGCCTGTTGTAACAAAACCAGCCTAGCATCTTATACAGCCTTAATGCCTTCTTGTCTCCCCATAGTTGAGACCGAAAGGTTACGTCGTTTACGCCCCCACCTTCGCCAAGGAACTAAGTTGCTGCGAAAGTTTAAACCCCAAAGCCTTCCCATAGCACAGGAAAAAAAAACACCTTCACGCTTTAAAGCATGGGTGTCCAACCTTGGCAACTTTAAGACCGGTGGACTTTTAACTCCCAGAATTCCCCAGCCAGCCCCGTGGATTTAAAGTCCCAATTCCGGGAGTTTTAATGCACAGGTAAGAACATAAGAGCCATGCTGAATCAGGCCGAAGCCCATCGAGTCCAGCATTCTGTGTCACACAGTGGCCCACCAATTGTACATGGGAATCTTGAGCAGAAAGAGAAGGCAAAACCCTCCCTTTCCCTTGACCCCCAACAAATGGTACCCAAGGGAATCCTGCCTGCCTCAACCAACATAGAGGCGGCACATGGACATCCGTTTTAATAGCCACCGATACACTTGACATCCATGAATCTGTCTGACCCTGCCTTGAAGCTGTCAAGGCTGACAGCTGTCACGACCTCTTCTGGAAGTGAATTCCATAAACCAACAACCCTCTGGGTGAAGAAATATTTCCATTTATTTGTTCTCACTTTCTTAGCTATGAGCTTCAGGGAGTGCCCCTTTGTCCTAGTATTGTGTGATAGAGAAAGGAATTTTTCTCTATCCACCTTTTCTATCCCATGCATGATTTTATATACTTCGATCAAGTCACCCCTTAAACGCCGTCTTTCAAGGCTGAAGAGACCGAGGTGTTGCAATCTGGTTTCATAAGGGAGTTTAAATCCACAGATCTTAAAAACGTTGCCAGCCTGCCTTAGGGCTTCCCTTAACCTGCTTCCCTAAAGAAAACCGGAAACCTCATAATCTGAGTTTCCAAGGTGCTTTTTCAAAGGGCAGCTGGATTGTGTGTTTTTTCCCTCGAGAAAGACGTTTCGCTGCTCATCCAAGAAGCTTCCTCAGTTCTGACTGGATGGTGGGGGTGGATGGAAGTCCTTAGCCAGTGGTGGTGAATCTATGGCACGCATGCCAGAGGCGGCACTCAGAGCCCTCTCTGTGGGCACATGCACCGCCGCTGCCGCAAGCTTGCGTAGGTCCATTAGGCTGCCGCCGCTGCCCAGCCCAAAGGAGGCGAAGCGGCCAGCTAGCAAGATTGAGTAGAGGTGGTAGAGCACGCCCACACCCAGCAAGCCAAAGGCCACCCCGAAAAGGGAAAGCTGGATTCCTATCGGCGCCATGGTCCCCCAGTCCCAGCTACGATTGCGTACCTCCCCCCCATCTATGCTGGGCCTCCTGCCCACCACCCCACCCGCCAGAGACCCCCTGGATCTCCCCCAACCCTGCCCGGCCCCCACAGGTGTCCCTCCCATGAGCAACATCAAGGTGGCCCTGCCCCCCCAGCCACGCCCACCCAGTCTGCCAACCCCAGCCATGCCCACCCAGTGGGCCATTCCCCCTCCCCGAGGGCACCACATTGCTGATGCGGCCCTGGCACTTTGCAATGAATGTGGTTTGGGTTGTGGTTTGGGCACTCAAGTCTCTAAAAGGTTCACCATCACTGTCCTTAGCAGTCTCTCTGAGAGCCGTTGAGGCTATTTGGGGGCTTATCTGTGTCCAGATGATTGCAAAGAAATACGATCCTTTCATTTCCCCACCACAACTATCCCGTCAGAACAAATTCTTCCATTCCCCCCACCCATCCAGTCAGAACTGATGAAGCTTCTTGGAATGAGAAGTGAAACGCCTTCTTCCTCAAAGATGGGGGGGGGGAAATACCTTAATCCAGTTGCCTTTGGAAAAAGCACCTTTGAAACAACGATGGCCAGCCAGGATAGCTGAGAATCTGCACAGACATACATAATCTCAGGTTTGTACAGGTGGTGCTCGATGTACAACGGTTCATTTAGTGACCCTTCAGAGTTAACAATGGCACTGAAAAAAAAGACCGTTGACCATTTTTTACACTTACAACCATGGCACCATCCCCACGGTCACATGATTAAAAAAAAAATCCAGAGGCTTGGCCACTGGCTTATTTATATTTATGACGGTCGCAGTGTGAGGGCATTATGCAATTCCCCCTTTTGCAACCTTCCGACAAAGCAAAGCCAACAGGGAAGCGGGATTCACTTAACCACCTCTGTCGATGACTTAACTGCGGCGATTCACTGCCCCGCCCGTGTCTAAGAAAGGTCCTAAAATGAGGCCAAGCTCACTTAACGAATGTCTCACTTAGCGACCTGGCCTCAGTTACGGTTGGAAGTCGAGGACTACCCGGGATCACTTTCCAGTGGGCTAAGCCAAGCCCCGCCATCTTCGAGGGCTGGCGCCCTTCCGACAGGTGAGCCGGCCCGAACCAAGACGGCTGGCCAGGAGCCCAGACGATGCGCCGGCCAAGCGGCCTGCCTGGTCGGATCCTTTGGCTCGGCCGGCCGGGTCCGGAGAGCTTAACAAGCGGCCAGGACGGCTGGTAGAGGCCGGCAAGGGGAAGCGGGCGGGCGGGCAAGCGATGCTCGGCGGCTCGCCGGGAGGAAGAGGAGGGGAAAGCGGCTCACCCTTGCGCGGCGTCCTTGAAGAGGATTGCGCGAGGCGAAGCGAAGGGGCGGGCGAGGCTCGGCTTCCCAATCACAACAGCGTAACCCGAGGAGCGCAGCACCGGCGGCGGGAGCCGGATCCGCCCCGTCTCTTCTCTCCCCTCCCGCTTCTTTTCTTCCTGTCCTTGCTGGCCTGACCCGGTGCGTTGCCTCCTTCCTCCTTCTCCGTCTCCTGCAGGCTGCTGTCCCGCGCCGCGCTCTGCCCTCCATCCCGTCGCTAAGCCGGCCCCGAGCAAGCAAGCGAGCCTAAAGGTGAGTCCCGGAGGGTCGGGTAGGATCTCTCCTCCACCCCCACCCCCCCCCCCAATCTCTTTTTATAGCAGATCTGGGATTCCTGCCCCCCCATGCTCCAACCTGCTGCAAAGCATAAATATATATATGTATATTCTATCTATCTATCTATCTATCTATCTATCTATCTATCTATCTATCTATCTACCGGTATCTATCTACCGGTATCTATCTACCGGTATCTATCTACCGGTATCTATCTATCTATCTATCTATCTATCTATCTATCTATCTATCTATCTATCTATCTATCTATCTATCTATCTATCTATCTATCTATCTATCTATCTATCTATCTATCTAGTAGGGGGGAGCCTAAAGGTGAGTCCCGGAGGGTAGGATAGGATCTCTCCTCCACCCCCCCAATCCCTTTTTATAGCAGATCTGGGATTCCTTCCCCCCCCCCATGCTCCAACCTGCTGCGAAGCATAAATATATATATATTCCCCCCCACTATATATATAGTAGTGGGGGGATATATATTTTCCCACGCCGTGCTGGAAGATGCCTTCGGAGCAGGTTGGAGGATGGAGGGGGGGGAAAATTGGGGAGAGGGGCGATTTCTCCTTTGGTGCATCTCTTTTTCTTACACCACCACCCCCCCCTGTCCCCCAAACTCACTCTCTCAGGTCTCTGGGTTCTGTCACTCTCCCAGGCCTGGGGTTTGTCTCTCTCTTGTCTTTGCATGCATGCAAATAAAAAAAAAAATGGGGAACTTTATAAAAGGGCTGCAATAAAAGAGAGAATGGAAGATGGATGGAGCCACACACACACACACGGTTTTGGGTTGTTGCTTTTTTGCAATGCATCTCTGATTTGCCTCCATCTTCCCTCCCCCTTCATTTTTTCTTGGGGCACCCAGGCTCTTCCTGAAGGATTAGAGATCATTTTACATTTTCCGCACCCCAACATCCCCCCCGCCCCGCCCCGCCGGGATCTTTTGCCCGGGATCGCTTTTCTTCCTTTGGACTCCCTTCAGTGGGGCGGGGGTGGAAAAGAAAGCGCTCGATCGATGGTCCGATCTTCTCTAGAGAGAAGGTCATCTCGGAAGATGCGAGAGGGAGGGGACTTGTTGCATCATCATCATCTCGGGTTGAATGGAGGCTTGGGGGAAGCAGCTGTCAATCACGGACGGGGACGTGCGGGGGGGGGGGAGGAGAAAGAGAGGGACGTGCCTAGGAACACGCGGTCTGGGAAGGTTTTTTTTTTTTTAAATTTCCAAGAGAGGGGAAAAAAAATATGCATGTTCACTTTTCCGTCCCCGCCCTCGTCGGCAGTGGAATTGCAGGGTGGGTGGTGGGGGGGGGAGGAATGACTAAAATTGAGAGCTGGCTTCCCCCCTCCCACACACACACACACACACACCGTTTGCAGGACGGATTCTTTCTGATGCGTTCTTGCAATGCAAGCTGCAGAGTCCTTTGGGTGCCAAGAGGGGCACGTGACCACCGGGACCAAATTACGCACTTTATATTATATTTGCCGGCCTCTTGTGACAGGAATCTTCCGGTTCACACCCAGGCGGAGTCAACCACATCCTGCCAAGAGGAAATATTGCAGAATTGGGCTTTTTTTTAAAAAAAGAAAAATAGCTGCAAGATGGGGGCAGAAAGCTTGGCGAGGTTTCTGCAGCGTTGGCTGTGTCAGGATCCATGCAAAGGGTCATGTAGCCTGTTCAGGGGAATTCACTGGCAGGTAGTCCTCGCAGTTAAAAGAGTTCCTAAGCTGGGATGGCCATTAAGTGGGGCCTGTCATGAGACTGGATCCAATTTTATAACCAGGTTGTTGTTGTTTTTTGAAGTGGTCATTAAGTGAATACTGCCGCGTAAAGCAATGACACAGTCCCAAAGGGAAATCCTGCTTTTATCTCTGGTTTCCAGGAGAAAAAAAAAATCCAGTTTCTAGAAAAAAAGAAAAAAATATTGTAAATTTCAGTCACATGACTTGAGGTGCTCCGCTGCTGAAAACGTGGGCTCTGTGCCTAAAATGGAGTCACACGACCAGGGTCATAAGTAGTTTTTTTGGGGGGGGGGTGTCTTGTAATTTTGAATGGTCACTAAACAGACAGTCGTAAGTTAAGGACTGCCCGTAGGTGCTAGTGCCTACATATTGAGGTCTGAAGCAGAAAATGTAGAATTTGCCCTCCTCTCTCATTTGTCCCAGTTTAACTTCATTAAAACACAAGGGGCCCAGTGGGATTGGCCAACTGGTGAGAGTAGGGTAGCTCGGCACAGGTGTAATCCTTGACTTACAGCAGTTCATTTAGTGACCAAAGTCACAACGGCATTGAAAAAAATGACTTCTGACCGCTTTTCACACAAATCCTTGCAACATCCTGATCATCAGGTGCAGAAAATTCATGCGCTTGGCAACTGGCATGTTACCGCTATTTATGACGCTTGCAGCGTCCCCAGGGGAATCACGTGATTTCCTTTTGCGAATTTCTGACAAGCAGAATCAATTGGGGAAACCAGATTCACTTAACAACCATGTTATCCACTTAACAACTGCTCCGATTCATTTTAACCACTGTGGCAGGAAAGGCTGTGAAACGGGGCAAAAGTCACTTGGCAACTGTCTTAGCAACGGAAATTTTGGGCTTAGTTGTGGTAAGCCGAGGATCACCTGTAGCAGCGATACTTTAACTACCTTAATTGCGATAGCTTGAAAAAGGACAAAAAGTCCTGTCCTTGTGAGGGACTCAGGAAGGTCCTAGAAAGGTGAGTTGGTGTGTGCCTCCAAATTCAGCTTGATTAGTTGTCTTAGGGAAGGGGTAGGCAACCTTGGCTCTTTTATGACTTCTGGACTTTGCGAGTCATAAAAGAGCCAAGGTTGCCTAACCCTGGTTTAGGGTTAGGGTCAGCACCACCCATCTTTGTTCACAGGAGCAATTCACATGTCACCCTGAGAATCTTGCCGGTTAGTCATGAAAGAAAGCATTGACCTTAAACGTGGAACCATAGTTTCAAAGCCACGTGGGCTGGATCCTAGCCATCAAAAACCAAATTATATTCTATTATCCACCCATCATCCTTTGCCCCAGCTGATGGCACATCTCAGAACTGGGCACAATTGGAGTGTAACACTTTTAAAGCAATGTTTTTCTAACTGTCAAACCCAAAAGACAAGGTCTACGTTGAAGATCCAATTAATCTGAATCATTGCTAATCGTGCTTATGCACAGCAGCATGTGCTTGGAGTTAGATAAAGAGTCAACAGCATTTGGGGGTGGGGCTTAATCCACTTGTGACTACGTAGGGATTGTAGGCTGAGCCTTCTTTTTAACTCCACTCCCGGGTTCTGCCACTGATTCTCTGCACAAACACAGCACCTTCAAGAGGGGTGCACTTCAACCGAAATTGAAGTCCACCCCTCTTGAAGTTGCCAAGTTTGGAAAAACACGCCCCACAGTCCAACTTCATCCCCTGAGGCACTCCCAGGTTGCCATCAGACCAGCTGAGAGAGCAAAGAAACCCCAATCGTTGCTTTCTACTAACTGTGATTGAACTGCAGGTATGGGGCCTTGACTTCTCCCCTCCCCCCTTCCTTTTCCCATTCCTATTTTGTCTGTTGTTGTAGATTGTAAGCCTTTTGAGGCAGCGACCATGTCAGTTCTGTGTTGCCTGTCTGTTGTGGTTGCTGTAAGACAATAGAAGTTCACTATGAGCGACTTCACATTCTTTGTTGTTTGTTACTCTGTGGGGTCCTCCGATGACGACAGCTTCAGCCAGTGGCCTCCATCTTGGAGTGCTGAACAAAAGGTAAGTGGGAGAGCTCCACCACCACCACCCCACCCTCCTTTGCCCCCATTTCGACAACGGCAACACAATTATAATAAGTGGGTGAAAATCAACCTTCAGCCGAAACCATTCAGTATAGGGAATGCAGGTCAGTCGGATCACTCCATGAGCAAGACACAGGTAGTCCTCGACTTAATGGCCGTAAACTGTCATTAAGTGGGTCATCACATGACCAGTCTCAATTTTACCACAGTTTTTGTGATGGTCATTAAGCAAACACCGTGGTCATTAAAAGAATCCATTTTGTCTCGTTGGCTTTTTTTTTTTTTTTTTGCCAGAAACCGTTAATACTTGTAATGGTAAAAAATAAAAATAAAAATTGAAAATTACAGTTACGTAACCACAGGACGCTGTAAAAGGCTGCAAAAGTCAGCTGGAGAAAAGCAATAGGCTTTTCAGTAGGTTCTGCCAGGCCTGCAGGTCCTGCCCCAGCTATGGCGAGGAGCTGGGCTGCCTTCTGGATTCGGGGTTTTCCTTTGATTGTGAACTGGGGTGGACCAGCGCCTCGCTGTCTCCAGGGCGACCCTGGACCAAATTATTATTATTATTATTTATTTAATTTCTATGCCGCCCTATTCCGGAGAACTCAGGGCGGCTCACAACATGATAGAAATTACAATAAAATACATAAATATAAAAACCCTTAAGTTAAAAATGAAACCAATCATTCCACAAACATACACACAAACATACACTGGCTAGGGGCAAGGTGTTAGCTGCCCCAGGCCTGCCGGCAAAAGTATGTTTTAAGCAATTTACGAAAGGCGGAGAGGGTGGGGGTGACACGGATCTCCGGGGGAAGTTGGTTCCAGAGGGCCGGGGCCGCAACAGAGAAGGCTCTTCCCCTAGGCCCCGCCAGGCGACACTGTCTGGCTGACGGGACCTGGAGAAGGCCGACTCTGTGGGCCCTAACCGGGCCCACCCCGGTAAACACCCCGCGGGCATGTCTATCCTCTCCTTCTCCTTTTGTCTTTGGTGTAGCGCAACTGACTCCTTTCCCCTGGCTGTGTGCAGCTTCCGGAAGCGCCAGTCAGCTGGAGCCCGGCGCGGATCCTGAGCACTTAGCACAGCCCCGGCAACACTGCGGCTCCAGCTGTCTCTCCCACAGACCTGTGCTGCGTTGCCACCACTTCAGCTCATCCCCAGCTACACTTTTACACTTATGCTATTTTTTTACAGTGCTTTTCAACCAATCGTAAACATACCACCTGCCAGGTGCCGACGTACCGCCAGTGGTACACGTACCCACTGGTTGGAAAGCCCTGATCTCAAAACAGCGTTTCTGCT
Source organism: Bothrops alternatus (assembly GCA_034064705.1). Classification (NCBI taxonomy): domain Eukaryota; kingdom Metazoa; phylum Chordata; class Lepidosauria; order Squamata; family Viperidae; genus Bothrops; species Bothrops alternatus. Next base: position 530,001 of record JARGCV010000146.1, on the reverse strand, counting down.
TGTACTGTCTGTTGCATACTGGCTGAGGAATTCTGGGAATTGAAGTCCACGCTTCTTAAAGTTGCCATGGTTGAGAAACACTGCTCTAGAGCAGGGGTCCCCAACCCCTGGTTCAGTGGACCAGTACCGAGCCACAGCATGTCAGCAACCGGTCTGCACAAACAAGCAAAGCCCCATCCACGGGAGGCAGGCAGCACACAAAACCACACACACTCTGGTCCACGGAAAAGCCTCACTCCACGGAACCGGTCCCTGATGCCCAAAAGGTTGGGGACCTCTGCCCTAGAGGATGCCAAGTAAGACGACACCTGATCACAACTTGCAATCTTTCCCATCCACTTTGCTTGTCGAAAGCTGACTGAGAAAGTTACAAATTGTGATCAGATGACTTGGGGGGTTGCCAAGTGCCCAAATCATGATCATATGACCATGTGAAGGGCTGGTCATAAGTCATTTTTTTTCAGCACTGTTACAGCTTTCAGCAGTATAAAACAGATGTGAAAACTAAATACTAAACAATTGGGACCTGGAAATCTGTGCCAATCTTTTATTGCAGATCTCCCAGACCTAATTTTAATTTTGCTAATTCCTGTTTTGAAGGATACCACTGGTTTGGAAGTCAGTCTAACAGTATCCTTTGGTCTACCATAGCATTCAGAGCTATTTTTGTCCTCATTATCAGTAAAATGCAGATAGTATTATAACAGCCTCTGGGGATTATTCCAGTTCATGCGTGTAAAGTTCTGCCTGTTTGTTTTATAATTCTTCATCTCTGCACGCATGCTTTGATCTTTGGCCTTAGGTGGTAGTCATTGACCTACCTACAGAATATTGTATCTTGCTTTCCTTAACTTAATGGAGTTTTTAAATATTAATTTTCAGGAACATTTGGTGTTCTGCATTGATTGCATTTCAATGATTGCCTTGTCAAAATGGGAGATAGTTAAATGCTTGTGTTATTTCTGGAGTTTGGTATGCGATATGGTGGTTAAGATGTCTGGCAAAGATTGGAGTCGGCCATCAGCGTTCACTGACTTTGGGGCTATCGTTCTCTTTTAACCTCACCTAAGTTACAAGGTTTTGATGGAGAGGAAAAATTGAAAGAGTGCCATCTAGAAATTGGAACATAACTCTTAACACAAATAGTAGACCTTGGTCTTTAGGAGGGAGTGGATAGAATATACGAGGAAGGAAAAAGTTTACTAAATTAGCATCTGAGATATTCATGAAAGGATTTCCTTTAAGCATCAACAAGCACCCTTGACATGAAGAAATAGCTAAGTTGAACAAGCTATTAGGAATACTCTGTGTTGGCATTTGGGATATATAATAAAAGAATCACTATTTAGGCCCTAAGCTTTTTGATTCAGAAGTGTAGAATTTGACTAAAATTGGTCAAAATGGTCTTGAATCGGCCATCTGTGTTAAGTTCACAATTCTTTGGGAACATCTGTTTATGTTTTATTGAGGTAGGCTTAGCCTATACCAGGGGTAGGCAACCTTGGCTCTTTTATGACTCATGGACTTCAACTCCCAGAATTCCTGAGCCAGCATGGCTCAGCTTGGAAACCTCTCCCTTTCCCCTCTGCGTGGCTGGCTGAGGAATTCTGGGAGTTGAAGTCCACAGGTCATAAAAGAGCCAAGGTTGCCTACCCCTGGCCTATACCTATGGTTTAGCCTATGGGAAGGAGAGTTATGGAAGCCACCTTTTGCTCCTAAACAGAAAAATGGGATATATAAGTCTATTATGAATGGCCTGCCTATTCATAATATGGCTGCATTGTGGGAACCCACTAAGACAGGGGTCTTCAAACTTGGCCCTTTTATGACTTGTGGACTTCAACTCCCAGAATTCCTCAGCCAGGCATGCCTGGCTGAGGAATTCTGGGAGTTGAAGTCCACAAGTCATAAAAGGATCTGCTAGGATTACTCTCTTTTCCCCACTCTGATCCCAGCCTTGCTGTTTATCCCAAAGTTTTCTTGGAAGTTCTTGAGAGTGGATGTAACTGAAAAATAGGTTCTTATTGTTGTGATCTCATGAATAATGCCAAGAAAGAACAAAGCCCTACTTTATTCTCCCTTGTTTTCCTTTGAGAAGAGAAATGTCTCGGTTCAGGGCTAACTTTCAAGTTATGTTAGGGACAGTAAACAAACCCTTTCACTTGTGAAGGCATTAATAGCTTTTGGTGGTATTGAGGAATGAATAGGGTTTGACATTGATTTCAATGGACATTTGCAATTCTACGATTTCCATGAATTAACAGCAAGTAATGTTGGTGGGTTGAGTAACTGCATTGTCCTGAGCTTCTCATTGAAGTACGAGTCATAGTTACCGTTGATATTGTTGAAGATAATAATAGTAATAACGGGATAAGTGATACTTCATCCTTTCTCAACTTTGTGACCCCCCCCCAGATAAATTGAATTATGACTTCTGTTACTCTATATGGAAGGCTGTAGGTCTATACATATGTTGCATGTAGTGTGTTTTTAAATGTGTGTTGTGTATGTGTACACTTCGAGAGGAAGTAACTAAACTTCATTTTTAATGCGTGCCATTGTGCCCACAAGAAAGAATGACCATAAAGGTTATCTAATCTTGACTGAGAGAAAAATGTTGATTAAAGAGTAGGATAATCCAAACGTGTTCAACATTAAGTTTAAGTTTAATCAGATTTATATGCCGCCCTTCTCCTAAGACCCAGGGCGGCTCACAACAACAATACAATAATACAATAAAAATTTAAAAATTAATTTCATTCACACCACATACAATCACAATCAGCTGACAGTTACTGATGGAGGGACACTCCTAGGGCCCAGGGGCAGAGCACAGCTCACACGCCCCAAGCCTGTCGGCATAGATGCGTCTTCAGCAGTTTCCGGAAAGCCAGGAGGGAGGAAGCAGTACGAACCTCTGAGGGAAGCTGGTTCCAGAGGGCTGGGGCAGCAACGGAGAAGGCCCTTGCCCTAGGCCCCGCCAGATGACATTGTCTAACAGACGGGACTCGTAGGAGGCCAACCCTATGCGCCCTAACCGGTCGCTGGGATTCATGAGGCAGAAGACGGATGGACTTCCAGAATTCTGGGAGTTGAAGTCCACAGGTCTTAATGCTGTCAAGTTCGGAGAGCCCTGTCTGAAGAGGATAGAATTCTAGTCCATCCTGGTGATCTATCTTGGCAATTGCAATTTCCCACCTCAGTAGGGCAGTTGAATTGGTGAGGTCATTTCATGTTTTTTTTCTCTCTCTCTTTTTTGCAGAAAGCAATGGCTTCTCTCAAGGATAAACTGATTACCCCCATTACCCAGCCCAGCACTCAACCGATCAACAAGGTCACCGTGGTGGGAGTCGGCCAGGTGGGGATGGCCTGTGCTGTCAGTGTCCTGGAAAAGGTACGTATGTCCATTTGAGATGTTGATGTGCTGGCTTTCATGCAGAAGATGCCCAGATGGGCATGGACAATTCAATGCAGTATTTAAAAATGGCTAAATTCCAATCGAGCACAGGTAGTCCTCGACCTACAACAGTTCACTTAGTGACCGTTCGAAATGACCACAGCGCTGAAAAAAAGCGACCTATGACCGTTTTTCACACTTTAAGATCATTGCAGTAGCCTCATGGTCACCTGGTCAAAATTCAGACGCCTGGCAACTGACTCGTATGTGTGACAGTTGCAGTGCCCTGGGATCATGTGATCCCCTTTTATGACCTTCTATCAAGCAAAGTCAATGGGGAAGCCAGATTCACTTAACAACTGCCAGTGATTGACTTAACAACTGTGGCAAGAAAGGTTAGAAAGTGGGGTAACATTCACTCAATAAATGTCTCACTTAGCAATAGAAACGTTGGCCTCAATTGTGATCTCAAACGTTGGCCACAAATTGTTGCACAGGCACTCCGTGACGTACAACCGTAACTGAAGCCTGAATTTTGGTCGCTGAGCGAAATGGTCATCAGCTGAGTCGACCCGTGGCCGAATCGGATTTTACAAACATTTTCACTGCGGTCATTAAGCAAATCCGGAGGTTGTTAAGCGAGTCACCTAGTTGTGAAATGAATCCAACTTCCTCCGCTGACTTGGCTTGCCCGAAACCGGCTGGGAAGGTTTGCAAATCACAATCGCATCACCACAAGATCCTGCAATCGTGAATGTGAGCCAGTGGGCCAAGCACCCAAACTGTGATCCCAGGAACACCAGGCGTGTTGCCATGTTTGTAACTTCAAGGGCAGCTCAGAAACCATTGTTTTCCAAGGCTGTGTAACTTCAAACCGCCGTTATGCAGATGGTCATAATCTGAGAACTGCCTGTAGTTGAGAAGCGAGATGAATTGGTCTAGCAAAGAAAGATAATAATACAGTAGCTATAAGGATAAGGTCTCCCTTGCACTCACCTGGGGACTTTGTAATACAGCCATGCAGGGTTTCTTGGCAATAGAAAAGATGGCTTTACAGTTCCCTTCTTCCAGAATTTTTGATTGCCTTATAGCTTGGAGATATCCTCATGGTCTCCTGTCCATTGACTAACTAGGTCTAGCTCTATTAGCGTCAGAATCCAGCTCAAAACAGATAAGGTGATGGCCGCTAATAAATTTGATTTTTTTTAAATGATACAAGAAAAAGTTTTGAAGGCCACCCGTGATCCATTCCTGGCTGAGAAGCTTGTTCTGGTTCTGTATCTGCTGTGATGCAAGAAGGTATCAAAGCTTACTTAAGCTGGATGGATCACTTCCATGATGAGATGGACCTCTGTTTGGTTAACACACCAAGCGTGCCAAAGTTGCAGTCCTGGTGCTTAACGGTTGGCGCCATGTTTCTTCCTGATGCCAGGGTCTCTGCGATGAACTTGCTCTTGTTGATGTCCTAGAAGACAAACTGAAAGGAGAAATGCTGGATCTACAACATGGAAGCTTATTTCTGAAGACACCTAAGATTGTAGCAGACAAGGGTAAGGTTTGCATTGTGTCTCACACCCCCTTTGAACACCGAGCAGTCAGAAGACTTGATGAAAACTCTTTAATTAATTTCACAGCATTTCGATAGACTTAACCATAGTTTCAGTTGGGAATATGTGACCATCCTAGATAAAGCCAAGTCCAAAAACACCAGAGAATTTCTAGAAGCCTGGCACTCAGACAAATTAGCCATCAATAGAGGTGTCGTGGTTCTGACAGATGAAACCCTTCAAAGAACTTCAAGGCATTGTTTACCTTAAAGAATCTTTATTTGAGTAGCATAACATCGGCACTAACATAATCAAAGCCAAAAACTGAGTTCCCCTCCCCTGAGCACATAGTATCAAAGCACATTTACCTCCTCCAATTCACAGTCATAAATCACATTCTCCAATTAGTTTGAAATGCAGGCTTCCCCTCCAGGTCTCCAGTCCGCCAAGTCTTATCATCTCTTATTTCAATAACCTTGGTTCTCACACTAGGTTCATTGTTATGTCTAGCTAAACTCTCATGCACATTTCTCCCCCCAGCATTATCTAACTCTAACTCTAAAACATAAGAAGAAAATGGTTGCATCGCCATCTGTTGTCAAAGCAAAAACATCCGATATTAGGTATAGACATTAGCAACATCTATAGATTATGCAAAAGAGAACCAGCCCAAAAGGCTGGTCCATCAGTAATCAGAACCCGGATCAGCATAGATTAACTCCAAAGTTAAAACCCCAATCAAGAGACTGCCAAGGAATCCCAACAGCAAACAGTCCAATCAAGGAATCTTTAAGCACTAGAATATAAACTGAGAGCAAACCCCCACCCCTTACTGGCACAGATGATGTTACCTATTTGGGTAATAAAACGCCTGCAAGAAAACAACCAAGCTCAGAGAGCATCAAGGACCCCCCCCCCATTTCAACTCTGAGCTACACATGTTCTCCTTTATTACTACTTCCTTTCCTTGTCACCCATCCAAAACAAATCTTTGGCCAATTAGTTGGAAGATCATCAGGAAGTCACAAGCGATCCTGTCCTGATTACTGAATGGCTTGGTGGTCATCGCCGACCAAAAATTTCATCTAGCTGAGCAACCAAGTGGTGGTTGAAGAAGAGAAGGAAGATTCTTGGCAACTGGATTTTTCTGTTCTTTGCAAAAGTTTGGAAAAAAACCCAATTACGATCCTTCATGTAACTTCACCTCTGCTTCCCTTTTCTCCAGATTATTCTGTGACCGCTAATTCAAAAGTAGTGGTTGTAACTGCCGGTGTGCGCCAGCAGGAAGGAGAAAGCCGTCTTGATTTAGTTCAGAGGAACGTAAACGTCTTCAAGTTTATTATCCCCCAAGTTGTGAAATACAGCCCAAATTGCATCATTCTGGTGGTGTCAAACCCAGGTAAATGTTGGTTTGGGGTCAAAAACAATTACGTGGAAAGTCTGATGCTTGAAACCAGACATCGCTCGGCTCTCTGGTTATTACATAATGAAACTATCCAACTTAAGATTGGAGCATGTTATAAAACAAATATGCATTATTTTTAACACCTTAATTCAGTTTGGATATGTATGTATGCGCAGATGTCACTATATGCTGCATTAAATGTTCAGGCTTATTCCACATTTACAAATATCCTGGAATCTCTTTGTGCAGAATAGAAAATAGGTAAGCAATAAATAATAAAAATGTAGGTTTGCAGTACTTTTGTTAAAGATAGCGATGCATATTGTTGTAGCTACGCAACCAGGCAGATAACAAGTAGTCCTTGACTTACAGCCATAGTTGTGACCAGAATTTCCATTGCTAAGCAGGGCAGCTGTTAAGTGGCTCGCGTGTAATATTACGGTCTTTTTTTGTCATGGTTGTTAAATGAATCACTTAAGTTAAAGATCTTCAAACTTGTTAAGTTAAGGATCTTCAAACTTGGCAACTTTAAGACTTGTGGACTTCAACTCCCAGAATTCCTCAGCCAGGCACGCTGGCTGAGGAATTCTGGGAGTTGAAGACCACAAGTCATAAAAGGGCCAAGCCTGAAGACCCCTGACTTAAGTGAATCACATAGTCACTAAGCACTTTCCCCATTGCTTGTTGGCAGCTGGCTGGGAAAGATGGCGCTCATATGATCCCATGATGCTGCAATCATCATAAATACCGCTGGGCAAGCGCCCAAATTTTGATCATGTGACTGAGGATGCTGTGACAGTCCTAAATGTGAGGCGCAATCAAGAGCCACTTTTTTCAGCGCCACTGTAACTTTGAAAGCTCACTCAATAAATTGTAAGTCAAGAACTACTTATATTTGCATATTTGTTTTGCCCATTTTGTGAAGTCAAAAGTTTTGGGTTCACCTGTGGCACTAAGAAACCATGGTGTATAAGCAAAGTGGCCAGGATCAAAGTTACATGCAAATCTTGCCCAAAGAGCTGATCTGCCATTTTTAATCCCGAGGCTGCCATCTTAACCAGATGCTTGAAGGATCCATCCTTCAGTCTGTCTCTCTTGTCTTCCCCTTTCCAGTGGATATCCTGACCTACGTCACATGGAAACTTAGTGGCCTGCCGAAGCATCGTGTCATTGGTAGCGGTTGTAACCTTGATTCTGCTCGATTCCGCTTTTTGATGGCAGAAAAATTGGGCATCCATCCTTCCAGCTGTCACGGTTGGGTGTTGGGTGAACATGGTGATTCCAGTGGTGAGTAGGCCTTACTTCTCCTGGCAGGCAATACGATGCCTCCCAGATGTTCTGCGCTACATCTTCCCCAGTCCCTTGCTAGGGATCATTCGGATATGGTGTTCCTGATAGTTATAGTCCAAAATATCTAGAAAGCATTGAAGTCGGCCTGCCAATGGTTTTTCTTTACGCAGCCAAACCAATTCCTTCTGTGATCAGAATAACTTTTTCCTGAACTTTCGTTTTGATATCTTGTGTCACTATATCAGGAAAGTAAAAAATGGCAGGAGTTAAGAGTCATAAGAGACGTCACCCTGCCAACAAAAGTACGTATAGTCAAGGCCGTGGTTTTCCCAGTTGCAATGTATGGCTGTGAAGAAAGGCTGAGGGCCAAAGAATTGAGGCCTTTGAACTCTGGTGCTGGAGAAGACTCCTGCGAGTCCCCTGGACTGCAAGGCGATCAAACCGGTCAGTCCTAGAGGAGATCAACCCCAACTGCTCTTTAGAAGGCCAGATCCTGAAGTTGAAACTCAAGTACTTTGGCCACCTAATGAGAAGGAAGGACTCACTGGAGAAGAGCCTCATGCTGGGAAAGATTGAAGGAAAGAGAAGAAGGGGATGACAGAGAAGGAGATGGCTGGATGGAGTCCCTGAAGCAGTAGGCGTGAGCTTAAATGGACTCCAGAAGATGGAAGAGGACAGGAAGGCCTGGAGGAACGTTGTCCATGTAACAGCAACAAAGAGTCATAAGTTCCATCTTTGATTAGATAGAACTTCCAGCAATGATTTGGAAATTTAAGAAAGACACTCCGTGGGTAGTTCAAATATTGGGAGTAGAATTTTACCTGGATTAACTATCCCTGAAAAATGTCTGAGCACTGATCAAAGATGTTTAACGCAAGATAACTTATGTCCTAGGGGAAAAAAGATGATGTAATCTCAAATTATTTGCCTGGCACGAGAGATGAGAATTTTTTTTAAAAAAAAAGCATTAGAAAGAATATAAAAGGAAAACACATGCTCAGCTCTCTGCAGCCGACAGTTCAGTTCTCTCTTAGACATGCATGGATTATATCGGCCTTTTAAATAATTTACTTTCGTAAGACTTCAAAGACATATTTGAATTAATTGGTTATATGTGGCCATAGCCATGCTAAATTCTCTTTATATCATTGGTTTACAGGTTTTGCTTGTTTTAGTTTCTGCTAGGATTGTGCTTTACTTAAAAAAAAAAAGAGAGAGACAAAGAAAAACATCTTTTTCCTCAGAGAGTAAGCAAAAAAGATAAAATATTAATTTAACAGAATACAATCTAGGTCAGTCACCGGGATGAGAGATTTTGTTATGCTGAAGCCCATATTCAGGGAACTTCTTTCTAGCAGATTAATTTAACGCCTCACGAGACATGAGTCCTTCTCCAGAAAATTAGCATTCTTCAAAAACGTCCAGGTGTATTTGATAACTCTTAAAGAAAGGATTTAACTACAAATAGCCTTCAAGTTTCAACCGTAATTGAGCCCAGAATTATGGTTGTAAATCATACCAGTTGTTAAGCAGGTCACTATTTGACCAAATCCAATTTTACAACCATTTTACCTGGCATTCATTAATCGAACCTTGTTGTTTTTTGCCGGAAATCGGAAATAAACACTAGTTTCTGGCCAAAAAAAAAAAAAAAGGTCTTAAATTGCAGTCACGTGACCGCAGGATGCTGCAAATGGCTACCAAGCCGGGCCAGTTGCTAAGCACCCAAAATGCGATCACATAACTGAGGGGGTGGAGAGAAGCAACTGGGCGTAAGTTGAGGACTGCCTGTTTTTTTATTTGGCATTTTTAAGATATGTGGATTTCAGCTCCATGCTGGCTGGGGAATTCTGGGAGCTGAAGTCCGCACATCTTAAAAGTTGCCATGTTTGAAAAACGTTAACTTCACTGTAACAGAGACATAAACGGCGTTGTTTGAAGGTAGAACCATCACTTACATTACATTGCAGTAAATTTCTCTTTAACCCTTTTCAGTGCCGATCTGGAGCGGGGTCAACGTAGCAGGTGTTTGTCTCCAGGATTTGAACCCACAAATGGGGACTGATCAAGATCCGGAGGAGTGGAAGAAAGTGCACAAGCAGGTGGTTGAGAGGTATGGTGCAATGAAGTCATGGAAGCAACAGACAAAACAAAAAAAATAGACAGAAAGTACCGTATATACTTGTGGGTAAGCCCATCTGTGGATAAACCGTCTCAATTTTTTCCCCAATACACCTTAAAAAATGTGCTACACGCATATAAGCCAATCCTTGAATTTTTTTTATGTTTTAATTTTCACAACTAGCTTATGTGTGTGGGGCCTGTTTTTCGTGGTATTTCGATTAAAATTTCGGGGGTCAACTTATCCACTTAAAATTTTGAGGGTCAGCTTATTCATCTGGATACACAGGTACTTTAAAAAAAGTATTGCATACATACCCATGGATAAGCCTGCAAGCATATTTTGGCACCTGAAATTCTCGGTTTGAGGGGTCCTTGGTGCTCTTGGACCGTGGCTGTTTTCTTGCAGACGTTTCATTATCCAAACTAGGTAATATCATCAATGCTTAGTAACTCAAGAGAGGGATAAGTGAATTGCAGCAGGCCTCATCTTGCTTGAGGTTTGAAACCTTCTCAAGTTAAAAGTCCTCAAGGCTGGAGTGAGCTGCAACTCTACTTGTCCCTCTCTTGAGTTATTCTGCATTGAATTGTCCCTTGGCGAATTGGCTGCTGCAAATTGGCCTCAGCAAATCAGCCGGCTGAGTCGGGCACGGCGATATGGCTGGAACGAGTCAGATGGGGTGAATTATCCAACTCGGTTTGCTCTCTGTTTTTATATTCTAGTTTAGTGGCTTGTTAGTGTTGACCGGAGTGATTCTTTGGATTGGCTGTTTAATAATTCCCAAAGAAAGTATTCAAAGGCTATAACTTGGGAGGAATTTGAACCATAGACCAACACACATTGTGGGAAAACGGGGAAGAATATAGTCAAGTTCTCCTTTCACGACTTCCTAGTTTGAATTTTCCTTACTTGAAAATGACATTGGCTGTTTGTCTCCTCTTAAGAAGGACGATTTCTGCAGACTTAACCGTTTCAGAGTTTTTTGTTTCCCATTGACCAAGCTGAACTACCCTTCCTCTTTGTGTCCAATAGTGCTTACGAAGTGATCAAACTGAAAGGCTACACCAACTGGGCCATTGGCTTTAGTGTTGCTGATCTTCTAGAAACCATTCTGAAGAACCTTTCTCGAGTCCACCCAGTGTCTACCATGGTAAAGGTAAGGACTGTTGTGAGAGAGGGGTATTTTCCATTCTTCATACACTTCTCTCTCTTTTTCTCTCCCTCTATCTCCCTCTCTCTCCCTCTCCCTCCATCCCCCTCTCTCTCTCCCTCTCTCTCTCCCCCTCCCTCCCTCTCTCTCCCTCCCTCCATCCCCCTCTTTCTCTCTCTCCCTCTCTCTCCCCCTCCCTCCCTCTCTCTCCCTCCCTCCATCTCTCTTTCTCTCTCCCGCCCTCCATCCCTCTCTCTCCCTCCCTCCCTCCCTCCATCTCTCTCTCCCTCCCTCCCTCTTTCTCTCTCTTTCTCTCCCTCCTTCCATCTCTCTCCCTCCCTCCATCCCCCCTCTCTCTCCCTTCCTCTCTCTCTCCCTCTCCCTCTCCCTCTCTCTCTCTCTCTCTCTCTCTCGACGTGTGGACTTCAAATCTCAGAATTCTCCAGCCACTCATGCTGGCTGGGGAATTCTGGGAGTTGAATTCCACAAAGTCACCATGTTTGGAGACCCCCTGTTTCAGGTGAAATATACTTTCCTTGAGACAAAGGTGTTAGGATTGGGGAAAGGGGTTTCAGCCTTTCCAGCAGACCCAACTAGGAATCCAAAGTCACTCCTTTTATTGTAAGGTCATAGCGACAAACTCTTGCCCGTCTGAATGTGCTTCCCACCAAGCTCGGGAGAAGCTTGACTAAAGGCCTTTATTTGGGTTACAATTCTGGCCCATATTTTTTTTTTTACAGGTAGTCCTCGACATACGACCACAATTGAGCCCAAAGTTTCTGTGGCTAAGCAAGACAGTTGTCAAATGAATTTCTCATGTTTTACGACCTTTCTTGTTAAGTTAGTCACACGGGGAATCTGGATTCCCCATTGACTTTGCTAGTCAGAGGATGGCAAAAAGTGATCACCTGACCTCTGGACACTAACCGTCATACATATGAATCAGTTGCCAAAGGTCTGAAGTTTAATCCCATGACCACAGGGATGCTGCAGTGGTCGGAAGTGTGAAAAACAATCAGTCAATTTTTTTCAAGGCTGTTGTAACTTCATATGGTCCCTAAGCGAACTGTTATAAGATGAGGACTGCCTATATCTGGCCATGTTCTTGGTTGCAGCCCTGTTCCTCAAGGTTATTTCTTCTGCCTGTTAGAGCAGACTGACCATCAGCCATGTTTTATTATACAGTAGTGGCCAAAAATTGTGGAAACCTTTTGGGAAAAGTGTACAGTAGAAATGCCACCTTTGGTTAAGTTTCCACCCATTTTTCTTCTACTCTCTTTATAACTGTAGCCTTGTTCACTTAATAATACTATTTTACATCGCTTTCTGGGCAACCAGTCAACTCTTTGCACCATGACTTTAATTTTATTACATTTTACAAGCTCACTAAATGAAAGAACACCAAAAAACCCAACCAATTTGATAGTGATCACATAACACACTGACAAATGTCCTCTTCTCAGCTTCAATACATGACATAAGAACATAAAGAACATAAGAAGAGCCATGCTGAATCAGGCCAAAGCCCATCGAGTCCAGCATTCTGTGTCACACAGTGGCCCAACAATTGTACATGGGGATCTTGAGCAGAAAGAGAAGGCAAAACCCTCCCTTTCCCTTGACCCCCAACAAATGGCACTCAAGGGAATCCTGCCTGCCTCAACCAACATAGAGGCGGCACATGGACATCCGTTTTAATAACCACCGATACACTTGGCATCCATGAATCTATCTAGCCCTGCCTTTAAGCTGTCAAGGCTGACAGCTGTCACGACCCCTTCTGGAAGTGAATTCCATAAATCAACGACCACTGAATCTGATTGGCTCATTGCCAAAACAAGATGACACCTTATTGGCTCTCTAAACACTCATGCTCATTGGCTACAATCAGATGAAGGAAAGCTACCTGATATCAACCTAAGCAAGTTGTGATTCCTTTTTCTGGTTATTTGGCTATAACGTTTCATAGAATACAGTACAGATAATTGAACAAACTATGTTGCATTACATTCTTGATTAAATTATCTTTCCATTGATACATAATTTTATGGTACTACTCCAAAACAAAAGTGGTGTTATTAGCCATCAAACTTCAAAAATACACTTTCCCCAAAAGGTTTCCACAATTTTGGCCACTGCTGTAGGTGATCCTTGACTTATAACCTTAATTGAGCCTAGCAATTATAGTTGTAAGTCACACTGGTAGTAAAAGGGGTCACCAAAGACTGGACTTGTTTATACAACCTTTTTTTGCGGCAGTTGTTAAGCAAATGCCATAACTGTTAAGTGAACCCATTGTTTGCGGTGGGCCAGTTTTTGCTGAACAACCAGAAGTAACGGCCGTTTTCCTGCAAAACGGTTGTAAATCAGGAGCATGTGACTGCAGGGCATTGCAGACGGCTGTAAATGTGAGCCAGCTGCCAAGCACCAACAGTGTGGTCATGTCATTGGGATGGGTCTTTTGAGGGTCTATCACAACTTAAAATGGCTGCCAAACGTTCAGTCATGTGTATCCAATGATTAACATCAGTATAGGACAGGGATAGGCAACCTTGGCTCTTTTATGACTCATGGACTTCAACTCCCAGAATTCCTGAGCCAGCCATGCTGAGGGGAAAGAGAGAGATTTCCAAGCTGGCTCAGGTATTCTGGGAGTTGAAGTCCACGAGTCATAAAGTTGCCACGTTTGGAGACTCCTGTGATAGAGGAAGATCGATGGTCCCACTGAAGCATGGATGCTTAATATATAGATAGCTATGAATGTGTAGAACAGGAGTAGGCAACCTCGGCTCTTTTATGATTCATGGACTTCAACTCCCAGAATTCCTGAGCCAGCCATGCTGAGGGGAAAGGGAGAGGTTTCCAAGCTGAGCCAAGCTGGCTCAGGAATTCTGGAAGTTGAAGTCCAGAGGTCATAAAAGAGCCCAATTTGCCTACGGCTGGTATAAGAGGAATGACAGATCCGGGGAATGGAGTTAAAAGAGGGATCAGCCTAGAATCCCTACGTAGCCACAACCTACATAGTCAACAGTGATTGCATGCCCTGAGAGTAAGGCTCTGAAAACAGAGGATTTTCTAATTCTCTTATATTTTCTTGCAGGGTATGTATGGCATTGAAAATGAAGTGTTCCTGAGTCTTCCTTGCGTGCTGGGATCTGTAGGGTTGACCAGTGTGATCAATCAAAAGCTGAAGGATAACGAGGTGGCTCAGCTCCAGAACAGCGCCTCTACGTTGTGGAATGTGCAGAAGGATCTTAAGGATCTGTAGGCACTTGAGATGCTTCCTTTCCCCATAACCAAGAAGACAAGCAGTGTTAAGCCAACACGTTCATGTTAACTCCATAGCTGAGCTTCCAGTAAAAACACCTTAAAAGGGTATCAGCATTCCTCCACCACAGTTAAGACCCACGTTGTTGTAAAGGCAGACGTTCCGAACAAATAAAACCAGCTCTTTTGTGTGTGCTCCCATTCTTGTTTCATTTTCATTTTTTCTCCTTCTGTATCTCGAGTTCGTTTTTGCTTATTTCAAGCAGTCTAAGTCCCGCCTCAGGCGTAAAAGCTGATTGGGTAACTTTGGTCCAATTACCAGGAGCCGGTGAGTTCTAGTCCTGCCTTACGCATGAAATCCACGTGGGTGACTGGGCTAATCAACACTCTCAATCCAGCCCACCTTGCAGGGTTATTGCGGGGAAAATAGGGTGGAAGGAGGATTAGACATTTTATTTTTTATTTATTTTATTCGGATTTGTATGCCGCTCCTCTCCGAAGACTCGGAGCGGCTCACAACATATATATATAACAATTTCAATCTAAATCCGAACAAAAAAACATTAAAAATAAAACCCCACACATACTCATCAGTCACACCACAATCAACAATCATCCCCAGGCCTGCCGGCAGAGGTAGGTTTTTAAATTTTTTCGGAAGGCCGGGAGAGTCGTAGAAATGCGGACTTCAGGAGGGAGTTGGTTCCAGAGGGCGGGCACCACAACAGAGAAGGCCCTCCCCCTATGGCCCGCCAGACGACATTGTTTCGCTGACGGGACCCGGAGGAGGCCGACCCTGTGCGCTCTCACCGGTCGTAGAGAAGTATGTGGCAGAAGGCGGTCCCGTAAGTATCCTGGTCCCATGCCATGAAGGGCTTTATAGGTAATAACCAACACCTTGAATTGGGCTCGGAGACCAATAGGCAACCAATGCAGCATGCGGAGAGTTGATGAAATGTGAGCATTTATTACCTTGAGTTATTTCTAAAAATAAAAGCGGGGTAAGAATACGGTAAATAAATTTTCAACCATGATTTGACCGATTCCCACTTAATTTTTTTTCAGAAGATTAGTAATACCAGAAGATAATTTGTTATGGGTTTTTTTTATCTTGGATGTATTATATTGACTAGGAATGCTAAGGGATCTAAAGTGGCTTCTGCAACACAGTAAAACAGTGTGTGGCGGGGTCTTCATACTTGGCAACTTTCTTCCGATAAGCTATGGCTTTAACACAGTGCATATGTCCAGTCATCTATTTCATGAAGGATAAACTTGGCAGTGAGTTAATATGAAACCATACTTTTCAAGGAATCTGCACAATTCAGCAACCTCTCATTAAACATAGTTATCATACTTTCCATTGCTGAGAAGAAAGATACTCAGTTACTGCCACATTTGTGACTCATCATACAGATAATTCCAATTAATTAAGCTTCAAATACTGTATAATTCCATTTGGCGGGGATGAAACGTAATATTAGTAATCAATAGCATTGGGCTGATTATATCACTGTTTCAGGAACCCTACATTAACTTGATTGCCTTTCATTTAAAAGCTTCCATGATACGACTCATTCATGCTAATTTGCTTTTTGCCTTAAGTGTATTGGCTAAGAACGCTGCAGAGATCTAGGATTCTCAAACGTTGCTGAATCAAGATTTCCAACTTTTTAGGACTTTTGTTACTGAAAATTGGTTGCTTATTCTCATAAAAGTCATTATAGAGATATAGAAAAAATGGCAATATGTCTTTTTGTGGGAATCCTAAATTAGCAGCTATTTTGTTCCCATTGTGCTGCAGAATCCTGCAAAGAGAAGCTGTTTTAATACCAAATTAATTCAAAGAAGCAGGAATAGAAGAAAAGAGAATTTTCAATAATCAAACCCAGATGGGGAAATGAAATGAAAAGGCAGAACTAGAAAATGCTTTTCCTAAAGGCTTGTTAAGGAAGAAACTGAAAAGAAGACTCAGTTCATTTACTTCTGCAATGTGTTGTCTTGCATTGTGATGTCCTTTTCTGCAAGCACTCGAGACTTAAATTGTGTCTTGATACAAAAACTACCTGCATATTAGTTTTTGGACAATGCCGTGGTCCAGGCTTCTGCAAGTCTCAAGTGCTTGCAGAAAAGGACATCATATATATATATGGACATCATATATATATATATATGAAGCACGAAGCCGAAAGCACCAGCCTGAAGATGACGAATGGGACTTCGTCGAAACGTCGCCAAGACACTTCACATTCTACGTGGGAGAAAACCCGAAGAACCAAAGACCTACATACAAACAAACACCCGCGAAAACCTCAGAAAACAGATAGATAGATAGATAGATAGATAGATAGATAGATAGATAGATAGATAGATAGATAGATAGATAGATAGATAGATAGATAGATAGATAGATAGATAGATAGATAGCCTGGACTACGGCATTGTATATATATATATATATATGAGTAATCATGATGGCCATAGATATGTCCACATGCTTTTGGCTGTTCTCTATTCCCACCGAGGCATTCTTGAACTGACTGGATGTATCACTTAACTATTGATAGGGATGTATATTAAATCTGTGAATTGGAATATCTTTCCCACATTCATACATACAGTATGTACCCATTGTGCTATTCCCCCTCAGGATAAGCAACATTAAGCGTACCCTAGAAAAATACAAGTACTCCTCAACTTTAAACTATATTCGAGCCAGGAATTACAGTCATAAGTCATACCAATCATGAAGGGGGTCATACTGACCATTCCCAATTTTACAACTTTGTTTTGCAGTGGTTGGTAAGCAAAACTATGGTATCCATTGCTGGAAACATTCATTCAATCCATGTGTTTGGTGGCGCAGTGGTTAGAATGCAGTATTGCAGGCAAACTCTGCCAGCAGTTTGGCAGTTCGATCCTGACAGGGCTCAAGGTTGACTCAGCCTTCCATCCTTCTGAGGTCGGTCAAATGAGGACCGAGATTTTTGTGCGTGGCAGTATGCTGACTCTGTAAACTGCTCAGAGAGGGCTATAAAGCACTATGAAGTGGTCTATAAGTCTTAAGTGCCATTGCTATGTTTTGTGTTTTCCAGTGACTTCCAAAAATAGTCAAGGTCACAAAGAGATAAGGAAGGCGCCCTCCTTCCATTGCATTTCTAATTGTGGCTATTTTATTGGAAGGAAAACTTCTTGGCATGATGACATGGGTTGAACCTCTATGAAAAGGGGATGGGATGGGGAGGGAGCTGACCAAGAAGAGGCAAGTCACCATGGCTGGAAAAACTGTTTGCTCCAAAGTTTACACACTTTGGTCCTGCCAAAAGTGCAGGACCTGCCATTTTTTTTATTGTTCTAGATAAATTGTGGATCAGAGCAGAAGGCAGACCTAGCCACTACCCTGGGAAGAAGAGAGAAGAAAAGAAAAGAAAAGAAAAGAAAAGGAAGAAATTAAAAGGAAGAAATTAAAAGGAAGGGAGGGAAAAATGGGAAGGAAGGGAGGAAAGAAAGGGAGGAAGGAAGGAAAAAAGGAAGGAAGGAAAAAGAATTAAAAGGGAGGGAGGGAAAGATGGGAAGGAAGGAAGGAAGGAAGGAAGGAAAAAGAATTAAAAGGGAAGAAGGGAAAGATGGGGAGGGAGGGAGGGAGGGAGGGAGGAAGGGAGGGAGGAAGGAAGGAAGGAAGGAAGGAAGGAAGGAAGGAAGGAAGGAAGGAAGGAAGGAAGGAAGGAAGGAAGGAAGGAAGGATCTGGTGAGCCTCTGGATGCCAGGTTGAGGCTGGACCAAGATGTTGAAAAAAAATCATAAAAAAGGGAGTAACAATTTGCTTTTGCATTATTGCCAGAAAACAACGGTCTGTTAAACAGCAGTGCAGCTCCACTTTGAGGCGGTTTTTATTTTTAGATGTGCTGCAGCCCTGCCAGAAATAGGTCAGCTTAAGCTAGCCACGATAAGCAACAATGTGAGATCATCCAGGAGTGGAATTACAATGGGAATAAAGCAAAATACAAACAGTGTAAGAGAGAAGGGAAGGAAAGAGAGGCGTGCAAGGGACTTATTAGCATGCACCATTAATGTGCAAATGAGCACACTCTTTTGTCCTCCTAATGATGCGTTTTCAAGTTGTGGGGTGAATGTCACTTAGATGGCTCCAAAGCTCTCAAGACAGAGAACGCAGATTTTGCACACTTTCCCAAAAGAAATGGAGGCAAACGGTCCATGCACACACTTGAGATCATGAGGTTTTATTACAACTGCATGCATGAGATACACATGTTTTATCTCTCTTTGAGCAAACATATCTGACAGATATGGAAAGCCGTGACATTTTAACATATTTTGAGATAAATGCTTAAGCGGCAAGGTTTTAGATTTAGAAAGAAATGAAGATGGTCCTCGACTTACAACTGTCTGTTTAGCGGCGGTTCTAAGTTACAGTGACACTGAGAAAAGTGGCTTATGACTGCTCCTCACGTTTACAACCGTCGGAGCGCCCCAGGGTCACGTGATCAAAATGGGCAACCAGCTTTTTTTTTTTGACAACGGTTACAGCATCCTAGGGTCCCAGGATCACCACTGGTGACTGTCCCAGTTGGTTTCCAATGAGCCAAGTCAACGGGAGAAGCTGATTTGCTTAGCGATCCTACATGATTCGCTGAACAACTTCAGGGAGTTGTTTCACAACGGTGGCAAAACAATCGGTTGCGGTTCATGACTGCCTTGCTTAGCAACATAAGTTCTGGTGCTAACTGAAATTGTAAGTCGAGGACTATCTGCATTGAATATCCAGTGGCTAAGAACCATTACTGGGGAGTTTTTGATGGAAATTATATCTCCAAATGCTGCCTTTGAAAGCCACTGTTTGCAACTGGTGGCCTGACGCTGTTGACGCTGGCTTTTCAAAAGTTAACAATTGTCTTCTGAATGGTCCTCACACCGAGCCTATCTTCTCCCCAGGTTGGGCTTCAGCAGGGTGTTCATGATTTCCCCATGGTTTGGAGAAGCCCATTGTCCATCTTCAGCCAAGGGAGACCCCTGCCTTTTCCCAAAGCGGAGTCCGAAAGAATTGAAGTTAAACTTACTTCTGGTGAACCGAAGCCTACACGAGATTTGACTTTCTGTCTCGCTCTCCTGGATAAAATAGCAAAGGCTGGCAGGATCAGCCAGGTTGGGATCTTCAGAGTCTTGGGCCACGGCATAGGAGCTCCTCTTTTCCTGCCATTCAGGAGGTAGATCTAGGAAAGGAGATTCAGCTGGAGAACGCAGGATACGGTAAAGTACCATATGAAACATAGGACACAAATGAACAGGGGCAGCCATAAATGAATGACTCTGTTGTGTGCTGAAAAGTCTGGAAGTCTCCCATAATTGAATTCTGGCCCAGGGTGGTGAAGTGTAGTCTGGATTCCCAGGAGGGAGGAGCAAGAGACAACTCAGTTCAGACAGTATGTGTGGGAGAAAGAGGGTGAAGACAGCTCCTCCCTAATAGTTCCCAAGGCATATACCTTATGGGTGGGTATTAGTATGCTTCAGTTTGGTAAGATTCTGTCTATGGGTGAGGAACAACACAGTCACAACCTGCCATGATTTTGACCCACCAGCAACTAGCTGGGAACAATGTGCAATGTCAGCAAATACAAGAGGCAGGTAGGTCAGTGGCAAACCTGCAACACATACCTGAGAAGCCAGCCTTCAGAATGGAACTGAAGTCCCCAGGGACAGGTTTTCCAAGAATTCTGCTTTGTTTGAGAACGGTCATGAAGGACAGTAAGAATAGGAGCTTAATCATGTCTGAATCCCTAAGAAAGGTTCTGAAGAAAAGAGAAAACAAACAGCTGAAAAAGTTCTCCGTCACAGAACATAGAATAACCATAAGGCTGGAAGGGACCTCAAAGGTCTTGTAGTCCAACCCCCGGCTCAAAGCAGGAGACCTTATACCATCCTGGTCAAATGGTTGTCCTGTCTATTTTTGGAAAGCTCCAGCGATGGAGCCCTCACAATTCAGGGAGGCAAGCTATTCCACTGAGTGATTGTCCTCACTGACAAAAAATTTCTACTAGGTTGGGTCTCTCCTTAACAAGCTTCCACTCGTTATTTCTTGTCCTGCCCTCAAGTGTTTTGGAGAATAACTCAATCCCCTCATCTCTGTGACAGCCTTTCAAAGATTGGAAGATAGTTATCATGTCCCCCCTAATCTTCAACTGGCTAGACATGCCAAATTCTGCTTGCTATGTGTCCAAATGAACAATTCTAAGCAGCAGTAGATGAACTATTCAGTTTTCCCCTAATGTACACACACAGAACATGTATTTCTACAACTGTCCTGCATAGTAGACAAGTGGACAGGGATTAACAGGTTGGTTGACTTTATTTGATATCTGGTTTCATACAAGACGCGGGCGCCCCAAACGCAGATTAACAAACCCAATATAATACTATATTCATTTGACATGCATTGCTCTGACCACATGACTCTGAACTTGATGGCCTAATCCTGGGGTCCCCAACCCCTGCTGTTGACTAGGATTGCATACATATTACAACTTCATTATTTTATTTCTTTGCACTGCTTTAGCTTCTTCCTGCATTCTAAAAGTTTACCTCACATGCCTGGTTTTCAAGAAGAATGTCTGTCTCTATGCAGCACAGAGTCTGAAAGATGCTTTTTCCTTCTTTTGTGTGTTTCCATAGACTAGATGTGAACTGCAGTGATGCATTAATGATGTACATTTCAACCATACCTAAAACATTATATTTATCTGCATGTTTATCTTCTTTATAGATTCTTTAATCCGGGGGTCCCCAACCCCTTGTCCGTGGACCAGTACTGGGCCGCAGCATGCTAGCAACTGGTCCACACAAACAAGCAAAGCCCCATCCGTGGGATGCAGGCAGCACACGAAAGCACACACTCTCCAGTCCGTGGTGGGGGGGGGGTTTCCGAGCAGCTATTTGTATTGTTTGTTAATTATGTTATTTGTTTGTTATCAGTTGAGTTATTATATTTTTGTGTTAAAATTTGTTAAAAGTTTATAAAAGGTCCCAGTAGTGTTTGTAAGTTGAGGAACACATGAATCAAGTTGCTTATTATAAGTGCTCAAAATATATGTTATGCCTTAATGCACAGTTATCAAGAGGGCAACAAAACAGTGAACAGCACTGTTTAAATTTCTTCATGAATTGCTGTTTACAGCTTTATTGCCCTCTTGATAACTGTGCATTATATTATATAAAAGCATCTTTAATAGCCCTTGCAAATTGTTACAGGAACAGATTCCTCTTCATGTAATAATGTTCTGGAGAAGACATTTATGGTGTTCAGCTACAGCCCAAGCAAAAGCGGTTTTCCGTGTTTACAATAAGAACTCAGCTGTGTGGGAATCTAGCAAAATTCCTTCCTTTTAAAAAATACTAATTTAAGGTTGATCGAAAAAGAATATTATTGGAAGAGGAGAAAATCAAGGAAAGTTGTGATGCGGAGTATGGAATGTTAGAAATTAATTGTTATGGATTGTTTGTAAATATAAACCCAGACACAACACACTGTTTACCAAATCTTGATGATTATGTTAAAAAAAAATCAATAAAATATATTTAAAAAAAAATATGTTCAAGGATCTGGCAGATGAAGGATAAATTGGGCAATGAAGCAGATAGTGTTCGGTTTGAAAGACCAGGTCCCCACTTGAAGGTCCAATTAATCTGATTTATTGTAAAAAGTCTATGCGCATGAATCTTCTTGACACTTGATAGGAATTAGATAAGGGTCAAGGGCACTCAAAGGGGTGTTGATTTAGTTCTCTTGTGGCTACATAGGGATTCTAGGCTGAACTTACTTTTCACTCCACCCCCAAGTTCTGCCAACTCTTTTCCTACAGATAGAGAGAAAAATCTTCTAAAATAGGGATCCCCAACCCCCGGGCTGTGACCCACTACTGGACTGTGGCCTATTCAGAATTGTGCCACATGAGTGGCTGGTCGGAGCGCGCGTGTGCATGCATGCAGCTCAACTTGTGAAAGTGGCGGGCTGATGGGCACTTGCACGTGTACACGCTGGCCTGCTGCATGCCCCAGGGCTGCTCCCACACACATGCCTGCACATGCACCCCTTAGTTCCGCTCCCCCCCCCCCGCCAGGCCACCAAGCTGCCAAGGTTGAGGACCGCTGTTCTAAAATATCATCCAGCCCTGGGGCAGAATCGTTGTGGTTTGAGATTTTAAGGATGCGGCCCAGTGCTAGGCTGCATTAACAGAGGGATAGAATCAAGATCACATGAAGTGTTAATACCACTTTACAAGGCCTTGGTAAGGCCACATTTGGAATCCTGCATCCAGTTTTGGTCGCCATGATGTAAAAAAGATGTTGAGACTCTGGAAAGAGTGCAGAAAAGAGCAACAGAAAAGGGGACTGGAGGCTAGAAAAGATGAAGAACAGTTGCAGGAATTGGGTATGTCTAGTTTAATGAAAAGAAGGACTAGGAGTGAAATGATAGCAGTCTACCAATATCTCAGGGTCTGCCACAAAGAAGAGGGCGTCAAGCTATTCTCCAAAGCGCCTGAAGGCAGGACAAGAAGCAACAGGTGGAAACTAATCAAGGAGAGAAGCAACCTAGAACTAAGGAGAAATTTCCTGACAGAACAAGTGGAATAGCTTGACTTCAGAAGTTGTGGGTGCTCCATCATTAAATGCTGGCATATTTTATTATTTCATTTCATTTCATTTCATTTCATTTCATTATTTTATTTTATTTTATTTTATTTTATTTTATTTTATTTTATTTTATTTTATTTTATTTTATTTTATTTTATTTTATTTTATTTTATTTTATTTTATTTTATTTTATTATTTTATTTTATATTTTATTATTTTATTTTATTTTATATTTTATTATTTTATTTTATTTTATTTTATTTTTTATTTTATTTTATTATTGCATTGATAATCTCGTTAGGAAAGGGACCATCATACATTTCAAATAATGCTCTTGTGCATTTATTGCACATCAAGCAAAAACTTTGTGCTTAGCATCTGAACTTGAATGAAGTTGTCTAAAAGTGTCAAATGTTGAGACGATCAAAACTGAATATCCACAAGCTTAAATGAGACCCCATCAGTGTTGTGAACTAATTCAGATGTTTCTGTGGAATAAATTTTATTTGCTTTAATGGACAAATTTTAGGTCACCAGGAAGGAATCCAAAATGATCTTATTTCTGGAACTATCCTCTTAAAAGATAATTTTAAAAACCCCAAGAATCTTCTAGTTTTCTGCATTATGCCAATTAGCCAAAAAGCATTCACAACCTCTATTAAACTTCACCAGCATTCAGCATGTGCATACGTGTACATGAATTCCTGAAATAATTTTTTATTGTTAAAGAAAAAATGTTGTTTGTTTCTCCAAGATGCATGTAACTCTTTCAAGTTGTGAGAGACGTCTTAAAATTAACAATTGAGCCATGATCAGAATTGAAATTGGAAAAAGAAGTATGAATTGTTTATGAATGCTTAACATTGAATTAAACTAAGTTTCAATATAGTCTAGTCTAAGAGACTCTATCTTATTTTTTCAACAATAATATGACCTGAAATTCATTGCAGAAATGCCAAGAATTTCTGATTCCTCCACTTTATGAAATATGATAATATTCTAGAAAAATTGTTCCCTGTATTCCTCTGTCATCTTTGACAAAATATTTTTTAGGTCTTTAAAGTCCAATAGTTATAAAAACTATGAAAAGAATTCAGGATAAAGTAAGAATGCAGGCTACAAGCAATGGGGTTTCCAGCTTTCAAGTTTTGTTTAAATAATTTGTCTAGCTCAAGAAGACAAAACTACTCAGAGGAATCTAGCAAACTGTGAAATAAAATTATAATAAAGCTAAAAAAAAAACAGTCCAGAAGAAATGAAAGAGTCAGTTGCAAGCAAAAGGTTAAACAAGGCGCAGCCAGACCATTGGAAAAAGAAAGAGAAATAGGACAAGTTCTGATCTAAAAAGAGAAATTTCACTAGTTGATCAATAAAATTGAGCAATTGGTAGATGAAGTTCTAAGATTTGCCAACGTAAACCCAGCAAATGCAGAAAGAAAAAAACATACAGTAATTCAGTCTGGAGAATTTTTAATGTTATTCCTTTTGAAAGTGAGTATCTCATCGCTTCAGGTCAAAAAACTTACCTTATTGAAGTTCTGATTTCAAAGTTTTGTGTCTTCTTTGTTCTCTGCCTTCTTGCTGTTCCTTAACACAACCTGAAGCAGACTCTTCCCTTCTGTGCAGAAGGCTTTTGTAGGCTTCCTAAAATTACGAGGTCCACACACACTCACCTATGATTTAATCACACAGCAGAGCACCTGGTTTTGCTCCCACAAATCAGACCAGCATCCATCTGAATTGAATAATACCAGCACTGCCATCTGCTGACGAATGTCTGCAAGGCAAGGAAGTCTTGCGTCTGTATTCATCTGGAGGTTGATTCAACTGAAAAGTTGAACGGAACAAGGGCAGTGGTTCCCGATTGCCCAAAGGTGAATCCTTCACTGCAGATATGTTGAAGTGGCGTTCAAGAGACTTTTGCATGTATCTCAGCTCAAAAGTGCATCTTAAAGAGGCTGGCCAATTCAGGGAACCATTTAGACTTCTGTTATGAAAGTAAAAAAAAAAAAAAAGCGAAAAAGAACATACTTTAAAAAAATAAGCTAATATCTCACCCCAAAAAGACAACACATAGATCAGCCTTACGAGGTAGATTAGATCAGGAACCCGACTTTACAAGAAGACTAGAAATATATTTTATTCAGATCGGCTTCAGTAATTATTTTAACAGCTTCTGGTTGCTGATTGAATGTTATATTTATAGGGTTGAACTGTGGAACCCTTAATGCTTTCTGATCTTGGTGGTTTTCTACAGACATTTCATTACCAAACTAAGTAACAACATCAGTGCTAGAAGTAAGTAAGAGTTTACTCTTATTTTTGTATTAGTATATAAAGGAGTTGACATCCACAGGTCCCAGGAAACTATTGTGGGAAGTCAAACCCCCCCCCCAGAGAAAGAAATATTTTTGGAAATATTTAAAAGGCAGTATATATTTCCCTAATGGATTTTAAAGGCAGAAACCAACCCCCCACAAGTCTCTCTGTCCCAAACAGAAACCAAGTTTGCAAAATGCAGGTGATAATCTTGTCAGAAAGACTGGAATCAGGAAACTGGGATTTGGAAGAAAGATCCCTAGAATCAACACCAAAAATCTAAGAGTTATCAGTCACAGCCCCAGGGAAGCAGGGTATAATCCTTGGGACATAATAGGATTAACCCACCACCATCAGAATACCAGAAAGGCACACTCAGACTCAGGTCAAAGTTCATGACACAGAAACAACTCCAAACAAATGGCTCCAGAGGGTATAAAAACCCACTCCCTACATGTGCTCTCTCTTTTTTTCTTCCAGAGCCATCTTTCTGTCTGGCTCTCCTCTTCAATAAACTGCAACCTTCTTTCTAAAGCAGTCGCCATGTTGTTTATCCCCGGCTTGGACTGAACCACGATGAAGACTTTTCTTTCAACACTATCTAGTAAACTATCTCCTAGCTAAGGTAAGATGGAAGAGACTTGTATGTCACAAACTTTTAGATATGGAATAGAAAAAAGTTACCATCCTGTAACGGAGAGACAGACAACAAAATGGCCCAGTTTCCCTCCATCTACAGCAGTGGTTCTCAACCTTTCTCAGGTTGAGACCCCACTTGCCCCGCCCATGCGCGCCGCGACCCCAACCCGGGAAAAAAAATTAAAAAAAAAATTAAAAAAAAAATAAATAAAAAAAACCCCAAACAAAATGGCGGCTGCGACGGGCGGATCTGTGCATGTGCGGATCAGCCCATCGCATGCGCTGCGCATGCGCGCATCCACCTGTCGCGGGCCGCCATTTTGTTTTTTTTATTTTTAAAAAAAAAATAAAAAAAATTAAAAAAAACAAAATGGCGGCCGTGATGGGCGGATCTGCGCATGTGCGGATCGGCCCGTCGCACGCACTGCGCATGCACACATCCGCCCATCGCGGTCCGCCATTTTTTTTATTTTTTTTTTATTTTTTTTGATTTTTTAAATTTTTTTTAAATTTTTTTGGCGCGACAGACGGATCCGCGCATGTGTGGCACGCGCGCGCCAAAAAAATAAAAAAATTAAAAAAAAATAAAAAAATTAAAAAAAAATAAAAAAATTAAAAAAAAATTTAAAAAATTTTAAAAAAAATAAAAATAAAAAAAACAAAATGGTGGCCGGCGGTGCCCGGCGACCCCCGCGAAATGGTCACGCGACCCCAAATGGGGTCGCGACCCCAAGGTTGAGAACCACTGATCTACAGAGACATCGCCCTACCGTACTACTCTAAGACTTCAGATAACTGAGTAGATGGATTTCATTTTGTCTGTGGGGACATCTATTGGTGCATACTGGTGATGCAAACTTGGTTTCTAGCAGACCTAGGCAAGGTAACAATGCCTAATCACGATGAAGTCTTTTGTGCCAGGCTTTGACGCAGAGGTGCAATCTAGAAGGGCTATTCCATCAAAGCTGGAAATCCATGTATCAGAACAAATAAATGATTTGAATTGAAAAAGCTGAATGAAATGTCGCTGACTCAGTCACACAGGCTGGCAGGGATTTTCCATGTGGACAAAGCATTATTTTTTTTCCTGACCAGATTAGGAAAATGGAATTTTCCTAAAAATAGTAAGGATGGGATATAAATAAGAAAATATATAGGCTAATATACGACTAGTCCAAAGCGCCCCAGGAAAATTTCATAGGTGGGAATTTGCCTCATTGCCTTGGGATTCATCAGCCTTCACATCCCCTTTATCTTGGGAAAACTCACCTGTAAATTCACTAGTTAAATCAAAATGAATACATTATTTGAAGATACTAAAGATGAGCCTTATCTACAGTCTTCCTCCCCTGCCGCCATTTTATTAAAGTTTATTGTAAGATAAAATACAGATTTATTTATTTATTTATTTATTCGGATTTGTATGCCGCTCCTCTCCGAAGACTCGGAGCGGAGATAGAAACAAACGCTAGAAAAGTTAAACAAGGAAAAGAGAAAAGTGCAATGAAAAGGAAAGAAAAAACAGCAGTGACTTCCAACTTTGTAGAATACAAAAAATGTTACAACCTCAACCTTATGCTTTACCTCTCTAAATATTTCAAGCCATTTCTATGACAAAAATGTCATGCTAGCCATCAAAACCTAAATCAAAGTTTTATTTTCTCCGTTTCCAGCACAAAGTCCAGAAGCCATTTCCAAATGAAAATAAAACTAGCAAGATTCTTCTCTTTCATTAAAACAGACGATTTTTACCACCTCTGTCCGCTCCATCAGTTTTACCATCCATTTTTCCGTTGTGGGAATTAATGTGTCTTTCTGTCTTTGTGCATATGAGATTCTCGCATATAGTCACCAACTTCCAAACTTTCTTTCAAGTTTTTTATCCATCAGGAATGAAAAGAAAACTTCTGGATTCAGTTTTATGTTTATTTTAAGAATCTTCTGAAGAGTACAGAGAAGAGCAACAAAGATGATCAGGGGACTGGAGGCTAAAGCATATAAGCAACGGTTGCTGGAATTGGGAATGTCCAGTTTAATGAAGAGAAGGACGAGGGGGGACATGATAGCAGTCTTCCAATATCTCAGGGGCTGCCCCAAAGAAGAGGGAGTCAAGCTATTCTCCAAAGCCCCTGAAGGCAGGACGAGAAGCAACGGGTGGAAACTAATCAAGGAGAGAAGCAACCTGGAACAAAGGAAAAATTTCCTATCAGTTAGAACAATTAACCAGTGGAACAACCTGCCTCCAGAAGCTGTGAATGCTCTAACACTGGAGGTTTTAAAGAAGAAACTGGACGGCCATTTGTCTGAAATGGTACAGGGTTTCCTGCCTGAGCAGGGGGTTGGACTAGATGACCTCCAAGGTCCCTTCCAACATGATGATGATGATGATGATGATGATGATGATGATCATGATGATGATGATCATGATCATGATAAAGAACTGATCCCAATACAGGCAGTCCTCATCTTATGACTACAACGCAGTTCAAAATTTCTGCTGCTACCGGTAAGCGAAACAGTTGTTTAATGAGTTTTACCCCATTTTACACCCTTTCTTGCTACAGTTGTTATGTGGATCCCTGCAGTTATTAACTTAGTAACATGGTTGTTAAGTGACTCTGGTTTCCTCCATGGACTTTGCTTGTCAGAAGGTCACAAAAGGGGATCACATGATCCCAGGACACTGCAGCCATTGGTGCCAAGCGTCTGAAGTTTGATAACATGCTGTTGGAGATGCTGCAATGGTCGTAAGGGTGAAAAAATGGGCATAAGTCACTGTTTTCAATGCTGTTGTAACTTCGAGCAATCACTAAGTGAACGGTTGTTAAGTCAAGGGGCTGCTTATATTTCTCTGCTTTATCATAACCCCACCAGAAACGACAAACAGTAGCCTTTTACACTTGCATTTCTAGCCTACCTTTCCCCTGCAGTCTTCCATTTCAACTTTGCAAGTGAGGGGGGGGAAAAAAAAATCACAGACTTAACAGCTTCCTCTCTTAACCAGCAGGAGAAAAACACCCCCAGCCGAGCAAACTGCAGAACTGGTTCATTTCTCAATTTGTTGAAAACCCGACCGAGCTTTCAGACAAGTTTTACTACTTTTATTCTTTTTTTTTAAAATGTCCTGCTTTTTCTTTCTTTCATCCTTTTTACTGGACAAATCTCTCTCTCTCTCTCTCTCTCTCTCTCTCTCTCTCTCTCTCTCTCTCTCTCTCTCTCTCTCACACACACACACACACACACACACACACACACACACACACACACGTAAACAAGGAGCCCCTCCTGCACAAAGTGGGGAGGACCCATCCTTTGCAGATACCTGCACCAACGTTACAAAGACTATTTGCCTTGGGAGACAGCAAAGAGTAGGACCAAAATGTCACTCGTCCGATCCCTTTCGGTCACTTCTCTCAACGGTCTCCCTCAATGGGACAGCGAAGATTTACCGGTAGAAGACCTTCTACTCTTTGAAATCTCCTGGGAAGTCACCAATAAAGGTGGGTGCCCTGTTTTTTTTATTCCCTTCCAAGCTGCTGGAGCAATTGATTTTAGGGGTGTAGCAAAATTATGAATGAAAGACTGGAGGAGAGAGGAGAAAGAGGAGAAGGAGGAGGATGGAGTTACCTATGTAAAGGCAGTTTGCTGAGGGATGCATGGATGTGTGCAACTGCTGGTGCTTGCAGTGAATCTGCTGCACCCATTTTATATAATAATAATAATAATAATAATAGTAGTAGTAGTAGTAGTAGTAATGTTGGAAGGGACCTTGGAGGTCATCTAGTCCAACCCCCTGATCAGGCAGGAAACCCTATACCATTTTGGACAAATGGCTGTCCAGTCTCTTCTTAAAAACTTCCAGTGTTGGAACATTCACATCTTCTGGAGGCAGCTTGTTCCACTGGTTAATTGTTCTAACTGTCAGGAAGTTTCTCCTTAGTTCTAGGTTGCTTCTCTCTTTGGTTAGTTTCCATCCGTTGCTTCTTGTCCTGCCTTCAGGCGCTTTGGAGAATAGCTTGACTCCTGCTTCTTTGGGGGTGGCCCCTGAGATATTGGAACACTGCTATCCTGTCCCCCCTCGTCCTTCTCTTCATTAAACTAGACATACCCAATTCAAACAGCCGTTCCTCATATGCTTTAGCCTCCAGTCCCCTAATCATCTTTGTTGATTAGGGGACTTTATTTATTTGTATCCCAGCTTTATTATTTTTACAAATAAGTCAAGGTGGCAAATGTATCCAATACATGCTCCTCCTTCCATTTTCTCCAAAACAACAGCCCTGTGAGGTGGGTTGGGCTCAGAGAGAGTGACTTGCTCACAGTTACCCAGCTGGCTTTTATGCCTATGGCAGAACTAGAATTCACAGTCTCCTTGTGATTGCCGCAAAATCACATCACCATTTTTTATACTGAAGAGGGAATGTAGAACTCAGTCTCTTCTTGATTTGGCACAAAGTCACTCAGCTGACTTTCGTGCCTAAGGTGGGACTAAAATTCCCAGTATCCTGGCTTCTAGTTTGGTGCCTCAACCACTATAGCAAACTGGCACGATCCATTTGCGCCATCTTGCGCTTGGCTGATCTTGAGAATTACACCTTTGAACAGTGGGAAGTTTTTTCTCCCCTCTGAAATTGTACTTTTGAAATAGTTATGTCAAAAGCACTAGTTCTGAATCTGTTGCAGTTTTGGTGTCAAATGTGTCATTCTTTGCTTTCCTTTTTTCCCCCTCTGAATTAAACCAAACGATCATACCTATTCTTAGGAATGAAATCTAGAGAATACTTAAATATTTTAGGATTCTATTCCTGTTTTTTTCCTATATTCTAGCTCTTGATTATAGGAAAATGGATGGTGAAAAATGATCTGAAGTGCTCTCTGCCTAGTTATTTCCATGTACTTTATCCCAGCCTTTTAATTATATTTGGCAAGATTTCCATGGCAATACCGTGTTTTTTGTTATAATGTCCGCACACTGGCAATCCAATATATTTGTCAATCTTTTCAAGCATGGCAGATATCCCATAGTTAATCCACTCAGTATGGCAGCCCGAACAATTCTGAATCACTATTTTTATTGAAGTCTTTGGAGATCTTTCCATAAAAATGTGGGCAGCTCCTGCAGGTTTCTTGGGTGCACTGACACAGATGTTGGCTGTGAAACACCTCTACTCACATTTTATGTTGTGCGCGTGTGGTAGACTCTAATGAGGACCTATGAGAGGGCAGAGGTCCACAACCTATGGGCCATGGCTCACTACTGCCGCTGGGCTGCGTGAGTGGCTGGCATGTCCACAAGCTCACCCCCTGCTCTTGCATGGCACTAAGTGACCCCCGAGCCTCTCGCTAGCTCTAGCCAAGCCATGAGCTGCATGCCTGTGCTAGCAGTCCCATTTGCGGAGCATGCATGCTCACAGCCCCATTCGTGCAAATGCACATGCAGCCACATTTGTATATGTGCGCGTGCACGCGTAAAGCTGCCTGTCCCTCCCTTTCCCACTGGGCCGCCAATCCAGAAAGGTCAGCGACCCCTGTGATAGGGCATTTCTTAATCCCCCTTTTTGCCAATTCAACTCATGATTTTGTGATATAAAAAAAGTGACCGCTCGGAGTAAATTTCCCCAATCCATGTAGCTCTTCTCCCCACATCTGTTGGTATTTGTTATCCTGCTAAGGATATAATGTAAAATCTTTATTTATCTATATGCTGCCGGGGCCTAGGGGAAGGGCCTTCTCTGTTACGGCCCCGGCCCTCTGGAATCAACTCCCCCGGGAGATCCGTATCGCCCCCACCCTCTCCGCCTTTTGTAAACTCCTTAAGACACATCTCTGCCGACAGGCCTGGGGCGGTTGACATCTTGCCCCTAGGCAGTGTATGTTTGTGTGTACGTTTGCTGAATGAATGGTTTCTTAATTTAGGGGTTCTCTTTTTTTATATATGTATTTTTTTATATATGTATTATGTAGTTTTTTATATTGGATTTCTATTTATGCTGTGAGCCGCCCTGAGTTCCTGGAATAGGGCGGCATAGAAATTTAATTAATTAATTAATTAATTAATTAATTAATTAATAATAATAATAATAATAATATTTTTTAAAAAAACCCAAGGCAGCAGACATATCGAATACTCCTTCCTCATAACAGCAACCTTGTGAGGTGGGTTAGCTGAGAGAGAATGACGGATCCAAAGTCACCCAACTTGATATCATGCCTAAGGCGGGACTGGAACTCACAGTCTCCTGCTGATTGGCCCAATGTCATTCAGCTGGCCTTCATACCTAAGGCAGGACTAGAACTTACCGTCTCCTGCTGATTGGCCCAACGTCATCCAGCCCCTTTCATGCCGGAGATGGGACTAGAACTCACAATCTCCCAGGTTCTAGTATGGTAGCTTAAACGCTTGGCCAAACCACCTCTCAAAATCTTTTCCATTTTCAGAACTGTTCTTTCATTTCCACCATGGCTCTAAGTCAAACGAATAAAGGAGGGTGTTGTACCCCATAATTTAAATTAATTTATTAGCAAACCAGTGCTGCCTTTAGAAATTGCTCACTCCCGTCAAAACTGGAAAGAATGTTGTAGTGTGTCCCCCTTCAGAAATGGTTGGGCAATGTCTGTTTGTTCTTCTCCTAAACTCAAAGTGCCACGGTTTCATTTTTAATCCATATATAGTAGGGGTGGCCAAATTGATGGCCTTGACTCAGTTTCAGTTTGCTGCAAGCCATCTGTCCAACTAGCTACAGTGATTTTTGGTCATCTCCCTGGCAGTCTGGTGGAGAAGAGGAAGGAAGGAAGGAAGGAAGGAAGGAAGGAAGGAAGGAAGGAAGGAAGGAAGGAAGGAAGGAAGGAAGGAAGGAGGGAGGGAGGGAGGGGTTAGGACAAGGGAGGGAGGGACATAGGAACAGATGGAGGGAGGAGATTAGAAGAAGGAAGAAGGGAGGGAGGGAGGGAGGAGGTTAGAGAAGGGAGGGTGCGAGGGACAGAGGAATGGATGGATGGAGGGAGGAGATTAGGAGAAGGAAGGAAGGAAAGAAGGAAGAAAGGAAGGAGGGAGAGAGAGAGAGAGGGAGGAAGGAAGTTAGTAGAAGGAAGGGGGGAGAGAGGGAGGGAAGGAAGGAAGGAGGGAGGGAGGGAGGAAGTTTGTAGAAGGGAGGGAGGGAAGAAGAAAGTTAGGAGAAGGGAGGGAGAGAGGGAGTGAAGGGAAGGAAGGAAGGAAGGAAGGAAGGAAGGAAGGAAGGAAGGAAAGAAGGAAGGGCACAAGTCTTCAAATAGCCAGGATTGAGAAAACATAGTTTTATTGTATTTATTGGAAGTCATCTAGCCATTGGAAGCTATGTAGAATGGCTAGCCATGAGAACATACTTGTTTGCAAATAAAGGCACAAATTAATGCAGATCAGGTAACCCGGACCAAATTACCGTAAAGCTCTCCTGCCCTGGACGAACTCATTACTTTCAAAGTATGTCCTTAATATATTTTCCTCTACTTTGTCTTCTTCCTTGTAGAGGATGACTTAGCCCTGGACTGAAATGGATGTTTGGTGTTTGTTGACATTCCTCCAGACATGTTGATTTGCCATTAGGAACAAACCTCTTCCTGCTATAATAACAGAAATGAGTTACTGATGAGTAAATCAGTAACTTCACCTGTCAGCTCCCTGTATGGCTAAAGATAAAAGGAAACTGAGACGGGAGAGTGTCTTGCAATCCCAGAGATCTAATCTCTGGTGAGGCAAATAGTAGGCCGGCCTTTGAAATCAGCCGAAAATTTGGGAGTTAATATTGTCCTCAAAGGAAAACCGCTCTCACCCTCCTGCAAACTCACTTCCTTTCTGGATGAAAAAAGTCTTTACAGATGGTGAAGCCTTTGGATTGTGAGCTGTTTATATACAGAGAGTCCTCGACTTACAACAGCTCCCTGAGTGGCCATTCAAAGTTACAACAGCCCTGAAAAAAGGGACCATTTTTCACAGCTAACGACCGTTGCAGCCTCGCCAGGCTTTACATTCGGATGCTTGACAGCTGACTCACCTTTATGACGGTCGCAGCATCCCAGGGTCACGTGACCCTCCCTCCCCCTCTGGTGACCTTTTGATAAGCAAAGTCAAGGGGAAAACTAGAGTCCCTTAACAACCATGTTACTAACTTAACAACTTGCAGAGATTCACTTAACCCAGGGGT
Source organism: Bothrops alternatus (assembly GCA_034064705.1). Classification (NCBI taxonomy): domain Eukaryota; kingdom Metazoa; phylum Chordata; class Lepidosauria; order Squamata; family Viperidae; genus Bothrops; species Bothrops alternatus. The sequence goes on along the minus strand of JARGCV010000146.1, from coordinate 496,039 downwards.
TCTCAACCTTGGCAACTTTAAGACTTGTGGACTTCAATTCCCAGAATTCCTCAGCCAGCTTTGCTGGCTGAGGAATTCTGGGAGTTGAAGTCCACAAGTCTTCAAGTTGCCAAGGTTGAGAACCCCTGACTTAACCGGTGTGGCAAGATAAAACTGTAAAATGGGGCAAAACTCACTTAACAAATTTTTCACCTAGCAACGTAAATTTTGGGCTCCGTTGTGGTCGTAAGTTGAGGACCGCCTGTAGACTGAACAGGAATCCGACAGGTAACTGCATTAATTGCTTAAAACAGCAACACCAGCCTATCATATCCTGTTGTGAAATTTTTAAAAAAAATCACCGATTGGCTGGTTCATACAACATATTTAACTTGGTTCCATTCCCTGCATTGGTGTGATGCTCTGAACTCTAAACTGATCAAATTACGCAAGTGTGTGTTCAACACACAAAATAACCAATATTAAACCTAATTGAGGTTAGGGTGTGGTGGGCACAGGGTCTCTAGGTCTTTAACTCACCTGGTTGAAATAGGAAAAGGTGACCGGGTGAAGCCTGTTAACACCAGGAAGTCAAGTTATGTAAAGTATCAGAATTCATTTTGGAGAAGATAAAAGAAAGAAAAAAAAGGAAATAAAGGAAAAAAAGGAAATAAAGAAAAAAAAATGAACTCCTGGCACTGGGTTTTGCTAATTTCTAGCGTCAGTTGTTACAGAAAGCACTAGTACTTGCTAAATTGTTAGGTAAAAAGATGAGGCTTGTAATTCTATTCTGTGCTTTTGTTGTTGTTAGTTGCGAAGTCGTGTCCGACCCATCGCACCCCATGGACCACATTCCTCCAGGCCTTCCTGTCCTCTACCATCTTCTGGAGTCCATTGAAGCTCAGGCCTACTGCTTCAGGGACTCCATCCAGCCACTTCATTCTCTGTCGTCCCCTTCTTCTCTTGCCCTCTATCTTTCCCAGCATTAGGCTCTTCTCCAGTGAGTCCTTCCTTCTCATTAGGTGGCCAAAGTACTTGAGTTTCAGCTTCAGGATCTGGCCTTCTAAAGAGCAGTTGGGGTTGATCTCCTCTAGGACCGACCGGTTTGATCGCCTTGCAGTCCAGGGGACTCGCAGGAGTCTTCTCCAGCACCATAGTTCAAAGGCCTCCATTCTTTGGCCCTCAGCCTCTCTTATGGTCCAACTTTCACAGCCATACATTGCAACTGGGACCTTTTGTTGGCAGGGTGATGTCTCTGTGCTCTGAAAAAAAGTTGCAAAAACCAGTGTTGTTTCCTTTTTCTTTCCCTTTTATACCTACACTTTTCTTCTCCCTTTCTTTCCTTTCTCCCTTTTCCCATCATCGTTATTTTCATTTGCACATTATGATAATTTTAATAAAAAAAAATTGGAGGAAAAAAACCCCCCATATATAGGATGCAGAAGGGAAGATGGTTTGTTTATCCATATTTTAAATAGAGAGGAGAGGTGATATTTACCGTACGAAGCCTGGAGAGGAGTCCATAAAGATCTCGGTATTGTCCTAATAATCAAATTTACTGCAAATATCTGCAATTCCAAAATTGGGGTTTTTACACGCTCTGCTGAGCAAGGTGCTTTTTGCAACTATTCCAAATCAACTTTTGCCAAAGGCCCCCCCCCCATGAAACCACAGAGCTAGCAGGGATGATAGGAGGTGACAGGGAACCTCTTTGGCTCTTAAGTTGTCTCTCTCCACACCCAACACAAACTATGCAATAAAAAGCATCGCTGCTTCTTCAGAGGTGTCTTTCCTCCTGGTGAGCTGCCAGTTTTTCAAGTGTCTCAGCAGGCACATTCCTGCCCTGTGAAAAGATATTCATTTTTCCTTTGTTTGCACACTCTAAACAAAGACAAATTGGTGTGGAGAGATTTGGGGGAGGGGGGGCAAGGGGTTGGGGAAAACCCACCCATTGTTTTAGCATATTGTGCGAATGAAGCAATCACACGGAATTATACAGAGCAGCGATTTGGTAACTTTAAGTCGTGAGGATTTCAACTTCAAGAATTCCGCAGCCGGAACTTTTTTCTTCCAAAAAAAAAAAACGGCAAAAAATTCCAAGTACATTTGAGTTGTTTCATTGAGTTATTCTATAATATAATTTTATTAAAACTGAAAAAAAAAACTGTTTTTTTTCAAAGGGACGGAGGGAGGGAAGGAAGGATATAAAGAGGGAGAGAGGGAGGAAGAATAAGAAAGAAAAAAGAAAGAAAAGAAAAGAAAGAAAAAGAAAGAAAGAGGGAGGGAAGGAAGGAAGGAAGGAAGGAAGGGGGTTAGGAGAAGGGAGGGAGGGACATAGGAACAGACGGAGGGAGGAGATTAGGAGAAGGAAGGAAGGAAGGAAGGAAGGAAGGAAGGAAGGAAGGAGGGAGGGAGGGAGGGAGGGAGGGAGGGGGAGGGGGAGAGTTAGGAGAAGGGAGGGAGGGACATGGGAACAGATGGAGGGAGGAGATTAGGAGAAGGAAGGGAGGGAGGAAGGAAAGAAGGAAGGAGGGAGGGAGGGGAAGGGAGAGAGGGAGGGGGTTAGGAGAAGGGAGGGAGTGAATGACATAGGAACAGACGGAGGGAGAAGATTAGAAGGAAGGGAGAGGGAGGGAGGGAGGAAGGAAGGAAGAAAGGAAGGAGGGAGGGAGGAGAAGGGAGGGAGGGGTTAGGAGAAGGGAGGGAGTGAAGGACATAGGAACAGATGGAGAGAGGAGATTAGGAGAAGGGAGGGAGGGAGGGTATTAGGAGAAGGGAGGGAGGGATATAGGAACAAACGGAGGGAGGAGATTAGGAGAAGGAAGGAAGAAAGGAAGGAAGGAAGGAAGGAGGGAGGGAGGGGGAGGGAGAGAGTTAGGAGAAGGGAGGGAGGGACATAGGAACAGATTGAGGGAGGAGATTAGGAGAAGGAAGGGAGGGAGGGAGGAAAGAAGGAAGGGAGGGAGGGAGGAAAGAAGGAAGGAGGGAGGGAGGGGGAGGGAGGGAGGAGAAGGGAGGGAGGGACATAGGAACAGACGGGAGGGAGGAGATTAGGAGAAGGGAGGGAGGGGGTTAGGAGAAGGAAGGGAGGGAGGGAGGAAGGAAGGAAAGAAGGAAGAAGGGAGGGAGGGGGAGGGAGGGGGTTAGGAGAAGGGAGGGAGGGACATAGGAACAGACGGGAGGGAGGAGATTAGGAGAAGGGAGGGAGGGGGTTAGGAGAAGGAAGGGAGGGAGGGAGGGAGGAAGGAAGGAAGATGACTGTACTTTTAGAATTTACATCTTTCCTGCTTTTGTTGTAGTCGGTGGCATCTGCACGGTGATCCAGACAAAAGCCAAAACTACGTTAGAAGAATGGGGGGAAAATTACTTTCTCCTTGGCCCTTATTTCGAGCACAATGTAAAGACACAAGTAGAACTTTGTGAACCTCCCAATGCAGCAGTGAAGAAAGCCATGGATGTGATAAAAGCCAATGGGTATCAGGTAAAAGAATTTTCCTCTAGAAAATTTAAACGTTTTTAAAAAGTCTAAGAGAGTTGAAAAGAGTTATTATTGGGGTCACAAAGTCCTTCTCCTCTGTTCACATCAATACATAAACAAAGAAATCCAAATTATTATTATTATTATTATTATTATTATTATTATTATTATTATTATTATTATTATTATTATTATTATTATTATTATTATTATTATGTAAGAGATGGCAAACTAATCTCTGCTGGAATAGGTCCAAATACTTCAAATTCATTTGGAATTTTTTGTTACTCTTTGGTAAAAAGGTTGCCCTCATTCTTGAGGTCCAACATTATTTCTTCGGGTGAATAAATGGACTTTCAGGTCATTGACTGGCTCAATTATTACTGGCCCAGCAGTTAAGCCAGTAGTTCTCAACCTTTTTAATGCCACGACCCCCAGCCGGTCGTAAGTCAAGGACTACCTGTATTTCCCTGCCCAGGAGCGCCGCGCATGCGTGGTGCCGCCCCCTGCGCCGGCCAAGGCATAGCTGGCAAGGGGCAGCGACGGCGCAGGGCGACCACTGGCTGGGCCACAGCTGGCCCAGCCCAAGGGAGGTAAGGCACCCGCCGGGCCCCACGCATGCCAGCAACCCTCCCTGCGCCCGCCGGCCTCCCACCCCTGGCCCTCTTTTACTTACATTTGTAGTAGTTGCTCAGCAGGGAGGGGTGGAAACTTCCGGAGAGCTCGCCTTCGCTGCAGACAACTTGCAGCACCGTTTGCAGACTGGGACTTTTGGCGGGCTCAGCAGGGCAGAGACAGCCTGGACAATTCCTATTGGCTTTTGAAAGCCAATAGAATTAGATTCTATTCAAGAGAGTCTATTCTATTGGCTTTCAAAAGTCAATAGAATAAGAGGGAGTAGCACAGCTAAGGAAAAGGGGGGGAAATGGCGGACTGCATTGTTTGGCGACCCCAGTGAAATGGTTGTTCGCCCCCAAATGGGGTCACAACTCACAGGTTGAGAACCGCTGAGTTAAGCGATGTTAACCAAAATAAAGGTAGTCCTCATATTATGGCTGCAATGGGATCTGCCCATCATGGTCATAACTCATGATGCTTGTGAAGCAGATCAGTCAATTTGGCTAACCTTTTTTAGTGCTATTCATCCATCCATCCATCCATTTTCTATGGCTGTCCAATTCAACCAAGTGACTCTGGGAAAGCTTACAAGGCTAACATTGTAAAATAATGAAAACAATTTAAAAGACATTAAAACAATAAAAACATCCCCCAAAATAGCAGCCGTTATGCAAATCATTGAAGTTGTTAATGAATCACCATGGTCGTTAAGCACATCCATAGTCATTAAGTGAATGCTGCAATCGTTAAGCCAACTGATGGTTCGCTATGATCGTGGGTTTGCTAAAAAAAAATGGAAGTAAATGACAGTGTTCGGTAAAATTATCGTGAAACACGGTACTGCTATTCATTACAATTCATCCCAAATCCTTGTGTTGGCCTCGGTAAATTCTTAATTGCCAAGATGAAGTCATTGAATTAAAGCAGAGGTCCCCAACCCCCGGGTTGTGGACCTGTACCAGGCCGTGGCATGCCAGCGACTGGTCTGCACAAACAAGCAAAGCCCCATCCACAAGATGCAGGCAGCACACAAAAGCACACCCCCTACGGTCCACGGAAAAACCTCTCTCCACGGAACCGGAAACCTAGTGCCCCAAAGGTTGGGGACTTCTGAATTAAAGAACTGATTATATCCCCTGACTTGTATTGTTGAGCAATGAGTGTGGGCTGTGACATCCCATGGTTTGCCCTATTTCTTCTGCCTCCCTTTAACAGGTCCATTTCGGGAGATGGCTGATTGAAGGAAGCCCATATGTGGTGTTGTTCGATATAGCATCAGCAGCTTGGAATCTGGATAGATGGAAAGGGGAATTCTGGGACGCCGGCCATATTGGAATTCCTTACCATGACAGAGAAGCAAATGATGTTCTTATCTTCGGATCGCTAATTGCCTGGTTTTTGAAAGAGGTGCTGTCTTTGGAGCTGAACTCCTCATCTATCTTTCTACCTGGAAGGGTCTACCTGCAGACCAGGGGTAGGCAACCATGGCTCTTTTATGACTCGTGGACTTCAACTCCCAGAATTCCTGAGCCAGCCATGCTGAGGGGAAAGGGAGAGGTTTCCATGCTGAACCATGCTGGCTCAGGAATTCTGGGAGTTGAAGAGCCAAGGTTGCCTACCCCTGTTGTAGACCATCACCTCTAGTGCTCTGGTAGCCTCTGATGCTTGTGGCCAAGTGAGCATCCAGCCTGCCAGATCAAGAGGGAAATCCCCAAGTAGCTCCTAGAATCCCTCTGGATTCAGAAAAATCTCTGGAGTGGACTTTGACCCCTCTTCCTTTGATAAAGGAAGGTAGAGTTGTCCTTGGAGGAAGATAGGAAAGAGCCATCAGGAAGGAATTTGGATAATGAATTGTATGAACCAGAGATAAAAGAAAGCATGAAGAGCAAACAAAATTAAGACAGGGTTATTCTGAGTTCCTTTCTTACACTTCTTTCTATCTCTTGACTTGGTGATCTCTTGCTCAAGTCTCTCCTTCACGACATGTCCATTTATTTATTTATTTATTTATTTATTTAATTTTATTTATATGCCGCCCCTCTCCCAAGACTCAGGGCGGCTCACAACAACAAAACAATTTAAAAACACAATTAATTTAAAAAATTAAAAATTAATTCCATTCACACAACATACAAGCACATTCAACTCACAGCCACTGATGGCGGGACACTCTTAGGGCCCAGGGGCAGAGCACAGCTCATATGCCCCAAGCTTGTCGGCATAGATGTGTCTTCAGCACTTTCCGGAAAGCTAGGAGGAAGGAAGCAGTACGAACCTCTGAGGGAAGCTGGTTCCAGAGGGCTGGGGCAGCAACGGAGAAGGCCCTTGCCCTAGGCCCCGCCAGATGACATTGTCTAACAGGCGGGACCCGTAGGAGGCCAACCCTATGCGCCCTAACCGGTCGCTGGGATTCATGGGGCAGAAGACGGTCCCGCAAGTATCCTGGTCCATTGCCATAAAGGGCTTTATAGGTCACAACCAACATGGAATTTTCATACTTGCCCCATGATTACTTTTAAATTCTTTCACAGCAACAATCCTCATTCAAACCAAGAAATGATCTATCTCAGAGGTCTCCAACCCCTGGTCCGTGGACCAGTACCGGGCCATGGCATACCAGCAACTGGTCCGCACACACAAGGAAAGCTCCATCCACAGGATGCAGGCAGCACACAAAACCAGGCCCCCTCTGGTCTGCGGAAAAATCTCTCTCCATGTAACCGGTCCCTGGTGACCAAAAGGTTGGGGGCCTCTGATCTATCTAACCACGCGAAGGGCTGGTGGCAATCCTTCACTGATTTGATTGGATTTTTATCCTGCTCTTGATTTGGGTGAACTCAAGACAGCTCCTATTTTCCCCACAATAACCTTGTGGAGTGGTTTGGGCTGAGAGAGAGTGACTGGCCTCAAATTACCCAACTAACTTTCTTTCTTTTTTTTTTATAATAATTTTTTATTTTTCCAAACTCTCCCCCATACATATACCGTAATATTTATCAGATGTTTACATTGTTTTTACATTCATATCTAAGATACTTTTAATAAAATGAAATAAATACATACACATGACTTTTGGTGTTGCTCGCCCATTTCCCCTTTCACTGTATCCACACTCCTTCTTCTCTACCTTCTTTCTCCCTTTCTTCTCTTCCCTACTTCCCTCTTCTTCCTCTCCTCTTCTCTTCCTAACTAACTTTCTGATATTAGGACTAGAACTTGTGATCTTCTGGCTTCTAATCCAGCATCTTAGCAAACACACTGCATTGACTCCGGTCTGATCACATGTCAACTGTCCTGAGACAGATCTGATGCAGGATGTACTTAGTCATATGTAAGTTGTTACTCAGTACTAGCCTGTGTTTGTCATGGAGGCCATGAAAACCTGGACCTTCCATGAGCCGGTTTCCAGGCTGTGGTGACTGAAATTTCCTGACTCCCCAACAAACAAGGAACTGCAAACCCCAGCAGCAGCAGCCAAAGACAAAACCTCCATGTACAATGAAGCTTTAAGTACTAGCTGGTGGGCTTTGTTTGATACGGTAGCATTGACCCTAGTTATTGGCTTAGCTAATCCAGATTTCCCACAATTCCATGGAGGGATGAAACCTAGGAGACCTTACGGGAAAACTAAAATGGCTGCTTAGATCTTGGGTGATGATGGTGAGTGGATTGTTGTCAATCTTTCACCATCAGGATCAATGACTTCCTGGCAATAAATGACAGGTCTCTGCCCTTTAACAATGCCTAAACCTTCCTGTGTGTGTGTGTAAATTCTAGCAAAAGGAAGCTTGAATAAACAGAGGAAGTACATATTCAGTGCTCAGAGTCACTCAGTCACTAAATTAACCCATGTTCTGATGTACGTTATTGCAGGGGTCCTCAACCTTGGCAACTTTAAGACTTGTGGACTTCAACTCCCAGAATTCCTCAGACAGGTTTAGACAAAAGATATATCCACGTCCTCTCTTTCTTGCACACATCACCCGCTCTTACATAAAGAGATTTTATCTGAGGTGACTTCTTTTCTTCCTAAATATCTATGGGGATTCTCAATCATCCAGGTCATGGTTGTTCCAAAGGTGCTTTCCCAGAAGGCAAGTGGACTTTCTTGGGGAGGTGGGGGGGGTTTCCTTGAAAACATTTCACTTCTCATCCAAGAAGCTGCTTCAGTTCTAACCAGTTGTGTAACTGAACTGGTAACAGAACTGAAGAAGCTTCTTGGATGAGAAGCGAAATGCTTTCAAAGCAAAATAGCAATAAAGTCCACTTGCCTTTTGGGAAAGCATCTGTGGGGTTTTTTCCCCTAGGTACACACACACACACACACACACACACACACACACACACACACACACACACACATTCTTGCAGGGGTCTTCAAACTTGGCCCTTTTATGACTTGAGGACTTCAACTCCCAGAATTCCTCAGCCAGCGTGCCACAAGTCATAAAGTCAGCCAGCGTGCCACAAGTCCACAAGTCATAAAATGGCCAAGTTTGAAGACCCCTGTCTTAAATCTAACAAACAAAATGGAGGCTGGCTGAGGAATTCTGGGAATTGAAGTCCACAAGTCATAAAAGGGCCAAGTTGGAAGACCCCTGTCTTAAATCTAACAAACAAAATGGAGGCTGGCTGAGGAATTCTGGGAGTTGAAGTCCACCAGTCATAAAAGGGCCAAGTTGGAAGACCCCTGTCTTAAATCTAACAAACAAAATGGAGGCTGGCTGAGGAATTCTGGGAGTTGAAGTCCACAAGTCATAAAAGGGCCAAGTTTGAAGACCCCTACATTCTTGGATCTCTTGATGGGATATATAGTTAATGAAATGCTAGGCTTTGCCTATCCCTATAATGCATATATATTCTAAATAAATCTTCCTATTGTAAAACGGCTCCACTAATCACCGCTCTGATTATAAAATTCCCAGTCTCAGGAATGCACCTTGCCCAGACAGAATCAACTGAATCATTAAATAACCACAGAATTCACTCAAAGATCTAAGGCCTTTTCTTCCCATCCAGCAGGAGGTTGGACTACGAGACCTCCAAGGCAGTGGTGGGATTCAGCTGGTTCACACCACTTCGGCAGAACCGGTAGCTAATTTTTTGTTGCCCAGGCCCAGAACGGACTTCCGGAAGCGGCATCCACACAGAGAACCGGTTGTTTACATATTTGAATCCCATCACTGCTCCAAGGTCCCTCCCAACTCTTATCGTTCGATGTTCGTCCCCCAACAAACTAAGTTGAAAATGAATTACTGTACTTTTAACACAACTGAGCAAATGAACCACGAGGATTTTTTTAACTGACTTGGTTATTGATATTGCAAGTGCCCAGCTGTTGCATCTTTGTTCTCTTCCCTCTTTCAATTTGGAGACTGCTGAGAGGTAAAAGTTAGTAAGGGATATAATAAGTTCCCCCTGTTTCTCTCTCTTTACAGCTTGCCGGTCAGTTTGAAGAGAAGCCCAATGTTATAGCTCACTTCCATGAATGGCAGACTGGCCCTGGCCTCATCCTGTGCCGGTCCAGGAAGATTCCAGTTGCTACCATTTTCACAACACATGCAACCCTGTTAGGAAGGTACCTCTGTGCAGCCAGCATAGATTTCTACAATCATTTGGATCAGGTGAGGAAACGTGGCTTGTCTTTGTCACTCTTCTCGCCGGTATGATTCTACAAACACTCTTGGTGTAATGGTACATGGGAATGATCTTGGGAGATAGGGGGGGGGGGAAGCCTTAATTGATCTGATAAAGCAGGTCTTCTGAACCCAGCCGTGACATTCTTACTGGAATGTATTAAACAGTTTTGATTAGAGCAGCTTTAAAATTGAGCATCTTTTGCTCCCAAGTATAACAGGCCAAGAGCTGTGATGGCGCAGTGGTTAGAATGCAGTACTGCAGGCTACTTCTCCTGACTGCTGGCTGCTGGCTGCCAGCAGTATTGCAGGCAAACTCTGCCAGCAGTCTGGCAGTTCGATCCTGACTGGCTCAAGGTCGACTCAGCCTTTCATCCATCTGAGGTCGGTAAAATGAGGGCCCAGATTGTTGGGGGCAATAGGCTGACCCTGTAAACCACTTAGAGAGGGCTGTAAAGCACTGTGAAGCGGTATATAAGTCTACGTGCTATTTTTATTGCTATCGCTATAACGACATGTGGAAATGACTATGGAAGACAGGGACAGGAGCATGGGAGAGAGATGGTGCCTAGGGAACAGTCAGATCAGAAAGGGCATCGCCTGCAGCTGCATCATGGGTGAAGAAAGAGACTCAGAAGAGACACTGCTCAAGTCTCAGACTGTAATAGAGGCAGTGAGAGACTTGCCAGGGAAACCAGACAGGAAATACAGCCAGATATGTTAATTCTATTAGTCAGATAAGAGAGGGCTTAGTCTGCAGTTGTATAAATGGGTGGAGAAAAAGGGACAGAAAGGACCTTCTCTCTGGGTTCCCAAGCTGTAAATGAGACAGCGCCAGATTCGTACTTTCAAACTTGTAAGATTTTGTTAATGTAGCTTTAAAGTAGAATTAGCTTTGAAAGCCGTGAAGTTTTGATCAGTGTCTTGGTGAGGGTGAGTGGGACCCCCTCATCCCATCGCATAGGGCAGTGGTGGCGAAACTATGGCACGTGTGCCAGAGGCGGGACTCAGAGCCCTCTTTGTGGGCACGTGTGCCATGCCCTGGAGATGGCAACCGTCCCTCTTTAACCAGCTGCCTGAGATCCCACATGGCTGGATGCATCCCAGCATGACTGGTTTCCCTCCCCCCCGTCCCGTCCCTCCTGGCCTCACATGGTCTCCTTTTCCCAGGCACGACCCACTCCTCAGCTGTCGGCCAGCAGTCCAGCTCAGAGGCGGCTTCTCTGAACTACTGGTGGCGGGCTGCGGAGCCTCAGAGTGCGCTGGTCAAGGAGCCGGCAGGCTGTGGCTGCTGACAGACACCATCGGCCCCCTTGCGCTCACTGACCTCTGTGTGTGGGGGCCGATGGTGTCAGGCAGCAGCTGCCCCAGCCCCTGCCTCTCCTGGCACTCCTGCCCTGCCTCGCCTCGCCTCACCCTGCAGGACGAGCCTCCTGCCCACCTGCCCACCGCCCCACCTGCCAGATACCCCCTGGATCTCCCCCAATCCTGCCTGGCCCCCACAGGTGTCCCTCCCCATGAGCAGCATCGAGGTGACCATGCTCACTTTGGTCACATCCACCCAGTCTGCCATGACCACCATAGCCACATCCACCCAGTGGGCCACTTCCCACCAGGCACCCAGATATAAATAAGTGGTTTTTGGATGCAGTTTGGGCACTTGGTCTCTAAAAGGTTCGCCATCACTGGCATAGGGTCTATCATGCTTCCATCTTTTATAGTAATTTTAGTGTTTAATTGTTAGGATTGTCCATAGTCATTGGGAGTCAGATGGGTTATACATGTTTAATAAAATTCTTGTTGTTATTATGGTTTGAAAGAATGTCAACTTTCCACCAAGGTGATGTCCCATTGACCTACTGGACAAAAATTAATCTATTCCCAAGACCAATGCCAGTAGATTCCATCAGTAAACAAGTCCGTGCCAAAATGGCAATTCTACATAGTGACATCATCATGCAAATATCATTGTCCTGATGTCTGTTGCAGGTCCTTAAGGGCAGTATTTACATAATGGTGTTGTTACAGATATTTCTTAGTTGCCTCTCCCTGCCCTGCAGCAGTGTTCCAATAACTGAGGGGCTGCCCCAAAGAAGAGGGGGTCAACCTATTCTCCAAAGCCCCTGAAGGCAGGACAAGAAGCAACAGATGGAAACTCATCAAGGAGAGAAGCAACCTAGAACTGAGGAGAAACTTCCTGACAGTGAGGACAATCAAGCCGTGGAAAGGCTTGCATTCAGAAACTGTGGGTGCTCCATCACTGGAGGCTTTCAAGAAGAGATTGGGCAACTTTTTGTCTGAAATGGTATAGGGCAGCGGTTCTCAACCTTTTTCGGGGCTCGACCCCGGCCTGCGCCGCGCAAGCGTGGCTCGACCCCGGCCCCCATCGCGCATGCGCGGCACGACGGGGCGCATCGCGCATGCATGGTGCGACAGCCCACATGGCAAAGAGGGAAAAATGGCCGACCCCCCCCAAAAAATGGCTGACCCAAAAAAAATGGCAGGCCCACATCGCGCATGCGTGGTGCGATGGCCCGCATGGCAAAGGGGAAAAAAATGGCCGACCAAAAAAAATGGCCGACCAAAAAAAATGGCGGACTGCAGTGTTTGGCGACCCCCATGAAATGGTCGTTCGACCCCAAATGGGGTCGTGACCCACAGGTTGAGAACCGCTGGTATAGGGTCTCCTATTTGAGCAGGGGGTTGGACTAGAAGATCTCCAAGGCCCCTTTCAACTCTGTTATTCTATTATTCGGTCCTGACTCCTGCCGTCAACTCTAATGCTTACTTACAAGGGTAGGAGTACTGTTTGAAAACTTCCTTCATCTGTGATTTTTCCCTTCCATTTAACAGTTCGATATAGATAAAGAAGCAGGGGAAAGGCAGATATACCACAGGTACTGCATGGAGCGGGCATCTGTGCATTGTGCCCATGTCTTCACCACAGTCTCTCAAATAACAGCCATAGAAGCGGAGCACATGTTGAAGAGAGCAACTGGTAAGCGCCATCTTTCTCACAGCATACAGGATAGGATAGGATAGGATAGGATAGGACAGGATATCTTTATTGTCATTGTGTAACTCACAACAAAATTAAGTGCTGTCCACAGTGCACACTACTCACAAGTGAAAACCACAAATAAGAACACACATTATATACACAAATCTTTCACATTCTATTCATCGTTGCGCTGTCCCTAATATTGCACTTCAATGTTGCACTATATACTGTGATATTTAATATGGTTTGGGATAAAAACTATTTTTCACCCTTTTTGTCTTTGTTTTTATTATCCTGTACCATCTGCCAGATGGTAACAGTTCAAAAAAAGAATGTCCGGGATGAGATGAGTCATTGAGAATGTTTTGAGCTTTCCTAGGACAACGGGAACTGTACAGTTCATCCTGGGGGGGGGGGAGAAGAGGGCAGCCAATAATCCTCTGGGTGATGGTAATGACCCTCTGGAGCTCTTTCCTACCTGCTACTGTGCAGTTGGCAAACCACACACAAATGCCATAGGTTAGAATGCTCTCGATGGAGCAACGGAAGAAGGTCACCAGCAGTTTTTCATTCAGTTGTTGTTTCCTGACAACTGGAAACAACAGTTGTCAGGCTGGCCTTCTTAACCAAACTTGACCTTCTTAACCAATGCTCTAACACAGTGGTTCTCAACCTGTGGGTCGCGACCCCATTTGGGGTCGAACGACGATTTCACGGGGCTCGCCAAACACCACAGTCCGTCATTTTTTTTAGTCGGCCATTTTTTTTGGGTCGGCCATTTTTTCCCCTTTGCCATGCGGGCCATCGCACCGCGCATGCGCGATGCGGGCCCGCCATTTTTTGGGGGGGGTCGGCCATTTTTTGGGGGGGGTTGGCCATTTTTTTTGGTCAGCCATTTTTTCCCCTTTGCCATGCGGACCGTCGCACCGCGCATGCATGATGTGGGCCCGCCATTTTTTTTTGGTCGGCCATTTTTTTTAATTTTTTTTGCTCGGCCATTTTTTGGGGGGGGACGGGGTCGCGCCGTGCTTGCGCGGTGCAGGCCAGGGTTGAGCCCCGGAAAAGGTTGAGAACCGCTGCTCTAACATGAGCACAGAAACCTATTCTCAAAGATATTTCTTTAATGGTGAGAACAAGAGGAGCCTAACCATGAAAGAGTAATGTTGAAATCCTGAGGTTGGTTGTTTTCTTGCAGATGTTTCATTATCCAGGGCTGATGTTGTTACCTAGTTTGGGTAATGAAAAGTCTGCAAGAAAACAATCAACCTCAGAGAGCACCAAGGACTCCTCCTTCCAACCCTTCAGTAAAAGAAGACCTTAGGATTTCTGCAGCTTCTTTAGCTTCAGGTGAAAAGAAGGCGATCGTGCTGGCCATTATATCAGTATATTTATAAAATAAAAACCTAAAGTTTGAAATGAATCCCATCATAGCACTCTCTGGTATAAAAGAGCATCAAGAACAATGTGCAATGTTGAGGAGTCCCAAAATCATGAGAACTTGATCCCTATTATTTGTAAGCTAATAGTAGTCAGTCACATAAAATCATGTTTACAAGTTCTGTATCTAGAGACATCTCAGGAGGATGCATTGGCAGATAATATGAAATGTCGCCAAAATGCCCAGTAGAACGTATTATCCTTTTTTTTGGAAATAGGGCATCTATCAAGGGCATCAAGACTTAGCATCAGATTGCAAGGCCTTTAAATAATCGGCTTTATTCAGAGAAAATTGGAGCTGAGATGCCCGTTGCCAGAACTTTTGTTTGTAAAGAACGATTTGAAACTGGCACATGTCAGTGTGCAAAAGTTGTGAAAGGTGCCTGTTGCTCAGAAAAAGGTCAATGGTCCTTGAGGAAGTAGATCATTAAGCCTGGCGTTTGCCCAAGTGCATTGCAGTTTACAATCTGTGGGGAATCTATGCTTGGATAGAAGATAATTCCTTTCCAAATCACTACTTCAGTATAGATTAATAATTAATAATTGATTGTAGGACTGCCTTCAGAACCTCTGTTCAAATAATGGTTTGCTTCAAATAATGATATGTATGTCAGTGTCCCACCATCATCTCTTCTCTTCTCTTCTCTTCTCTTCTCTTCTCTTCTCTTCTCTTCTCTTCTCTTCTCTTCTCTTCTCTTCTCTTCTCTTCTCTTCTCTTCTCTTCTCTTCTCTTCTCTTCTCTTCTCTTCTCTTCTCTTCTCTTCTCTTCTCTTCTCTTCTCTTCTCTTCTGCATCTAGTCTAATCCTACTCCTGGTCCTAGTCCTACGGTAGTCCTAGCCCAGTGATGGCGAACCTTTTAGAGACCAAGTGCCCCAAAACTGGCCCTGCCCCCGCTCCATCCCATGCCCCACCCCCACCCCGCCCCCACCCCATCTGTCCGCAGGGCCACTCGCTGCCTCCAGGGCCCGCCGCAGATCACCCAGGCAGCCCAGCAGTGCCATGGCAGCCACGCCCTCTGCCCGCGCCCCGCAGCATCAACTGTGCATGATGGGGTGTGACGGCAGAGTCTTGTCTACGCTGCCTGGCTGCCATGTCCTTGGCTGCGCTGCTCCGCGTGGGCCACACTCGGGGGCGACTCTCCTCCAAGGGGGCTGCTGGTGAGGAGGGGGTCATGGGGGAAGCAAGACTGGGGCAACAGCACGCGTGCCCACAGAGAGGACTCCAAGTGCTGCCTCTGGCACCTGTGCCATAGGTTTGCCACCACTGTCCTAGCCCATTCTGTTCTACTCTACTCTACTCTACTCTACTCTACTCTACTCTACTCTACTCTACTCTACTCTACTCTACTCTACTCTACTCTACTCTACTCTACTCTACTCTACTCTACTCTACTCTACTCTACTCTACTCTACTCTACTCCACTCCACTCCACTCCACTCCACTGGCATTCTATTCTATATTGGTATTGATATTCTATTGGTACACATTCCAATTCCTGAAGGATCAACTTCTCAGCTTCTTATCCTAGTTGTGACTACCCCTCTAAATTCATTGTCTTTCTTTTCCTTTAACCAGATGTTGTCACGCCCAATGGCCTAAACATTAAGAAATTCTCGGCTATGCATGAATTCCAGAATTTGCACGCCACCAATAAAGCCAGGATCCAAGAGTTCATTCGAGGTCATTTCTACGGGTAGGATATGCCTTTCAAAATTGATACCTGCGTCACTCTGAAATATAGGCGCAAGGAAGAGATGCTATATTTCCAACCAAGCAAATGAAGAAGAAGAAAAAAATTGCACTGTAATCCTTGACTTACAACCATAATCAGAACCAGAATTTCCATTGCTAAGCAAGGTGGTTTGCAAATCATTTTATGACCATTTTTTGCCATGGTTGTTAAGTGAACCGCTGCAGTTATTAAGCGAATCACATGGTCATGAAGGAAATCTGGCTATAGAATAGAATGGAATGGAATGGAATGGAATGGAATGGAATGGAATGGAATGGAACGGAACGGAATAGAATAGAACAATAGAATAGATGCAATGGAGAAGAATCACATGGAATGGAACGGAACAGAACGGAATGGAACGGAACGGAATAGAATAGATGCAATGGAGAAGAATCAAATCGAATCGAATGGAACGGAATGGAACAGAACAGAACAGAACAGAACAGAACAATAGAATAGATGCAATGGAGAAGAATCACATGGAATGGAACGGAACGGAACAGAACGGAACAGAACAGAACAGAACAGAACAGAACAATAGAATAGAATAGATCAGTGATAGTGAACCTTTTAGAGACCGAGTGCCCAAACTGCAACCCAAAACCCACTTATTTATCACTGGGTGCCAGGTGGCCATGGCCCACTGGGTGTGCATGGCTGTGGTGGTCATAGCAGATTGGGTGGGTGTGGCCAAGGTGGGCATGGTCACCTCGATGTTGCTCATGGGGAGGGATGCCTGTGGGGGCCAGGAAGGGTTGGGGGAGATCCAGGGGATCTCTGGCAGGTGGGGTGGTGGACAGGAGGCTTATCCTGGGGTGCCATTGTCGCAGGGCAAGGCAAGGCAGGGGCTGGGACAGCTGCTGCCTAACACTATTGGCCCCTGCACACAGAGGTCAACGAGCGCATGGGGGCCAACAGTGTCCGTCAGCAGCCACAGCCTGCCAGCCCCTCAACTGGCGCACTCTTGGGCTCTGCAGCCCACTGCCATCAGTTCAGAGAAGCCGCCTCTGAGCTGGAAGGCCAGCTGACAGCTGAGGAGGCAATGCCTGAGAAAAGGAGAGCATGAGAGGCCAGGAGGGATGAGACTGGGGGAGGGAAATCAGCTGTGCTGGGATGCATCCGGCCACGTGGGACTTTGGCAATTTAGTGGGCAGCTGGTTGAAGAGGGAAGATTGATATCTCAGGGACATGGCATGCGTGCCCACAGAGAGGGCTCTGAGTGCTGCCTCTGGCACGCGTGCTATAGGTTCGCCACCACTGGAATAGATACAATGGAGAAAAATCGAATGATTTTTAGAATAGAATAGAATAGAATAGAATAGAATAGAATAGAATAGAATAGAATAGAATAGAATAGAATAGAATAGAATAGAATAGAATAGAATAGAATAGAATAGAATAGAATAGATGCAATGGAGAAGAATAGAATGGAATGGAATGGAATGGAATGGAGTGGAGTGGAGTGGAGAGAGTAGAATAGAATAGAATAGAATAGAATAGAATAGAATAGAATAGAATAGAATAGAATAGAATAGAATAGAATAGAATAGAATAGAATAGAATAGATGCAATGGAGAAGAATAGAATGGAATGGAATGGAATGGAATGGAATGGAGTGGAGTGGAGTGGAGAGAGTAGAATAGAATAGAATAGAATAGAATAGAATAGAATAGAATAGAATAGAATAGAATAGAATAGAATAGAATAGAATAGAATAGAATAGAATAGAATAGAATAGAGCTGGAAGCGACCTTGGAGGTCTTCTAGTCCATCCTCCCACTCAAGCAGGAGAACCTATACCATCTCAGACAAGACCCTTTGATTTCTAAAGCCGGCTGGGGAAGGTTGAAGAAGGTAACAGCTGCAATAGTTGTGAATACACACTGGCTGCCAAATGCCCAAATTTTATAACTGTGAGGACTGGTTGTAAGTCACTTTCCCCCCCTGTGTTGTAATTTTGAACATTGATTGAATGGATGGCTGTATGCCATTCTTGCAAATTGGCTTACATATGTTCACTATTTTTAATCCTGCATCTGAAATAGTAGGGTCCTTTACAGTAACAAGCCGTGTGCTATCGATGTCAGATTAAAAGATTCACCAAGCTGTTTTGACCCTTCTCTGCTGCAAAGAGTTAAGAATTACTGGGTATTTGGTAAAAGCAGAGAAAAAAGCAAAATAGTTTAATCAGTCTCTTGTTTTGCTAGTCACTTTCCCTTCTTCAAATCTAAAATCCTGAAGAGCTGAGTTTGCACTTTATGCTAACAAAGTTAAAATGGGTTGGATAATTAATGATCTAGCACAGTGGTTTGCGACCCTATGGCACGGGTGGCAGAGGCGGCACTCAGAGCCCTCTCTGTGGGCACACGTGCCATCACTCCAGTCCCAGGCCTTTAGCTGAGTTTTATAAAACCTTTTCGCTTTAGGCCTCCGCTGCCGTGTGCAAAAAAAAAAAAAGGTTCAATCAGTCAATTTCAACTTCTCGCGGGGAAAAAAAAAGATCTTGCAAAGTTGGAATTGATTGATTGACCTTTTTAGTCCCACCCAGTCTGCCATTACCACCGCAGCCATGCCCACCAATGGGCCACGCCCACCCGGCACTTGAGGATGCATAAGTGGGTCTTGGGTTGTAGTTTGGGCACTCGGTCTCTAAAAGGTTCGCCATCACTGATCTAGCATGTTAAGAGAACTTAAATTAGTGTGTCCAGCCTTGGTAACCTTTAAGACCTGTTGACTTCAACTTCCAGAATTCTGCCTAGGGAATTGTGGGAGTTGAAGTCCATAAGTCTTAAAGTTGCCAAGGTTGGACACCCTTGGCCTGACCCTTGTATTAGCATGTTGCTGAACTATGCCCTCATGCTGAGGCATAATTTGGGCCTAGCATGCTTTGTGAATACAGAGATTTGTTAACCTGGGTTTAGCATGTTGTGGGAAAACCCCATCAGTGGCAGCAAAACTGGGTCATGTTTAATGCATCTCTTACTCCTGTTTTGCAAATAGTTTCCTTGGAGGAGTTGGGGTTTCAAGAGTTATGTTTTTAACTGAATTTTTAGTAGAATCATTGAGTTAATATAATGCATGTATTCACATGCATATTTTTTTTTCTGGTGAGGATTATGTATTGAGGGATTTAGTCTGTTCCTTTGAGGCATTCCTCTGGCTTTGTATCAGTGGGCCCCGTAGGGAGATCAGGTGTTTCTTTGCTATTCAGGATACACACATATAGCTGAAAGCAAGCTAGGTTATGCTCAGCTTCCAATGTTGTCATTAGACATCTGTGACCTTTGTTCAACATCGCGGATGGTGTGTTTGTTTGAACAACAGTTTACAGCATTGTGCCCTTGTTTGCTCTCTTTCCAGCCATCTTGATTTCAACCTTGAAAAGACTTTGTTTTTCTTCATTGCCGGGAGATACGAGTTTTCAAACAAAGGAGCGGACATGTTTTTGGAGGCCTTATCAAGATTAAATTTCCTGCTGAGGGTAAGGAAGAGGGCAGGCATCTCAGAAGCTCCCATAGTTAGTCACAGGGAGAGCGACGATGGGTGAGACCAAAATCCAGCATTTCATGCCCCAAATGGCCAACCAGACCAATATCTTTGGGGAACTCACATCCGTGGCTTGTCTATGCTAGCTGGGGAATTCTGGGAGTTGAAATCCACACATCTAAAAGTTGCCAAGGTTGGAGACCTCTGACCTATTACAATCTTCCTGTAGATATTTCTGAGAAATCAGTATAGAAAGACTCAATGCCCCTATCAGTGGAGCCAGAATGATAGCAACAGCAATAGCACTTAGACTTGTAAACCACTTCACAGTGCTTTACAGCCCTCTCTAAGTGCTTTACAGAATCAGCCTGTTGCCCCCCAACAATCTGGGTCCTCATTTTACTGACCTCAGAAGGACAGAAGGCTGAGTCAACCTTGAGCTGGTGAGAATCGAACTGCCAAACTGTTGGCAGCTGGCAGTCAGCAGAAGTAGCCTGCAGTACTGCATTCTAACCACTGCGCCACCACATAAAGGATTAAATAGGATCTAAAAATCCTAAATTTGGAAGGCTCGTCAAGACCATCAAGTCTAGCCTGCTGTTTAGAACAGTGGTTCTCCACCTATGGGTCGCGACCCCATTTGGGGTCGAACGACCGTTTCGCGGGGGTCGCCGGACACCGGGGTCCGCCATTTTGTGTTTTTTTTTTGAATTTTTTTTAATTTTTTTTTAATTTTTTTGAATTTTTTTTCGGCGTGCGCGCGCCGTGCATGTGTGGATCGACCCGTCACACGCGCGCCATGCGTGCGCGGATCCACCCGTCGCGGCCCGCCATTTTTTTTTGAATTTTTTAATATTTTTTTATTTTTTTTTGGCGCGCGTGCCGTGCATGCGCGGATCGGCCTGTCACGCGCGCACTGCACATGCGCAGATCCACCCATCGCGGTCTGCCATTTTGGATTTTTTTTTTGAATTTTTTTTGAATTTTTTTTATTTTTTTTTATTTTTTTCGGTGTGCGCGTGCCACGCATGTGCGGATCGGCCCGTCGTGTGCGCGTGCTGCGCATGCGCGGATCCGCCCGGCGCGGTCCGCCATTTTGTTTTTTTATTTTTTATTTTTATCTTTTTTATTATTTTTTTCGGCGCGCGCGCCGTGCATGTGCGGATCGGCCCGTCACGCGCGCACCGCACATGTGCGGATCCACCCATCACGGTCTGCCATTTTGGTGGGTTTTTTTGAATTTTTTTTGAATTTTTTTTATTTTTTTATTTTTTTCCGGCGTGCGCGTGCCGCGCATGCGCGGATCGGCCCGTCGCGTGCGCGTGCTGCGCATGCGCGGATCCGCCCGGCGCGGTCCACCATTTTGTTTTTTTTATTTTTTATTTTTATTTTTTTATTATTTTTTTCGGCTCGTGTGCCCCGCGCATGCGTGGATCGGCCCATCGCGCGCGCGCACACGCACGCGCGCCCAGGTCAGGGTCACGGCGCACATGGGCGGGGCAAGTGGGGTCTCAACCTGAAAAAGGTTGAGAACCACTGGTTTAGAAGAATCCTAATTAAAGTAGGTTCCATTGCTTAATGGAATTACTGTTCCATACATGCTATTGTTATTACAGCCATTATCAATTGGTTTTGCTGTTGAGCTGTTCGTACCTTCATTCGGTCATGATGGGGAACTCGTGTTGACTTTTTCCTGCATTGCAAGTAGTCCTCATTTTATCACCAGAGGATTTCTGTTGCTAAGCAAGGCAGTTATTATGTGCCTTATTTTGTGATCATTTTCACCACACAATGGAACAAACCACACTTAACAAGCACTTTGCTTAGCAACAGAAACTTTGAGATCGATTCCAGTCGTAAGTCGAGGACCGCTTGTACTTGAATGCCACTGTAGCTAGGGATGAGTTAAGCCTGTCTCATTCATGATCTCAGGATGAGACACAGCAGAAAAACCATGCCATCTGTCGAGTGCCGGGAAAGTTGGGAGATCCAGGCAGTTCAAATGGGTATAACAATTTATTGTAAGCTTAAGCACTCCATAAGAATCTGAACTACTAACAGCCAAGGGAAATTAGCGGGAGATAAGAATAGAAGGAATTCAAATGGGCTGGATTTAGATCTCTTTTGAATATGAAGTGATTCATCACTGATGACACATTTGATCCCTCCCTCGGGCTCAGCCTGGTCATCTCCTATGACCATTTGTGCAGCGGTTAGGTGCCTATAGGGCAGTGGTGGGATTCAAATACCTGAACATCCAGTTCTCTGCATGGATGCAGGCCTGGGCCTCCAAGGCCTAGAATGAATTTCTGGAAGTGACATCCATGCACTTCCTGTGGGCTATTTTAGGCCTGGGAGGCCTCCTCCAGGCCTCCGAGGCCTAAAACGGACTTCTTGAAGTGACATCCACGCACTTCCAGTGGGCCATTCTAGGCCCGGGAGGCCTCCACCAGGCCTCCAAGGCCTAGAATGGACTACCAGAAGCAGCATGGGTTCAGCTGTTTCTCCGAACTCAACAAAATGTAGCTACCGGTTCTACTGAATCGGTGCGAACTGGCTGAATCCCACCATTGCTATAGGGACATGGTCTAAAAGACAGGAACAGGAAAGGCAATAAAAGGGGAGGAAAATACCTTTACCTCTGCTAAAAATGTGCTTTTCTCTTTTAGGTGCACAGAAGTGATGTCACAGTTGTTGTATTCTTTATAATGCCGGCAAAAACCAACAATTTCAACGTGGAGACACTGAAAGGCCAGGCAGTCCGGAAACAGCTTTGGTAAACTTCTTTCTGTTGTCCCATACAACGGACAGATGATGATGTCCTGTTTCTAATTTGAATACCGACTGGTATCCCGGAGGTACAGTGATTAGAATGCAGTATTGCAGGCTACTTCTGCCCGCAGTCTGGAGTTCGATCCTGACGGGGCTCAAGGAGGATTCAGCTTTCCATTCTTCCGAGGTTGATAAGGACCTAAATTGTTGAGGGCAATATGCAAATAATGCTTCCTCATTGTCAACCACGCAGAGAATGTGGCAAAGAGCTGTGGAACAGTCTATAAGCCTAAATGCTATTGCTATGCTAGCTGTATCCATCACTCCAGACAATTTCAGGATGTGAGGGAAGGTAGCATCAACCAGGCTACAAATGTCTTGGGTGGACTTTGAGAGTTGCCAGATGCCCTCCAAAAAAAAGACAACATAAGAACATAAGAAGGGCCATGCTGAATCAGGCCAAAGCCCATCGAGTCCAGCGTTCTGTGTCACACAGTGGCCCACCAATTGTACATGGGGATCTTGAGCAGAAAGAGAAGGCAAAACCCTCCCTTTCTCTTGACCCCCAACAAATGGTACTCAAGGGAATCCTGCCTGCCTCAACCAACATAGAGGCGGCACATGGACATCCGTTTTAATAACCACCGATACATTTGGCATCCATGAATATATCTAGCCCTGCCTTGAAGCTGTCAAGGCTGACAGCTGTCACGACCCCTTCTGGAAGTGAATTCCATAAATCAACGACCCTCTGGGTGAAGAAATATTTCCCTTTATTTGTCCTCACTTTCTTACCTACGAGCTTTAGGGAGTGCCCCCTTATCCTAGTATTGTGTGATAGAGAAAAGAATTTTTCTCTATCCACCTTTTCTATCCCATGCATGATTTTATACACTTCAATCAAGTCACCCCTTAAACGCCGTCTTTCAAGGCTGAAGAGACCGAGGCGTTGCAATCTGGTTTCATAAGGGAGGCGCTCCATTTCCTTGATCATTCTTGTTGCCCTTTTTTGCACCTTTTCCAGTTCCATTATATCCTTCTTGAGGATACAGGCAACAAATATTTGCCTGTATGCCCAAACTTCCCATTTCTCAGAGACAAATTGCGTTCTTCCCCTCAACATTCCTCAGTTACTCCTATAAGTTTCTTTATGACCCACACATAAGGTACATTCTCCCTAACCTGTATAGATGTTCTCCCTACTAAGATGACAGCTGGTCAGTATGCCAATCTTCCATACCAAGATCAGGTATGTATTTGCTCAAATACGAGTAGTCCTTGAGTTACAACCACTTGTTTAGCAACTATTCGAAGTTACAGCAGCACTGAAAGAAGTGACTTTTACAACAGGCACTTAAAACCATCGTAGCATCCCACCCCCATGGTCACATGACCAAAATTCAGACATATGGCAACTGACTCATATTTATGACAGGAAGTTTCAACTTCCTGGGGTCAAACATCACCATTTGCGACCTTCCCACCAGTCTCCAACAAGCAAAGTCAATGAAGGCAGGACAAGAAGCAACGGATGGAAACTAACCAAAGAGAGAAGCAACCTAGAACTAAGGAGACACTTCCTGACAGTGAGAACAGTTAACCAGTGGAACTACCTGCCTCCAGAAGCGGTGAATGCTCCAACACTGGAAGTTTTTAAGAAGAGACTGGACAGCCATTTGTCCAAAATGGTGTAGGGTTTCCTGCCTGAGCAGGGGGTTGGACTAGATGACCTCCAAGGTCCCTTCCAACTTTATTATTATTGTTGTTGTTATTGTTGTTATTATTATTAATGGAGGAAGCTCAATTTCCCCATTGAAACACAGGTTCTGTTTCTTTAACATTCTGTTTTACTCTTTCTTAGGGACACCGCACATTCAGTGAAGGAAAAATTTGGTAAGAAACTCTATGAAGCACTGCTAAGGTGAGAATTCAGCAGAATCATGCACCTGTGCAATCTTTCTTGTTTTTTTTATACAGATAACAAAGGGTTCTGTATGTGTTTTATATACGGAAGACGCCTTGATGTGGAAATTAATATGGCATAGCTGTGAACTGTCTACGACGTTTATGTCTGAAGACATATCCAAAGTTGTCACTCGCTGTAGATACAGGAAACATGTTCTGGAGATCGAACTAGGACAGGGGTAGGCAACCTTGGCTCTTTTATGACTGGTGGACTTCAACTCCCAGAATCCCTGGCTCGGCATGGACACCTCTCCCTTTCCCCTCAGCATGGCTGGCTCAGGAATTCTGGGAGTTGAAGTCCACCAGTCATAAAAGAGCCAAGGTTGCCTAACCCAAACTAGGATTACACGAAATGTTGTGTTTAGTTATTGTGTCTTATTTTCTAGAATTTGTCGTTAGCTTTCAAACGTTCCCAGAGCCAGTTTACATACTGCTAGAAAAATGTCTTTCTTGGGACACTGGAAAACCACTTCTACAGATAGTCTTTGACTTACAACAGTGCATTTGTCAACTGATTCATATTTATGACGGTTGCAGTGTCCTGGGGTCATGGGATCCCCGTTTGCAACCTTCTGACAAGCAAAGTCAATGGGGAAGCCAGATTCATTTAACAACTGTGTTACTAAACAACTGCAGTGGTTCACTGGATCATAAAATGGGGCAAAATTCATTTGAGCAACTGTCTCACTTAGCAATAGACATTTTGGGCTCAGCTGTAATCGTCAGTCGAGGATTCCCTGTACTTAGCACCAAATTTACACTTATTATTCCTAGAAATTTTAATAAATGTACTAGCGATTACTGCTTGGAAAATGCATGCATTACAGTTGCTTTGAAGTAAGCTACACTGAGCTCCAGGGGGTTTGAATTGGCCCAGGCAACCATAGGATTATTGTAATCTGTTAATCCCAGAAGTCAATTTCAAAGACTTGCAGGAGATGCATAACCCACTTATGCATTGTCGGGTGCCGGGTGGGTGTGGCCCATTGGGTGGGTGTGGCCCATTGGGTGGGCGTGGCTGCGGTGGTAACGGCAGATTGGGTGAGACTAAAAAGTTCGATCAATCAATTCCAACTTTTCAAGATCTTTTTTTTTTCCTGTGAGAAGTTGAAATTGACTGATTGGTTGAACCTTTTTTTTTTTTTTTTTGCACATGGCAGCAGAGGTGTAAAGCGAAAAGGTTTTATAAAACCCAGCTGAAGGCCTAGGACTGGGACGATGGTGCGCATGCCCACAGAGAGGGCTCTGAGTGCCGCCTCCGGCACCCATGCCATAGGTTCGCCACCACTGCCCTAAGGAATTAATTTTCTTACATTCACAGAGGAGAAATTCCTGACATGAACAAGATTATAGATCGTGATGACCTAACTATTATGAAACGAGCCATCTATTCCACCCAGGTGTGTTTTTTCTGCAATGCTTTTCAAAATTCATCACTATGATTTGAGCAGGAAGGCATATATTTTTGTGTCATCTACACTGAGTCAATAGAAGAGAATATTTGTTGCTCAGGGGTTGAAGTAAGGGGTCCTTGGTGGTCTCTGAACTTGGTTGTTTTCTGGCAGACATTTCATGACCCAACTAGGTAACATCATCAGTGCTAGAAAGGAGTTGGTTTTGCTCTTTGTTCACATACTAGTGGCTTGCCCTGTAAGTGTTGATGGTGGTGGTCTTGGTGGTTCCTTGATTAGGCTGTTGTTTAGTGTTGGATTGTTTGTCTGAATTGTTAGTTCCTTGATTGGGGTATTGTTTAATGCTTGTTGGTCTACTATTAATCTTGGTGTTAATCTCTGCTTATCTGGGTGTTTATGGCTGGCAAAGAGGTGTTGTGGTCTTTTAGTGTTATGTTTGTCTCTTTTGAATGGTATGCAGATCTGGTTTATCTCTATGTGCCTGTTGATGGCTGATTTGTCTGAGTGCCAGGCTTCTGGGAATTCTCTAGCATTTTTGGATTTAACTTGATCTAGAGCAGGGGTCTTCAAACTTGGCCCTTTTATGACTTGTGGACTTCAACTCCCAGAATTCCTCAGTCAGGCATGCTGACTGAGGAATTCTGGGAGTTGAAATCCACAAGTCATAAAAGGTCCAAGTTTGAAGACTCCTGATCTAGACACTAAATCAGCTATAGCTGGTTCCCATGACAGAATATTCCCTTGGAGTCAAAAGCAGTTATGCCACAGAAAAGATTCCCAGCATATTTTCCACCTCTTCCGATGGGCTGACTGGAAGCTTCTACAAAGCTCAATCGCACACGTCTGCCCCCAGTTTGAAGGAGTTTAACCCAGGCATCAATTTACATCTTTAATGCACTTTGGGCCTATATAAAATGCATGTCAAAACCCATATTCTAAGGGGGTTCTTTTCTATCTTTAACTCAAACTCTACTCTCTCTATATTTTTGGGTTCTGCCATGCCCTGGATGGGAGGGGGGAAAGCTCTGATTTCCTCTATCACTACACTGCATACTTTTTCTGTGAACTATCTCTTCCCATGATGTCAGCTAGAAAGAGAGGGGAGAAGAAAGGAATGTGCCTCCGGCAACTGGCTTATCTCCGCATTCGGAGGAGAAGATGTGAAAAACCGACAAAACATCGCTGCAACCCTGAGACAGCCTGGCGTTATCTGCTCTTTCCCACAATGGACCTAACACCTGGGGATTGGTTGGGGTGGGGTTTGCTTGGGACATCTTTAACCTATTGATCTGAGCAGGAAACCCTCAGATCCTGTCTAGTATGCCTGCTATCAGCGTCTCCTAATAAAAGTTCCTTTTGGAAGAAACCGCTTCCACGAGTTCTGCTTCCTTAGGATGAGGTTTTGAACTGGGCCCTGACAGTGGGCTTCTTTCATTTTATTGCAGCGGCAGAGCCTCCCACCCGTGACAACACACAACATGATTGATGACTCCGGCGATCCCATCCTAAGCACCATCAGACGGATCGGGTTGTTCAATAATCGGACGGATCGAGTTAAGGTATTAAGATGAGCTTCTTGTCTCTCCCTGCTTCTTGGAGTAGACATGGTCTTATAAGGCCACCTACCCCAGATGAAGACAATGCCCAAAGAAGGAAGGGCAGGATTCCCCAGCCCAGATCAGCAAAATCCCAGAGACCACACTGGCTCTGTAGTTAGATTCAGAATTATCTGTGGGAGGAGGAAGTGAAAAAAAAAATCAGGATGGCTGTCAGACCTGCCCCAGTGTAATCCCTTAGGGAAGAAAACCTCTTGACTCCATTTGGTTGAAGTGAAAAGTACTTTTACTAAGAGATGCCAGCTGAGGTAAAGTCAGGTGGAATCTAAAGTTCCCACACAACAATACAGAACTATTCCCCTCGGTACTCCATCCCTCCCCCCATGTCCTGTCATCTTTAGCCAATCCGACATCGCTGAGACGTTTTGGGAATGCTGAGGTGTTCAGGCTAATGAAATTCCACAGGACAAAGGGGAGCTGCAACCCAATGATAGAAGCCCCCCCCCCAATTTATTTTTATGTGCAATGCAACGCATGTGAAAAGGGAATGGAGCTTCAGTCATTCACTGTGGAGCCAGCTTGGTCTGGGGGTTAAGGCGTCAGGTTAGAAAGTGGGAGATTGTGAGTTCAAGTCCCTTTTTAGGCATGAAAGTCAGCTGGGCAACGTTAGGCCAATCCCCAGGAGACTGTGAATTCTAGTCTCGCCTTAGGCATGAGAGCCAGCTGGCCAATCCCCAGGAGACTGTGAGTTCTATTCCTGCCTTAGGCATTGTTGAATTCATTGTCTAGTATGAAATAACTAGACTTCCAAGAGAAAACAATGGTAATTTAGTTGTACTACTTTCCAAAGAGGGTGTTCCTCCTGCACACAGGAACAATGGACATGCCTTAAATTATCAATATCCTTTCTTTATATTCCCTATTGCGGTTACTAATTTACCTCCCACCTTTTCTTCATTGGCTTAGTAATCATGTCATCACAACCTATCCAAAGATCCTAAAGCAGACATTGCAAATACAAGACCCGGGGGCCGGATGCAGCCCACGAAGTGGTTTCATGTGGCCCGCAAAGCCATCCTGGAAACAATGAGGGAACGGCCCCCTCTGCCTTGGCCCTGGCCCAGACTGGCCGGGAGCCAATGTACAATTTTGTGGTGGCCATCTATGCTGAAACGCATTTAGTCTTATCTCCACAAGACCGTCTGGAAATAGCAAGGAATCAGCCCCTGCCGTGTCGGCCCTGCCCCCTGGGTGCATGCTGGGGAGGGGTCACCCTTTGTGAGGAATGAAGAAATGCACCATCGCCTGGAAGTGGCCAGCAAATGGCCCTCGCCTACTTCACATATCCGGCTTGATGGGCTCTGCCCTGGTCCCACTCCCTCCTGCCAGAGACCCTCAGATCTGTCCCACTCCTGCCCAGGCCCCCACAGGCACCCTTGACGCGAATGATGTAGAGCTGGACACGCCCACCCAGTAGGCCGCACACACTCCATCCACACCCACCCAGTAGGCTGCACCCACCCTGGCCACACCCACCCGGCCCCCTGAGGGCAACCGCAATGCTGATGTGGCCCTCAGTGAAATTGAGTTTGACACCCCTGTCCTAAAGTGAATACATTATCTCCGCTTCCAATTACATCTTCCATTACTCTAAATCAGTGTTTCTCAACCTTGATCATTTTAAGGCATGTGGACTTCAACTCCCAGAATTCCACAGCCAGCGTTGCTGGCTGTGGAATTCTGGGAGTTGAAGTCCACATGCCTTAAAATGGTCAAGGTTGAGAAACACTGCTCTAAATCTATTGCCCCCTGCCCTTATTTACAAATTATCTTTTATGACTACTAGTTCCTAGGGTGCAGTAACTATCATATCAGCAAATTCTGGTTAAGACCGGTCTTCAGCATAGCAGAGACCTTCCTAGATACAATACTCAAGTTTCAGCTAGGCTCACGAGATTAAAATATATTCAATGCATCTCTTCACGGGCTAGCATGTCTTCCAGTTCTGTAGAAACCATTAACCCTTTTCCCCCCACAGGCATGAAAGTCAGCTAGGTGACTTTGGGCCAATCATCAAGAGTTCAAATCCCCTTTTAGGAATGAAAGCTAGCTGGGTGACTTTGGGCCAATCACCAGAAGACTGGGAGTTCCAGTTCCGCTTTCGGCATGAAAGTCAGCTAAGTGACTTTGGTCCAATCACCACTAAAAAAGTCAAGTCCATACTTCAGCCCACCCCGCCTCACATCATCAAGATAACTGCTATTCTATTCTCAACTTGACATTCCTCCAGATCCTTGCTGGGAAAGCACCATGGATTTTCTTAACTTCTTCTTTCTCCTCTGCAGGTAATCCTGCATCCCGAATTTCTTTCTTCGACCAGTCCATTATTACCAATGGACTATGAAGAGTTTGTCAGAGGCTGCCATCTTGGGGTCTTTCCATCCTATTATGAACCCTGGGGGTATACTCCTGGTGAGCAGCTGAATCCTGTTCATGTATCACTTGTTAATGATTGCCAGATGCAGGTAGTCCTTCCTTCCTTCCCTCCTTCCTCTCTCCCTCCTTCCTTTCCTTCCTTCCGTCCTTCCTCCCTCCCTCCCTTCTTCCTTCCTCCCTCCTCCTTCTTCTTTCTTCCCTCCCTCCCTCCCTCCCTTCCTTCCTTCCTCCCTCCCTCCCTTCCTTCCTCCCTCCCTCCTTTCCTTCTTCCTCCCTCTGTCCCTCCCTCCTTCTCTTCTCTTCTTTCCTTCCTTCTTCTTTCTTCCTCCCTTCCTTCCTCCCTCCCTCCCTTCTTTCCTTTCTTTCTTTCTTCCTTCCTCCTCCTTCTTCTTTCTTCCCTCCCTTCTTTCCTTTCCTTCCTTCCTTCTTCCTTCCTCCCTCCCTTCCTTCCTTCCTTCCTCCTCCTTCTTCTTTCTTCCCTCTCTCCCTCCCTTCCTCCCTTCCTTCTTTCCTTCCTCCCTGTCCCTCCCTCCCTTCTTTCCTTCCTTCTTCTCTTTCCTCCCTCCCTCCCTTCCCTCCCTCCCTCCCTCCCTTCTTTCCTTCCTTCTCTTCCTTCTTCCTTTCTTCCCCCTCCCTCCCTTCCTTCCTTCTTCCTTCCATCTTCCTTCATTTCCTGTCTCTTCCTTCCTTCCTTCCTTCCTCCCCCTCCATCCCTCCCTCCCTTCTTTCCTTCCTCCCTCCCTCCCTTCTTTCCTTCCTTCCTTCCTCCCTCCCTCCTCCTTCTTTCTACCCTCCCTTCCTCCCTTCCTCCCTTCCTTCTTTCCTTCCTCCCTCCCTCCCTCCTTTCCTTCCTTCTTCTTTCTTCCTCCCTTCCTTCCTCCCTCCCTCCCTTCTTTTCTTTCTTCCTTCCTCCCTCCCTCCCTCCTCCTTCTTTTCCTCCCTCCCTCCCTCCCACCCTCCCTCCCTTCCTCCCTCCCTCCCTCTCTTCTTTCCTTCCTTCTCCTTCTTCCTTTCTTCCCCCCCCTCCCTTCCTTCCTTCCTTCTTCTTTCCATCTTCCTTCATTTCCTGTCTCCTTTCCTTCCTCCCTCCCTCCCTCCCTCCCTCCTTCCTTCCAGTCAATATCTGTAGTGGTGCAAATTTGAAAATAAAAACAAAAAAACTGGCCGATGGTTTCAGTGAGGCTCAATAACTCCACCTTCTGATGTGATGCTGCACATTAGTTTGTTGGTCTGAAATTCTGTTCACTTTTCTCTTTTCGCAGCTGAATGCACCGTCATGGGCATCCCCAGCGTTACCACGAACCTGTCGGGATTTGGCTGTTTCATGCAGGAACATGTAGCTGACCCAGCTGCTTATGGTAACAAGATTCAGGTTACAACCAGGGGATGTCATTCATGTGGCACCATCCAGTATGTGAACTACCATATTACATAAGTGTTATCAGCATAACAATTGCTGTCCAGCCCTATTCTGATACCAACGTTGGAAAATGTTCTTGCGTTGACAGTTTTAATGCAGGCATTATTTTAGGCTGGCAAAATGTGAGCTTATCATGTTTGAAAAGTCTAATGAAATGAAAGGAATAAGGGTGACATGATAGCAGTCTTCCAGGACTTGAGGTGCTGCCACAAACAAGAGGGGGGTCAACCTATTCTCCAAAGCACCTGAAGGCAGAACAAAAAGCAATGACCATTAAAGAGAGAATTAAGGCAGAACTAAGGAGGAATTTCCTGACAGTGAGAACAATTAATCAGCGGAACGACTTGCCTCCAGAAGCTGTGGGTGCTCCAACACTGGAGGGTTTTAAGAAGAGACTGGACAGCCATTTGTCTAAAATGGTATATGGTCTCCTGCTTGAGCAGGGGGCTGGACTAGAAGATCTCCAAGGTCCCTTTCAACTCTGTTATTCTATGTTCTAAATTCAGTTGGGGGGGGAAATTAAAAAGAGAAGAAAGAGAAGGAGACTGCAATTTGGCTAATACAAAGTTGAATGTCCCTATTTTATGACAGAATGAATTGTGGAGATGTAGTCATTATTATGGGTAATAGCTGATAGGACAGCGACCTTCAAAGATCCCAAAAGTATGGTGTCCAATCAACCCCAAATTGTCTCTCTTAGGCATTTACATTGTGGACCGGCAATTCCGTTCTCCAGATGAGTCTTGCAATCAGCTGACCCAGTTCCTGTATGCATTCTGCCAACAGTCAAGACGACAAAGAATTGTCCAGAGGAACCGAACAGAAAGGCTTTCAGATCTGCTGGACTGGAGATATTTAGGGAGAGTAAGTAAGGTTGATATCGTCTTGGTTTAGATCAGGTGTATCCAACCTTGGCAACTCGTGGACTTCAACTCCCAGAATTCTTTAGCCAGCCATGCTGCCTGGGGAATTCTGGGAGTTGAAGTCCAGAGCTATTAAAGCTGCCAAGGGTGGACCGATTTAGATTATTTTCTGGCAGGGGTGTCTGCAAAATGTAGTCCAAAAAGTCAAAGTTGTAGCCCAATGAATGTTTTGCTTGTTGTTTATGGGTGTTGCATTTTTTGCAACTTTAATCACATCTTGAGTTGTGGTTGATATCTTGACCAACGGATGGAAACTCACCAAGGAGAGAAGCAACCTAGAACTAAGGAGAAACTTCCTGACAGTTAGAACAATTAACCGGTGGAACAACCTGCCTCTAGAAGCGGTGAATGCTCCAACACTGGAAGTTTTTAAGAAGAGACTGGACAGCCATTTGTCTGAAATTGTGTAGGGTTTCCTGCCTGAGCAGGGGGTTGGACTAGAAGACCTTCATGGTCCCTTCCAGCTTTACTACTACTACTACTACTACTACTACTACTACTACTACTACTACTACTATTATTTACCATACCCTGCAAACATCCTTTATTTTGCAAACTGCAGATATTAACATTTAATAGCTACTCTCTCTCTCTGTGTGTGATTAAAAACAGTTAAACTTTCTCTTGATTTGCATTTCAGAGTCCATGGTTATTTGGACTATTTAACTGGCAGATTTCTCTGTTTCCTCTTTACAGTATTATATGCATGCCAGACACTTAGCTCTGAGCCGGACTTTTCCTGAAAAATTTGAGATGGAACCAAATGCCCCACCCAAGGTAATTGTTTTTAAATGAATGCATTAACAGGCAAATAGCTGGGATTATAAACATGTCACTTTTTGTAGAGAGAGACAGGGTGGCATACCGGTAGTAGTTAATGGCACCAGGTGAGAAACCAGGAGACAGCAAGTTCTAGTCCTGTCTTAGCTTTAAAGCCAGACGGGTGACCTGGGGCCAGTCCCTCTCTCTCGTCCCTAGGAAGGAGACAATGGCAACCACTTCCAAAAAATCTTGCCAAGGAAACTGCAGGAACTTGTCCAGACAGTCAGTAGGTGTTGACACTGACTAGAAGGCATCCTTCAAAAAAAAAAAACACCCTTCATATGAAGGAAGTTTTGTCCTTTCCTTTCGGTCATTTTGTCTTGCTTAGCGCAAAGGTCCCCAATCTTTCGGGTATCGGGGACCGGTTCCGTGAAGAGAGGTTTTTCCGCAGACCGGAGTGGGAGTGATTTTGTGTGCTGCCTGCATCCCGCGGATGAGGCTTTGCTTGTTTGTGTGGCCCGATTGGGGACCCCTGTCTTAGCGTCTTTTGCTAAATGTGCAGTTTTTAAGTGTATTCATCCAAATATAGTTGTAATTTCATTACTAACAAGATGTCCAAAGGTAGAAATTATCTTTCTTTCTTTCTTTCTTTCTTTCTTTTTTCTTTTTTCTTTTCTTTTCTTTTCTTTTTTCTTTTCTTTTCTTCTTTTCTTTTCTTTTCTTTTCTTTTCTTTCTCTTTCTTTCTTTTTTTCTTTCTTTCTTTCTTTCTTTTCTTTCTTTCTTTTCTTTCTTTCCTTTCTTTTCTTTCTTTCTTTCTTTCTTTCTTTCTTTCTTTCTCTCTTTCTCTCTTTCTTTCTTATATATTGATATAAAACTTCCCAGAAGTATTTCAGATTTCCCAGGAGTAGCTAACTACTATGTTACAGATTGGACTTCAGCTGTTAGCAATCTTAGTTAGTACAATCAACGGCCAGGGAACTGTGAGGATGGGTTAACCAGAACATCTGGGAAGGTACGTGTGGTCTACTCCCTCTTCCACATCTGAATATTTATTTCCTCTTTTTATTATTATTTTTTTACTTCTTTTACAGACTGAGGGTTTTTGTTATCCACGTCCTTCATCGGTCCCTCCCTCGCCTTCCGTTTCTCAGCACAACAGCCCCCACCAGAGCGATGAGGAAGTGGAAGATGATGAAAGATACGATGAGGAGGAAGAGGCGGAGAGGGACAGGCAGAACATAAAATCCCCCTTCTTCTTCACCGCTATGCCAATGAGGAAGAAGAAACAGCACGGGGAATACAGGAACTAATCCATCCAATCCTTCGTTCATGGCCTTCAGTTGGTGCTACTTCCTCAGATATATACATGTCAACCTAGAGGAGGGGTAGGCAACCTTGGCTCTTTTATGACTGGTGGACTTCAACTCCCAGAATTCCTGAGCCAGCCATGCTGAGGGGAAAGGGAGAGGTTTCTAAGCTGAGCCATGCTGGCTCAGGAATTCTGGGAGTTGAACTCCACAAGTCATAAAAGCGCCAAGGTTGCCTACGCCTGCCCTATACCATTCAGACAAATGGCTGTCCAGTCTCTTCTCTTAGCTACAAGTTTGAAGGCAGCTTTTCCTAAGTATTTTCTTTAACAGACAATTTTTATGCAGCTTTTCTCAGCAAGGGTTTTCTTCATAGGAATATTAGTTAAAGGCCAACTATTTTCTGTATATGGTAGGCAACCTTGGCTCTTTTATGACTCGTGGACTTCAACTCCCAGATTTCCTGAGCCAGCATGGCTCAGCATGGAAACCTCTCCCTTTCCCCTTAGCATGGCTGGTTCAGGAATTCTGGGAGTTGAAGTCCACGAGTCATAAAAGAGCCAAGGTTGCCTACCCCCGACCTAGAGGCTAGAGAGTTATACTGGACAGTTAGGAAATATCAGGGAATCCTGCCAGAACCAAATATCAAATTCAATCATTTGAATTCCTACTTTTTCCTACTGTAATTCTGATGGTGTTTTTTTTTTTAAATTTCATCTTGCTCTGAAATTGTTGAATATCTTGAGGTTGCTGGAAGTCCAAGGGGTTTGTGGCTTGTACATTTTTAGGCAAAGAAAACCACAGTAGATTGAGTCACCGGTGATACTGTTTACTATATTGTAGTTGCACATAGGCAAAGTCTGAAGATTCATGTTATGGGGGTAGATCTTCCAAAGCCTTTCAACCGTGAGGACTCGATGCTGCCTTCAGACACTGGGAGAAAGTCTACCTCTGCATCAGGAGTGTCCAACTTCAGCAAATTTAAGACCTGTGGACTTCTAGTCTAATGAAAAGAAGGACTAGGAATGACATGATAGCAGGGACTGCCCCACAAAAGAGGGGGGGTCAACCTATTCCCCAAAACACCTGAAAGCAGGACAAGAAGCTATGGATGGAAACTAATAATAATAATAATAAAGTTGGAGGTCATCTAGTCCAGGGCTTTTCAACCAGTGGTACGGGTACCACCTGTGGTACATTTGCACCTGGCAGGTGGTACGCGACCATCCTAGAAAAGTGGTAGCGGGGGAGGGGAATAAGCTGAACCAGTGGCAGCACCGCACAAGCCTGAGCGAGAGACAGCTGGAGCTGCAGGGCTGTCAGGGCTCAACAGAAGCGCCAGGATCAGCGCCAGGCTCCAGCTGCAGCTTGGCACTGATCTTGGTGCTTCTGCTGAGCCCAGAAGAAGCACCAATCAGCTGGAATGTTGCAGCATCTCCAGGGTCTTGTGATTTACATTCAGATGCTTGGCAACTGATTCATATTTATGACGGTCACAGTGTCCCAGGGTCATGTGAAGTGACCAAAACCTGCTGCAACCACCCAGCAGACGGGGGGAATAAAAACCAAACACCCCCCACCCCACCTCCGCTGCCAATCCTCAACAGAAATGCTCACAACAATGAAAACCTCGGACAAGAGGAAGAGCGCCGCTGGGTGGGCAGGCAGGTGTCTTGCTCGGCTGTGGCTTGGGGGGCACTTTTTTCAGTGCCATTGTAACTTCAAACAGTCACTAAGCGAACTGTTGTAAGTCGAGGACTACCTATACTTTTATCACTTTTTTCCTTTTTTTTTTTTGGTCATCAAGATTTTGACACTTTGCTAAGCGATGGTGGTAGTCAGATGTTGCCATATCCTAAAAGTGGTACAATGGGTGAAAAGGTTGAAAAGCCCTGATCTAGTCCAACCCCCTGCTCAGGCAGGAAACCCTATACCATTTCAGACAAATGGCTGTCCAGTCTCTTGTTAAAAACTTCCAGTGTTGGAGCAATCAGAGCTTCTGTAAGCAGGTTCTTCAACTGATTAATTGTTCTGTCAGGAAATTCCTCCTTAGTTCCAGGTTGCTTCTCTCTTTGGTTAGTCTCCATCCGTTGCTTCTTGTCCTGCCTTCAGGCGCTTTGGAAAATAGCTTGACTCCCTCTTCTTTGTGGCAGCCCCTGAGATATTGGAACCCTGCTATCATGTCCCCCCCTCGCCCCAATCAAGGAGAGAAGCAACCTAGAACTAAGGAGGAATTTCCTGACAGTGAGAATAACAGTAAAACAGATTGCTTCCAGAAGTTGTGGATCCTCCATCACTAGAGATTTTAAAGAAGAAATAGGACAGCCATTTGTCTCAAACAGGACAGGGGGTTGAGCAGGGGGTTGGACTAGAAGACCTCCAAGATCCCTTCCAACTCTGTTAGTCTGCTAATCTTTGCCCAAAAATTCACCTTAAAAGTCAGGAAAATTAAAACCCCATCACCATTTAATAGATGTAATTTAGACAAGGAAAATCTAGAATCTTTCCCAGAAAAATGTTTACTATCTTATCAAGCAGTTGTAACAGTATTAAAATAAGAATGCCTCTGAGTCGATATCTCAGTCTTGAACATTTATTTTTATGCTATTTACAGTATTTTTCCTCATAATCCCAATAAGACTTTTATACATCTATTTACATCAACATTAAGATAAACAATTTGATATATTTGCATCCATAAATGAAAAATGCAATGGGAAATATATGAAACATAATCCATTTATTTGAATAGTGTGATAATTTACTAAATGGTTGGACAAGTCTGTTTTGACATGGAGTAAAAGGAAGACAAACAACTGATTAAATATAACTCTACAGCAAAGATTATATTAATTAATAGTCAGATATTAAACGTACAACCCCAAAAGCTGTTTAAAGAAACATTTGCTTTCTTCTAAATTTCATATGACCTTCCTTTCCCACGCTTTCCCATTTCTGGATTATTTCTTCAAAATATTTGAAGAATCTACCCTACTTCCCAATGAAATAGTTCTAGTAAGATTTAAACTATAAAATATTGAAGTAGAAGACCTTTCTTTTTCTCACACAGCTTATCTTTTATTCCACACATTCTCACACAGCTTATCTTTTATTTATACATTTGAGTATTTTGTCACATATCAGCCAGCCACAGATAACCACTTGTTATCAATAACAATAATTCCAATATTTAAGATGCTGCCACAAAGAAGAGGGGGGCTCAACCTATTCTCCAAAGTACCTGAAGGCAGAACAAGAAGCAATGGATGAAAACTAATCAAGGAGAGAGAGAACCAACCTAGAACTAAGAAGAAATTTCCTGATAGTGAGAACAATTAATCAGTGGAACGACTTGCCTCATTCCAGACATTGTGGGTGCTCCAACACAGGAAATTTTTCAGAAGTGATTGGACAACCATTTGTCTGAAATGGTGTAGGTTCTCCTGCTTAGACTAGAAGACATTTCTTCCAATTCTTGTTATTCTATCTGTTTAGCAATTAGTTGGATATTCCATATTAGGCAATATTTATCTAAAGTTGCCTTGAATCACGAAATGGGGAGCAAATAATAGTTAGCAGGCACCTTGGGTGCAATCCCAGAACAACTGGAGCACCACTGTGAAAGGCAGCTTTATTTGGAACAGCTATGACCTTACCTTTAACACTATCAACCATCCACATCTGCCTAGCTTGGGTTCTTGGGAAGGATTCAATAGGTGGACAAAAATGTCTAATCAAGTCTAAACATCTGGCTGACTTGTGTGACAAAACATGATATAAAAAATAGTAGTAAGTGCCTTGTGTGCAATCCCAAAACCTCTGTGCCATCTTTTGTACCCTTTGTTTGGCATTAACAAAGTTCCCATCAATCAATTGCAAAAGGGAGATTGACTTGGAATAGCTGACATCCTGTGATGAGACCTTTAACACTATCCAACATGCACATCTGCCTATCCTAGATCCTGAACTGGCTAGGTCCTAGGTCAGGGGTAGGCAACCTTGGCTCTTTTATGACTCATGGACTTCAACTCCCAGAATTCCTGAGCCAGCCATGCTGAGGCGAAAGGGAGAGGTTTCCATGCTGAGCCACGCTGGCTCAGGAATTCTGGGAGTTGAAGTCCACGAATCATAAAAAAGGGCCAAGGTTGCCTACCCCTGATCTAGGTGGACAAAAATGCCAAATCCAGTCTAAACATCTGGCTGACTAAATGACAAACCATAATAATTTTAATTATTAGTATCCTCCCCTAAATGAGACTATAATGCTTCTCACAAGACACTGGATTGTACGGGTGACTAGCTGCCATTTGGGAGCTCACAGAGGAAAAAAAGCAGATTTTCTCCAACTAACAACACTGCGCTTAATTGGATAAATGGCGTAAATATTTATAGAACACTTATTACATTCTCATGAACCAACATATTTCAAAATGTAATCTATAACTTATACGTAGCTCCTTGAATTCTTCATACCTTACAAAATAACTTCAGAGAGTTATTCACCTCAGGATGCCATCTTTGATCTTAACACATTTGCAAAACTCAATGGAAAATTAAAAAAATGCAGGTTGAACATAACAACAGCACATCAACATATGTCTAAGCTGGAAAAAATATGCCTTTAATTGTTTAGTATTGATACTGCAGAATGATTGACGTTGAGAAGATGTTGACCAGCCACCAGCTCAGGTATGTGAGGGAAGGAAGTTGAGAAAATGAACGAGAAAAATTTAAAATTCCTTTTAAATTCACACCATAAAATTCCCATTTAAGGTTTAAAATCTTTCACCAATTTAATAGACCATCAGCAAAATATCCGGGCCTCTCTGGAGTCTTTTGTTCATCTTCTAAAGCAAACAGAAACAATGATTATGATGGGTTGCACTCAAAGGACCCCTTCCCATTACCAAGATTATCTAGGCATGAACTTCACATATCAGAGAGATTTAAATTTTGCATTTTCTCCAAGCCCTCAAAGACAGCTTGTACAGGTAGTCCTCAACTTATAAAGTGTATTTTCTGACCGTTCAAAGTCACGGCGGAGCAATTCGTTTAATAATTACAGTGATTTGTTAACAACTGTGGCAAAAAAGGTCATGAAATAGGGTGCAATTCGGTTAACAGCCCCTTGGAAGGAATACAGAGAAGAGCAAGAAAGACGATAAGGGGATCTGGAGCCTAAACCATATGATGAATGGCTGGGGGAACTGAGAACGTCTAGTCCAGGGGTGGGCAACCTTGGCTCTTTTATGACTCATGGACTTCAACTCCCAGAATTCCTGAGCCCGCCATGCTGAGGGGAAAGGGAGAGGTTTCCAAGCTGAGCCATGCTGGCTCAGGAATTCTGGGAGTTGAAGTCCACGAGTCATAAAAGAGCCAAGGTTGCCTACCCCTGGTCTAGTCTAAAGAAGAGAAGGACTGGGTGATATCATAGCAGTCATTCAATGTTGAGGGGCTGACACACAGAAGAAGAGGTCCACCAATTCTCCAAGGCCCCTGAAGGCAGGACACGAAGTAACAGGTGGAAGATCATTAAAGAGAGAAGCAACCTAGAACTAAGGAAGTATTTCCTAACAGTGAGAACAATTAATCAGTGGAAGGGCTTGCCTCCAGAATTATGAGTGCTCCATCATTTAGAGGTCTTCAAGAAGAGATGAGACAACCATATGTCTGGAATGGTAGAAGGTCTCCTGCTGCAGGTTAGACTAGAAAACCTCCAAAACCCTGTTGTTCTATGTTCTATCCTTCTTCTTCTTCTTCTTCTTCTTCTTCTTCTTCTTCTTCTTCTTCTTCTTCTTCTTCTTCTTCTTCTTCTTCTTCTTCTTCTTCTTCTTCTTCTTCTTCTTCTTCTTCTTCTTCTTCTTCTTCTTCTTCTTCTTCTTCTTCTTCTTCTTCTCCTTCTCCTTCTCCTCCTCCTTCTTCTCCTCCTCCTCCTCCTCCTCCTTCTTCTTCTTCTTCTTCGATCATGTTGGTGATCCTGTTTTTATCAGCAGCCGCACAAAAAAGTGCTGCTGAGTTTTGTCCAAACCAGTCCCTTAGATTATGAAGCCAGGATGTTCTTCTTCTGCCTGGACCTCGTTCGCCTTCAATCTTTCCCTGGAGGATTAAATGGAGTGTGCCATATTTTTCTGGGTGTTGCATTACATGTACGAAATATTCTAACTTTCGTTTTTAAATTGTTTTGATGATTTCCCTTGGCTTTCCCAGGCGGCTTATCACCTCCTCATTTCTGATCTTGTCAACCCAGCTTACACGTAACAACCGCCTGTAAATCCACATTTCAAATGCTTCTAGTCATGTGTTGTTCTTCTGAAGCCGTTCCAACCAATATGGTCTCCGCCTTCAGTCGATACTCGGGAGCCAGCTGCCACTCACCAGGCCTGTTGGTCCACAGGAGGTATTTGATTCCCTCCAACCCGCCATTACAGCATAAAAGCCATAATGGGTAGGGTCCCCCCAATCCGCCACCCGGGAACACACTCTGTGGGGGTTTCAGGCTCCCCTTAAGAGGTTCTATCCTTAGGAATGAAAATTCTGGCCCCAACTGTGCTTGTAAGTCAAGGGCTACTTGTATGGAGATCATCTGGGCTAGGAGAAAATAATTGATCCAAAGTTACCCAAGAAATTTCATTCTTCCAGGGCAATGAAATAAT
Source organism: Bothrops alternatus (assembly GCA_034064705.1). NCBI lineage: Eukaryota > Metazoa > Chordata > Lepidosauria > Squamata > Viperidae > Bothrops > Bothrops alternatus. The sequence goes on along the minus strand of JARGCV010000146.1, from coordinate 455,461 downwards.
CACCACACCGCATTTCAAAACAGCTGGTATGGACAAATGTAAGCCAAGCAGACTGAAATTTTCTGTGCTAGGTAAGTGGAAGACTGATTCCTAGTGCATCCTATTGAAGAACCGAATTTGATATTCATTCATTCATTCATTCATTCATTCATTCATTCATTCATTCATTCACTACAGCTGCTCATCTCAGTCAATGACTGAGTAGCTTACAATTACACACACACACACACATACACACAAACGAACAAAATTAAAAATATTAAAAATACTTCAAAACAATAAAAATATAAAAATATACCAGGTGACCCCAATACCTTCAGAGGTAGAAAGAATTTCCTTCTCCCTCTGGTGCCAAACCACATTTCAGCTGCTAATTCCACAACTTCAAAGATATTTTAATGTAATTTACTGGATGGCTACAGATGTTTTAGTCACTGTATTAAAATTCAAATAATCATCGTCATCATGCGGAAGACCAATCGGCTTAATAAATGCTCTTCCAAAATTAAAGTGAAGCCACCCTTTTTTTGCATTAACAGGAAGTTTTTGAGCTTTCACCTTCGTTTTTCATCTTCTGCAGGGAGGAAAGAAACACCAGCGCAGCTTCAGAAAGTGTTAAAGGATTCACATTCTGGCTGCTGGTTTCTGCAAAGGAAAAAAAAAATCTTTTTAATTTCACAACATAGGAATAACAGAATAACAGAAGGACAGAGTTGGAAGGGACCTTGGAGGTCTTCTAGTCTGACCCAAACAGAAAACCCTATTCCATTTCAGACAAATGCTAGTCCAATCTCTTCTTTAAAACCTCCAGTGTTGGACCACCCACAAATGGATATATGGAGAGACTCAACTATAGTTTCAGTTGTGAAACAGTGATCATCCTAGACCACAGGTCAGCAACCTGCGGCTCCGGAGCCGCATGCGGCTCTTTGAGCCTTCCCCTGCGGCTCCCAGCCTCCTCTGCCATTTTCAGAGAGAGACAGAGACAGAGCTTCTCTCTCTCTCTCTCTCTCTCTCTCTCTCTCTCTCTCTCTCTCTCTCTCTCTCTCTCTCTTGTGTGTGTGTGTGTGTGTGTGTGTGTGTAAAAGGCAGTAGCCTCACCGACTTCCGACAAGCTGACAAGCTTATTGGGCGGGGCTCCTCCCTTTGCTGTGTTTCTGCAGGAAGCAGGAAGGGCAGGAGAGAGCTAGCTAGCCCAGCTATGCTGACTCAGGAATTCTGGGAGTTGAAGAACATGAGTCATAAAAGAGCCGAGGTTGCCTACCTGAGCTAGCCCAATAAGAATGTGTGTCAGCTTGTTGGAGAACAGCTTGAAGTCAGCTTGCCAGGTGAGCAGAAGATTGGAGAGAGGAAGGGGGAGAGAGAAAGAGAGAGACAAAGACAAAGAGAGAGAGAGAGGAAAGAGAGAGGGGGGAAGAGGAGAGAGGGAGAAAGAGAGGGGGGAAGGAAAGAGGGAGAGAGAGAGGGAGAGGGAAGAGAGAAACAGAGAGAGGAAAGAGAAAAAGAAAGAAAGAGAGGGAGATGAAAGAGAGAGAGAAAGAGAAAGAGAGAGGAGAGAGGGGGAGAGGAAAGAGAGAGAGGAGAGGAAAGAGAGAGAGAGGGAGGAAAGAGAAAGAGAGAGAGGGAGGGGAGAGAGATAACATCTAAAATGAAGATAACACTGCATATATCCTTTTTTACCTTTATGATACACACACACAGACACACACACCTATAATAAAGGTAAAAAAGGATATATGCAGTGTTATCTTCATTTTAGATATCAAAAAGGTTTTGCGGCTCCCAGTGTTTTGTTTTTGGTGGGAAACGGGTCCAAGTAGGTCTTTGAGTGTTTTGGGTTGCCTACCCCTGTCCTAGACCTAGACCAGGAGTAGGCAACCTTGGCCCTTTTATGGCTCGTGTACTTCAACTCCCAGAATTCCTGAGCCAGCATGGCTCAGCTTGGAAACCTCTCCCTTTCCCTTCAGCATGGCTGGCTCAGGAATTCTGGGAGTTGAAGTCCACAAGTCATAAAAGAGCCAAAGTTGCCTACCCCTGACCTAGACCAAACCAAGCCCAAAAACACTAGGGAATTTGTCTCAAATGTACTTTTTCAAAATGAAGTTCCAAACCAATGAGATTCTTGGATGAGAAACAAAATGTCTTCCTCACGGGAAAAAACAGTCCAGTTGCCTTTGAAAAAGCACCTTTGAGACAACTATGACCTGGATGACTGAGAATCTCCACAGATAGTAGGAACTTTCTAGAAGCCTGGCACTCAGACACATAGACATAAATAATATATAAAGACTATGCCAGGGGTGGGGAATCTTGGCTTTTTTTTAATGACTGGTGGACTTCAACTCCCAGAATTCCTGAGCCAGCCATGCTGAGGGGAAAGGGAGAGGTTTCCATGCTTAGCCATGGTGGCTCAAGAATTCTGGCAGTTGAAGTCCACAAGTCATCAAAGAGCCAAGGTTCCCCACCCCTGGACTATGCAAAAGACCTCCCCACAACTATCAGCACCCAGATGAGCATAGATTAAGTCCAAGATTAACATCAGAGGTGTTACGTCCATCAAGTGTAAATAAGTGTATGCCATGCACGCAGTACAACTGCATTGCTTTTATTTTGAAAGCAACTTTTTTCCCCCATTTAAGTACGTGCGTACATGCATGCGCCTAAACTCTTTCACCAGCCCTATGGTTTGGCCCGTCACAACAGTTCCAGTTTCTCATGTGGCCCCTTGGAAAAATTAAGTGCCCTCCCCTGCTTCAGAGTCCTTGGCCTGATCTGGGAATTCTGGGAGTTGAAGTCCCAAGGCAGATGAAGGAAGGCTGCCTTGGGACTTGGCTGGGTGAAGCTCACTTTTTGATAAAGGTGTCATCCACATCTCCGGGCCCTCTTACCTTGCATCAACCTGTCATACATGGCCTTTTGCTGGCTTTCCTCTGAGATAAACCGACGGCCTTCTGGAAACCAAAAAAAATGGAAAGGTCATATGACCTCTTCCCTGAATCAGAAGAAGTTTCAAATCCAAAAATGCCAGGGAATTTCTAGAAGCCTGGCACTCTGACAAATCAGCCCTCAATACATAGACGTTAACAACATCTGTAAACTATACAAAAGAGACAATCAACCCAGCCTGAAAGAGAAAAAGACTCCAGCACCTCGCCACCAGTAATTGGCAGCCAGATCAGCATAGATCAGGGGTCTTCGAACTTGGCCCTTTTATGACTTGTGGACTTCAACTCCCAGAATTCCTCAGCCAGGCATGCTGGCTAAGGAATTCTGGGAGTTGAAGTCCACAAGTCATAAAAGTGCCAAGTTTGAAGACCCCTTGGCATAGATTAACTCCATGGTCAACTTCAGACCAACAGTCAAATAAACAGCACCCCAATCAAGAAACTGCCGAAGAAGCCAACAGCCAAAGAATCTACTAAGACCACCCCCAACCATCCAGACAGCAAGACATCAGAATATAAACTGACAGCAAACCGCACTCCTTACTAGCACTGATGATGTTACCTAGTTGGGTAATGAAACGTTTGTAAGAAAACAAACAAGCTCAGAGAGCACCAAGGACCCCTGAAGCTTCAAATTGTCTAGTATCTTAGGAGGAAAATCTGACATAGATTTCAATTTACTGGATCGATTCTTAGATTATAAATTAAGTAATGGACTGATTGCTATTGCATCCAACATTTGTGTTTCATTATACATACAGGTTGTCCTTGTTCAGTAACTGAATCATACAGCAAACATTCCCAGTTGCAATAGTGACGAAAAAGTAAATTTTTGACCCATCTTCGCGTTTATGGCCTCTGCAGGTCTATGCAGGCAGTCCTCAACTTACAACATTTGTTTTTGAAAATTTAAACTTATAATGATCACAGAAAACAATTACAGCCTATCCTCAGAGTTACAACTGTCACACCACCCTCAGAATCATGTGATCTTGAGCCGTGGTGGCTCAGTGGTCAGAATGCAGTATTGCAGGCTGACTCTGCCGACTGCCAGCAGTTCGATTCTTACCAGTTCAAGGTTGAATCAGCCTTCTATCCTTCCAAGATTAATAAAATGAGGACCCAAATTGTGTGTGTGTGTGTGGGGGGGAATATACTGACTCTGTAAATCGCTGAGAAGCACTGTGAAGAGATATATAAGTCTAAGTGCTATTGCTAAGTGCTATCTTACTTAAGGTGCTTGGTAATCAGCTCACACTTACAACAGTTGCAATGTCTTGCAGTCACACAATTACAATTTGCGACCTTCCCAGCCATCCTCTGACAAAACAAGTCAATTGGAAGGAGCATTTGCTTAACAGCCAGGCTAATGACTTAATGACCCCAGTGATTTGCTTAATGATCACAGTAAAAATGGTGGTAACAATCAGGTGCGGTCATGTAATGACTGGCTTAACTACTATACATTGCTTAGCTACCAAATTCCAGTCCAATTGTGGTCACAAATCAAGGACTTCCTGTAAAGCAAAGGAAAGCTGAAGTAATATCATAAGCCCAGTTGGAGCTTCACTCATCATTTGTCGTCTTAACAACCAGGTTTAGCTAAATGAGAACTGCCTGTATTTCCATTTTATGAGATAGCTCAAGAAAAACGTTGTTGAACAAGGCATGAAGCGGGCCCTGTTGTGAAAATTAAGTCATAATTCATGGGTTCACACTACGTGCTAAACCATGATATGTTCATTCACGGGTGGTACGCTGGGCTTTGTAATCTGGGATGAATGTAGTAGCCACTGCAAAACACACTTTTGATTCCTATTGCCAACATTTGACTGTTGTTAAAAGTTCAAGGAAATCCCACGTCTTGCCCCTTTTCTACAGATCAATTGGCACTGGGACTTACGGGCACCCTTCAAATAGAGCATAGCCTGAGGAGTCCAGTTTCTTCTTTGGAAGTGACCCTTTGGATGAAAATGAGGGGAAAAAAAACACAAATGATGAATATAACCAACAAACCTGGCTTCTATCAGTGCACAAACTCAGCTTCAAGTTTTAGTTTCCCCTGTCCTTCCCGATGGTCTCTCTCTCTCTTTTTTTCTCCCTCCCTCCCACTCTCTCTCTCTCCCACCCTCCTCTCTCTCTCCCTTCCTTCCTCCCTCCCTCTCTCTCCCTTCCTCCCTCCCTCCCTCTCTCTCCCTCTCCCTCCCTCCCTTTATCTCCTCTCTCCCTCCCTCCCCCTCCCTCCCTCTCTCCCTCCCTCTCACCCTGCCTCTCTCTCCCTCTCCCCCACCCACCCACCCTCCCTCTCTCCCTCCCCCTCTCTCTCCCTCCTTCTCCTCTCTCCCTCCCTCTCTCCCTCCCTCCCTCTCTCCCTCCCTCTCACTCTGCCTCTCTCTCCCTCTCCCCCACCCACCCACCCTCTCTCCCTCCCTCTCTCTCTCCCTCCTTCTCTCCCTCCCTCCCTCTCTCCCTCCCTCTCACTCTGCCTCTCTCTCCCTCTCCCCCACCCACCCACCCTCCCTCTCTCCCTCCCTCTCCCTCCCTCTCTCTCTCCCTCCTTCTCTCTCTCCCTCCCTCTCTCCCTCCCTCCCTCCCTCTCTCCCTCCCTCTCACTCTGCCTCTCTCTCCCTCTCCCCCACCCACCCACCCTCCCTCTCTCCCTCCCTCTCTCTCTCCCTCCTTCTCTCTCTCCCTCCCTCTCTCCCTCCCTCCCTCTCTCCCTCCCTCCCTCTCCCTCCCTCTCACTCTGCCTCTCTCTCCCTCTCCCCCCACCCACCCACCCTCCCTCTCTCCCTCCCTCTCCCTCCCTCTCTCTCCCTCCTTCTCTCTCTCCCTCCCTCTCTCCCTCCCTCCCCCCTCTCTTTCTCTCTCTCTCTCTTCCTTTAATGCAGCTACCAGTATGAAGAAGTTTGCACGTTGCACAAACGTAAAGAGTTTACAACGGGAAGCAACTAACCAACACAAATGTCTCCTTACCTGAGGAACACCCCAGGAAAAAGTGATGAACGAGGCCAAAAGGTAGAAAGTCAAAGGACCATTCGCCCGTTTGTGCAGTCGCTAAAAACAGGCAAAGAAACCGTTGTGCTAAGCTCTCCATTACTCAGCAGGAAAACAAGTGTTCAGCTTTTCAACATTCAGAATGCATTTTTAGGGCATGCTTTGCTCCTATGAGCGATAATTCTTTATCTCCTCGATAAGAGTTTTATGGGCCTTAAAAGAGTCTTATTCAGTCCTTCAAGATTGTCCAGATAAGGAAGCAGCTTTCATAAAACTAGAAGACTAGAACGAAACAAGTCTGATTGGGCTTCCCCACCTCCCCTGCCTGTTATACCCCAATGAATCAGGGAGAAACAGGCTTACATTTCTTCCTAATGTCGCCTCCTTCTCCGGAAGGAAAGCTTCTGCTCATTTTATTTGTGTAGTGGTTTCAGAATACAGATCGTCCTCGAGTTATTTATTTATTTTATTTATTTTATTGTATTCGATTTCTATGCCGCCCTATTCCAAAAACTCAGGGCGGCTTACAACATAGATAATAACATATAGAAATCTGACATTAAATACATTTATAAAACCCCTAGATTAAAAACCAATCATCCGAAAACAAACTTACAACAAACATACACTGGCTGGGGGCAAGGTGTTAACTGCCCCAGGCCTGTCTGCAAAGATGTGTCTTCAACAATTTGCGAAAGGCAGAGAGGGTGGGGGCAATACGGACCTCTGGGGGGAGTTGGTTCCAGAGGGCCGGGGCCGCAACAGAGAAGGCTCTTCCCCTAGGCCCCGCCAGGCGACACTGTCTGGCTGATGGGACCTGGAGAAGGCCGACTCTGTGGGCCCTAACCGGCCGCTGGGATTCATGAGGCAGCAGACGGTCCCGTAAGTAACCTGGTCCGATGCCATGTAGGGCTTTATAGGTCATAACCAACACTTTGAATTGCGTTCGGAGACCATTGGCAGCCAATGCAGCTCGCGGAGTGATGTTGAAATGTGGGCATTTCTGGGTAGGCCCAATACTGCTCGCGCGGCTGCATTCTGCATTACCTGAAGTCTCCGAACGTTTTTCAAAGGTTATAACCATTTGGTGGTCATTTGAAATTACAATGGTACGGAATGACCATTTTTCACACTTATGACCCCATGATCACGTGATCAAAATTCAGATGCTTGACAACTGGATCATATTTATGAGGCTTATAGTGTCCCAGGGTCATGTGATCCCCTTTGGTGACCTTCTGATAAGCAAAGCAAAAGGGAAGCCAGATTCCCTTCACGACTCACAGTGGCAAAACTCACTGAGCCACTGTCTCACTTAGCAACAGAAATTTTGGTCGTTAAAAATTTGGTCCATTGTGGTCGTAAGGCAAGAATTGCCTATATTTCCTGTTATTTCCTTTGAGAGCATCTCCATAAGTCTCCACAGCAAACCATCTTCCATTCTTTTCTCCGCAGGGTAGACCAGCATAGTTGTTACTAACCTGAGTTTGGCTCTTGACAGGCTCACGACAGGCTATATTAGCATTTCTGGCATTCAAATAAACTAGTTTCCATTCTGTTTGCCAGGACAACATTCTTCTGCAGGTTGGCATTCTCTAGATTTGTGAGATTTTAGCTCTCACAACCCAACTCACAGTTATCGTGTTTTTCTTGGCTGAAATTATTTCCAGCAGTCGTGGCTGAAAGGGTATCAAGAGCGCTGGTGGTCCATTCTTGGCAGAGAGAGACTTTTTGTGATAAAGGCATAAAGTGGAAGATGAAAATATTTAGCTCTAATCTTAAAATGCATTTTATAAGAATTAATTTCCTATGGAAGGTCCTACAACTTATTATACCGAAGCACGGTTATTGTAATTATGATCTAGGACAGTGGTTCTCAACCTTCCTAATGCCGCGACCCCCAACCATGTGGTCGTAAGTCGAGGACTACCTGTATTTCCCTGCGGGCGGGGGCAGGAGGAGGGGTGGGGTTTGCTCACTCTCATTCACCTTGGCCACCGCCCGTTCGGTGCAGCGGCAGGCAGGCCAAGGCGCTCCTGGGCGGCCCCCCCACCCCTGGCCCTCTTTTACTTACATTTAGTAGTAGGTGGAAACTTCCAGAAAGCTCGCCTTAGCTGCAGACAACTAGCAACACCGTTTGCAGACTGGGACTTTTGGCGGGCTCAGCAGGGCAGAGACAGCCTGGACAATTCCTATTGGCTTTTGAAAGCCAATAGAATTAGAATCTATTCAAGAGACTCTATTCTATTGGTGTTCGAAAGCCAATAGATTCTATTGGCTTTCGAACGCCAATAGAATAGACCAGGGGTTCTCAACCTTGGCAACTATAAGACTTGTGGACTTCAATTCCCAGAATTCCTCAGCCAGCAAAGCTGGCTGAGGAATTCTGGGTGTTGAAGTCCACAAGTCTTAAAGTTGCCAAGGTTGAGAACCCCTGGAATAGACTCTCTTGAATAGAGTCTATTCTATTGGCTTTCAAAAGCCAATAGAATAAGAGGGAGTAGCACAGTTCATGAAAAAAGGGGGGGGGAAATGCCGGACTGCGTTTCAAAAGGAAAGTATGAGGAAAAACTCCAGGACTTTGGCGACCCCTGTGAAATGGTCGTTCGACCCCAAAAGGGGTCGCGACCCACAGGTTGAGAACCGCTGATCTAGGAGCAAAATTCTCTCTTGAAGCACAGCCACACTCAGAAAAGAACTAATTATTAACACGATAATCTTAAACACATTTATTTGTGCATAAAATCCACCAACTACAATGAAGCTTCTGAGCAAATGCATTTGTGGTGGTGTTTCATAATGGATAATTAATTTACATTAATTGAACGACAGTATCACACACATTCTAATCTTATGCATTATTTATTTGAAAATAAATATTTATTGGAAAAGTAGCCTCTGTGTATGGACCAGGCAAATTTTAGGTATCTTTATGCTCTGTGCCTATTTCAAAGGTGTTTTGGCTACATTATTGTGCCTGGAAACAACCTTACTAAACATAATGGGCTGACTTCTAAAAATGCAGCTCAGATTGTGGAGTTGCTTCATGTTGACTGAAACATGTTCTCTCCCCCTTTCCTTCTCTCTCTCTCTCTCTCTCTCTCTCTCTCTCTCTCTCTCTCTCTCTCTCTCTCTCTCTCTCTCTCTCTCTCTCTCTCTCTCTCTCTCTCTCTCTCTCTCTCTCTCTCTCTCTCTCTCTCTCTCTCTCTCAATATTTATGTGATGTCTATATGTATTTGGTAGTCCTTGACTTACAACCATTCGTTTAGTGAGCATTCAAAGTTATAATGGTGTTGAAAAAAGGAACTTATGACCATTTTTCATATGACTGTTGCAGCACCCCCACGGTCACATGGTCAGAATTGGGATGCTTGGAAACTGGCATGTTTTTATGACAGTTGCAGTGTCCTGGGGTCATAGAAAATCTTTTGTGACCTTCTCACAAGCAAAGTCAATGGGGAAGCCAGATTGTTGCTAACTTAACAACTGAAGGTGATTCACTTAACAACTGTGGCATGAAAGGTCATCAAATGAGGCAAAATTCACTTAATAATTTGTCTTGATTAGCAATAGAAATTATGGGCTCAATTTTGGTTAAGCCAAGGACTACCTATATACACACACACATCCCCACACATCTACACACATCATACATATATAACTGGGCTTTTATGGAACAAATACTGAATCAAAAGTAATACACAATTTTAAGACAATTATTTTTCTACGCAAGGGAAACTTTAAAGAGTGCAAAATTTAATTAACATAGATTTCCAATGAGAGGGAGGGAGAGAGAGAGAGGAGAGAGAAAGGGGGGGCAGGCTTCTTGTTTCTTGAAATGAGAGCAATTTTTGCTGTTTCAGCATCTAGTCATATGGCTGATCCAGGCAACGATTAATTCTAGATGAACTAGATATTTAAGCACAATACGCTAAAATTTTCATCCAGTTATGCCCTTCATCTCGACTTTCATAACTTTCATCCTACTTAAAAGTGTAAATTTTCAAATAGAGATATAAATGATCTCATGTTAAAATCCAGCTTAGATTAGTCTTTGACCAAGATAGAGGCAATAATATTTAAAAGTAACTCTTGCAGAATTCTGAATTATATATTTTTTATTTTGTATGTTGGACTTTGCAAATATCTCGTTAGACTGCTGACTATATTCTCTGGATTTCAATGACCATGATTCATAAAAGCCACTAGGGGGAAAATCTGATGTTCCACAAGTTAATACGTACTTGATCATCTAGAAATCATGAAGAAATAACCATTATTCCTACATACCTTCATTTTCTGCCGTCCTGATCTTCGGGAGAAGAGAGATTCTGAGAGACAGATTGTAACGAGATGGCATTTTTTAGGCTGGAAATCCTATTTAAGCCTTCTGAGTAGAAACGCCCTCCCAGTTGGAAGCAAAAATGAAGCATTCTGAAGGGACTCCTTGTCAAGGCGGTAGAGACTTGGCGCAATTGACATCTCCTGGAAAAGAAGGAGGGTGTTGTCTTCAGGAAAAGTCACCCAGGATTCTGACATATACATTTCCGTCTTTAAACAAACACATCAGCATTCATTCGTAGCAATAAAGATATTGATCTTGCAAGATTGAGCTCCAAGGAAAACGTACATAACATGTACACAACCAGGTGCCTACCTACCTTACCAAACTGGACACTAATGCATTCTGCATTCGTAATCTGGAAAGAATGACTTGGCTATAGATTTGTGGGCACTACCTATATCGCCTCTACTTCAGCTTAAAAACAGGGAAGTGTTTTTGTCAAAGCGAAAATAATTTGACTGCTTATTACATCAAATTATCTGAAAATGAGCCCAACTATCTTTTCTCCCAAAGTTCCTTCCTTGTTTGTCCCCTAATTCCAAGACATCTTTATGTCCTGTTAATTCTTTATCAGCCAAGACAATGAAGGAGATGTTGTATAAGCATGGGGAAAAATGTAATTTGTCTTATCCACATCCATCTGCATAGTGCTATGTTTGCAATGTAAAAAGATAAATGACAGTGGACCACATGAGTGGAAGACTACACACTACACACTAAAGCTATAAGCCAGGGGTCATCAAACTTGGCCCTTTTATGACTTGTGGACTTCAACTCCCACAATTCCTCAGCCAGTGTGCCTGGCTGAGGAATTCTGGAAGTTGAAGTCCACAAGTCATAAAAGGGCCAAGTTTGAAGACCCCTGGTATAAGCCATAGCAGAAGACAGGAAGGTTTCGGTTGCCATCAACCAGAATGTTCTCAAGAAGATGGCAGAGGGACAATAAAAGAGACATGGTCTCTCTTTCTCAGCTAAGATTATCAACTGAAGCCCAGAAGAATGATTTCTTTTAGGGAGGTACTTTACAAACCTCCAAACCACAAACCCCGACTTGGTGTTTTCATACTGGCAACATGAATCAAATTTCAGCTCCTGAAATTCACAGAAGTGATTAAAATATTTTGATAGCCTCTTGATACCCTCAAGAGCAGAGGTCCCAAACCTTTTGGGTACCAGGAACCGGTTCTGTGGAGAGAGGTTTTTCTACAGACCAAAGGTGGTGTGGTTTTGTGTACTGCCTGCATCTCGCAGATGGGGCTTTGTGCGGACCGGTTGCTGGCATGCCGCAGCCGGGTACTGGTCCATGGAGTGGGGGTTGGGGCCCCCGTGCTCAAGAGAAAGATATAGACACGGAGATAAAGTTATAATAATGAATGGGGAAGTTGCAACTGTACATATGCATCTTGGGGTGGAGGGAAGAACTTTATGAAAGCTTCTGATTGTATAATGTGTCAAAAAGCAATTAACATTGGGATGTCTCCATGCCTAATCAAGCTTGGCTTAGCAGGTCCCAATTGATTTCAGTTGATTTGCTCTACTTATAACTAAGATGACGTTTCCTTCCTGTTCCTTTTAGATAACTGCTGTCAAAAAGCGTTTGTCAGATACAGATCATTTCCCGTCAGTCTTAATATGGACAAGACCTCATCTTTGTCATTTAATCAATTATTTTGAAATCAATATTGGGAAGTGAAGAGCATCAAACAGCGGGGGCCCTTTGTTAAAGTCAACAATTGCACATAGTTTGTTCTGATGGAAAGGGCAGTGCCCATCTACTTGACATGCCTTGTCATAATACCCAACGGATATAACAACTTTTGGGGTGAACTTGTTTCCGAGTTTGAACATATTAGCTGCTCCAATAAACCCCAAACCCTTTCACAAGGAAATTCGAAGCTAGGTTCTTACACTGAACTAGCTTGTCGTATCAATTGCTTTGGGGCAAATGTTTTGTGTGAATCCATAAATCATGGATGCTGTTGCAAACAACCCCTGCTAGTATAGTATATCCAACCATTTTATCTTGCTTATTTTGATTGTTTTTTATAAATATATTAATTTATTAACCTTAATAAAAACAGAAGCTATGTAAACCCTCTTAGCTAGCATGTGATGCCTCCCAAGGACACTTCTATCTGTCCTTCCATTACTCTGGGGGGTGAATCTATAAACCCCACAGAGAAGGTCCGCAACTTGGGAGTCCTCCTCGATCCACAGCTGACATTGGATCATCATTTGTCGGCTGTGGCGAGGGGGCATTTGCCCAGGTTCGCCTGGTGCACCAGTTGCGTCCTTACTTGGATCGGGAGTCTCTCCTCACAGTCACACATGCCCTTGTCACCTCGAGGATCGACTACTGCAATGCTCTCTACATGGGGCTACCCTTGAAGAGTGTTCGGAGACTACAATTAGTGCAAAATGCAGCTGCGCGAGCAGTTGTGGGCCTTCCGCGTTGTGCCCACATTTCACCAACACTCCGCATGCTGCATTGGTTGCCTATTGGTCTCCAAGCCCAATTCAAGGTGTTGGTTATCACCTATAAAGCCCTTCATGGCATGGGACCAGGATACTTACGGGACCGCCTTCTGCCACATACTTCTCTACGACCGGTGAGAGCGCACAGGGTTGGCCTCCTCCGGGTCCCGTCAGCGAAACAATGTCGTTTGGCGGGCCCTAGGGGGAGGGCCTTCTCTGTTGTGGCGCCCGCCCTCTGGAACCAACTGCCTCCTGAAGTCCGCGTTTCTCCGACTCTCCCGGCCTTCCGGAAAAATCTAAAAACTCATCTTTGCCGGCAGGCCTGGGGATGACTGTGGTTGATTGTTGAATTGAATGTGTGTTTTTTTATTGATTTTTTTTTAGATATATTTGTTTGGGTTTTTTATGGTACTTCACTGTTATATATATGTTGTTAGCCGCTCCGAGTCCCTTGGAGAGGAGCGGCATACAAACCCAAATAAAATAAATAAATAAAAATAAATACCTGTATGATTAGGGACTGAAGGCTAAAACATGTGAACGGTTAGAGGAATTGCATATGTCTAGTTTAATGAAAAGAAGGATTAGGGGTGATATGATACCAGTGTTCCAATATCTAGGAGGCTGCCACAAAGGAGAGTGGGTCAACCTTTTCTCCAAAGCATCTGAAGACAGGACAGGAAGCAACGGATGGAAACTGATCAAGAAGAGAAGCAGCCTAGAACTAAGGAGAAATTTCCTGACACTTAGAACAATTAATCAGTGGAATGACTTGCCTCAGAGATTGGGCAACCACTTGTCTGAAATGGTATAGAAAAAAGTGATAAAGTATAGGTAGTCCTCGACTTACAACAGTTCGCTTAGTGACTGTTCGAAGTTACAATGGCACTGAAAAAAGTGCCCCCCAAGCCACAGCTGAGCAAGACACCTGCCTGCCCACCCAGCGGCGCTCTTCCTCCTGTCCGAGGTTTTCATTGTTGTGAGCGTTTCTGTTGAGGATTGGCAGTGGAGGTGGGGTGGGGGGTGTTTGGTTTTTATTCCCCCCGTCTGCTGGGTGGTTGCAGCAGGCTTTGGTCACTTCACATGACCCTGGGACACTGTGACCATCATAAATATGAATCAGTTGCCAAGCATCTGAATGTAAATCACAAGACCCTGGAGATGCTGCAACATTCCAACTTATTGGTGCTTCTTAAGGGCTCAGCAGAAGCACCAGGATCAGTGCCGAGCTCCAGCTGGAGCCTGGCACTGATCCTGGTGCTTCCGCTGAGCCCCAACAGCCCTGCAGCTCCAGCCATCTCTCGCTCAGGCTTGTGCGGTGCTGCCACTAGTTCAGCTCATTCCCCTCCCCCACTACCACTTTTCTAGGATGGTCACGTACCACCTGTCAGGTGCCAATGTACCACAGGTGGTACCTGTACCACTGGTTGAAAAGCCCTGAACCAGATTACTTTAGGAAGCAGAGTTGAAATCTAGAACAAAGTGAAGCAATTTAAATTTCTACTGAAAGCTGTTAAAACAGTGTTTCTCAACCTTGACAATTTTAAGGCATGTGGACTTCAACTCCCAGAATTCCACAGCCAGCAACGCTGGCTGTGGAATTCTGGGAGTTGAAGTCCATATGCCTTAAAATTGTCAAGGTTGAGAAACACTGTGTTAAAAGATCTGGAGAACAATCACTACTTGCCATCACAGCTGAAAGATATCTCACAAGAAACTCACAACCCCAGCTGTGTTTGTACAAAAAACTAAACTCTGAATTGGCTTGCCAGATCAAGTCTGATTGCATTGGATCTCACAACAGACACGAGCTAAAAACCAGTTTGTTATATTTTAGGTTAGAGCACTGGGCAAATAGACATGAGGCTAAAATTAGCTTAATCCTAGCTTACTGATTAAATCATAAGATGCAGACACACACAACTATTGAGAAAACATGGTGTCCAGGTCTGCTAAACTACACATCATATTTTGACTTACCATGATAGATGCAACAGAGCATAATTTAAATGTATGCCTATCCACTGACAACTTAGAAGAAAAATTATCTCATTTTTGAAATGTTTATTTTGCTTTCCACAAACCTTCTCAGGTGAACCATTTCCCAAGCAGAGATGAAAAAGTCTTCTTTGGCTGATTTCTAGGCAGTAAAAACCACAGGAGGTGTTTCTGGGAAAAATATATATGATTGCCTAATTTTGTTTCCTAGCTAATTTAATAATAATAATAATAATAATAATAATAATGTTGGAAGGGACCTCGGAGGTCATCTAGTCCAACCCCCTGCTCAGGCAGGAAACCCTATACCATTTCAGACAAATGGCTGTCCAGTCTCTTCTTGAAAACTTCCAGTGTTGGAGCATTCACAGCTTCTGGAGGCAGGTTGTTCCACTGGTTAATTGTTCTAACTGCCAGGAAGTTTCTCCTTAGTTCTAGGTTGCTTCTCTCCTTGCTTAGTTTCCACCCATTGCTTCTTGTCCTGCCTTCAAGCACCTTGGAAAATAGCTTGACTCCCTCTTCTTTGGGGCAGCCCCTGAGATATTGGAACACTGCTACCATGTCCCCCCTCATCCTTCTCTTCATTAAACTAGACACACCCAATTCCAGCAACCGTTCCTTATATGTTTTAGCTTCTAGTTCCCTAATCATCTTTGTTGCTCTTCTCTGCACTCTTTCTACAGTCTCAACAACTTTTTTACACCGTGGTCCAATAATTAGCTTATTGGATTCCATCTATATCTATGATTTGGACGAGGGGATAGATGGGGAACTCATCAAATTTGCAGACGACACCAAGCTGGCAGGAATAGCCAACACTCCAGAAGACAGGCTTAAGATACAGAAGGATCTGGACAGACTTGAACACTGGGCACTATCTAACAAAATGAAATTCAATGGTGAAAAAAACAAGGTTCTACATTTAGGCAAGAAAACCAAATGCACAAGTATAGTATAGGGGGTACCTTGGTAGTAACTGTGAGAGAGACCTCGGAGTCCTAGTGGACAATCACCTAAATATGAGCCAGCCGTGTGCTGCAGCTGCCAAAAAGGCCAACACAGTGCTAGGCTGCATTAACAGAGGGATAGACTCAAGATCACGTGAAGTGTTAGTTGAAGCACTGGAATCCTACTGGAAGGCTAACTTAAGCATCAGCGTAAAACTGATTTAAGTATGCAGATATTTTAGTTCAAAAAGCTACCAAAAACGTTTCCCTTTTATGGAAGAAGCAGCAGGTTTATTGTTTATCTGTCACCACCCCATGGCCCCTCTGCATTCAACAGCTGTCTGGCAGGCAGATATTCAACTGATGTAGTTTTCCCCCTTGCCTGAAACCCGAACAGTGGGTCCTTGCAGCTTGTCCTACAGATATTATTAGCACACGTATCACATTCACAAAGAATTTTCTGAAATAAAACTTAGTATTTAGTATTCCAAAATAAACCACAGTTATCTAGGTTTGCACAATACCCTTTGCTAAACCAACCATTTAAGATGATATGTATAGTTGCTTTTCTTAAAAAAACAACAACTTTTAGAAACAAAGCTGGTGTCAAACCAAACCAAACATTTAACATGCTGCATGAAGCTGGTTGTCTTTAAAACAACAACTCTGTTTAGGAAAAAAATGGATGTAATGATAGTTTGTTAAAATTAGGCCCACTAGAGAGGAACTCATGTGATAAGCATAAGAATGTAAAAACACTTGCTCCTTTTGGACTTTCAGCCTGAAACAGGAAAACAATGAAATCAACATATAGATTTGATATTAGCACAATGTATAGATTAAAAATGCAGATTACGTTGCATTTGAATAGCAAGAGCAGAACTTGTTTTGTAAAATAAATCATTCCTTTTTGTGTGCTTTTGTTTCATTTTACATTTTTTATTCTGTTGCACCTCTATCTGCTATTGCTCTTTATATTCTGCCACCTTTTCATTCTTTCTCTTATTTTCTGCCAGTTTATTTTTAAAAACCCAATTAAGTTATAGTCTTTTAAAAAAAAATCCAAGCACTTCTCAGAAATTCTGTTCAACAACCCAAATTACTCCATGTTAAACAAAAACCATATTAACTGGTTAATTGTGCCTTTCAAATGCTCACTTTCTGACGGAATATCCCCCACAGAAGAAAGGAGAAACACTATTTAAAAAGCAGGAAATTGTGGCTAATTAAGAAGCCAACATAACACCGGTGTTTCTGGTCACATGACTCTATTTAGCCCCGCCCCCGGAATTCTAGTAAGCTTGAGAAATAAATTTGATTTTCTATTTTCAGAGCTTAATGTGGTTTTTGCAGGGTTATTTTGAGCCTGTTAGTTATTGCATGGGAAAAAAATGATAAAGAGTTTCCATTGGATGTTCCTGGGGTTATGATATTGAGAGAATTTCAAAATTCAAAAATTTTATGGTGTATTTCTTGCAGTTTAAAGCCCAACATTTGTCTGTCTATGCAGGAAAGTTAGCAGTTGAGCCAAGAAATTCTGGTGGAATATTTGTTTTTAGAAAGTAAATTGCTGCCATTGTGCACTCGGTATGATCTTTTTACCTTAGCTGTTGAAAACTTGCAAGAAGGTTTCATTTTTTAAATGTGTTGGCCTATATGTCCCTGTTTGGAAGAAGATGTTGAGGTGTGTATGTCAGGTGGTGCAGAAAGCTGTTGTTACTTCAGGTGTGTGTTTTTTTTTTGTTTTTTGCATTTCTGCCAGAGACCTGCTGAATTGGACTTCCTTTCAAATTCTCTAGAAAGAAAATTTCTGTGCAGGTAATATTAGTTATGAGGACAGCATTCCTCTAGGTGGGAAGGCCAGTGTATGTGTGCAACAGTTTAGTTTATATTTTAGAGTAAATGAAATAATGAAGGATGGCTTCTAAAGCAGTGGTCATCAAACTCTGGAGTCTTCTCCCATTTTTCACCAGTATGGGAGAAATTAGGCTACAGTATGTCAAAATAAAAAAGTCAGCATTTTTCAAGATGGGTAATGCTTACTGAGGATTCTGTTCCTACATTTATTATTTCCAATTTTAATTGGTTAAAGTGTTCTATGTCTAATGAAAAGTACTTGTGAGTGCGAACTCTAAATTCTACAGGGCTTTTTCCAACCAAGATACCTTCAGATATGCTGGATTAAAACCTCCCACCATTTCTGATCTGTAGGACCATGACTGATAATATAAGCTTGTTACTTGAGTTTACATTTCCCCTACTTGTTGCCTACCCAGTATATATTAACTCACTGTTTCTCAACCCCAGCAACTTTAAGATATATGAATTTCAACTCCCAGAATTCCTGGCTGAGGAATTCTGGGAGTCGAAGTCCATGCATCTTAAAGTGGCTGAGGTTGAGAAACAGTGATCTAATACTGTATATTGGGTGAGCACCAAGCAGAGGAAAATGTAAGCTAAAATGATGAGTCTTTAAAAATCATTAAATGTGAAATCTAAAATACATAATTGTTGGCGGGCTACGTAGCTTCTTGTGAACAACATTGCATGCATATGTATTAATGCTTTACCAAAATTCACCTTGCACTTTCTCAGTTATATTTTTTTGCCAAAGGAATACTTTGAGACTTTGCTTTTTAATGTTATTAAGTGATGATTTGGCACTGACTTGAGTAGCTAATGGAATCAGCTGGGGGGAGGGCTTGTTGATTTATTTATGTAATATATTTCTATACCGCTGCGATCGAAAGCAATTCTCAGCTGCTCATTAAAGTAATCATTTGGCTCATTAAAGTATCCATTGTGCTTCCTTGTTTTTTTCCCCTTAAATTCTTTTGTAAAGCAATTAATTAGGAAGTTGGCATGCTACAAATCAAAGCACCAGTCTCTAACATCAGATTTCTTTACAGGGATGTTTTTGAATGGTAGGAACGATTTGCTCTCGTGATCGGAAACATTGTGGGAAAGTCGTGTTCACCTTGGGCAGCCATTTTGTTCCCAGGCAGCCATTTTGGCTTTCAAAGCAGCCATTGTATCCCTGATGTTGAAACCTGCATTTGGCTATTCTTGTAACAAGGTAATGGGTTGTCAGTTTGTTTCTGGGTCCAATTCAAGGTGACGGTCTCGCCTTTTAAAGCCCTACATGTTTTTATTGAGGGACTAGCTGATTTTTATCTGCCTGTCCCACTAGATCAGTGTTTCTCAACCTTGACAATTTTAAGGCATGTGGACTTCAACTTCCAGAATTCCACAGCCAGCAGCGCTGGCTGTGGAATTCTGGGAGTTGAAGTCCACATACCTTAAAATTGTCAAGGTTGAGAAACACTGCACTAGATTTAATAGAATGGGCATGTTATGGCTTTTATTGTCCAGGGAGCTACATTTGGCGGGCCTTTTCTGCTGTGGCCGCCACCCTTTGGCATCTTTGCCCCCAGAGATGAAGTCGGCCTCATCACTCCTGGGCTTTCAAAGGTCCCTCAAGAACCAGCAGGCCTGGGGACCCCAAGAGATGAGTGAACTTGAGAGGTGGCTCTGTTAGTATTAATATCCCTCCATTGAGGGACAGTTTGGTGTAGTGGTTAACGTGCTAGCCATTCACCAGGAGATAGTGAGTTCTAGTCCCACCTTAGGCATGAAAGCTGGTTGGCTAACATTGGGGTCAATCACCAAGAGACAGTGAGTTCTAGTCCCACCTTAGACATGAATGCTAGTCTACATCTACATCAGGAGTGTCCAATTTTGGCAACTTTAAGATCTGTAGACTTCTAGTCTAATGAAAAGAAGGATTAGGAGAGACATGATAGCAGAGACATTCTCCAAAGCACCTGAAAGCAGGCCAAGAAGCTATGGATGGAAACTAATAATGATGATGATGATAATAATAATAATGTTGGAAGGGACCTTGGAGGTCATCTAGTGCAACCCCCTGCTCAGGCAGGAAACCCTATACCATTTCAGACAAATGGCTATCCAGCCTCTTCTTAAAAACTTCCAGTGTTGGAGCATTCATAGCTTCTGGAGGCAGGCTGTTCCACTGGTTAATTGTTCTCACTGTCAGGAAATTTCTCCTTAGTTCTAGGTTGCTGTTCTCCTTGGTTAGTTTCCATCCGTTGTTTCTTGTCCTGCCTTCAGGTGCTTTGGAGAATAGCTTACAGTATGTGTGTGTGTGTGTGTGTGTGTGTGTACATATGTATGTATATAGCATGTGTATAGGTGTGCTATGTATGTATGTGTGTGAGTAGATGTATACTTTCTTTTGAGATCAGGCAACAGAATTTAATTTTTCATGTGTGCCAGTGTGCCCACAGTAAAAAAATGACAATAAAGTTTATCCTATCCTATCTGACCCTGAGACGCTGCCACTGTCATAAATACAATGCCTATTGCCAAATGCCATGGCCATGGGATGCTGGGATGGTTATAAATGAGAGGACTGGTGTTAAGTCTCTTTTTTTCAGTGCTGTTGTAATTTTGAACAGTCACTAAATGAATGATTGTAAGTCAAGGACTTCTCATATAAGAATCTGAAAGACTCTATAAATCTTGAATTATATGGATAGAATGATGGGATATATGTTGAGGGAGCTGACAAAGTTTAGAGACCTCTCCGGCTAAATTATATTGTTTCTGTTGAACACTAAACACTATTGAACACTGAACAATAGTTAAAATGGCCATTCATCTCATTCTTTTAAAATTAAATTTGAGTGCTCTTGAACTTCAACTTTGGATACATGAGGAGTGTCAGAAGGTTCAATCTTTTCATTTGTTAATTTATATCTTCCCCCCTTTTAAGGTGACCTCCCAAACAAGGGGCAGAATGTCTTCCAAAGATACTTGTGGGAAACGCCATCACCCTGTGGCCAGCCTTTGCAAGAAGCTCCAAACTATCAACATGATGGACCAAGCTTCAAATCCTGCCTTGCAGATTCCAAAATTCCAATCAAAAAACTTTGACAGTCCACAGAGTAACACAAAGAAGAACCTGGAGGAAATCTTGAAGAAAAGGACACTGAAAAGCAACAGCGCCCTGGGTACCGACCTCTGTTTGCTAGGTCCTTCCAGTGACAACTTGTTATCTCCAGGCCCTGGCATGATGCAGACACCACGTCATCGTCGTATTTCAGACATTCGCTCTGAGTCCTTTTCACTGGGTGGGAACAAAGAGAAGCCCAACAGATCATGGGTCTTGGTAAATCAGAGAGCGAACGGTTCACCACATTTCATTAAACATGAAGAGTTAACGTCTGATTATCTTTGTGACCACTCCAATATTGAGCCAAAGGTCACATCACCTCTGGAATGCAGCTATTTCACATCGAGTCCGGATTTATTTATCCAAGGACCCAAATCTGTACAGCCCACTTTTCCTTCTCCTCCACCCACAAGATTCTCCGTAGGTAAGGACCGAAGAAGGACATGCAGGCTGCTTTTGTATTATTTTTACGTCTGTTTTTTTTATGAATACCCTGCACTTTTATAGTATTACTTTGGCTGGTTTGTGGAAACTAACAGTGAGATGGCATTCCCACAAAGACAAAACCTGATCACAGATGTAATCAGCGTACAAGCTGAAGGAAGGAAAAGATGAACTTGGGAAGCATTGTTTAGCTTCAAAATTCAGAAAATATTTATTCTAGATAAATATATATGACATAAAAAAGTGAGTGGGAAAGCCAGTTAAAAGCTACATGTGGAAAAACAAACCGGCTTCCAATATTCTTTGTCTTCATAGGATGGAAGCTGGCAGTGGACAACATAGACGATGAGGACTCTGACATAAGTCTGATTTGTGAAGAAGACCTATTGACTACCATGTTTTCTGCATGTGATGTGGAAAGAAGAGGTAATGTAACAGTTGAAGAGTTCCAAAAAGAATTTGGAAGTCTACTTATACAGGTAGTCCTCCATTTATGACCATTCAAACTTACAACAGACCTCCCCAGAACTATTTACAATCTGGATTCAAAGTTTTGATGGCTGCCCCCCAGCCCCTTTCCCAGTGACATGATCACATTTGGGATATTTGGCAACTGGCCTACACTTACATCCGTTCGCAGTGTCCTGCAATAGAGCCCGTTTGGTCTGGGTGTTAAGGTATCAGGCTAGAAACCAGAAGACTGTGAGTTCAAGTCCCACCTTAGCCATGAAAGCCAGCTTGACCTTGGGCCTGTCACTCTTTGCCCAACTCACAGGATTGTTGTTGTGGGGCAAATAGGAAGAAAGTATATTGGATATGTTCACCTCCTTGATAATCATGAGAGGATATAAATAAATAAAATCCATGATCTGCATGTACAAAATCCTAGATTTTCTCCTCCCATAGATATGGATAGGTAAAACATAAAGGTAAAGGAGTCCCTGCAGATTTTACTCAGCTAGTTGTTGTCGACTGTGCTCATCTCTGTTTCAAAGGCCTGTCTGACAACATGTCCCCAGTCATGTGGCCAGCATGATGTCACAGAGTGGTTAAGACGCTGGGCTTGTTGGCTGGAAAGCCGGCAGCCCAGGCTTGAGACCCAAGTACCGGTATCACACGACGGGGTGAGCTCCTGTCTTCGCACCAGCTCCTGTCAAACTAGCAGCTTGAAAGCAATGCAAATGCAAATAGATAAATAGGTAGCACTTCATTGGGAAGATAACAGCGCTCTGTGACATCATAAATCTGGATAGGGTTAGGAAAGAATTTGTTCCAAAATCCTTTAGAGCCACTGCAACTTAATTTAACAATTAAGATGCATAAGTCTAGCAGCTTCTCATGTTCCTTTTTGGACTCTTGCATTTAAATCCCAGAGTTGCTTTTATCTTTGTTGTTATCTTTTATGTTACGGGAACTCTATGTGCCTGCCCTTGGAGGTAAACCAAGAACAGATACTACAGGAAACACTAGGACCCTATTTTATGGGTATAGGCTCTAATAATAGATTCTGGGAAGCCTGATAACACTTCACTTACCTTCCCTCTTATATATACTGTACCAAAGGGAACCAACACAGGGCAACCTCTGCATGTCTCTATAACGTAATTATCTTTCTGTCTTTACTGATTTAGTGGAAAAGCACACAGTGGGCCAATCTGGATTACATCTACAGGTAGTCCTTGACTTAATTCGTTTAGTGACTGCTCGAAGTTACAACAGCCTTGAAAAAAGGGACTTATGACCGTTTTTTACACTTGCGACCTTTGCAGCATCCCGATGGTGGTGTATCAACATTTGGATGCTTGGCATCTGGTTCATATCTACAGCGGTTGCAATGACTGAGTCTCTACAATGCCAAGTTTTAGTAGCAAATTGTGTTGCCGAAGTTTGTCAGCATAGTTTGCAGTTAAAGGTCAAGGGTTTGACAGCTGCCGCCAGAGGGCTGTTTGTCTACCCATCATTTAACACAAGCTACATTTAAACGATGAACATGGTTTGAACACGAGCCTCTGTGTTAACTTTCATTGTTATGTCTAGGCAAAGTTGCCGTTTCTAAAATAGTTGACTTCCTGAGGAACACGACAAGTCGGAGTTCAGAAGACAGCGGTCTTGAAGATTTATGCAACATGCTTGATCCTGATCATAGGGATATTTCTATGGACTTGGAGACCTACCATGCCATCATGAAAGAATGGATTGAAGATTGCAAAAGGAACTGGTACCTGGCTGTTATCTCTTTTTTGTAACACAAGGCGTGGTAACCCATATATTGATCTTAACTCCATTGATTAACCCTTTACATAAATTTAAAAAAAAACACCCAACCTTCTGGATCTCTTTGACTCCTGAATGGATTCCATATCTGGTGGTTCTCCATTGAAAAAGTAATAATTTATTCCTGCTTTTTACTCGTTAGCAGACCATTAAAAAAACAGATCCTTTTATTCCATGGTGACTAAATACATACCTAAGAGTCTTTGATAAGAAGTTAGGATGCCGTGTAATTATGTAGGTTGTAAAACTGAAAATAGATCACAAATCATGAGAAAGAAAAAGTTTTTTCAGCATTAAAAACGCAAAAATGTTTAATATCAATTCGAGCTGTTTCTGTTATCTTGTACTCAATTACACTTTTCCCCACTGTTTTTCAGGAATGAGCTACCCACCAAGGAGGCCACCCCTGAAAATAATTTCTCAGGTGTTTCTTTATTAGATTTATTGAACCGCATTCAGAACTATGAATAAAAAATACAAACAAATTAGAATATTTTCGGTATCCGGGAAAAGTTAAATTTAGTGAAATGTGTTTTAACAGGCATTGAAAGTGCTAGAGGTTAAGTCTGTTTCCTGCTGTCCAATAGGAATAGTCTTACTGTTGGTTTTCAGACCATCATTGATAAGTATAAAAACCACTCCTTATTGACGAGTTATCTTCCCTCCATTGTAGCATAAGGTTGTGAAAAAAGACATTTGGAGGTTTACCTGTGTCCTCAGGGTCACCTGAGAGGCGCAAATGAGTATGGAGTCTTCTTGGCTGCAGGATGTTTTCGTCCCTGCGTCCCTTCACTGTTGAAGCAACAGGATAGAAAACATCCTGCAGCCAAGGGGCTCCACACACATTTGCACTACTCAGGTGACCTTGAGGACCCAGGTAAACCTCCAACAGGTCCCAATTACTCTCTAAAAGAATGCAAATGACCAGCTGTCTGCAAGCAATATAAATCCTTCCACTCCCCAGAGCTGAAAGAAGCAGCTTGGTTGAGAAGTGAAACGTTTTCAAAGAAAAAAAACCAAGTTTTTTTTTCTCCTGAAAAAAAGCACCCTTGGGACAACTGTGCCTGGATGACTTAGAATCTCCATAGACATGTTGTTGTTGTTGTTATTGTTGTTGTTGCGAAGTCGTGTCCGACCCATTGCGACCCCATGGACAACGTTCTTCCAGGCCTTCCTGTCCTCTACCATCTTCTGGAGTCCATTTACGCTCACGCCTCCTGCTTCAGGGACTCCATCCAGCCACCTCCTTCTCTGTCGTCCCCTTCTTCAATTGCCCTCCATCTTTCCCAGCATTAGGCTCTTCTCCAGTGAGTCCTTCCTTCTCATTAGGTGGCCAAAGGACTTGAGTTTCAGCTTCAGGATTTGGCCTTCTAAAGAGCAGTCAGGGTCGATCTCCTCTAGGACTGACCGGTTTGATCGCCTTGCAGTCCAGGGGACTCGCAGGAGTCTTCTCCAGCACCGTAGTTCAAAGGCCTCCATTCTTTGGCGCTCAGCCTTTCTGATGGTCCAACTTTCACAGCCATACACTGCAACTGGGAAAACCACGGCCTTGACTATACGTACTTTTGTTGGCAGGGCGACGTCTCTGCTTTTTCGTATGCTATCTAGATTTGCCATAGCTTTCCTCCCCAGGAGCAAGTGTCTTTTAATTTCTTGATAAACATGTAATATCATTCATATAGAGGCAACCATTGTATTTAAAGTGCTTTATGGAACAGACCGGTTCGCCATTGGTTTATTTCTTGCCTTACAACCAAATACTTATTTTTGCAGTGAAAAGGTTGAACATAACTTCTGGAAGCCTTGAAGCACTCGGCGGTGATGTCTCAAGAGGAGATTTGTGAGTCCTGCTTTAGTTGACGGGTTCAGAGATGAGAAACAAAAGAAAAACCGGAAACCAAGATCAAAGATAGGAATTATGTAGGAATAATGGGTACACCAAGTCTTGAAATGACTGGAAGGATGTGATAAGAACATTTTACTGTTTGAATGGCTGCCACACCGAAGGTTATTCTGTATTGTCCCAGAGGGTGGGATATATAGTAGTGGCCAAAATTGTGGAAACCTTTTGGGAAAAGTGTACAGTAGAAATGCCACCTTTGGTTAAGTTTCCACCCATTTTTCTTCTGATTTCTTTATAACTGTAGTCTTGTTCACTTAATAATACTATTTTACACTGCTTTCTGGATGACCAGTCAACTCTTTGCACCATGATTTTAATTTTATTACATTTTACAAGCTCACGAAATGAAAGAACACAAAAAAACCCAACCAACTTGATAGCAATCACATGACACACTGACCAATGTCCTCCTCTCAGCTTCAATACGTGACATCAGTAATTGAATCCTACTGTGATCTGATTGGCTCATTGCCAAAACAAGGTGACACCTGATTGGCTCTCTAAACACTCATGCTCATTGGCTACCTGATATCAACCTAAGCAAGTTGTGCTTCTTTTTTCTGGCTATTTGGCTATATCTTTTCTTCTTTTTTTCCCAAAATTTTATTTATCATACAATTAAAAAACATTGGATGTAGCGTGACATTCCAGTATATACATTCTTATCAGGTTGTTCCACATTTTACAATCGATTCTTCATCTATAATTATACATCTAAGTTTTATATACAGTATTTATTCTAAAATAACATATATTTCTATCTTAACGCTAACCTTTAATCCCAACCGTCCTCCACGAATCTCTCCAGCGGTAAAATTTATCCCAGGTTTCGAAATAAACTGACCCACATTTGTCTTTCAATACCATTGTGAGCCTGTCCATTTCCGCACATGCTAATATTTTATATAGTAACTCTTCCTCTGTGGGGATTCCTTTGCTCTTCCATTTTTGCGCAAACGCAAACCTAGCTGCATTCAAGATGTGTAACAGCAAATAGAATATTCCCTTATTGTATTTCTCTGTAGTTATTCCCAACCAGAAGAGTTCAGGTTTTAACTCTAAGTCCAATATTAATATATCTCTCAGCCAACTTCGTATCCTATTCCAATACTCACGGGCCTTTGGGCATTCCCACCACATATGGTAATACGATCCAATTGCTATTTTACATTTCCAGCATAAAGGTGAGATATTTGAACCCATTTTAGCTAGCCTTGCGGGTGGGAAGTGCCATCCATAGAACATCTTGTAAAGATTTTCCTTGTACGAGGTAGCTAGAGTGAGTTTCCTATTTCTTTCCCACAGTTCTTTTTTTTTAATTTATTATTTTTATAATTATAAATAAACAAATAAAAAATCAAGTTAAATACAACTCAACTAAGTACAATCGTTAAAAACTTTTTCCAACACAAACCGAAGCATAAAAACTTAGATAAGATAATTAAAATAACTATGGGTATTGCTCGGCAGCACCCCCTCCACCACATCCCCCTCTTCCTTCCTCCCTTCCTCCTGCCTCCATCCCCCACTCTCTCTCCCTCCTCTCTCTCCACCCTCCTCCTACACCCTCCCTACATCCCTTCAAACCATCACTCCTCAATCTCCGCCATCTGCAGATGTGGTACCGAGGTACTGCCCAAGCAACCCCTCTTTTATCAAAAAATATATCATTCTAAATATAATACCAATATTGAAGTTGAGTACATTGTAACACCCCCCAACCCACCCACCCACCCCCCGACTTCCCAGAGTGAATACAGGGTAAAAACACAAGAAAACCCACTAAACTAAACCAAATTATTATAAATCCTAGTACAAATTTGATTATATTTTTCAATCAAACATATAAAAAATTTAACTATATGCTAAATACAATTTCTTAGATTGATATTTCCCTTGTATATACTCTATCCATTTTTTCCAGTCCAGCATATATTTTTCATTTGAGTGATCCTTCAAATATGCGGATATTTTAGCCATTTCTGCCAAGTTTATCACTTTCAAAGTCCATTCTTCAATAGATGGTAATTCTGACTTCTTCCAATATTGTCCCACCAACAGCCTTGCTGCTGTAATCAAATGCAATCTCTATGTTCTTGACAAATCTGCAGGTCGATACTGAAACCAAAATCTCTACTCCAAATTAGCATAGTCTCCTTGACCTGTTCTTCGTACATTGCCTGGTCTAAGAGAAAGTGATATATTTTTTTAATCATTTTATCCTCGGGACCTAATAATATTTTATCTAGTTCTCTAGGTTCTATTTTTATACCCCACTCTTTTTTGTCTTTCTTATATCTTGCTTGTAGTTGGAGATACGCCCACCCTTCTAATTCTATCCCTGCATCTTGAAGATTTTTCCTCGATTTTAATTCTCCTCTCTCATTTAATATGTTTTCATAGGTTATTACTTTCCCCAACTGGATGAACCTTGGGTGTATATACATTTCTAGTGTCGAGATCCAATTGGGAACTTGCCTATAATTCTGTCGCCGAATTTTGCTCCAAACATCTATTAACATCCGTCTGATGTAATGCCTCCGGAAGTACTGGTGAACTTTATGTTTCTCGTCCCATAACATGGCATGCCATCCAGTCTGCATGTCATGACCTTCCAGTTTTAATAATCTCCAATTTTCCAGTCGCATCCAGTCCCGCACCCATAGTAGAATTGTAGATTGATAGTATTTTTCCAGGTCAGGGAGGCCGAACCCCCCCCCCTTTCCTTAGCATCCTGTAATAATTTTAATTTAATCCTTGCTTTTTTTCCTATATATCTTTTCATAGAATACAGTACATATAATTGAACAAACTATGTTGCATTACATTCTTGATTAAATTATCTTTCCATTGATATACAATTTTATGATACTACTCCAAAAAAAAGGTGGTGTTATTAGCCATCAAACCTCAAAAATACACTTTTCCCAAAAGGTTTCCACAATTTTGGTCACTATTGTAGAGCAATGGAAAACAAAACACAATTGAATGTTGGGGTATCCTTATAGTAAGATCAGTTCAACAGTGCAACTACCAAAAACACAGAGAGGCAGTGGGTTTCTCTTAGTTGGTTCTACAGGTAGTCCTTGACTTACGACCATATCTGACCCCAAAATTTCAGTCACTAGGTGCAGAGAGGGAGGAATTTCCTTAGCATTAAAACACCCATTCTGCTGTTGGTTTCCTCCATTAAAGATATGGAACAATAGAAGGTCAAAAGGATAAGGCCCTCTCGTCTTTACCCTTCCAGAGAAACATCCGACTTGATTACTTGTGTAGCGGATCTTCAGTTCAACAACCAAAAGCTTCAAGAGGAAAATGCCCAGTTGAAGCTGGCAGTGGATGCCATGGAGGAGACGAATAATAGACTGATGGAAGACGGTGGGGAGCTTCGGAATCAGATTAAAAGGTGCAATACTTTTGAATGAAATGATAGTTCTTTTGAGGGTTTAGCAAGATCATCCAGTTTTGGTCACCAGGGTGTAAAAAAGATGCTGGGACTCTGGAAAGAGTGCAGAGAAGAGCCACAAAGATGATCAGGGGACTGGAGGCTAAAACATAGAAGGAATGGTTGCTGGAATTGGCTATGTCTAGTTTAATGAAGAGAAGGATGAGGGGGGACATGATAGCAGTCTTCCAATATCTCAGGGGCTGCCCCAAAGAAGAGGGAGTCAAGCTATTCTCCAAAGCACCTGAAGGCAGGACAAGAAGCAACAGATGGAAACTAATCAAGGAGAGAAGCAACCTAGAACTAAGGAGAAACTTCCTGACAGTGAGAACAATTAATCAGTGAAACAACCTGCCTCCAGAAGCTGTGAATGTTCCAACACTGGAAGTTTTTAAGAAGAGATTGCACAGCCATTTGTCTGAAATGGTATAGGGTTTCCTACCTGAGCAGGGGGTTGGACTAGATGACCTCTAAGGTCCCTTCCAACTTTATTATTATTATTATTAGATTTGTTGTTGCTCTGTGTAAAAAAACCTGGGTAAAGGTTTACCATAACCACCCATATGCAGAGGACAAATTTCTACTGTATTGAGCTTAGTTGTCCTCTCCAGATACTAATAATGTATGACGAGAAAGCCTGGCACACACATACTTACTCAAAGTTCTATTTCCTTGCAGAGATCATTGGCAACTGATGTCAGTATAAAGTTTAATCAAGGTCTAGGACAGTGGTTCTCAACCTTTTTCAGGTTGAGACCCCACTTGCCCCGCCCATGCATGGTGCAACCCCGACGCACGTGTGTGCATGCGCGCGTCGGGCCGATCCGCACATGCGTGGCGCGCGCGCGACAAAAAACAAAAAACAAAATGGCGGACCGCGACGGGCCGATCCGCGCATGCGCGTCGCGCGCGCGACAGCCCGAACTGCGCATGCGTGGCGCGCGTGCGACAGAAAAAAAAATGGCGGACCGCAACGGGCCGATCCGCACATGCACGGCGCATGTGCGACAGCCCGAACCACACATGCGCGGTGCGCGCGCGACGAAAAAAACAAAACAAACCAAAACAAAAAATGGCGGACCGCGGTGTCCGGCGACCCCCGCGAAATGGTCGTTTGACCCCAAATGGGGTCGCGACCCATAGGTTGAGAACCGCTGGTCTAGGAGAAATGAGGAATCACAGCCTTAGTATTGCAATAAATTCTTCCAAAAGGTTGCATTTTTAAAGAAGTTAGTACCGTAGGAATGTCTTTCTGAGCTTTATTATGTCTTGTCTTCTTGTTTGAAGTCATTGCACACATTAATATACCTATGGGGGGGAAATCTAATAATTAAAAATGCAAATGAGATATTGAATTGTGTTTCAAAATATGGAACCTTAGCACTTGATCGAGAACCCTTGACTCTAATAAGCCCCTGGTTCTACTCAGATAATTATTCCATGTACATAAAAAGACCAGGTTCAAGACATGTGTTCAGTTTTGAGATGTCTTTGTTCTAAAATTGAGAAGATAGAGAAATACGTTTCTGGCTGACTGAGGAATTCTGGGAATTGAAGTCCACACATCTTCAAGATGCCAAGAGAAAGACCGATATATACTGTTTTAATTTTTAATTAATGTTAATCATGACATCTAGATTTCGTTTATTGTACGCCGCGTGTCATTTTTATTTTGGCTTGCTGAGTTTCCCTGCAGCTGTAATAAAAATATGTTTATTTGCACATCGTATTTATATAGTCACCCATCTCACAGAATGCATCCCTGGTGCGTACAATTAAAAAAACACATTAAAAAAAGATCTATCATATTGAAAAAAAAATCTTACAGGTTTCCTTGTCTAGAACAAATGTTCTTCCTCTGTTTTGGCTTTCTAGCTTCCAGCAGTCTGCAAGTCACGTGAAAACATTAAAAGAAGAATTGGAAGAAGTGAAGAACACCCTGGGTACTTCAGAAGAAAAGAGGCAGATGACAGCAATCCAGAATAAACAGCTGGTAAGTTGATGTTTGTGTGCAGGAGTCTAACTTTGGCTAGCTCTTACAGTCCCGAGTTGTGTTGTGGTTTTCTGGTACAGGAGGCAAGTGCAGAATGTAAGTGAACATCAGGTTCCTGATAAATGCCAGATTCAGCTGTAACCTGGTTGAAAAAATACTTTAGGAGTTAGATCAGTGGTGGCGAACCTCTGGCACAGGTGCGAGAGGCAGCACCCAGAGCCCTCTCTGTGGGCACACGTGCTGTTGCCCCAGCCTTGCCTCCCTCCATGACCCCCTCCTCTCCAGCAGCCCCCTGAAGGAGAGTCGCCCCTTAGCGTGGGCCACCCGGAGCAGCACAGCCAAGGACACGGTAGCCAGGCAGCGTAGACAAGACTCTGCCCTCACACCCCATCATGCAGTTGATGCTGCAGGGTGTGGGCAGAGGGTGTGGCCGTCATAGCGCTGCTGGGCTTCCTGGGTGATCTGCGGCGGGCCCTGGAGGCGGTGAGTGGTCCTGTGGGCAGGCGGGGCGGGGGTGCTTGGTGTGATCTAGAAAAGTATCCCTTTTGACAGTAGCCTAAATCCCTGCTGCCTCTTTTATGTGCCACATTAGATGCAATTTTACCAAAATCACAACAAGTGATGGACACTTCTTGTTACACTCAGTGGTGGGATTCAGCCAGTTCGCACCACTTCGGCAGAACCAGTAGCTAATTTTTTGTTGCCCAGGTCCAGAATGGACTTCCGGAAGCGGCATCCACACAGAGAACCGGTTGTTCACATATTTGAATCCCACCACTGCCTACAAAGGGTTGGGAATCTGGAATCAGTATCAGAATAGAGTGGAAGGGACCCTGAGGGTCTTCTAGTCCAACCCCTTGCTCAAGCAGGAGACCCTGTGACCAGTGGTGGGATTCAGCCAGTTTACACCAGTTCGGCAGGACCGGTAGCTAATTTTTTGTTACCCGGGCCCAGAATGGACTTCCGGAAGCGGCATCCATACAGAGAACAGGTTGTTCACATATTTGAATCCCACCACTAGTTACACCCATGTGATATCACAGCTCCACAAACTGCAACTTCCACTGAGTTTCCCAGGTGTCAAGCACCAGGGAAATAAAGGGATCCAGGCAGTTCAAATGAGTATAAAGATTCATTGTAAGCTTAAGCTCTCCAGGAGAATCTGAACTACTAACGGTCAAAGCAATTTAGCGGTAGATAAGGAATTTAAGGTGAGCATGGACTCATGACTGATGATGCGTTTGACCCCTCCCTCGGGCTCAGCCTGGTCATCCCTCACATCAAGTACAATTCACGGTGCTGGTTATCACCTATAAAGCCCAGACTGTTTGAGTGGCCCCTTGTGATCCATATATGATTGGGCAGAATTGCTGCACATTGGGTCCTATTATCAATGGTAGTTAATTAGTTGATCAATGCCATCTATTAGGACCTAGAATGTGTGTCTTCTTCGTGATAGTGTCTGCCTTCCGAAATAATATCTCCCCAGATATTTGGCTGTTACCTACCTTTATTGTTTTCTAGTTGTCTTTAGAAAAAATGGACTTATATTCCAGGTCTTGGGATGGGGTGATTGTGGAGGCCCTGTTGTGTGTCTTTTTGCAGTATAGTCTGTCTTCTCCATCCCTGGTTTCTTCTTAATTATTGTCTTTCATATGTAAGCCTTCAGAGGCACTCTTTAAATCTCATAAATAAATGAACAAAATTATTTGTGTATGCATAGAAAGATTTCAGTGGATCTGATTGAGAACAAATAGGCAACATTTGTTGAAATTATAGAAAGCCAGTGTTTTTTTTTCAATTAAAATGCAAATAAAAGGAGCCAAATCTAAAGGAGGCAGTTGTTCAGTTTGCATCTTAAGTAAAGTTGCAAACCAATATATCAATTCAATATCAACAAAAATGTATCTGTCTCTAAATGCTGCAGTGAATTTTTCCTTTAGCCATCTTTCAATATCTAAAATACATCAGGCAATACCTGTTTTGACAATTGATGCACCATTTAAATCAGTGGTTCTCAACCTATGGGTCGCGACCCCATTTGGGGTCGAACGACCGTTTCGCGGGGGTCGCCGGACACCGCGGTCCGCCATTTTGTTTTTTTGTTTTTTTGGGTTTTTTATTTTTTTTTAAAAAAAAATTTTTGTCGCGCGTGCCCCGCGCATGCGCGGATCGGGCCGTCGTGCGCACACCGTGCATGCGTGGATCGGCCCATCGCAGTCTGCCATTTTGTTTTGTTTTTGTTTTTTTTTATTTTTTTTTAATTTTTTTTGTTGCGCGCGCCGCACATGCGCGGATGGGGCCGTCGCGCGAACGCTGCACATGCGCGGATCGGCCCGTCGCGGTCCGCCATTTTGTTTTTTTGTTTTTTTTGTTTTTTTTTTATTTTTTTTCATCGTGCACGCCCTGCGCAAGCGCAGATCGGCCCACCGCGGTCCGCCATTTTGTTGTGTTTTTTTTTCGTCGCGCGCGCCCCACGCATGCACTGATTGGCCCGTTGCGCGCGCGTGCGCCCGCACCCGGGTCGGGGTCGCGGCGCGCACGGGCGGCGCAAGTGGGGTCTCAACCTGAAAAAGGTTGAGAACCACTGATTTAAATGGTGGCAGAAGAATATATCTGTATGGCAGAGGAAAAAATATCATAAAATGTGTATATTTTAATAAATATGCACTTTGTGGGGGGGTTGCAAAAAATAAGTAGGTGGATAAAATTGAATATAATAATACTTTGTTTGAAAAAGGTATAGGTGCATTCATTTTGGAACTAAAATTTCAAATGAATATAGAAAAGGGAGGATCAATTTCTGGTTCAAAACTAATTCATCTTGAGACAAAGAAGCAAGTATTTAATTTAACAGTTGTGTATGTATGCTGTCTGTAAGTATGCCAATTGCTTTCTTTTCATAATCAGGAAAAAGAGAATCAGTCTCTAGTTCTTAAGATCTCGTCTCTTCAGGAGGAGGTAAGAATAAATATGAATTACTTTGACTGAGTCATGATAATTTTTTTGCTATGTAATAATAATAATAATACAATCCAAATTGGTGACTTTGCAGTGACAAAGTTGAAACTGTTTCACATCTAATCTGTGAGTGCAACAAAATCGCCCAAACTGATTACAAAGCTAGACATGACCGAGTTGCTACATTAATCCACTGGGCATTGTGTAAAAAATACGACTTACCTGTGTCTGAAAAGTCATGGGAACGGTGGAAAAAGTTGTTGAGAGGGTGAAGATCTTGTGGGACTTTCGAATACAGACAGATCACCATGTGGAACACAACGCACCAGATATCGCAGTGGTAGAGAACCGAAGCGTACAGCTGATTGATCTCATTGTACCAGGAGATGCCAGAGTGGAAGAAAAGGAACTGGAAAAAATTATGAAATACCGCAACCTGGCCATCGAAATTGCGTGTATGTCCAAAAACTTTGCAAAATACTTCAAGAAACTGCAGCTTCCTGCAATAACTCCAGCAATGTTACAAAAAAACGGCGCTACTCGGAACATCTTACATTTTAAGGAGGCACCTGGTTGATACCTAGGATGCGGGCAGCAACCTGTGTCAACCATCAGCGCCAGTCAATTTGAGTGTTCAGTTGACTGAGGTTCATGTATAACGAATAGAAGAAGAAGAAGGAGGAGGAGGAGGAGGAAGAAGGAAGAAGAAGAAGAAGGAAGAAGAAGGAAGAAGGAAGAAGGAAGAAGGAGGAGGAGGAAGAAGAAGAAGAAGAAGAAGAAGAAGAAGAAGAAGAAGAAGAAGAAGAAGAAGAAGAGGAAGAAGAAGAAGGAAGAAGAAGGAGGAGGAGGAGGAGGAGGAGAAGGAAGAAGGAAGAAGAAGAAGAAGGAAGAAGAAGGAAGAAGGAAGAAGGAAGAAGGAAGAAGGAAGAAGGAGGAGGAGGAGGAAGAAGAAGAAGAGGAAGAAGAAGAAGGAAGAAGAAGAAGAAGAAGAAGAAGAAGAAGAAGAAGAAGAAGAGTGGTAGTCCTCAATGTGAGCAAAACTGAGTCCCAATTTTCTCTTGCTAAGTAAGACATTTTTTAAGTGACCCTCATTTTATGACCTTTCCTACCGCAGTTGTTATTTGAATCATTATACTTGTTAAATTAGCAACACGGTTGTTAAGTCCAACTGGTTTCCCCATTAACTACCTATCAGAAGGTCACAAAAGGTGATCAACCTTTTGACGGCAACCATCATAAATATGAATCAGTGGCCAAGTGTCCAAATTTTCATCACAGGGATGCTGCAATGATGGTAACTGTGACAAACAGTCCTAAGTCCACTTTTTTCAGTGCTTGATGTAACTTCAGATACTCACTAAATGAATGGTTGCAAGACAAGGGCTACCTGTAAGAGCCAGACACAGATGGCATTTCAACAATCTCCACCAAATGTATGGGCAGAACAGTTAAATTGAACAATTCCCGCACATTTCTCCAGAGGAGGAAGAAGAAATTGTCCAAGAGTTTCTCAAGGCCAGGATCTGCTACTATGGCTGCCATCTGCTAGCTGATGTTCTTCAGTTCATCTGATTGTTGGAAGTAATAAGAATAATAATAACAACAACAAACAATAATAATAATAAAGTTGGAAGGGATCTTGGAGGTTATCAAGTCCAACCCCCTGCTCAGTCAGGAAACCCTACACCATTCCAGACAAATGGTTGTCCAGTCTCTTCTTGAAAACTTCCAGTGTTGGAGCATTCACAGCTTCTGGAGGCAGGTTGTTCCACTGTTTAATTGTTCTCACTGTCAGGAAGTTTCTCCTTAGTTCTAGGTTGCTTCTCTCCTTGATTACTTTCCATCCATTGCTTCTTGTCCTGCCTTCAGGCACTTTGAAGAATAGCTTGACTCCCTCTTCTTTGGGGCAGCCCCTATTGGAAGACTGCTATCATGTCCACCCTCGTCCTTCTCTTCGTTAAAGTAGACAGACCCAATTCCAGCAACCATTCCTTATATGTTTTAGCCTCCACTCCCCTGATCATCTTTGTTGCTCTGCTCTGTACTCTTTCCAGAGTCTCAGCATCTTTTTTACATCGTGGTGACCAAAACTGGATGCAGTATTCCAAGTGTGGCCTTACCAAGGCCTTGTAAAGTGGTATTAACACTTCACATGATCTTGATTCTATCCCTCTGTTAATGCAGCCCAGCACTGTGTTGGCTTTTTTGGCAGCTGCAGCACACGGCTGGCTCATATTTAGGTGATTGTCCACTAGGACTCCGAGGTCCCTCTCACAGTTACTACTATTGAGCAAGGTGCCACCATCCTATACTATACCTGTACATTTGGCTTTTCTTGCCTAAATGTAGAACCTTACTTTTTTCACCGTTGATGGTTGCGCAATTGACGTTGTATGTCCATGCTTTTTAAATGAGACATTTCAACGACACCTCCTTGGCTGCCCACACTTCCCAGTCAGAAGAAGATTCTTGACAGGTGTTTTAAGAATGAGGTTTTCATCTTGGGATCAAATAAAAGTGTGGGAAGCCAGGAAAGCTGCCGAATACCAGAGAGATGATTATACAGTGGAAGACAGAACATTCAGACATAGCTCTTGACCTCTCGGATTTTACACAGGTGTTGAACACCACACTCTACCCCAAGAATTTATTCCCAAATACTTTCTTTTATGAAGAAAAGTATAGAAAGAGCACAGAGAAGAGCAACAAAGGGGATCAGGGGACTAGAGGCTAAAACATACAAGGAACGGTTGCTGGAATTGGGGATGTCTAGTTTAATGAAGAGAAGGACGAGGGGGGACATGATAGCAATGTTCCACTATCTCAGGGGTTGCCCCAAACAAGAGGGAGTCAAGCTATTTTCCAAAGCGCCTGAAGGCAGGACAAGAAGCAACGGATGGAAACTAACCAAGGAGAGAAGCAAGGTAGAACTAAGGAGAAACTTCCTGACAGTTAGAACAATTAACCAGTGGAACAACCTGCCTCTAGAAGTGGTGAATGCTCCAACACTGGAAGTTTTTAAGAAGAGACTGGACAGCCATTTGTATGAAACTTCCTGACAGTTAGGACAATTAATCTGTGGAATGGCTTGACTTCAGAAGTTGTGGGTGCTCCATCACTGGAGGCTTCTAAAGGAGGACAACCATTTATATGGAAATGGTATAGGGTCTCCTGCTTGAGTAGCAGGTTGGACTAGAACAGGGGTAGGTAACCTTGGCTCTTTTATGACTCGTGGACTTCAACTCCCAGAATTCCTGAGCCAGCATGGCTCAGCTCGGAAACCTCTCCATTTCTCCTCAGCATGGCTGGCTCAGGGATTCTGGGAGTTGAAGTCCACGAGTCATAAAAGAGCCAAGGTTGCCTACCCCTGGAGCCTAGAAGATCTCCAAAGTCCCTCCCAACTCTTGTTATTCTGTTAAAGCAATTTTTTTTTCATCAGATGGAATGAGAATTAGTAGAAAAGAAAACCAGTAATAACAAATATGTCTTTTAAATCAGAACATTAGGAATGCTGTTGATTCAGATTGTCTCCAGAAGAAGATTGTAGAGCTGTCCCAGAATATTAGCGAACTCCAAGTAAGTGATTCCTACATTTTGTTTCAGTGTGGGGGGTAGTGGTGGCAGAGATTCAGTGCAATGCTTCAGATATTTGAAATGTTCCAAGTGATTGATTCAAGATAATCAATTCAATTATTTTCTAAAGACCACACAGTAACTCCTACACTTGAATTTTCAGTTATGTTGCATTATGGAACCCAACATGCCTGATCACCAGTTACACTAGCTTGGAATGGTCAGAGATTGTAGCCTTACCAAAAGCTGACAACCCACAGTTAAAACTAGAAGTGGATGTGTGCTGTTTACATTTGTAAGTTGGTGGAGGAACATTAGAGAACCTTCGAAAAGCAACATGTAAACGTGGAGTTTGTGATACTGTCTTCTAAATGTTAAATTATACCTTCAAGACGAATTTGAGCTGAAACCTAACCAAACCTAGGTTGTAAGCATTATATTTACACCTCGCTTAGCAAACGTTCCAGGTCTGAATAAGAGATGACAGTGTTAATGATGGTAGGATTTTCTCTCTCCATCGCTTGAGATGAGTATAATTGGATCAAGAGATTACTATAACTTTCTTAACTACAGTTAAGGAGAACTTTCTCCCACAATTTCTTGGTCAGTTCTGAGATATTTCATTTAATTATTTTGATGATATTCCCGTTAAGATTCCTCAGCATTTCTGAACAAAATGGACATCAGCATAGAACACAATATAACCAATGGTGTCAAATTCAATTTCATTGAGGGCCGCATCAGCATTGCGGTTGCCCTTGGGGGGACCGGGTGGGTGTGGCCAGGGTGGGTGAGGCCTACTGGGGTGGGCGTGGATGGAGTGGATGTGGCCTACTGGGTGGGCATGGCCAGCTCTACATCATTCGCATCAAGGGTGCTTGTGGGGGCCTGGGCAGGAGTGGGACAGATCTGAGGGTCTCTGGCAGAAGGGGGTGGGACCGGGGCAAGCGCCAAGGCATGGTCCATTTCTTCATTCCTCACAAAGGGTGACACTTCCCCAGCAGGCACCCAGGGGACGGGGCTGACACAGCAGGGGCTGGTTCCTCGCTGTTTCCAGATGGCCTTGTGGAGCTAAGAGTGAATGCGTTTCAGCATAGATGGCCACCACAAAATTGTACATTGGCTCCTGGCCGGCCTGGGCCAGGGCCAAGGCAGCGGGGGCCGTTCCCTCCCTGTTTCCAGGATGGCTTCGCGGGCCACATGAAACCACTTCGCGGGCTGCATCCGGCCCCCAGGCCTTGTGTTTGACATATCTGAATTAGAGCATGTAAGATTTTGCAAAGCATATTGGTGTGAGCGTTAAAGTGTTAATGTATGTCTGTCTTACAAATAACAGGGCAATTCTTCTGGTTAGAAAAACAACCACCAGTGAGGGAAAAGAGAAATAAAATAATTTTAGTATTGTTCCTTCCTGCTAGAATGCAATTTCATTGTGGGGCGTTGTTCTTCTTTTCCCAGATACAAGGACACCTTTATGAAAGCACGGTGAGAAATAAAGACACAGCACTCCTTAAGGTTCGTGGGTACTAGGACGCATTGAAGGCTTTCCGGCCTGGTTTATTTTGGGAAGGTTGGATGTAGCAACATTTCAGTATATTCTGGAAGGGGTAGAAGTAGTTTTCATTTAATGACTACTGATTAAGCTACCATTTGAACTTAAGATGGCACTGAACAAGTAATAGTTGTGACCAGACCTCATACTTATGGCCACTGCGGCTTCACCATGGACATGTGGTCATGATTTGCAACCTTCCATGCTGGTTTCCCATAAGCAAAGTCAATGGGGAAGCCTGCAGGAAATCGGAATGGAATGGGAATGGGAATGGAATGGAATGGAATTAGAATAGAGTAGAGTAGAGTAGAGTAGAGTAGAGTAGAGTAGAGTAGAGTAGAGTAGAGTAGAGTAGAGTAGAGTAGAGTAGAGTAGAGTAGAACAGAATAGACTTTGGAGGTCTTCTAGTCCAGCCCCCCGCTCAAGCAGGAGAACCTATACCATCCCAGACAAGTGACTGTCTAGTCTCTTCTTAAAAACCTCCAGTGATGGAGCGCCCACGATTTCTGGAGGCAAGCTGTTCCACTGGTTAATTGTCCTCACTGTCAGGAGGCTTCTCCTTAATTCCAGGTTGCTTCTATCTTTGACCAGTTTCCAACCATTACTTCTTGTCCTGCCCTCTGGTGCTTTGGTGAACAATGTGCCCCCCTCTGCCTTATGGCAGCCTCTCTGATACTGGAACACTGCTATCATGTCTCCCCTATTTCTTCTTTTCTTTAGACTAGCCAAACCCAAGTCCCGCAGCCGTTCTTCTTAAGTTTTAGTCTCCAGGCCTATTGATCATCTTGTAGACCTAGTAGATTAATAGACCTATTATCTGAAAGCTGCCAAGGTTGAGAGACACTGATCTCCTACATCCATACAGAATAGAGCTGGAAGGGACCTTGGAGGTCTTCTAGTCCAGCCCGCTGCTCAAGCAGGAGAACCTATACCATCTCAGACAGGTGATTGTCTAGTCCAGTGGTGGTGAACCTATGGCACGGGTGCCAGAGGCAACACTCGGAGCCCTCTCTGTGGGCACACGTGTTGTTGCCCCAGCCTTGCCTCCCCCTGCGACCCCCTCCTCTTCAGCAGCCCCCCTGAAGGAGAGTCGCCCCTGAGCTTGGCCCACGTGGAGCAGCGCAGCGAAGGACATGGCAGCCAGGCAGGACTCTGCCCTCACACCCCATTGTGCACAGTTGATGCTGCAGGGCGCAGGCAGAGGGCGTGACCGCCATAGCACTGCTGGGCTGCCTGGGCAATCTGTGGCAGGCAGGCGGGGTGAGGGATGGGGGGCATAGTGGGAGCAAGGCGGGGTGGAGCAGGGACAGGGGCAGATTTTGGGCACTCCGTCTCTAAAAGGTTCGCCATCACTGGTCTAGTCTCTTCTTAAAAATTTCCAGAAGTCATAGTCATATAAGGTCCTTGCATAGCAACCCATGTGGTCCTCATTTAATGATGGCGACTGGAGCTGCTGGAACTGCCGTTGCTAAGCAGCACATGGTCACATGGTTTTTCAACGTAATTGTGTCACTTAACGAGGTTTTGGCTCCCGGTTGGCATAATTAAACAAGGACTACATTATGGGATTAAGAGAAATATATTCTTATGGAAATGAATTAGATATTGCTCTAT
The DNA here is from genome assembly GCA_034064705.1 of Bothrops alternatus. NCBI lineage: Eukaryota > Metazoa > Chordata > Lepidosauria > Squamata > Viperidae > Bothrops > Bothrops alternatus. The sequence goes on along the minus strand of JARGCV010000146.1, from coordinate 415,017 downwards.
AGTAGGGATCTTCAAACTTGGCCGTTTTATGACATGTGGACTTCAACTCCCAGAATTCCTCAGCCAGCCTCCATTTTGTTTGTTAGATTTAAGCCAGGAGTCTTCAAACTTGGCCCTTTTATGACTTGTGGACTTCAACTCCCAGAATTCCTCAGCTAGGCACACGGAGGAGTTGAAGTCCACAAGTCATAAAAGGGCCAAGTTTGAAGACTCCCTGCTCTAGAGGCTCTGGACTGATGGGTATAAAGACAGCTGTGGAAGAGTTTGGGATGAAGTCAGTTAGTACAGGATGGCCTTAAGCCCCTTCTTTGAGGTTTTGAAGAGCTGTGGTGGCACCGTGGTTAGAATGCAGTGCTGCAGGCTACTTCTGCTGACTGCCAGCAGTTCGGCAGTTCGATTCTGACCGGCTCAAGGTTGACTCAGCCTTCCATCCTTCTGAGGTCAGTAAAATGAGGACCCAGATGGTTGGGGGCCATAGGCTGACTGCTTACAGAGGGCTGTAAAGCACCAGAGACCGGTTCTGTGGAGAAAGATTTTGTGCGCTGCCTGCATCGCACAGATGCGGCTTTGCTTGTTTGTCTGCCCTGGTTGCTGGGCAGGATTGGAGGTTAGGGGCCACTGCTGTAAAGCACTGTGACACAGTACATAAGTCTAAGTGCTATTGCTATTTTCCATTCCAGACATTTGCAATGCAGATACTAGGGCAGTGGTTCTCAACCTGTGGGTTGCGACCCCATTTGGGGTCGAACGACCATTTCACAGGGGTCGCCAAGCACCGCAGTCCGCCATATTTTTTTTTGGTCAGCCATTTTTTTTCGGGTCGGCCATTTTTTCCCTATCGCGATGCGCCCCGTCGCACCGCGCATGCGCGCTGCGGGCCCGCCATTTTTTTGGGGGTCGGACATTTTTTTTTTGGTCGGCCATTTTTTTACCTATTGCGATGCGGGCCATTGCGCCGCGCATGCGCGATGCACCCCGTCACTCCGCGCATGCGCGGTGCGGGCCCGCCATTTATTATTATTATTATTATTATTATTATTATTATTATTATTATTATTATTATTATTATTATTATTGTTATTATTATTATTTTGCGTGATGCGGGCCGGGGTTGAGCCCCGGAAAAGGTTGAGAACCGCTGTACTAGGGGATGTAGCAGCTACTTGTTTTCATATTTACATAATACCCATTGGTGCTTAGAACAAATGAAAGAGGACATAAATCCCCAAACAATCAGTGGACGTAACACAGCAGGAAGTAAATAAAGCCCAGAACACTGCAACAAAAACAACATCTGAAATAAGAGGCGCTCAAACAACAATGCATTAAAAACCAACCTATTGCAGATGAACCTCGACTTTACAACCACCAGGAACCCCAGATTTCCATTGCTAAGTGAGACAATTGTTAAAGTGAGTTTTTGCCCCCTTTTATGACCTTTCTTGCCACCGTTGGTAAGTGAATCACGGCAGTTGTCAACTTAGTAACACGATGACAAAGTGAATCTGGATTTCCCATTGACTTTGCTTGCTTGAAGAAGATCACAAAAAGTGATCACTGGATCCCAGGACACTACAGCTGTCGTAAATATGAGCCAGTTGCCAAGCCTCCAAATGTTGATCACCTGATGTGGGGAGGCTGCAATGGTGGTGTGAAAAAGAGTCATGTCACTTTTTTCAGTGCCATTGTGACTTTGAATGGTTGCTAAACAAAGGGAGGGAGAAGAAGAAAGAGAGAAAAGAGGAAAGGAAAGGAAAGGAGAGGTTTAATGAATTAGAAATTTCATTCTTGCTAAAGAATACAGCAAAGGCATACAGGAAGGAATAGAGGAAGGAAGGGAGGAGGGAAGGGAGGAAGGAAGGAGAAGGGAGGAAGGAGAAAAAGAAAGAAAGAGAAAGAAAGAAAGAAAGAAAGAAAGAAAGAGAAAGAAAGAAAGAAAGAAAGAAAGAAAGAAAGAAAGAAAGAAAGAAAGAAAGAAAGAAAGAAAGAAAGAAAGAAAGAAAGAAAGAAAGAAAGAAAGAAGTTCTGGAATTCAGAGGTTGTACTTCAGGCACCGAAAAAGGGAAGTAGTTAACTTTTAACTAATTGGCAGCCCTACTTAGGGCCATAGACCTACAACTTTGCATCTCACATGAAGTCTAGAGTACAGAGAAGAGCAACAAAGATGATTAGGGGACTGGAGGCTAAAACATATAAGGAAAGGCTGCTGGAATTGGGAATGTCTAGTTTAATGAAGAGAAGGACGAGGGGGGACATGATAGCAGTCTTCCAATATCTCAGGGGCTGCCCCCAAAGAAGAGGGAGTCAAGCTATTTTCCAAAGCGCCTGAAGGCAGGACAAGAAGCAACGGATGGAAACTAACCAAGGAGAGAAGCAACCTAGAACTAAGGAGAAACTTCCTGACAGTTAGAACAATTAACCAGTGGAACAACCTGCCTCCAGAAGCCGTGAATGCACCAACACTGGAAGTTTTTAAGAAGAAACTGGACAGCCATTTGTCCAAAATGGTATAGGGTTTCCTGCCTGAACAGGGGGTTGGACTTGATGACCTCCAAGGTCCCTTCCAACTGTATCATCATCATCATTATTATTATTATTATTATTTATAAGAGGGCATGTAGATTATTCTGACTCTGAGTTAAAAACGCCTTCTTTTAAATCAAGTCAGATAGATAACTTAATAGAAATGATTTCATAACAAAAATATATTTTTAATCAGAAAGATTACTTGCATTCATGCTGTGGTTGATACCTCTGGAAAATACATCTTTTGTCCATTCCTATAGGTAAAAGGATGATGCTCTCTTCCCTACCATCTTTATAACGGCGCAGGCTCATTGGGGTGACATCTGATGGCCCATGCTTCTTTCAGACAAAGACATTCCAATCCGGCTTGTGTCCAGGAAGTCTCCCAATGCCCTTTAGAAAATCCTCCCACTGACCCATCAACATACCCAGCATTTAACCCAATAATTGCCAGATATTCTAACATACTGATACATGCTCACTAGTTAGGGTTACATAGAGCTATACGAGGTTACATAGAGCTAAACGGTTTAGAATATAGATGATGAACAACTTTGGATTGAGGAGTGAGCTGATAGAGTGATCAAGGAATAGATGTTAGGATGAAAAGAGAGATAATTGAAAGGAAGGGAATATGTGTAACTAGGTAGAATTCTATACTATTTTATCTATATCTGCTGCTTCTCCTGTCCTCCTCCTACAGTTAGTTAGGCATTTGTGCTTGGAGCCCAAATACGAATTGACAACTCGTGCACCAAAATGTAATGCAGCAACAGAGAAGTGACCCAAGTTGTTGCAATAGATATGTGCAATCTATATTCCGGTTTGGGGCTTGATCCCTGCAAATACATTGGACAGCTATGCAAACCCGGGCTTAGAATAGCCTGCATTTGCGCACAATTTCCCCCCCCAAAGCCTTTGCTTTCCAAGCCTCTGCTTTGCATAGATTTGCCTTCCTTTTCTTCCAATCTCCTGCAGCTAATTTGAATGTATGTAAAAAAAAAAAAAAAAAGCAGCTAACCAAACATCATTAACCCTGCTGGGATAATATCTATTTTGCAATAGTGTTTTGTAATGATGAAGCATCATTCCATTTTTGTGTTAGTGTACGTCTCACCTGCACTGCAAATCACATCACATCAGTTTGGGCTTTTCCTGTTTTTAGATTGAATATGGAGGCGACAAATGATTAGCCTCAAGAGCTATCCTACTCAGAAGCAATCTTCACCTGACTATTGGATGTTTATGGTCTCTTTACTCCCCATTCACATGACTGCATTTCAAAGCACTTGGCAACCAGCTCGGTTTACAACTGGTTGCAATGTCCCTTGGTCATGTTACCACAATTTGTGAATCTTTTTTTTTTTTTTGCCAGTTTCTAGTGTTTTTCAGCACAGCCCCCGTTTGGAAAAATAGCTTTGCTTAATGACCGCTTCATTCACATAAAAACATCACAAAAAATGTTCAAGACCCAGGTCTGGATACCTGGGTGCTTCAGCTTATGACCTCAGTGACTGACAACCAGATTTTCCGTCCCAATTGTGGTTGCAAGTTAAAGGTACAGGTATTGTAAAGCTAGTCCTCAACTTAACGACCATAATTGAGCCCAAAATTTCTGTTGCTAAGTGAGACAGTTGTTAAGTGAATTTTGCCCTATTTGATGATCTTTCTTGTCACGGTTGTTAAGTGATTCACTTCAGTTGTAAAGTTAGTAACATGGTTGTTAAATGAATCTGGCTGCCCCATTGACTTTTGTCAGAAGGTCGTGAAAGGGGACCACATGACCCCGGGACACTGCAACTGTCATAAATATGAGTCAGTTGCCAAGCATATGAATTTTGATCACGTGACCATGTGTGCGGTGGTCATGTGTGTGAAAAACGGTCAAAAACTTGTTTCAGTGCTGTTGTAACTTTGAACGGTCACTAAACAAACTGTCATAAGTGGAGGACTACCTGTAAAATTTCAATTAAGCACCTAGGGCAGGGGTAAGCAACCTTGGCTCTTTTATGACTCGTGGGCTTCAACTCCCAGAATTCCTGAGCCAGCATGAGGGAAACTTTGGCCCCTTCATGACTGGTGGACTTCAACTCCCAGAATTCCTGAGCCAGCATGGCTCAGCTTGGAAAGCTCTCCCTTTCCCCTCAGCATGGCTGGCTCAGGAATTCTGGGAGTTGAAGTCCATGAGTCATAAAAGAGCCAAGGTTGCCTACCTCTGGCCTAGGCCTAGGCTGCTTTATGACTCGTGAACTTCAACTCCCAGAATCCCTGAGCCAGCCATGCTGAGGGGAAAGGGAGAGGTTTCCATGCTGAGCCATGCAGGCTTAGGAATTCTGGGAGTTGAAGTCCACGAGTCATAAAAGAGCCAAGGTTGCCTACCTCTGGCCTAGGCCTAGGCTGCTTTATGACTCGTGGACTTCAACTCCCAGAATTCCTAAGCCTGCATGGCTCAGCATGGAAAACTCTCCCTTTCCCCTCAGCATGGCTGGCTCAGGGATTCTGGGAGTTGAAGTCCACGAGTCCATGAAAGAGCCAAGATTACCTAGGGAATGATTTAAACCAGGAGTCTTCAAACTTGTCCCTTTTATGACTTGTGGACTTCAACTCCCAGAATTCCTCAGCCAGCGTGCCTGGCTGAGGAATTCTGGGAGCTGAACTCCACAAGTCATAAAAGGGCCAAGTATGAAGACCCCTGATTTAAACCCTCATCATTGCTTTATAAATATCGTACTGTTCGTTTTAGCTAGCGTGGATGAGAAATTGTTTCAGTTAGTATTTTAAGGCAAACAAACCCCAATATATATATATATATATATATATATATATATATATATATATATATATATATATATATATATATATATATATATATATATATATATATATATATATATATATATATATATATATATATATATATATATATATATATACACACCAGTTGCAGTGTAGTTATTCTTACTTTCAGGCCAAGTTTACACATTATGCTAAAAAGTCCCAATTTGAGAGAGATGGGTCGTTCAGAAAGGTGAAATATAAATCAATAATCCCTCATAGGGCTCCGTCACAGTTTAAAAACTATAATTCGTGGCTTAGTGTGGTGGGCTCCAAACGTGGCAAGTTTAAGACTCCCAGAATTCTGGGAATTGAAATCCACAAGTCTTGAAGTTCCCAAGTTTGAAGACTCTCCCGGCTTAGTGTGTTGGGTAAAGCCAATTAGGAGTTTATTTAATAAAACATGGTTAGTTAACCTGGTGTAACTACTTCAGTCTTACTCTTCAATCACTGCAGAAGGAGTTGGATATACGAGAACTAAAGTCTTCCCTGAATGAACACACGTCAGTGATAGAGGTAATGCTACGATCCTTCTGTGGGGAAATGAGAAGAAGGGAAGGGATTGCTTGTTTTTTTTTGCTCAGAAAGCCTTTTTCTAAACATCTTTTGGGGGGGGGATTCCAACTGTAGACTCTGCGCATAGAGAAAAATAAATTGTTGAACAACGTTCAGCAGATGCAGCAAGAACTGATCTCGTGAGTATTCTTGGAAATCGAGACTCAGGGCGTGGTGGTTTCTGCGCTCCAGATGTTTTAACTCTTTAAATGTCCTTATATATTTTTGATAGGAATGGCATCAACTTTCCCTTAATCTACAAATTCAACAGCAGCTTCCTTGAAGCAACCAATTCATTGCATTGTGAACTGGAACTTGCCCAGGAATCATCAGAGGTCAGAAACGTCATTCAAAGGATGAGATGATTAAATGCAGATATAAAAATCTCAGAGGCGCATGTCTACGCGCTTTCAAACTCCCCTTGCTAATCTAGACTTGGGATCCCTAGTGCAGGGGTCCTCAACCCCCAGTCTTTGGACCAGCACCGGCCCATGGCATGCCTGAAACCGGTCCGCGCAAACAAAGCCCCATCCGCGGGATGCAGGCAGTACATGAAACCACGCCCCCTCTGGACCGCAGAAAAACCTCTCTCCATGGAACCGGTCCACTGGTGCCCAAAGGGTTGGGGACCTCTGCCCTAGTGAGAAGGAAAGAATCTTGAACTATGCTTCTACGTTGTTCAGGTAGTCCTTGATTTATCTTAGTGACTGTTCAAAATTACAATGTCATGGTTCCAACAGATGAAACTCTTCAAAAGTCTAGCTAGACATAACAACAGTAGACCTGGCGGTAGAAACAAGGTTATTGTAACCAGAGCTGATAAGGAATTGGCGGGCTGGAGAACTGGAGAGGAGGCCCGGCCTTCACCCTAGTTGGGGAATGTGATTTATGACTGTTAATTGGAGGAGGGAATTCTGCTTTGATACTACGTGCTCAGGGGAGGGGAATTTATTATTTATTTTATTTTTTATTATTTATTAATTGGACTTGTATGCCGCTCCTCTCCGGAGACTCGGAGCGGCTTACAACATATACAAAACATCAAAGAATCTAAGTCCAATCAAAATATTAAAAATAGACACCCAACACACGTACAACTTTCAAACAACAATCACAATCATCCCCAGGCCTGCCGGCAAAGATAGGTTTTAAGATTCTTTCGGAAGGCCGGGAGAGTGGGAGAAACGCGGACTTCAAGGGGCAGTTGGTTCCAGAGGGTGGGCGCCACAACAGAGAAGGCCCTCCCCCTAGGACCCGCCAAACGACATTGTTTCGCTGACGGGACCCGGAGGAGGCCGACCCTGTGCGCTCTCATCGGTCGTAGGGAAGTATGTGGCAGAAGACGTTCCCATAAGTATTTAGTTTTTGTCTTCGATTATGCAGTGCCGATATTATGCTACTCAAAATAAAGATTCTTTAAGGTAAAACATGCCTCAAAGTTCTTTTGAAGAGTTGCATCAAAGTTCTTTTGAAGAGTTCCATCTGTCGGAGCCATGACACATTGGGTAGCTTCTAAGATCTTTTCTGCTTTTTCAGCCTAACCGAAAAGCAAATGTTTTATGTTCGGTGTAGTGTATGGGCCATGTTCCAGGTCAGGGGTATAATGTGACTTTTTCAAATTACTTTTTCTCTTTAAGACCCCTGGAATTGAGTGGACAGCACTTGATGAATCCCTGGACAGAGAAGTCCTCCTGCTTCTTGAAGGGCCAGAGCGAGTAGGAGAAAAGTTCAAGGCCACCATTTTAAACCTGGTAATGGAACATGGTGGATGTGGATAATGAGGAGACTTGAAAACACTTTGTCCAAATTTTTACTAAATTCAACAACATTGTTTGCTGCCTTTCCTCCCATTTGGGTAACAACGTCTAGGTCAGTGATGGCGAACCTTTTAGAGACCGAGTGCCCAAAACCTGGCCCCACCCCCGCTCCACTCCCTGCCCCGCCCCCCAAGGACATGGCAGCCCAGCAGCGCCATGGTGGCCACGCCCTCTCCCCACGCCCTGCAGCATCAACTGTGCACGATGGGGTGTGAGAGCAGAGTCTTGTCTACGCTGCCTGGCTGCCATGTCCTTGGCTGCACTGCTTCGCGTGGGCCACGCTTGGGGGTGACTCTTCTCCAGGGGGGCTGCTGGTGAGGAGGGGGTCGCGGGGGAGGCAAGGCTGGGGCAACAGCACGTGTGCCCACAGAGAGAGCTCCGAGTGCCGCCTTTGGCACCAGTGCCATAGGTTCGCCACCACTGATCTAGGTTCTTCTCACTAATTAATACTGCTAGTTGTGTCCAGTCTATAAAAGACAATATAGCATATAAATGCTCTGTTCTAAGAGTTTCAGCCATTTCATTCCATTATTTCCATTCCATCCCTGCCCTGCCCTGCCATTCCAATCCATTCCCATCCAGTCCAGTCCAATCCAATGCAGTCCAGTCCAGTCCAATCCAGTGCAATCCAATCCAATCCATCCCAGTCCAATCCATTCCAGCCCAGTCCAGTCCAATCTAGTCTAGTCCAATGCAATCCAGTCCAATCCAATCCATTACATTACATTTGATCCTCTCCATTCCATTCCATCTATGCCATCCCATCCCATCCCAACCTTTCCATTCCATTCCATTGAGGTAACACTGGGAGGCTGCTAAAATTATAGAATTCCCTCCCCAGAGAGGCTTGCCAAATACATCCTTTTTATCCCGCTTTTAAATATTAAAGTTCTTCTGTTGTTATTCTCTCAGGCACTTGCATGCATTTCTTTAGAAACATTTGGTGTTTTGTTTTGGAAGCTCTCCTGAAGTGTAATAGAAAAAGATCTAAAATAGCCACTTGATCTCAGCTGTACCTGTTGAATCCTGCCTTCTGTCCTGAAAGGCATAGTGGGGCAGACAGGTAACAAAAAAGAGAACAGTGGCTTCAAATGACTTAAATCAGTGATGACGAACCTATGGCACGGGTGCCAGAGGCGGCACTCGGAGCCCTCTCTGTGGGCACACGTGCTGTTGCCCCAGCCTTGTCTTCCCCCACGACCCCCTCCTCTCCAGCAGCCACCCTGGAGGAGAGTCGCCCCCAAGCGCGGCCCACATGGAGCTGTGCAGCCAAAGGACATGGCAGCCAGGCGGCGTAGACAAGACTCTGCCCTCACACCCCATCATGCAGTTGATGCTGCAGGGTGCGGGTAGAGGATGTGGCTGCCATAGCGCTGCTGGGCTGCCTTGGCGATCTGCAGCAGGCCCTGGAGGCGGTGAGTGGTCCTGTGGGCAGGTGGGGCGGGGGATGGGGGCAGGGGAGGGGTGGGGCGGGGTGTGGAGCGGGGCCAGGGGCAGTTTTTGGGCACTCGGCCTCTAAAAGGTTCGCCATCACTGACTTAAATCCTACAATTGCTTTGCAGTTTCATATTATTTGTTCTTCGGACTGGAGACATAAGACCAGAATAAGTAAATTAAATTCTTAAATTGATGTCTCCGTGTGGAGGAGGGGGGGGGAGGTATCTGGTGTGCTGTGGTCCCGTGGGGTCATGAAGAGTCAGACGCGCGTTAGTGACTGAATAAGAACAACAACCAAAACGTGCTATTTGCAACTCAAAGCAGGGGTGTGTAAAGACACCCCAGCTCCAGGACTCCTTTCAATCCAATGATTCTTTTATGATACCTTTGGATGTTTCCCACGTTCTCAAATACAAACAACGATCTATCTCGCTCTTTCTCGGCAGCAAGAAGAACTTTCTCAAGTGGAGGATTTAGCAGGGCTGCCTTTGCTGAACCCAACAGACAATTTGGATCTGCCAGAAACGTATCAGAAGACCTTGGTGGTAAATAATCCTTGAATTGGCAGGCAAGCCAAGGCCCTTAGGTTATTTTCCCCGATGAAAAATTCCCTTGTTGTAAGCATTGGCTCAACTTTCGTTAACCTGGCACCCTTCGAATCTATTGGAACGTGAATTCCCAGCAAACACGCAGTGGCAGATATCAGAACGATTTATATCTGTGGTTCTGCGGTAAATGTTTTTGCCTCACAACTTTGGGTCCTCCGAGGGGACTGGTAGCTTGATGGCTTTGCAGCTCCCTCTCAGTAGATCGGAGAAAATAGGCACGGGCAGAATTGGAAAATGTTCAGCTGACAAAGGTCCAATCTGTTTTTAGATTATTTTCTTTCCCTTTTGGGGGTGCTAATGTTGTGGGGATTTCTGTTAACAGGAGGGCCTAGCACTGATTCTTCCTCCTTGTTCTCATAATTTCCGAAGCAGCAGAATCACTTCCGTGGTTTACAGTTATTGTCAGGTTTCCACCAGTGTACTTCTAAGGATCTGAGGAGAGAAAGCCTTGGTGGCCCATTAAATTCCCTCAGCGAAATAGAATTGGGTGGTTTCTGGTAGAATCCTGGTCATAATTACAATCCTAGCACAGTGGTTCTCAACCTTTTTCAGGCCGCGACCTCGACCTGCATCGCGCATGCGCGGCGCAACGGCCCGCATCGCACATGCGTGGTGCTACCCCACGCATGCACGGTGCTGCCCCCTGCGCCGGCTGAGGGGAAAAGGGGGAAAAAATGATGGACTGCGTTGTTTGGCGACCCCGTGAAATGGTCGTTTGACCCCAAATGGGGTCGCGACCCACAGGTTGAGAACCGCTGTCCTAGCAGAACCTAACTTAACTACGATAACCTTGTCTCAGCACGTTGTATGAACCAAGCAATCAGGCTTTATTTGGAACGTGAACAAAAAAAATGAGTTTTGTTAAGCTGGGTTTAGTTTATAACAAACTACTGGTGTTGCCTTAAGCAAACAGGCAATAGGAGGGCTTTGCCAGGGAGAAATAATACGAGTGCAATTGAAGATAATCACCACCCCAACATGGCAATAGCACTTAAACCAGTGATGGCGAAGCTTTTAGAGACTGAGTGCCCAAACTGCAACCCCAAACCCACTTATTTATCACCGGGTGCCAGGTAGGCGTGGCCCACTAGGTGGGCGTGGCTATGGTGGTCATGGCAGAATGGATGGGTGTGGCCAAGGTGGGCGTGGTCACCTTGATGTTGCTCATGGGGAGGGATGCCTGTGGGGGCCAGGCAGGGTTCGGGGAGATCCAGAGGGTCTCTGGCAGGTGGGGCAGTGGGCAGGAGGCTCGTCCTGCGGGGTGAGGCAAGACAAAGCAAGGCAGGGCTGGGGTGCCATTGTCGCAGGGCGAGGCAGGGGCCGGGGCGGCTGCTGCCTAACACCATCGGCCCCCGCACACAGAGGCCAACGAGCACATGGGGGCCAACAGTGTCTGTCAGCAGCCACAGCCTGCCAGCCCCTGGACTGGCGCAGTTTGGGGCTCCGCAACCCACCACCAGAAGTTCAGAGAAGCCGCTGAGCTGGATAGACGGGCGACAGCTGAGGAGGCGATGCAGTGGGTTGTGCCCGGGAAAAGGAGAGCACGCGAGGCCAGGAGGGATAGGACGGGGGGAGGGAAACCAGCCGTATTGGGATGTATCTGGCCACGTGGGACCTCGGCGAGTTAGCGGGTGGCTGGTTGAAGAGGGACGGTTGCCATCTCTGGGGAATGGCCTGCGTGCCCACAGAGAGGGCTCCGAGTGCCACCTCTGGCACGCGTGCTATAGGTTCGCCACCACTGACTTAGACGTATACATCACTCCATAGTGCTTTACAGCTCTCTCTAGGTCAGTGTTTCTCAACCTTGACAATTTTAAGGCATGTGGACTTCAACTCCCAGAATTCCACAGCCAGCCATGCCTTAAAATTGTCAAGGTTGAGAAACACTGCTCTAGGTGGTTTACAATCTGGGTCCTCATTATACTGACCTTGGAAGGACAGAAGTCTGAGTCAACTTTGAGCTGGTCAGGATCAAACTCCAAACTGTAGGCAGAGTTAGGCTGCAATACTGCCTTCTAACCACTGCGCCACCAGGGCTCTTTAGCTACTCTTCTGAACGTCTTGGAAAAGAAAGAACTACGATGAGGTGGCGGTCGTAGCCTCATGAAGTTGGCTTCTGATAAACTACACCCCCCTCCCCCCCAAAAAAAGCCCAAAGTTGCCCAATTCCCAAGCAGCCTGTAAGCATGTGATGTTTTATACGTGTGTGTGGATGTTGAATACAACCTGGAAGAGCCGTGAGCTCAATTCAGTCAAGAGATTGCTGTGCTCTATTAAATATTTGTGTTGACATCCACGCAGGACCTCAAGGAAATGCTGGAGAACAAAAGGACCCTGTGGCTTCAGAAACTCAATTTTTTGGAAGCTCAGAAGGAATCCCTGGATAAGGAGCTCATTAAAATGGCAGGAAACATGCGGAGGATAAGAACCGAACAGCTACATTTAAAGAAAATGCTTTGGTCCAGGTGGTTCTTCTTCATTGTATAGAATGTGTGGTTTCTGTATCTACTCAGTTGCAAATTCCTTACAGTTCGGTGAACAATGCTGTCAGTTTGGGTTGCCGTGTGGTAACATCTCCATAAGGTTAAACCCAAAGAGGATTGGTAGCTCATAATATCCTCAGGATGCATGTCTGTGGTAGGTAAGAAAGCATAGGACAGGGATGTCCAACTTCAGCAACTTTAATAAGTGTGCAATTTATCTACTAGAATTCCCCAGCTAGTATATTGTTGGGCAATTCCAGGAATTGAAGTCTACATGCCTTAAAATCTTTCACTTATGCCAGGGGTGATCAGACCTGGCAACTTTAAGAATTGGATATGTCCAGTTGAATGAAAAAAAAGGACCAGAGGTGACATCATCTTCATCATCATCAAGTTGGAAGAGACCTTGGAGGTCATCAAGTCCAACCCCTGCTCAGGCAGGAAATCCTACACCATTTCGGACAAATGACTGTCCAGTCTCTTCTTAAAAACCTCCAGTGTTGGAGCATTCACCGCTTCTGGAGGCAGGTTGTTCCATTGGTTAATTGCTTTAACTGTCAGGAAGTTTCTCCTTAGTTCTAGGTTGTTTCTCTCCTTGATTAATTTCCATCCGTTGCTTCTTGTCCTGCCTTCAGGCGCTTTGGAGAATAGCTTGACTCCCTCTTCTTTGGGGGCAGCCCCTGAGATATTGGAACACTGCTATCATGTCCCCCCTCATCCTTCTCTTCGTTAAACTAGACATACTAGACATGATAGCAGTGTTACAATATCTTGGGCTGCCACAAAGAAGAGGGAGTCAAGCTATTCTCCAAAGCACCTGAAGGCAGGACAAGAAGCAACGGATGGAAACTAACCAAGGAGAGAAGCAACCTAGAACTAAGGAGAAACTTCCTGACAATTAGAACAATTAATCAGTGAAGTGACTTGCCTCCAGATGGTGTGGGGGCTTCTTCACAGGAGATTTTCAAGAGGAGATTGGACAACCATTTGTATGGAAATAGTGCAGGGTCTCCTGCTTGAACAGGGGGTTGAACTAGAAGACCTCCAAGGTCCGTTCCAACTCTGTTCTTCGGTTAAGACTTGTGGACGTCAATTCCCCAAATTCATGTTGGCTGGGAAATTCTAGGAGTTGAAGTCCACAAGTCTTAAAGTTGGCAAGGTTGGACACCCCTGATGTAGGTGAAGGAAATGACAGCCATTTGTCTGAAATGGTATAGGGCAGGGGGTCTTCAAACTTGGCCCTTTTATGACTTGTGGACTTCAGCTCCCAGAATTCCTCAGCCAGCCTCCATTTTGTTTGTTAGATTTAAGACAGGGGTCTTCCAACTTGGCCCTTTTATGACTTGTGGACTTCAACTCCCAGAATTCCTCAGCCAGCCTCCATTTTGTTTGTTAGATTTAAGACAGGGGTCTTCCAACTTGGCCCTTTTATGACTTGTGGACTTCAACTCCCAGAATTCCTCAGCCAGCCTCCATTTTGTTTGTTAGATTTAAGACAGGGGTCTTCAAACTTAGCCCTTTTATGACTTGTGGACTTCAACTCCCAGAATTCCTCAGCCAGGCATGCTGGCTGAGGAATTCTGGGAGTTGAAGTCCACAAGTCATAAAAGGGCCAAGTTTGAAGACTCCTGGTATAAGTTCTCCTGCTTAAACGGGATTGGACTGGATGTCCTCGAAGGTCCCTTCCAACTTTATTGTTTTTGTTGTTGTTATATTTCTCTCACCAGGGGAAAGGAACTAGCAATGGGTCTCTGCCAAAGAAAATGAGAGAACAAGATTCTTCATTGTGTTAGAGAGGAGATATATATATGTGGGTAAAGTCTGGGAGATGTCAGAATATATCAAATGGCAGATTAAGAACTTTAGGACCTTTATTTAGCTTCACTTTTAAACTGGACTGAGTAGAGTTTTCTTCAAAATGGCAGACCTTCCTCTGTCAGTCCACATTAGTAGATGGAAGGAGAGAGGCTTAGAAGTTGAAAGAAAGAAGGTGAATGATAAACTAATAAAAATATGAACATACTAACGGAAGAAGGTGCATGTATATGCAGGTAGTCCTTGACTAATGAGCATTTATTAAAACTGCAGTTCAAAGTAATGAGAGCCTTGGAAAAACTTATGTCCGTTAACAACTTATAACAGAAACTTGAGCCCAATTGTGGTCATAAGTTGGGGACTGCCTGTAGGTGAACATCCTCAAGTATGTACCCCATAATGCTTGTAAGCCTGGAAATGCATGTAATTGAACAAATCTATAGTAGTTTGCGGGAATCCAAAGTTGCCCTTACAGAGAATCGTTCACAAACTTGGAGAGAGTAATTCAGCTTCGAATAACATTGCTGTCCATTGTTTTTGGTGTTTTGCTTAATATCTTGAAGACAACATGAGATCCATTCAATCAAACAGCTCAAAGAAGATGCTTTGGCAGAAGCAGAAGCCTTGAGGTTGAAATTGCAAGAGTTAACTGAACAATTGGAGGAAGCTGGTAAGAGGGTAGGTGTCCTACGTTGTACTTTTATGTCTTTAATTTTTTTTTTTAAAAAAAAGATGGAACAATCTTTAGAGATGCCAAAGTGTAAAGTTAAATTGGGCTGTACACCACCCCGAGTCCTTCGGGAGGGGGGCGGTATAAAAAAAAAAAAAATATATCGCAAAAATAAATAAATAAATAAAGTAGTGTGAATTGCCTGACCCAGACATAATTCGGTGCATCCATGAAATCCTGCGTGCCCTGAGGGCAGCCCATCTATTATTTTTGGAAGACAGCCCCCCCCCCGTGTCATGCTAACATGCTTCTAATGATAGACTGGCCCACCTCCACCCTTATTTTCTTGCTCTGTATCAAAAGTGTGATACAGCACAAGTGAAGCTGTGTGGGCAGCCTTCTCATTTCATTTTGTTGTAGGCAAGTGCCTCTGTTCTGACATTGCTTTTGTCCTCTGGTCACGGGTCTCTGTAGCCATTTCATCCTTGGCTGCTGGGCCACCTTTGAAGGACCCTTCCCACGTTAAGCCTGTGCTCCAAACACAGAAGGAAATCAGAGGGAAACGCTGAACTGTTGGACTCTACCCTCTCTCCAATGGGAGATTGAAAAGGTGGACCTTCCTTCCTTTCTTCCTTCTGTTGAAGGAAAAGTCTTCATCAGGGTTCCATCCAAGCCGGGAATAAACAACATGGCGACTGCTTTAGAAAGAAGGTTGTAGTTTATTGAAGAGGAGAGCCAGACAGAAAGATGGCTCTGGAAGAAAAGAGAAAGAGCACATGTATAGGGAGTGGGTTTTTCTACCCTCTGGGGCTCTTGAGGTTGTTTCCTGTTCCTGCTTGAGGCCTTGTATTTCCTGTGTCATGTACTTTGACCTGAGTCCGAGTGTCCCCCTTTGGCATCTGTGGATTAATCCTATTATGTCCTGTCTTAGAGTTTGAGTGAGGTACGTAGATTTTAAGGGTCTTTGTCTTCCTAAGCTTCTAGCTGGAGGGCTACAACCTTCCTGAATGGATTATTACATCTGCATTTCTACAGAGCTGGTTTCTGCTTGGGGAAGGGAGACTTGGGGCTATTAAGAAAAACTGGGCATGCTTTTCTGCCTCTTTAAGATCCTTTGAGGAAATATAATATTCTGCCCTTTTAATATTTCCTTCTCTGGGGGAAGCTGACTTCCCACACTTACTTATTCCCTTCCTTCCTTCCTTCCTTCCTTCCTTCCTTCCTTCCTTCCTTCCTTCCTTCCTTCTTTCCTTCCTTCCTTCCTTCCTTCCTCCATTCTTTTCCCTTCCCTTCCCTTCCCCCAAAGAGTGAAATAAGGGGAAAGAAATATATAAGGAAGTCACTTCCAATCAGTACTTTATCTTCCGTGCACAGAATTGTCCATGTGTAGACTAACCATGTGTAATGTTTTGCGTGTGTCTACCCACCTTTGTTGGTAGCTATACGTCTCTTCTGCTGACAATTGTAAACTGGATTAACCAGACTTTATTAAAAGGCAATAGGCTCATATAAATAGGCTTTATTTCTGTTGATGTCTCAGTTCTCCACGTAGCTTGGAAGCTTCTGTAGATATCCAGGTACAGAGAGACCATCATCTGTGGGGGGGGGGTCCTTGGTGCTCTCTGAGCTTGGTTGTTTTCTTGCAGATGTTTCATTACCCAGCTAGGTAACATCATCAGTGCTAGAGTGGAGTGAGCCCCTGTTTTCTTTTTTATCTGCCTTCTGGCAAACCTATAAAAAGTTGGAATAATAACAGAACAGAGTGAAAAGATTCTGCCTCCCAGCTGCCAGGTACAGAGTGAAATTCCGGACTGACATTGACAAAGATTTTGTCAATTTCCCCTTCTAGCTCACGGGATTGAAGTAAACTCTCTAGTGCAGGGGTAGGCAACCTCGGCTCTTTTATGACTCATGGACTTCAACTCCCAGAATTCCTGAGTCAGCTATGCTGAGGGGAAAGGGAGAGGTTTCCATGCTGAGTCATGCTGACTCAGGAATTCTGGAAGTTGAGGTCCACCAGTCATAAAAGAGCCAAGGTTGCCTACCTCTGGCCTAGGCCTAGGCCGCTTTATGACTCGTGGACTTCAACTCCCAGAATTCCTGAGCCAGCATGGCTCAGCTTGGAAACCTCTCCCTTTCCCCTCAGCATGGCTGGCTCAGGAATTCTGGGAGTTGAAGTCCATGAGTCATAAAAGAGCCGAGGTTGCCTATCCCTGCTCTAGTGTCTTCTGCAGGATTAGCAAAACTCCTCCGAAAACAGAGACGCTTCATTAAAAAGGCCTCATAAAAATCATAGGTCCTCCCCACAGAAAGGAATGTGATTGGTCCAGACATTTGTGACATGAACAGAAGAAGGAAAACAGCATGTCAATCCATCATTTGGAGTTTGCAGTAGCTATTCTTCGAGCAGAACACTTAGCCAGGATCCCTGGGAAAGCTGAAGGTTGAACTCCAGAGAGCAATTTATTTATTATTTATCAAATGGCTTAAGCCGGCTTTTTTTCCAGCTGGATTTAACCTGTAATGTATAAGAATAAGATAAGGCTTACCTTTGACTTGAGGTAATCGTCATAATTAGGTGTCAGTTGTCAAGCATCCAAATGTGGGCTGCTGCGAGTGAAAAACGGTCATAAGTCACATTTTTCAGTGCCGTTGTAACTTTGACCAGCCACTAAAATAAGCTGAGGACTACTTGCACAACACAGAAGTATAGATCAAGATTCTTTCCTTCCCACTCGGGATCCCAAGTCTGGATTTAAAATTAGATTAAAATTAGATTAGATAACCTTTATTGTCATTTTTTTCCCCTGCGGGCACAACGACATACATTAAAAATGAAAGCTGCTTGCTCTCAAAATGTACACATACATAACACACATTTAAAACTTGCTATGTACCACATATGCCCAGACCTACACCCTTGCATATAAGTAACATATAAATATTAATCACAATACATGTTAATCGCAAGTGCTCAGACAAGCGCCCCTAAAAGTATTAGGGTCCCTAAACCAGCTGTTGTAAGTTGAGGACCGTCTGTGTTATGAAGTCTTAACACGCAATTGTGGCGCAGTGGCTGCTTCTGTGTTATTTCTTCCCGTATGTCAAGGCTGCCTTCCACATGGGGCTCTTTTTCCTTCTGTAAAATATTGGGGGGGGGACGAACTTTTTACAAGTGGCCGGCGGTCGGTTTCACAAAAGCAGAACCGTGCCTGCTCATCTGGAACTTGCAGAAGTGCGATTGCAGAGGAAGTTGAAGCTGAGCCAGGCGGGGGTGGGGGGGTGGCAACTTCGAGTGCTCTGCACAGGAAAAGAACCGCTTGGTGCACATCAACAAGCAGAACCTGTCCCTCAAAATGCAGAAGCGTGAAGAGTTCATGGCTTCCGGAAAGAGAACATACATGTTTTGGGTCTCTTTTTTTAATCTGCCCATAGGGGCTTATAGACCGAGCATGTCTTGCAGCATTTAATGCCAGAAATTTGCGTTGACCTGCTGCTTCTGCTGCTGCTGCTGCTGCCTTTTCAGGTTAAGGATCGCGAGAGTGACTTTCACGCCGCCCGCGAGGAAGCAGGGTCTTTACAGAAGAAGCTAGAAGAAAGCGTGGCGGAGCAAGGAAATCTCCGGGGTAGAAATATAGATTTCACACGGACTTGCCAACAGCTGGAAGTGCAAGTTCAGGAACAAAGTAGTAAGTATCTCACAGCTCTGGGCCTCCTTCCATCCTCTGGGCTAATATTTTGTGGATGGCTAACCTGCCTTCGTCTTGGAGGGGTCAGCCATTTCCCAAAAATAATCAGTCGGAGATTCTGCCATGATAGCTACACACATGCAGCCCTTGACTTATAGCCATTTGTTCTGTGACTGTTCAAAGTTGTAACAGCCCGAAAAGTGTGATTTATGACTGGTTCTCACACTTGTGACCATTGCAGCACCCTCCCACCGTCACCTGAATAAAATTCAGAAGGCGTGGTAACTGGCATGTACTTAGAACAGTTGCAAGCCTCCTGGGGTGAGGTGATCCTCATTGGTGACCTTCCAGCCGGCTTCTGACCAGCAAAATTGGGAGAGGAAGTTGGATTGGCTTAACAGCTGCATGATTTGCTGCAGTGATTCACTTAACATCAGGGCATGAATCACTTTACGATGGTTCTGGTGTAGCAAAAGAAATTCCGGTTGTAAGTTGAGGACTACCTGCATTCTTTCAAATTGGGGAGCAAAGAGTTGGTGGGTTCTATGGGACCCCGAGTGTTGGTCTCGGAGGCTTTAGCTTCATCCAGCATCACTCTACAGAGAGTCCCCAAGGACCCACAATTGAACCCCAAGTGTATGTTGCTAAACGAAACCTTTGTGAAGTAAGTTTCGCCCCATTTTACGACCTTTCCTGCCACCGCTGTTAAGTGAATTGCTGCAGGTGCTAAGTCAGTAACAAAGGTTTGTTAAGTGAATCTGGCTTCTCCATTCACTTTGCTTGTCAGAAGGAGTCAAAAGGGGATCACATGACCCCAGGACACAACGGCAACCGTCATAAATAGGAGCTGGTTGCCATACATCCAAATTTTGATCATGTGAACTTGGGGGTGCTCTGCAGGGCTCATAAATGTGAAAAGTCACTTTTTTTCAAGGGCTGTTGTAACTTTGAACAGTCAATCAATCAATCAATCAATCAATCAGAATAGAGCTGGAAGGGACTTTGGACATCTTCTAGTCCAGCCCCCTGCTCAGGCAAGAGATCCTATACCAGGGGGTCTTCAGACTTGGCTCTTTTATGACTTGTGGACTTCAACTCCCAGAATTCCTCAGCCAGCGTGCCTGGCTGAGGAATTCTGGGAGTTGAAGTCCACAAGTCATAAAGGGCCAAGTTTGAAGATCCCTGTCCGACACCTTTTCAAATAGGTGGCTGTCTATTTTCTTGCTAAAAACCTCCAGTGATGAAGCACCCACGACTTCTGGAGGCAAGCTGTTCCACTGGTTAATTGTCCTCACTGCTAGGAAGTTTCTCCTTAATTCTAGGTTGTTTCTCTCCTTGATTAGCTTCCACTAAATGAATCATTGCAAGTGGATCACCTGTACTTTATCTTAATAGATAAAAGATTATCTTCACTATGCTGAGCTGGATTGGAGACATGATAGTTTATAGCAAGGATCTTCAAACTTGACCCTTTTATGACTGGTGGACTTCAACTCCCAGAATTCCTCAGAATTCTGGGAGTTGAAGTCCATCAGTCGTAATAGGGCCAAGTTTGAAGACCCCTGGTTTATAGCGTCCCATTTAACTCTCTGATTTCTAGAGATGCCTCACACTTATGTAAGAGGAGAGTTGCCACATTACTTCAGGTTCCTGGTGGGGTCCAGCACATGACTCCAAAAACAAGAAAACTGTGAAGGCAACTTCTCTCTCTTAATGTTCTTCAAAAACTATAATTGGAGAAATGTTGCCTCTGGAAACTGGAACCTTGTGATAGGTCTGTCAGTGGCTATTGATTGATAGAGTTTAGAGCAGGGGTCTTCAAACTTGGCAACTTTAAGACTTGTGGACTTCAACTCCTAGAATTCCTCATCCAGCCAGGGCTGGCTGAGGAATTCTGGGAGTTGAAGTCCACAAGTCTTAAAGTTGCCAAGTTTGAAGACCCCTGGTTTAGAGCATGGGTGGTGGTATGTAGGTAGTCCTTCCCTTACAATTAATAATAATAATAATAATAACTTTATTGTCATTGTGTGTATATACACAGTATACACATACAACAAAATTTACATGATACCCAAAGGCCAGGTCCCACACATAATCCCCAAACACACTCCCACCCACCACAATTCTCCACCCCCAAACCACCCAGCATCCACCCAACAGACCAAGTAGTACTATCCAACAGTTCACTGATGGTGGCCCTTTAGTTCATTATTAAGTGCAATTATAGCTCTGGGATAAAAACTATTCAGAAAACAGGTGGTCCGAGTTTTAAATGTTCTATATCTTCTACCAGAAGGCAACAGTCCAAAAAGATTGTAAGCAGGATGGGAAGAATCTCTGAGAATGTTACGCAACTTCCTCAAACAACGAGATTCGAAGATATTGTCCAGGGCTGGTAGCTGGAGTCCAATAATATTCTGGGCAATTTTAATAATTCTCTGTAGAGCTTTTTTGTCCGCTACAGAGCTGCTCCCATACCATACAAGAATGCCGTATGTCAGGACACTCTCAATGGTGCTGTGATAGTAGGACAGAAGTAGATGTTGAGATAGATTTATCTTCCTGAGCATTCTCAAGAAGTACAGCCTCTTCTGTACCTTCTTCACAAGCATGTTAATGTTCATAGACCATGAGAGGTCCTCCGAGATACGTATAAGTGCCCCAAAATTTAAAACCACCCACCTTCTCCACCTCCACACCATTTATGTACAATGGTAGATGCGCCATTATTCTTTTAATGACTGTTCAAAGTTACAACGGCACTGAAAAAGTGAGCTATTATTAGAAGGAGACTTCCTCATCTGGAATATTTGTTTATTGAATATGGTATTTTTGTTTGATAAGGATGGGAAAACTTTAGTTGACAGATGCTCACCAACTGCTGTCTAATGCCTTGTTTTGTAGCTGCTCTAGAGTCACTCAAGGAGAAGTGTTTGAAAAGGCTGTTGTGTGGTGTACTTTGTCAGGTACGGCATCTATTCATTTATTTAACAATGTGTTTAACTGTTTATTTTTAGTCACAGGGTAGAACTGAGATGCCCAGGATATCTCCCAGCATCCTCCAGTGACAATACCCAGATTGCACTGGATAGCCTAGCACAGGGGTAGGCAATCTTGGCTCTTTTATGACTGGTGGACTTCAACTCCCAGAATTCCTGAGCCAGCATGGCTAAGCATGGAAACCTCTCCCTTTCGCCTCAGCGTGGCTGGCTCAGGAATTCTGGGAGTTGAACTCCACAAGTCATAAAAGAGCCAAGGTTGCCTACCCCTGGCCTAGGCCGCTTTATGACTGGTGGACTTCAACTCCCAGAATTCCTGAGCCAGCATGGCTCAGCATGGAAACCTCTCCCTTTCTCCTCAGCATGGCTGGCTCGGGAATTCTGGGAGTTGAAGTCCACGAATCATAAAAGAGCCAAGGCTGCCTAGTCCTGGCCTAGCACAGCCAGAGGCATGCAAGGGACTATTGTTCCTATGTTTCCTAAGCACACAAACTGGGAATTAGGAGGGTTGTCTTCCAACACAAACTCTAAGATGGATAGGCTTCCTTAGAGGAAGCTGCAAAGTCTCCATTGGATTTAAACCAGTCAGTTTGCAGCATAAAATTGGATTGGAAATATATTTTCTGCCTAATAAGCTGGAGTTCATCTTTTAGGGGGTTCATTGGAGCATTAATCCAGAAGTTTAATTAATTAATTAAAGCAAGCCTACAGGAGTGGTGAACTTCCACCACCCCTAATTGTTGGCTGGATGGAGGGGTTTTGAAGGCTAGCAAGATGTAGAGAGCTATGAGCCATGCCTCCCTAACCCCATTTGCTTAGTTTGTTTTTATAAATAACTCAAAACAATCCTACATAATATTCCTTCCTCCTCTTATTTTGCCCACAACAAGAACTGTGAGGTGAGTTGGGTAAGAGAGAATGACTGGCCCAAAGTCTTCCAGGTGGCTTTCATGCCTAAGGCAGGACTAGAACTGGAACTCACAATCTCCTGGGGATTGGCCCAAAGACACCTTGCTGGCTTTCACACCTAAGGCAGGACTAGAACTCACCATCTCCCAGACCCAGACTGTAGCCTGATGCCACTAAACCAAACCGGCTGTGATGTCTGTTTTCCCTCCATTCTGTCATCGTATAATAATAATTCAGTCAGCTAAATTGCTGAATTCTCAGAGAGTTTGGGCAGGTCCCGACAATGAAAAGCATTACAATAAAATCAATAAAACATTTTTTAAAAAAGATAAAAGATGGCAAGCATAATGAATCAAGAAGTACCTGGAGAGGCAGTCACTTGCTCTCAGTCCAACCCACTCCACAGGGTTGTTGTTGTGGGGGAAAGAGTGCCATCTGCCCTCACAGCTAAATATAATAATGAAGTTTGATACTATTTGGGTGATGCAATGAAGCCACGGGCGTTGTAGTACCTTTATTCTGAACGCTTTTCCTTTAAAACTGGGCCTACTGATAATTATCGGTCTGTCATTTGCCAAATGGGACCATGTCAGTTTATTTGGGGTGGGGAGGGGTTGTCTCAGACACAATCAGAACAAGATCTGGGATTTTGGCTCCCAGATTGAATGGCTGCTGGCTAGCAGCCCTCTTTTTAAGGAAAAATGTTCTCAAAGGATAATTTTGTTCGGTTCCTAACAGAGCTCTACTACTGAACAAGCAACCACCGAAAATGCTTATCAGATCTAGAACAGCATCCTCTGTGTTGATTGAAAACATCGAGCAGGGATTTTCCCAGCCCTAAAAGTGAGAGGCAGGTTACGTTTAAGGCCTTTGGCACGCAAAACATGTATTCTGCCTTTTTTTTTTTTTTGCGTTCTTGAAAAATATGTTTCTATACCCCCCCTCTGCAGGAGCCAAACTCTGTTCTTTTCTTGCTTCAGCCATTTAGCACTGTCCTCTTGGATAGCAACGAAACGTAGCTAGCTTCTTTTTTTTTTAATATTTTTTTTTATTATTAGATATCCGTTTGTACATGTAAACAATGAAAAAGTTCAAGTTAAAGCCATTCAACTTAATACAATCATTTTGAATCTGTAGACCTTCTTCACTCCGTGTGTCCAAGTTTAACTATCTTTTCAGATCAATCTATTGGACATCAAACAAACAAGTCTTCTTATTAAAATTAATATTTTTCATGTCAATATACCCATCCCTTCAACAAGTACATTCTTAGTCTATTTAATATATATCTTCCATTAATCGATAGATATATATTTGTACATGTAAACCAGGGAGAAAATCAAGTTAACTGCTATCCAACTTAATACAATCGATTTAAATTTGTAAACATTCTTCACTCCGTATGTCCAGATTTAACTATAAGCCAGATACATTTTCTTTGATTGGTGTTTCTCTTGTATGTAGTCTATCCAATGTTTCCAGTCTATCATATATTGTTCATTTGAGCGGTCCCTCAAATATGCCGATATTTTAGCCATTTCTGCCAAATTTATTACTTTCAAAGTCCATTCTTCAATAGGTGGTATTTCTGGCTTCTTCCAGTATTGTTCTTGGTGAAGTGACTTTTCTTTCAGCTGACCAGCATGCTAACTTTCTGTCAAAACAGAGCTGTGCATTTGATGACGAGAGCCCTCTGTCCTGCTCAAATGTCAGTGAAGAGATAAAAACAGAAGAGCAGGTAAGCACAGACAAGTTTTCAAAGTGTATGTTGGAAGAGAACCTGAAGAGGAACCAATAATTGGCAACATTTTTAGTTGGCCGCAACAAGTTGGCCATGCCGAATTGGCTGTGATGAATTAAATAATAATAATAATGATAATGATAAAGTTGGAAGGGACCTTGGAGGTCATCTAGTCCAACCCCTTGCTCAGGCAGGAAACCCTATACCACAAATGGCTGTCCAGTCTCTTCTTAAAAACTTCCAGTGTTGGCGCATTCACCGCTTCTGGAGGCAGGTTGGCTGGGGGCGAGTTGTCCATGGCGAGTTGGCTGATGGCAAATTGTCATAGATCCAGCCAGCCAAGCTGGCAGCGAGCAGTACATAATGTTCCTATGATGCTGACTTCGTTAGAAACGATGGAAGCTGATCAAAGAGAGAAGCAACCTGGAATTAAGGAGAAACTTGCAGACAGCGAGGACAATCAACCAGTGGAACAGCTTGCCACCAGAAATCGTGGGCACTCCATCACTGGAGATTTTTTTTTATATATAAAATTCTTTTATTAAAACAATCAACATTGAACATAAAAACATATTGTGCAGCAATCATCATGGCACCTGATATACAATACTAAGTATTAGTCATTGAAAATGTCTGAGTTAGTAAGCCTTGTTCCACCCCTCGCGTCTAGCCTCAACTATACTCCTGTTACACTTTGTTTGATTGGTGTTTCTCTTATCTGGTTCCATATTAATGTGGTCAACATTAAACCAAAGATCCTATTGCTAAACAATCATCCTAGAACATAGCATACAACATTAGGTATTAATCTTTGTAAACATCTGTTTTAGTAAACGTTCTTCCCTCCTCCCTTCCCTCTTCAAGTATACTCCGAGTACCTTTTGTTTGTTTGGTGTTTCTCTTACCGGTATATATGGTCTATCTGCTGTATCTAGTTTATTGCATATTGTTCGTTTGCGCTTCTGAATTGACTTCATCCCAT
This sequence comes from Bothrops alternatus, assembly GCA_034064705.1. Lineage (NCBI taxonomy): Eukaryota > Metazoa > Chordata > Lepidosauria > Squamata > Viperidae > Bothrops > Bothrops alternatus. The sequence continues at coordinate 389,951 of JARGCV010000146.1, read as the reverse complement.
TACTAGTGCAAACTTTTATAGTCCCTAACCGGAGATCCTGAGGTAAAAGTTTCATATCCTGAGGTAGAGATTCAGTCCGCTTTAACAGTTTTAAAGCAAACAACATTAGTCATAAGTTTATGTTAAGAGGCATTAGTTATAGAACATATACATTCAACATTGGGTGTTAGTTTTTGTAAACATATGATTTGTTAACCCTTCTTCCCTCCTCCCATCGAGCCACTGGAGATTTTTAAGAAGAGACTGGACATTCACCTGTCTTAGACAGTATACCGTAGGTCCTCCTGCTTGAGCAGGGGGCTGGACTAGAAGACCTCCAAGGTCCCTTCCAGCTCTATTCTATTCTAAATTCTAGTTCAATAATTAGTCCACGTGTGAGGCGATGCAGGATAAGTGCTGACAGTTTTGAACTCTTGGTGCTGAAGTAGACTCCAGAAAAAAACTGTAAACAGCCAAACAAACCAATGGATTATTGAACAAATCAACTCAGAGTTCACTTGAGGGCATAAATGACCAGGCTCCAATTACAGGCAGGGCTCAATTAACTATCCTTCTTCAGCGACTGGTTGAAGTTCCAGCTGTTGCACAGTCGTGTGATCACAACTGGGGTGCTTGACAAACTTGCAGAAAATGCCGGTTGCCACGTGTCCGAATTTTGATCACGTGACCGTGGGGGAAATGTAGCAATGGCCGTAAGTGTGAAAAACGGTCATAAATTGCTTTTTTCTCCCAGTGCTGTTGTATCTTCAACTGGTCACTAAATGAATGGTTATATGTTGAGGACTACCTGTGGTGCTTTGTGGTCAAAATGCAGGCAATGGGGCCCAAGTACTCTGAAAAAGAGTCATCTGACCAAATTGCTTGTTTCCTGGTCGAAGGAATTTCCTATAAATTAGTTGAGCTGCATTCTGGCTGCTGGGGGGGGGCAGTCTCCTCTGCTTTCCATTCTCTGATGAGGGCGAAGCTTCGTTCTCTGAGCTTGTGGGTCGGTTTCCGAACATTTCGTTACCAGGCTAGGTAACAACTTCAGCGGAGTTTAGGGGATGTCCGTGTTCTTCTCTTTATAAAGGCTTCATTCATTTTCATTTCATTTATTGGATTTCTATGCCGCCCTATTCCAGGAACTCAGGGCGGCTCACAGCATAAATAGAAATCAACATTAAAATACATATATAAAAATACATATATAAAAAGAACCCGTAAGTTAAAAAACCAATCATCCAACAAACATGCACACAAACATACACTGGCTAGGGGCAAGATGTCAACCGCCCCAGGCCTGTCGGCAAAGATGTGTTTTGAGCAGTTTATGAAAGGCGGGGAGGGTGGGAGCGATACGGATCTCCGGGGGGAGTTGGTTCCAGAGGGCCGGAGCCGCAACAGAGAAGGCTCTTCCCCTAGGCCCCGCCAGGCGACACTGTCTGGCTGACGGGACCTGGAGAAGGCCGACTCTGTGGGCCCTAACCGGCCGCTGGGATTCATGGGGCAGCAGACGGTCCCGTAAGTAACCTGGTCCGATGCCATGTAGGGCTTTATAGGTCATAACCAACACCAATAAAGGAGACCAATTGGCAGCCAATGCAGCTCGCAGAGTGATGCCGAAATGTGGGCATTTCTGGGCAGGCCCAACACTGCTCGCGCAGCTGCATTCTGCATTACCTGAAGTCTCCGAACGTTTTTCAGGTGTGTGTGTGTTAAGTGAGGGTCTTGTGACGGGTCAGGTGTGAGTCATCTGTGAAAATCTTGTGATGGGGAGGTTACATCAGGTCAGGGTGCTTGGAAGGTGAACTGCTGGTGGGGGAGAGGGGGGCTTGTGTGGGACAGTTGAGGGTTAGTTCTATCACTGGTTGGGTGTGTAGTTGATTTGTATTGTGAGGGGTTCGTAGGCTAGTTGATGGTCAATGTATCTGTGGATGGAATTGCTTGTGGAGAGCCAGGCTTCGGTGAACTCACGAGTGTGGTGGGTGGTAGCGTGGGCGATGATTTTATTTTATTTTTTTATAAAGATTTTTATTGAGTTGTATAAGGTTGGGGAAGGGATAGGACCAGGATAGGGATTAAGGTGCGGGGTGGGGTCAGGATTGGGGTTGGGACAGGATTGGGAACAACATTGGGGTTATTCCCCAACAACATTTTCAAGCTTTAGCAAACAGACTATTGTCCAGGTACATACGTTCAGTTAACACTAATTAATATAATAGTAAATAGCTGTAGTGAATATGATAAACGATAATCATAAACAGTATCAGTTGGTCAATACATATCATTCTTCTTACTAATATATATTCAAAATGACATATCACATTCATTTCTCATTCGTTTTCCTAACCATTGGTAAAAATTTATCCCATGTTTTAAAATAAACTGAATCTTCTTTCTATTTATTTATTTGTTTGTTTGTTTGTTTGATTGTTTGTTTAAACTTATATGCCGCCCTTCTCCTAAGACCCAGGGCGGCTCACAATGAGAATACAAGTGAAAACATAACATAAAATCAATTAAAATTACTAATTACTATATAAAAACTAGGTAATTTATTACACTCATACCACACACAATCACAGTCAAAGGCCCAGGGGCAGAGTGTAGCTCACACGCCCCAAACCTGTCTGCATAAATGTGTCTTCAACAGTTTTCGGAAAGCTAGGAGAGAGGAAGCAGTACAAACCTCTGAGGGAAGCTGGTTCCAGAAGGCTGAGGCAACAACGGAGAAGGCCCTAGCCCTAGGCCCCGCCAGATGACATTGTCTGACAGACGGGACCCGTAGGAGGCCAACCCTGTGTGCCCTAAACGGTCGCTGGGAATCATGAGGCAGAAGACGGTCCCGCAAGTATCCTGGCCCATTGTCATATAGGGCTTTATAGGTCATAACCAACACTTTGAATTGTGCTCGGAGACCAATTGGTAGCCAGTGCAGCTCACGGAGAGCTGGAGTGATATGAGCATGTCTTGGGAGACCCAAGACAGCTTGCGCGGCCGCATTCTGGACTACTTGCAGTCTCCGGACATTCTTCAAAGGTTTCCCCATGTAGAGAGCATTACAGTAGTCGAATCTCGAGGTGACAAGGGCATGGGTGACTGTGAGGAGTGACTTTAATCTCTGCACACTGTAAAATTTTCTTAATTAAGATTTCTTCAGTTGGTAAGTTTTCATTTTTCTAGTATTGGGCAAATACTATTCTCGCTGCTGTCAATACATGCAATATTAAATACTCCTTCTCCTTCTCATACTTAGCACGTGGCCGGTGATTTTAGTGTTGCTCCAGTTGAACTGGTGGTGTTGGTGTTGGTATGAGTAGAGGTTAAGGATTTCAATTCTCTTCTTTAAATAGGAAACCTGTTGCTCTCGAAGGCTAGGAACCCAACTCTGCTGGCCTTGGAGTACGTGCTGGTCCACACAAGATATCTTACTGCTAGGTAAGCTTAAAATATTCCTTGGCTGCCAGTGGGTTGGTTAAAAGGAGAAGCATACAGCCCTGGAAGAAGAAAACTATATCTGATTTGCATGTTGCTATGTGTTATTTTTTCAAAATTTGAATTTTATTTAGTTAGTTTGTTAGTTTTGAAGAAAAGGGTAAGGTGAAAGACATGGAAGCAACATGGTCAAAGTTGGGAAATTTTTCTGCTTGTAACATCATTTTCCAGGTTCTTTCACCCCCTTTTATTATGATTATTCAGTTAAGTTAATACTTTTTCATCAATATTATTGTATGCATTTATGCTTCTGTTGATTAGCATTTGCATCTATCATCCATCTATGGATGAAGATTAAAGCATGCATCCTTTTTTTTTTTATCGTGTAGCTCAGGAGCAATTAGAAAGGCTCTGACTGAAATGAGCTTATTGAACAATTAGTTTTTTGAGAGGTCATTTGTAAGTTTAATGCAGAACTCTCAGATTACAAAAAAAAAAAAAACTATTTGAAATTGGCCACAGGGCTTACATCTTGGAGGATCAACCCGTACTTTGCAATATCCCAACTCAATTATCCCAAAGGTGTTTTCTTTCCCAAAAGGCAACGGGACTTTCTTGGTGTTCTCTTTGAAAATGTTTCTCTTTTCACCCAAGAAGCTTCTTGGATGAGAGGTGAAATGTTTTCAAAGAAAACACCAAGAAAGTCCAGTTGCCTTTTAGAAAGAAAAAAAAAAATCTGTGGGACAACCATGACCTCGATCAGGGGTAGGCAATCCTTGGCTCTTTTATGACTCATGGACTTTTAACTCCCAGAATTCCTGAGCCAGCATGGCTCAGCTTGGAAACCTCTCCCTTTCCCCTCAGCATGGCTGGCTCGGGAATTCTGGGAGTTGAAGTCCACGAGTCATAAAGCGGCCTGGGCCTAGGTCAGGGGTAGGCAACCTTGGCTCTTTTATGACTCGTGGACTTTAACTCCCAGAATTCCTGAGCCAGCACAGCTCAGCTTGGAAACCTCCCTTTCCCCTCAGCACAGCTGGCTGAGGAATTCTGGGAGTTGAAGTCCACGAGTCATAAAAGAGCCAAGGGTTGCCTACCCCTGACCTAGATGATTGAGAATCTCCATAGACATCCCAACTTGATCTGCATGGTTCCAGGTAAACAAAATCACATTTTCTGGGCTTCCTCTCATTAATAATTCTGCCACTTCTCTGTATCTTTAACAGAAGCTTTGTCACTGGATTCTCTGCAACTGCTTCGAAGAAGCTCTCTACTCGGGACTGTTGGAAATTCTCAAATATTATTAATATTTGGGAAACAACACTTAAGGAATGGAACCACCTCGGATGTGATATTGGATGAATGCAAGTAAGATCACAGACCCAGCTTTTAAAAAGGTTGAGTCTTCCAAGGTTGATAAAGGCTACACACAGCTCAATAGATATTTTTTCTCCTATATTGCCAGTATCTTCTCATTTGATTCTTACTGCAGTTACCTATTATAATATCCTAGTGACTTTTTTCCCCTTTTACATGTGATTTAAATAAGCAAATCTACACAATTTCTTTGGAGCTTAAGAAGACATTCGTAGACATTCGATATCTAACAGCCCATCTTTTCTTTTATAAAAGTGGGCAGTTCATGTGAACCTTTCCAGTCGTTACCCATTAATTGGGCAACTCTTGGGCCAAATATCTTTTACAAATATCGTGAGGATTTATTTTTCAGCTGTTAGAACAGCGGTTCTCAACCTATGGGTCGCGACCCCATTTGGGGTCGAACGACCGTTTCGCGGGGGTCGCCGGACACTGCGGTCCGCCATTTTGGTTTTTTTTTGTTGTTGTTTTTCGTCGCGTGCGCCGCGCATGCGCAGTTCGGGCCGTCGCGCGCGCTGCGCATGCGCGGATCGGCCCGTCGCAGTCCGCCATTTTGTTTTTTTATTTTATTTTTTTATTTTTATTTATTTTTTCGTCGCGCGCGCGCCGCGCATGCACGGTTCGGGCCATCATGCGCGCTGCACATGCGCGGATCGGCTCATCGCGGTCCGCCATTTTGTGTTTTTTTTGTTTGTTTGTTTTTTCATCACGCGTGCGCCGCGCACACGCGGATCGGCCTGTCGCGCGCGCGCGCCCGGGTCAGGGCCGCGGCGCGCATGGGCGGCGCAAGTGGGGTCTCAACCTGAAAAAGGTTGAGAACCACTGTGTTAGAAGCTTCATTTACAATTACTATGTATGTCGATAATGTGTTACTTGTTAGCAGCCTGCTATTCTGAACAGCTGGCATCTTAACTCAGATATCTTTTTGGTGTTAAGGTTACTATCCTTCAGTTACAAGAATTGAGCACAGAATATTGTGAAAGGTCACCGGATGGACCAATTGTCCACTATATGAGAGGCATCATCTGAATTTTGTCTCTCTTGGCTATGAAAATTCTTGCTTCCAAAAGTGAAAATTTTGCAATTTCATCTCTCTGAGTGAGGTTATCTCAGCTACAAGTGCCTCTGACTTGTTACTCTTGTACAGGCATCTGAAACTAGTGACAGCTGCTCATTCTACTTTGTCTTATGCTGGTTTGGTGTTGCAGCTAGGGTTGGATTCTTCGCTTAAGTAAAAGCTGTAGATAAAAATAACCCCCAGGGTTTTACTTTAGGGGAATGGAAAGTTAAATAGCTGCCATATGCAAATATTGCTTTCTGCCAGCAGGTGTAATCACCATTCAGTTGGTAGCCAGACAGATGCAGACCTGATCTCGGCAATAAGGATGGATGGTGACTCTCCCAAGGTTAGTTTCATTTACTTGTTTCCAAGAATGGATTCCCTAGAAGAAGACCATTCATTTAGAACCATGGAAGCAGAATTCCTTCCCTCTGTGCTGTGCTGTCCCCTAAGATTGACAGAGGGTTTTTACCACATTGATTTGGTTCAGTAAAGGAGAATATTGGTAGCTCAGTGTTGACGTGAGAGGTCCTTGGTGCTCTCTGAGCTTGCTTGTTTCATTACTCAAACTAGCTAACATCCTCAGTGTTAGTCATCATCAGTGACTAGCATTGCTGATGTTATCTAGTGTGAAACTTCTTGGATGAGAGGTGAAATGTTTTCAAAGAAAACACCAAGAAAGTCTAGATGCCTTTTAGAAGAAAAAAAAACATCTGTGGGACAACCATGACCTTGATCAGGGGTAGGCAACCCTTGGCTCTTTTATGACTCATGGACTTCAACTCATTTGAAACTTGAAATTCACAAGTTCATTCAAAATTCTGAAATCCACATATGCTTGTTCTTCTGAGGAGATGTTATACAACCTGCTGGGACACACACATAGATACTTGGTGCTTGATGGGCATTTGAATGCATGAATCAGTTAGATGCAAAACGAGCACCACATATCTGTAGAATCTTGACAATTAAATTTTAAAAGTTATACTTTGTTAGATTTTTCCTCACAGTTGTCTTGTCCATTATGAATTGTGCCATCCCAGGTTCAAATGTACTTTTTTCCCCCAAATGCAAAATGTCCATCCTAATCCAGCTGTCCCAGTTAGTTGTCCTCCAGTTCCCAGGAAACCAATTTTTTGTGTTGGTGTCTCAAAATATCTGGAGGGTAATAAATTGAGGAAGATTCTCTTTAACTCTCCTGGGAATAGAAGACTTCATTTATAGGACTAGGGTATGATAATTCTGGCATGGCTGGATAATTCTGGAAATAGAAATAGAAATAGAAATAGAAATAGAAATAGAAATAGAAATAGAAATAGAAATAGAAATAGAAATAGAAATAGAAATAGAAATAGAAATAGAACAGAACAGAACAGAACAGAACAGAACAGAATAGAATAGAATAGAATAGAAGCTGGAAGGGACCTTGGGGGTCTTCTAGTCCAGCCCCCCGCTCATGCAGGAGAACCTATACCATCCCAGACAAGTGACTATCTAGTCTCTTCTTAAAAATCTCCAGTGATGGAGCGCCCACGATTTCTGGAGGCAAGCTGTTCAACTGGTTAATTGTCCTCACTGTCAGGAGGCTTCTCCTTAATTCCAGGTTGCTTCTATCTTTGACCAGTTTCCAACCATTATTTCTTGTCCTGCCCTCTGGTGCTTTGGTGAACAATGTGCCCCCCTCTGCCTTATGGTAGCCCCTCTGATACTGGAACACTGCTATCATGTCTCCCCTATTTCTTCTTTTCTTTAGACTAGCCAAACCCAAGTCCCGCAGCCGTTCTTCGTACATTTTAGTCTCCAGGCCTTTTGATCATCTTGTAGACCTAGTAGATTAATAGACCTATTATCTGAAAGCTGCCAAGGTTGAGAGACACTGATCTCCTCCATCCATACAGAATATTTGGGAAAAGTTCAGGCTGAAATTTACTTTATCTGGAAAAAAAAATCAGAGATGGAAAAAAGTATGCCTACCTGACAATGTTTGCTAACAAGACCTTTCAGCTTTGTAGCTAAGTCTCACCAATGGTGAAAGATGCTAGTAGCAGTAATTGTACAGTACAAGTAGACCTTGGCTTATGATCACAACTGAGCCCCAGATTTTTGTTGCTAAGCGAGACCCTTGTTAAGTGATTTCTACTCCATTTTACGACCTATCTTTCTACAGTTGTTAGGTGAATCTGGCTTAACGGTTGTTAAGTGAATCTGGCTTCCTCATTGACAGAGATTAACTGAGTTTTGCCCCATTTTACTACGACCTTTCTTGCCAGAATTGTTAAGGGAATCACTGCAGTGGTTGAGTTAGTACGTGCTGGGGAAATCAGGAGATTCAGGCTGTTCAGATGAGTATAAAGATGTATTGCAAACGTAAGCTCTCCACAAGAATCTGAGCTACTAACGGTCAAGGTGAAATCAATGGAATTAAGAATAAAAAAGAATTCAAGGTGGGCTGGGCTGAGGTCTCTTGTGGGCACTCAAGGACTCATGACTGATGACGCATTTCACCCCTCCCTCGGGCTCAGCCTAGTCATCTCCTAAGTAACATGGTTGTTAAGTGACTTCCTCATTGACTTTGCTTGTCAGAAGGTCACTAAAGGAGGTCACGGGACACTGCAACTGTCATAAATACAGGCCAGTTGCCACGCATCCACGGTCACATGACCGTGGAGATGCTGCAGTGGTCATAAGTGTGAAATGGTATCTATAAGTATTGGAGAGAGAGAAAAATCTCTGCTTTTGCTTCAGGGAATCTATGGTACTGAGTGCTGGAGACCAGATAATAAATCTGGTATTCACTTGTAAAGAAAAAAAAAGGAAGAGGAAAAAAATGGACCGGCTTAGCCTTTTTCGCCTAACTTTCCTCGTGGTTAAATGGGTCCTTCCAATAGAGATCTGTCGCTCTTTTTTTGAACTTCTCCTAGGTCAGGGGTAGGCAACCTCGGCTCTTTTATGACTCGTGGACTTCAACTCCCAGAATTCCTGAGTCAGCTATGCTGACTCAGGAATTCTGGGAGTTGAAGTCCACGAGTCATAAAAGAGCCGAGGTTGCCTACCCCTGTCCTAGGTGCTTTTTAGAGAACAGCTGCTGTTAAAATAAACCGAATGCAACAGTGGACTCTGCTCCAAAGCAAATGTCGATGGAAATAACATTAACCACAGGAAAGCTGCATAATCAAATTGGTCCCTCACAGTGTTTCTCCCACATAACTAAGTCTTAGGCCGATTGTGTTTATTTATGAAATCGATCTGGTAGCATATTGATTATATTAGTAATAGAGTTTATTGTAGGACAGTGATGGCGAACCTTTTAGAGACCGAGTGCCCAAAAACTGGCCCTGCCCCCGCTCCACCCCCTGCCCTGGTCTCACCCAGCCTGCCCGCAGGGCCACTCACCACCTCCAGGGCCTGTCGCAGATCGCCCAGGCAGCCTAGCAGCGCCATGGTGGCCACATCCTCTGCCCGCACCCCGCAGCATCAACTGTGTGCAATGGGGCATGAGGGCAGAGTCTTGTCTATGCTGCCTGGCTGCCATGTCCTTGGCTGTGCTGCTCCGCGTGGGCCACGCTCGGGGGCGACTCTCCTCCAGGGGGGCTGCTGATGGTGTCACGGGGGAAAACAAGGCTTGGGCAATGGCACGTGTGCCCACAGAGAGGGCTCTGAGTGCCGCCTCTGACACGCGTACCATAGGTTCGCCACCACTGTTGTAGGAGATGAACAGACTGGGATGGAAGGCGGGGTTAAACATGTCATTTGTATGGCATCATCGCGCAGCCACAAGAGTCCAGCCCTCCATGAATTCTGTAGACCTTATCTAGCACCAATTTAGCTTTCACTGTTGACTAGATTCTTGTATATTAGCTAGCCATAATAAACTCTTCTGTGCTTTGAACTCAACAAATGCTCCTGGTTATTGGCTCCTGACATTTATAAGATCATCAAATCAGAAACTGAAGGCAGTCTCCAGGAAACGTCCCCGTGCCTCAATTTTTAATATATCTATACCTGGGGTAGGCAACCTTGGCTCTTTTATGACTCGTGGACTTCAACTCCCAGAATTCCTGAGCCAGCATGGCTCACCATGGAAACATCTCCCTTTCCCCTCAGCATGGCTGGCCAAGGTTGCCTACCCCTGATCTATATAAATAAATGTTTCCAATGCTTTTTGTTTGGCTATAAGTGCTAAGAGGTTTCATCTTTTTTCAAGGAGAGAGATGCCGGAGCATTAACAGATACCTTATGCAGGTAAGAGAAAATCTATGCCATTTCCTAATCCACCCTGTTTTTCTGCTATTGGATTGTACACTAATCTCTCATTCTTTTCCCAGTGAACTACTTTCATGCGAAGAAACGTTTGTCTCTGCCGCAGAGGACATTAAAGAATCACAAGGTACGTTGAAGTAGAGATGAGTGGTAAGTAGAGCAAAGAACATTTCCCATTTTTGTGGGTTTCCGCAGCAAACGACAATGACCCCAGAATGACAACTCATGATCAGTGATACCGTCAGAAAGAAACATTGGCTGTGATTGTTCCAATAGTAAACTTCTCTGATCTGAGCAGGGGGTTGGACTAGAAGACCTCCAAGATCCCTTCCATCATCATCATCATCATCATCATCATCATTATTATTATTATTATTTCTCGAACTTATATGCCACCCTTCTCCTAGGACCCAGGGCGACTTACAAACAATGCAATAAAATTATAACAATAAAACAATAAAAATAAATAAATAAATAAATATTATTATTACTATTATTATTATTATTATTATTACTATAGCAGAATAGACGAGAAAGAATTGGAGAAGATAGCAAAATACAAAGACCTACAAATAGAAATAGAACGACTGTGGCAAAGGAAAGCAAGGGTAGTACCAATAGTCATAGGCGCCTTGAGTGCAACCCCAAAACAACTGGAGCACCACTTGAACACCATCATCGGCATTGACAAATTCTCCATTAGTCAATTGCAAAAGGCGGCCTTACTAGGAACCGCTTCCATTCTGCGACAATATCTGTAATACCATCAGACATCCACATCTGCCTATCCCAGGTCCTTGGGAAGGACTCGATAGGTAGACAAAAATGTCTAATCCAGTCTGAACATCTGGCTGACTGCGATGATGATGATCATCATCATCAATAATAATAATAATAATAATAATAATAATAATAATAATAATAATAATAATAATAATAATAATAATAATAACCTAGAACTAAGGAGAAACTTCCTGACAGTGAGAACAATTAACCAGTGGAACAACCTGCCTCCAGAAGCGGTGAATGCGCCAACACTGGAAGTTTTTAAGAAGAGACTGGTCAGCCATTTGTCCTAAATGGTATAGGGTTTCCTACCTGAGCAGGGGGTTGGACTAGATGACCTCCAAGGTCCCTTCCAACTTTATCATCATCATCATCATCATCATCATCATCATCATTATTATTATTATTATTATTATTATTATTATTATTATTATTATTATTATTATTATTATGGGAGTTGAAGTCCACATGCCTTAAAATTGTCAAGGTTGAGAAACACTGATTAACAGAAGCCTGGTGTTTCCTCTATTGAATATAATAATATTAATATTAATAATAATAATAGTAATAGTAATAATAATAGTAATAATATCTTCCGCAGATTATGGTGAGAATCCAGATCTGGCTTTTCCTACACCAATAAAGAACTAACTATTTTTTCCTAACTAGTATTTTTCTTCCTTCACAACCAAAGAATTCTGTAATTTGGGGATGGGGGGGTGAATGCAGAGAGAGTCAGAAACATGGTTGAAAGCCATCAAGTTATGTCCACTTAACACAGTGTTTCTCAACCTTGACCATTTTAAGGCATGTGGACTTCAACTCCCAGAATTCCACAGCCAGCATTGCTGGCTGTGGAATTCTGGAAGTTGAAGTCCACATGCCTTAAAATGGTCAAGGTTGAGAAACACTGATTAACAGAAGCCTGGTGTTTCCTCTATCGAAATGTATGAAAATCTTTAAACATCTGGATATCATATTAGCATTTTTTCCACTCATCTTCTGCCTTTATAGATACGGACTCTACACTACTGGAACCGGAGGGGAAAATACACCTTTCTACTTTAGGGTTGCCGGAAGCAACAGCTGTTTCAAAAGAGGAAGCTGCAGAAGATGCCTGCAGCAACAAGACTGGTATTGGTGTTACTCTTTTTTCAGATATATGAGCCCCTTTGCAAGCAGGAAGCTAGTGAATGCTACAAATAGTCCTTGACTTACAACAGTTCATTTAATGAGTTACAACGGCACTGGGAAAAAAGCGATTTATGACCATTTTTCACCCTTACCACCGTTGCAGCGTCCCCACGGTCACGTGATCAAAATTCGCATTTATTTATTTATTATTTATTAATTCGACTTGTATGCCGCTCCTCTCCAGAGACTCGGAGCGGCTTACAACATATACAAAACATCAGAATCTAAGTCGAATCAAAATATTAAAAAATAGACACCCAACACACGTACAAATTTCAAACAACAACCCACAATCATCCCCAGGCCTGCCTGCAAACATAAGTTTTCAGGTTCTTTCAGAAGGCCGGGAGAGTGGGAGAAATGCAGACTTCAAGGGGCAGAGGGTGGGCGCCACAACAGAGAAGGCCCTCCCCCTAGGACCCGCCAAACGACATTGTTTCGCTGACGGGACCCGGAGGAGGCCGACCCTGTGCGCTCTCACCGGTCGTAGGGAAGTTGCAACTGACTCCTATTTATGATGGTCACAGTGTCCCCCGGGGCCACGTGACCCCCTTTTGCGATCTTCTGACAAGCAAAAGTCAATGGGGAAAGACAGATTGACATAACGACCATGTTCCTAATTTAAACACCTGCAGCGATTCACTTAACAACTTTGGCAAGAAAGGTTGTGAAAGGTAGCAAAAATTCACTTAACCACTGTCCCATAACAACAAAAGCTTTGGGTTCAATTGTACGTCGAGGACTACCTATATTCCTGCAGTCTGGATGGAACCAAGATAGGCTTCCTTTCACACCTTGCATGAAGCCATGGCTTACAAGTCACAATTACTGACTTAACAGATCACACTCAGCCAAGATCTCAAGAAGGTTTCATGCAGCATGTAAAGTCAGCAGTGTCTTTAACTTGGACAGGGTTAACCACCACTGTGTGACAATAATAATAATAATAATAATAATAATAATAATAATAATAATAATAATAATAATAATAATAATAATAATAATAAATTGGAAGGGACCTTGGAGGTCATCTAGTCCAACCCCCTGCTCAGGTAGGAAACCCTATACCATTTCAGACAAATGGCTGTCCAGTCTCTTCTGAAAAACTTCCAGTGTTGGAGCATTCACCGCTTCTGGAGGCAGGTTGTTCCACTGGTTAATTGTTCTCACTGTCAGGAAGTTTCTCCTTAGTTCTAGGTTGCTTCTCTCCTTGATTAGTTTCCATCCGTTGCTTCTTGTCCTGCCTTCAGGCGCTTTGGAGAACAGCTTGACTCCCTCTTCTCTCCTTGATGAGTTTCCATCCGTTGCTTCTTGTCCTGCTTTCCTGTGCTTTGGAAAATAGCTTGACTCCCTCCTCTTTGGGGCAGCCCCTGAGATATTGGAACACTGCTATCATGTCCCCCTTCATCCTTCTCTTCGTTAAACTAGACATACCCAATTCCAGCAGCCGTTCCTTATATGTTTTAGCCTCCAGTCCCCTGATCATCTTTGTTGCTCTTCTCTGTACTCTTTCTAGAGTCTCAACATCTTTTTTACATCGTGGTGACCAAAACTGGATGCAGTATTCCAAGTGTGGCCTTACCAAGGCCTTGTAAAGTGGCATTAACACTTCACGTGATCTTGATTCTATCCCTCTGTTAATGTAGCCTAGCACTGTGTTGGCCTTTTTGGCAGCTGCAGCACACGGCTGGCTCATATTTAGGTGATTGTCCACTAGGACTCTGAGATCCCACTCACAGTTACTACCATTGAGCAAGGTACCACCTATACTATACCTGTACATTTGGTTTTTCTTGCCTAAATGTAGAACCTTGTTTTTTTTACCATTGAATTTCATTTTGTTAGATAGCGCCCAGTGTTCAAGTCTGTCCAGATCCTCCTATATACTAAGCCTGCCTTCTGGAGTGTTCGCTATTCCTGCCAGCTTGGTGTTGTCTGCAAATTTGATGACTGAATTGCTATTTTTTCTAATTGTAACCTACACTGAACAAGGAATTCTATCTTATGGCCTAAATAGTCCCTTCAATTTTTTGATCCTCAGTTACTACTTGTTTTATTTTTGACACTGTCTTCCTCTTAAGTAACTATGAAAATTCTCAATCGTCCAGGTCATGGTTGTCCCAAAGGTGCTTTTTCCAAAAGGCAACTGGACTTTCTTGGGGTTTTTTCTTTAAAAATATTTGTTTCTCATCCAAGAAGCTTCTTGGATGAGAAGCAAAACATTTTCAAAGGAAAACACCAAGGAAGTCCAGTTGCCTTTTGGAAAAAACACCTTTGGGACTGTTGAAAGAAAAATCTTCATCAGGGTCCAGTCCAAGCTGTGAATAATCAAAATGGAAACTGCTTTAGAAAAAAAGGAGGTATTTTATTGAAGAGGAGAGCCAGACAGAAAGATGACTCTGGGAAAGCTGACCACATGTAGCTGGGAGTGGTGGGTTTTTATACCTTCTTGAGCTTTTGTTTGGAGTTGTTCCTGTGGCATGAAATTTGACCTGAGTCTGAGTGTGCCTTTCTGGTATTCTGATGGTGCTGGGTTATTTATTTATTTATTATTTATTTATTAATTGGATTTCTATGCCGCCCTATTCCAGGAACTCAGGGCGGCTCACAACATAGATAGAAATCTAACATTAAAATACTTTATAAGAAAAACCCCTTCATTAAAAAATCAATCATCCAAACAAACATGCACACAAACATACACTGGCTAGAGGCAAGATGTCAACCGCCCCAGGCCTGTCGGCAAAGATGTGTCTTTAGCAATTTGCAAAAGGCGGAGAGGGTGGGGGCAATACGGATCTCCGGGGGGAGTTGATTCCAGAGGGCCGGGGCCACAACAGAAAAGGCTCTTCCCCTAGGCCCCGCCAGGCGACACTGTCTGGCTGACGGGACCTGGAGAAGGCCGACTCTGTGAGCCCTAACCGGTCGCTGGGTTTCATGCGGCAGCAGACGGTCCCGCAAGTAACCTGGTCCGATGCCATGTAGGGCTTTATAGGTCATAACCAACACTTTGAATTGCATTCGGAGACCAATTGGCAGCCAATGCAGCTTGCAGAGTGATGCCGAGATATGGGCATTTCTAGGCAGGCCCAACACTGCTCGCGCGGCTGCATTCTGCATTACCTGAAGTCTCCGAACGTTTTTCAAAGGTAGCCCCATGTAGAGAGCATTGCAGTAGTCGAACCTCGAGGTGATAAGGGCATGAGTGACTGTGAGAAGAGACTCCCAGTCCAAATAGGGCCGCAGCTGGTGCACCAGGCGAACCTGGGCAAACCTGGTTAATCCTATTATGTCCCAAAGGTCACATCCTGTTTCCCTGGGGGTGTGGCTGATGGCTATGTCCTTTTTTGCTGTGAGGGATTGTTGATTCTGGCGATCTTTGTCTTTCTAATCCAAGCTTCCTGGCTCCAAATCTTTCTGACAAGATTATCACGTCTGCATTTCTGCAGACCTGGTTTCTGTCTGGGGCAAAGAGACTTGTGGGGCGGGGTTGGTTTCTGCCTTTAAGATCCTTTGGGAAAATATAATATTCTGCCTTTTAATATTCCCAAAAATATTTCTTTCTCTGGGGGGGAGGGGGCTAATTTCCCACAGGACCTCCACTTAAATAATCTTCCCTCCCAACTTGTAGTCTTTGAAGGCGCCAAAGGACTTCTGTAATAAGAGTAATAATAGTCACGAACAAAACAGCTCCCATCTGGCTGCATGGGTCTGATCTGAGCCTTCTGGGAGTCTTTTGGGAGTTTTCCACTCATGAAAATGGGCCCTAGTAGAGCATCGGCAGAAGACAACCTACTCAATGCTCGTGGCTTCTCTTCTTTTGCAGGTGATTCATCTTCATGTCAGGATCTGTCAAGCAGTGTCGTGTGCCAAAAGAACCAGGATAAGTAAGTATCAGGTTTCAGAAATACACTTGAGTTATTAGGGCGGGGGGGGAGTCAATATAATGACTATAGTAGAGTGCCCAGTGTTTAGCCTGTTTTTTCTGTGCGTTGCAGCTTTGTTCTTGCACTGTTCTAGAGCCCATCATTTTTGTGGCTTTTCCTGGAATAATTCACCAGGTATTCTGCTTTAAAGCTCCATGTTCTGTGCTTCAGTTGATATGCTATTGTGGATCTGTTCAACTGAAATGTCCGCAGTTTGTCCTCTCCCCAAGGGCATAAGGATTGGTCTGCAGATATTCCCTTAGAGTAGACCTTGCTCCATCTCGTGAGGTCCCCAACCCCCTTGAGATGTGGTGATGCTGGGGCTCCAGACCTTTTGGCCAGAACGGTGGTTCAGTGAGGAATTTGGAGAAGTGCAGTTCCAGTTAATCTGCGAAGGCCTTAGAAGAAGATGTTCCAGGTCTATGTATCTCCTAATATCCTTTCTTTTGTTCTTCTCATTTCAGTGGCTCTCCCAGTGAGAAAGAAGTGGAGGTAAGCATGGGTGTATTGGTTGCTTTTTCTACCTCCTCCTTCAGTGGTGGGATTTAACCGGTTTGCACCGGTTCAGTAGAACCGGTAGCTAATTTTTTGTTGAGTTCGGCAAACCGGCTGAATCCCACCACTGGATGGCATCCACTGAAGCTCTAGCCCTTTTTTACAAGGCCCAGAACAGCCCTCCGGAAGTGCATGGATGCCACTTCCAGAAGTCCGTTCCGGGCCTCAGAGGCCCAGGGGAGGCCTCCCAAGCTCAGAACGGCCAGCCGGAAGTGTGTGGATACCACTTCCGGAGGGCCATTCTGGGCCTGGGAGGCCTCCTCTGGGCCTCTGAGGCCCAGAACAAACTTCCAGAAAGGGCACCCAGTGTTCATACTTTTTAGCAGTGTTTCCAGGAGAGGGGGGAAGGGAAGCAAGATTCTGTGTGTGGGATCATGACGAGTCCATGTTTTCTGTTTGCGCATCTGCTAGCATTGCCTAAAACAAGGTGGCAGGATAGGACCTGGTTAACTGGAGACAGGATGTTAATTTGAGCATCTTTGTTCTGTCTATCTATATTCTATGTCAGCATGATACTTTCTGCATTTGAGGTAGGTTTGGGCCGTTGGAATTCATGATCTAACAAACAGGAATGTCTTAGGAAACCCTCAGCGTTGAATTAACTCCCTGGATTAGCATTTAACTGAATGTAAATAAGTGAAACAACTAGTTACTTTGGGGCACTTGTGCCATCTATTGCTTATTAAATTAACCGTACGCAAAATGATTTGAGTTGAACTCATGGAATTAAAAATTCTGATTTTGAGCACGAAGACACTTTTCGGAGTGCAATACAGCCACTGTAAGTGCGAAAAGAGCCTCCCTTCCCCCCCCCCCAGCAGTTGGATGTGTGTTGTGTTCCAAATACCTCTGTTTCAAGAGCAGAACAGCATTCAAAAATCAAAAAGTTTGGGGTGTGCTTGAAACAGCCTGTTTCACACTTCAAACGGGTTGGTTTTACCTTATATGTTGATTATTTCGGAATTGAACTGGTTTGACTTGAAACATTTGGCACCTCCTGCACTGCCACCCAGATACAGATACAGAATAACAGAGTTGGAAGGGACCTTGTGGGTCATCTAGTCCTACCCCCTGCTCAAACAGGAGACCTTATACCAGTGGTGGCGAGCCTATGGCACGGTGCCAGAGGCGGCACTCGGAGCCCTTTCTGTGGGCACACGTGCCGTTGCCCCAGCCTCGCCTCACCCCGCAACCCCCCCACCTCTCCAGCAGCTCTCCAGCAGCCCCCCTGAAGGAGAGTCACCCCTGAGCATGGCCCACGCGGAGCACCACAGCCAAGGATATGGCAGCCTAGACAAGATTCTGCCCTCACACCCCATTGTGCACAGTTGATGCTGCAGGGCAGAGGGTGTGACTGCCATAGCGCTGCTGGGCTGCCTGGGCAATCTGCGGCGGGCCCTGGAGGCGGTGAGTGGCCCTGCAGGCAGGCAGGGGATGAGGGGGGCAGAGCGGGGGCAGGGCAGGGGGTGGAACGGGGCTAGGGCCAGTTTTTGGGCACTCGGTCTCTAAAAGGTTTGCCATCACTGCCTTATGCCATTTCAGACAAGTGGTTGTCCAATCTCTTCGTGAAAGTCTCCAGTGATGGAGCACCCATAACTTCTGAAGGCAACTTCTGTTCCATTGGTTGATTGTTCTCACTGTCAGAAAGTTTTTCCCTATTTCTAGGCCCAGGATCATCCAGAATTCAACTTGAGATTCTTTCCTGCTGGAAGCAATAACAGATTTTTACTTTACTTTACTTTACTTTACTTTACTTTACTTTACTTTACTTTACTTTACTTTACTTTACTTTACTTTACTTTACTTTACTTTACTTTACTTTACTTTACTTTACTTTACTTTACTTTACTTTACTTTACTTTACTTTACTTTACTTTACTTTGCTTCAGCGGTTCTCAACCTGTGGGTCGCGACCCCATTTGGGGTCGAACGACCATTTCACGGGGGTCACCAAACACCACAGTCCGCCATTTTTTGGGGGGGGTCGGCCATTTTTTTTTTGGTCGGCCATTTTTTCCTTTTTGCGATGCGGGCCATCGCACCGCGCATGCGCGATGCGGGCCCGCCATTTTTTTTTGGGTCGGCCATTTTTTATTTTATTTTATTTTTTGGTCCGCCATTTTGTTTTTGGTCCACCATTTTTTTCCCCTTTGTGATGCGGGCCGTCGCGATGCGCATGCGCGATGCGGGCCCGCCTTTTTTTTTGGTCCGCCATTTTTTCCCTTTTGCGATGCGGGCCGTCGCGCCGCGCATGCGCGATGCAGGCCGGGGTCGAGCCCCGGAAAAGGTTGAGAACCGCTGCTTTGCTTTACTTTACTTTACTTTACTTTACTTTTATTTTTAATTTAATTTTAATTTTTATTTTTACTTCATTTTTGCACAAAGAGAGATTAATCAACTGGTAATCTGCCTAGTAAGGATGTCTGCTCCTCTTCTGTTTTCCAGGCAGAATTCCTACGTCTGTCTCTTGGATTCAAATGTGATCTCTTTACTTTAGAGAAGAGAGTCAGGCTTGAAGAACGATCTCGGGATCTTGCGGAAGCGAGCCTGAGGAAAGAAATTGCCGGTGCTTTGGAACTACTTGATGTAAGAAGGAGGAAAATGGGTTCTGTCCTATACATCTGTTGCTTCAGAGGGTGAAGGCAGACTTAACTTCTAGATCAGTTTTTTTTTCTCAGCTTTGGCCATTCTTAAAGTGGGAGAGTAAAGGAGAGCAGCAAATGTCCTGTGTCTAAGCCTGAAGCAGAGGGACCCAAAGGAAGCTGATTCTCCCAAGGAGACCAGGATAGTAAGAGCTAGTGTGGGATATGTCTGTGGAGATTCTCAGTCATCCAGGTGATAGTTATCCCAAAGGTACTTTTTCATGAGGCAACTGGACTCTCTTGTTTTTCTTTGAAGACGTTTCGCTTCTCATGCAAGAATGTTCTTCAGCTATGACTGGATGGTGGGGAAAGGAAGGATTTATACTCCTTGCAGACAGCCGGTCATTTGCATTCTTTTAGCGAGTTGATGATGCTACCTGGAGGCTTATCTGTGTCTTCAGGGTCACCTGAGTAGTGCAAATGGGTGTGTGAAGCCTTGTTGGAACTGTTGAGAGGACTGTGTTGTGGATTGGAGATTAGTGTAGGACATGGGTCTTCAAACCTGGCCCTTCTATGACTTGCGGACTTCAACTCCCAGAATTCCTCAGCCAAGCACGCTGGCTGAGGAATTCTGGGAGTTGAAGTCCACAAGTCATAAAAGGGCCAAGTTTGAAGACCCCCTTGTATAGGATAATGGTGAAGGTCTTGGACTAACAAAAGGAAAACTCGGCCTCTAATGTCTAGACCAGGGGTAGGCAACCTTGGCTCTTTTATGACTCGTGGACCTCAACTCCCAGAATTCCTGAGCCAGCCATGGCTCAGCATGGAAACCTCTCCCTTTCCCCTCAGCATGGCTGGCTCAGGGATTCTGGGAGTTGAAGTCCACCAGTCATAAAAGAGCCAAGGTTGCCCACCCCTGGTCTAGAAGGTCCCTTGAGGCATTGGGCTAATCCTTGTCTCTCAGCCCAAGAACCACTGTGGTGTAATAGTGTTGGACTAGCACTAAGGAGATCCAGGTATTAGTCTATCTTCAGCCCCATAAGGCTGGGCCAGTCGTGCTGTCTCAGCCCAACCTAGGCCTAGGGCAAGGGCCTTCTCGGTTGCTGCCCCAGCCCTCTGGAACCAGCTTCCCTCAGAGGTTCGCACTGCTTCCTCCCTCCTAGCTTTCCGGAAAGTGCTGAAGACGCATCTATGCCGACAGGCTTGGGGCATATGAGCTGTGCTCTGCCCCTCGGCCCTAAGAGTGTCCCTCCATCAGCGACTGCGTGCTGATTGTGTTTGTATGTGGTGTGAGTGTGGTTAATTTTTAAAGTTTTTTATTGTATTCTTGTTGTGAGCCGCCCTGGGTCTTCGGAGAAGGGTGGCATATAAGTCCGATAAATAAATAAATAAACCTGGCTTAGAGAATGGTGATAAAATGAAAGAGATCTCTACAGTACATACTGTTCTGAAAAGAACAGAATGCCTATTAATCTATTATTGCTTTGCAGACATGGTTCTGCAAATCTCTAGCCACAGACAAAGAGATTTCTCTGTGCCATTATGTGGGCGGGCTTATTGATACGAACGGCAACTATACTCCTATTGAAAACAAAAGTTTCAAAAATCATTTGTAGGGCTGAAAACCTCAAAGAGAGAGCTGGCCAGAGGTTGTCCCATTCATTATTTTCATTCGTATAAAGCACAATGCTTGTCTTATTTTTTGCATGCACATCCTGGCTGTTCCTTCTTCAGTCTTTAGCCTCGCTAAGTGAAGATAATCAGGTGCTGGAGATAGTTAATAAGCTGCAGAAGAGTTTGGACCTGCTGGATCAGCATGCCACCAGAATTGCTAGCAAAGCCGAAATGCTGGGAGCTGTTCATCAGGTAGGTGGACTGATCCAAAATTGTGAAGAATAAAAAAGGTAATAATAATAATAATAATAATAATAATAATAATAATAATAATAATAATAATTGGAAGGGACCTTGGAGGTCATCTAGTCCAACCCCCTGCTCAGGCAGGAAGCCCTATACCATTTCGGACAAATGGCTGTCCAGTCTCTTCTTAAAAACTTCCAGTGTTGGAGCATTCACCGCTTCTGGAGGCAGGTTGTCCCACTGATTAATTGTTCTAACGGTCAGGAAGTTTCTCCTTAGTTCCAGGTTGCTTCTCTCCTTGATCAGTTTCCATCCGTTGCTTCTTGTCCTGCCTTCAGGCACTTTGGAAAATAGCTTGACTCCCTCTTCTTTGGGGCAGCCCCTGAGATACTGGAACACTGCTATCATGTCCCCCCTCATCCTTCTCTTCATTAAACTAGACCAGTGGTTCTCAACCTTTTTCAGGTTGAGACCCCACTTGCGCCGCCCATGCGCACCGCAACCCCGACCTGGGCACGCGCGCGTGCACGCACAACGGGCCAATCTGTGCATGTGCGGCGCGCGCGCGACAAAAAAACAAAACAAAAAAAATGGCGGACCGCGACGGGCCGAACCGCGCATGCGCGGCGTGCGTGCGATTGCCCGAACCGCGCATGCGCGGCACGCGCGCAACGAAAAAAAAATAAAAAAAAAATAAAAAAAAACAAAAAAACCAAAATGGCGGACCGCGGTGTCCGGCGACCCCCGCGAAACAGTCGTTCGACCCCAAATGGGGTCGCGACCCATAGGTTGAGAACCGCTGAACTAGACATACCCAATTCCAGCAATCGTTCCTTACGTGTTTTAGCCTCCAGTCCCCTGATCATCTTTGTTGCTCTTCTCTGTACTCTTTCTAGAGTCTCAACATCTTTTTTACATCGTGGTTACCAAAACTGGATGCAGTATTCCAAGTGTGGCCTTACCAAGGCCTTGTAAAGTGGTATTAATACTTCACGTGATCTTGATTCTATCCCTCCGTTAATGCAGCCTAGCACTGTGTTGGCCTTTTTGGCAGCTGGAGCACACGGTTGGCTCATATTTAAGTGATTTAAGTCTTCTCCAAGTTGAGTTTGATTCCTGGTGACTTCATGGACATGCCTGCTGTCTTTTTCCAATATGCATATGTGGGGAAGGCAGGGGTTAACACTCAAACCAATCTATACTCCTGGGATATCTTTGTCTCCTTCACAATGATAGATCAGGCCTCACTTAGCTAGTCAACATAGAGCAGAGTTGGTTAGATGGTGCCACCTGACTGGGCTTTAGAGGTGTTCCATTCTTTCAAACCATGCAGAAAAAAATTATACAGAACTGAATATTCCTTACCCTTGTTTAAGTTGGCAGGATGTCCCCACATCCTTGAAAGTCTGAATCGATAGGATTAAATGAAAAGTTCTTTGATAGTAGATTCTGGAACAGTGTTTCTCAACCTTGGCAATTTTAAGATGGGTGAGCTTCAACTCCAAGAATTCCCCAATCAGCATGGATGACTGTGGAATTCTGGGAGTTGAAGTCCAGCCACTGTGGAATTCTGGGAGTTGAAGTCCAGCCAAGCTTGAGAAACAATGTTCTGGAAAAATCCCATCTTAGCAAATTCTGTTTGTAAATAATGTGGGGATTTTGAAAGCTTGTGGAGCAAGGCAGCAGAGAAGCTAATCAGCCAGAAAGAAAAATGAACCAAGAAGATAAGGAAAAGGAGAAACAAACATAAGGATATAAGAAACTTAATATTCTTAAGTTTCTAGTGAAAAAAAAAATCCAGATTGATTCAAAAGAGCAAGTTGAATCTCTACAAGTTTGAATAAATCTGCAAAGACATTTCTGATGCAGACTTTGTGGCTTTTGTTATTTCACACAATCTGTAAAGGCATATATTCCTCTGAGTGTCCTCTATATTATGTTGATGATAGTTTTAATCCTGATTTACTAGGAAAGTCCAAGCATTATTGTTAGACATTACAGAAGTATAGTAAAGCTATTGTTCGAGAATTTTAAATACTGGACTTGGTCTAATGTAATTGGGAAGTTCGGGAGATAAATAGAAGCACCATGTCTTACAATATTTTAGTTGATCTTTTAAGCTGTGAAGCTTTTCATCTTACCCAAAATGCCCTGCAACTTAAAATGTTCTATATAACATTTAACCTGAAGAATCCTTTTGGCATCTCAAAATCTTATTTTTCTGAAGTTTGAAAAGGATGAGCTGCTTATTGTAATATCTGTTCCTCCAAGACAATATTCAGGTCAAGGTGTCCCGAGCTTTTAGAGAATTGCTTTTAGCATTACTGATCCAGCAGTAATTCTTGATTTGTAGAAAAGATGGTACATACAATGTGGAATTTGCCAGTCTTTCACTGAGTTACACACTCTGTTCTTTGAGCAAAATAGGAAGTGCTTCCTTCTTATTCATGCGTGATAAGGAGAGGAACAGGAACGGTTTAGTACAGGGGTCTTCAAACTTGGCCCTTTTATGACTTGTGGACTTCAACTCCCAGAATTCCTCAGCCAGTGTGCCTGGCTGAGGAATTCTGGGAGTTGGTCCACAAGTCACAAAAGGGCCAAGTTTGAAGACCCCTGGTCTAGTAAGTGGCTGGCACAAAACTCCTGCTTCTACATACCTTACCACCATACTCTTTTCCTTGAAAATTACATGGCAATCAGCCCAACCATTGGCCCACCATCCCCGCCATCAAAGGCATCTGTGGCTAGAGAATCCAGTAGACCATCATAAATCACCACTAGCGTCGAGGTAGAGTCCAATACTTGCTGAGTTTATTTCAACTCTTAGGTACTTGAATTTTATTCTTTCCTGTCCTCTTAAGGTCATCCCTAAGTCTCCACAATTTAGCCAATTTGACTTTTACATCTCCTCAACCTTCTCTGGAATCCCAGGCTTTGCAGAGTTTGAAAAATAACAGAGCACGTGGGATGGCTTTGGTACCAAGCCTTTGAATTCTTTCACCCAAAATAAGATGGGCCACTTGATGTAGGATCATGCTTATGCCCACTTTTTTCCCCACCCCCAACAAAACAATCGGTGGAGTCTCCTGTTGGCTTCTGTCCTTCCCTACCTTTTTTTCCTTAGGAAAGCCGGGTCAGTAAGGCAGTAGAAGTGATGATTCAGCACGTGGAAAACTTAAAGCGTACATACGCAAGAGAGCACGCAGAACTGGAAGAGCTGAAGGAGCTATTACTCCAGAATGAGAAGTCTTTCAGCTCTCCGGGCGACCGAGGTAACAGCCAAGTTTGACGTTGACTGAAATGACGGCTACATCATCTTTCCCGCCTTTTCGCTCCAGTGCGAGATTGGTGGCTAGGGAATTCTGGGAGTTGAAGTCCTCAAGTCTTAAAGTTGGCATGTTTGGAGACTCCCGGTCTAAATAATCAGACGCCGAGTAGGATGTGAAAGTACACTCATGCAATGGGTTGTGCATGGCCTAGGCTCAAATCAGACAATGGTGTCTCCTTCAGCTATTCCATTTATGACTTCATCATGCTGGGCCTTTTCTATGAAACACAGCCCCATCCATCAACCCAACGTAGTTCATTTCGACTGGGGCTAAGAGGGGAAAGGGGTCTTCGTGCTTCCTAATACGGGTTTTATTTTTCCGATTTGTAATTCCAGACCTGCCTGCAGGGGAGGGTCAAAACAGCCACAAGCGTGCAATCAAAACCCCACCCCTTTTCATGCATATTGTCCATAAAAAGGGGTGAGGTTTCAGTCACAGTTTGTAGCCATCCTCTTGACCTTCCCTTTGACAAGCATCTTGAACCTACTTCTTCCTTACCTGGCGGGTTCCTCTGTTCATGGGGACCTTCTTGATAGACCTGGTGTTGGATGTCTATGGAGAGCCTCAATCATCCAGGTCAGGGTTGTCCCAAAGGTGCTTTTTTTCAAAAGGCAACATGACTTTGTTTCTCCTCAAAGAGGTGTCACTTCCCATGCGGGAAGCTTCTTCAGTTCTGATTGAATGGTGGAGGATAGGAGGATTTATATTCCTGGCAGTCCTCTGGTCGTTAGTACTCTCTCTGAGGATGATTGAAGCCACTTGGAGAGTTCTCTGCGCTGACGGCCAGATGAACTGCAAGGAATATAAATCCTCCTGTCCTCCATCATTCAGTCAGAACTGAAGAAGCTTCCCGGATGGGAAGTGACATCTCTTCAAGGAAAAACAATGTCCAGTTGCCTTTTGAAAAAGCACCTCTGGGACAACTGGTGTTGGAGGATGCTGCCTTGAGGCAGGTGTCATGGTGGGGAGGGTTTGTGGCTGATCTTCAAATCTATTGCTCTTCACTCGCCATGCCAGGTAGAGGCATCCGAGGAAAGGCAAACAAATGGGCATGAGCTCAGCCATAAAGAGGTGAGCCCACTCTGGGCATCTTCTCCGAACCAATTCAATCCCCTAAATCCAAACTAAGCTACAGAGATCACTGTCCTACCAATCCCTCTTCTAGTTTTATTGAAGCCATTGCTTCCTTGATTAATGTGCCTTCTTCCATTTCTCTTGCACTTCCAGATGACTCTTCAATTAGAAAACTCTCTGGTTCTCTCAAGGTACCCTTGTTACAAGCGTCTTGCTTTCTGCACTCTTCTGCGTTGTGCCCTGCCTTCCGATTGCGACGCTTTTGAGCAATTCTTGGAGTTTCTTTTTCTCCCTCCCCCCCACTTTTTTGCAGCCTCGCAACATGCATAGACTGACTCCTGAAATTTCCAATTACATCCCTGAAAATCGGCACCATTTTCTTGCTTAATGCCTTGAGCTTGTACCCTTTTGTGGCCAGGTCTTTTCAATTCCAGTCTCTTTGTTTTTTGTTTTTTGTTTTGTTTTGTTTTTCCAAATTGCTCCTCTTAATGTTGAACAGAATTCTATAATGATAGTCTTTCTAGAGCAGGGGTAGGCAACCTTGGCTCTTTTATGACTCGTGGACTTCAACTCCCAGAATTCCTGAGCCATCATGAGGGAACTATGGCCCCCTCATGACTCGTGGACTTCAACTCCCAGAATTCCTGAGCCAGCATGGCTCAGCTTGGAAACTCTCCATTTCTCCTCAGCATGGCTGGCTCAGGAATTCTGGGAGTTGAAGTCCACAAGTCCTAAAAGAGCCAAGGTTGCCTACCCCTGTTCCAGAGTGTAGATTATGAGATGGACGATAGAAGTATTGTAACTGCAATTAATGTGTGGTCAAAACCCAAGAACAGTGACCACGGTTTTCAAGGAATCACAAAACCAAATTCCTAGCTGGGAACTTGGTATTTTTTTTACCTTGTTTTCTGCATAGCACACTGAGGTAAATTGACAAATATAAAATGGTACACAAACAGTCTGTGCAGATTGTCCAGCAACACCCCATTCAAAAGCCCCCAAAGCCACACACAACCAGGCACCATGTGAATACCACACACAGAATAGCCCAAAGCATACACCCTGCTAGAGAGAAATTCCCTGCGGATGGGCTCCCACACGAGTCGGAAAGCTTGGAAGACCGACCCAGATTGGATCTTGCAATTGAGAAACATCCCCTTTAACTGACTTCACTAAGATCAGAACTAAATTGGTGTTTTTGGGAAAGAAAGGAAGATGTGCTAAATAATTTGATCTATAGGACTTTGAAAAAACTGTATATTCGTTAACCAGGAAATTCAAATTAGTCGTATGTTTTAAAAAAAAATCAAGGAAAGTGTCTGTGCATTGCTTTAGCCTTTTATCTGTGCTATTTGTTCATTTGCCAACCAGTTCCTAGCCTAAAATCTCTCTCCAAAATCAATCTTAAGTATGAACAAAATTACAGCTTGAATTACAAATATTGACTCTGTGAGTCAAATTACAAATATCCCTAAT
This sequence comes from Bothrops alternatus, assembly GCA_034064705.1. Classification (NCBI taxonomy): domain Eukaryota; kingdom Metazoa; phylum Chordata; class Lepidosauria; order Squamata; family Viperidae; genus Bothrops; species Bothrops alternatus. The sequence goes on along the minus strand of JARGCV010000146.1, from coordinate 363,061 downwards.
AGCTGAATTTCTGCAGCAGTTAGGATAATCTCATATGTAACACATATGTATGAACCAGTGGAGTTTCTTAACAAAATTGAAATAATGAATATATGGTAGTGCAAACCATATATTTCTCTGGAAATTGTTAAATATTTGTAACGTTTTATCTGCATTTGATCATTAGTTGCTTCTGGTACGTTTGTTGATGGAAAAATGCAGATCACATTTCATTAAATAGCTGCTGAGGAACTGGATGGACAATGTAATCCTTTACTTAGCTAAAATCTGTGGATCTTCTTCTCTTTTGATGCTCCCACTAACTAGTGTGGTATGTTGCTTCAAATATTTGCTTAGATGCCATTCTTTACAACAGGGGGTCCCCAACCCCTGGGCTGTGGACCAGTACCAATCCTTGGCCTATTAAGATCTGGGCTGCACAAGCAACTGAATTTCATCTGTGCATGCGTGGGATCTAGGTGGTGAAAAAAGCCACAATCGCTGCTTTATATGGCCCAGATACGTGGATCGCTGCTTTATATGGCCCAGATGAGTGAAGTTCCTATGCACGAAAGACCCCCCTATGTGTTCTTCTGTCTCTTTTTATTTGTACTATTGATAATAATAAGAGAGGCTGGATATGGAAGGTGGAGCTGGGCCCAGGATTTGAGCTTTTGTGGTATTTTCTGTTCAGTGATGAGTACCCATTTGTGAGATCAGCGATGAATTCCAGGCCGACTTCTTAAATCTGTTTAGAACACTTTTTCAACCTTGTCCATTTTGGGATGGGTGGACTGCAACTGCCAGCATTCCCCTAGCCAGCACCACCAGTCCTTGGTGCCCACCATTCTGGGAGTTGAAGCCCACCCATCTTAAAGATGCCAAGGTTGAGAAACACCGGTTTAGAAGTTCTGCTTTGTTCACGCAAGTCCCGCCTTTTGCACAGCAGACCCGCAGGACTCCGCCAGGATATGCAATACCTAAATGATCAAATAGTATTTCTTGTTTTATGTAGCCTTCATCACTACGCAGAGTTAGCACTGCACCCTTGCCTAGGAACAGTAATGGAAATGCAATCACTTTTTTGCAACTGGTATGTAGGTGTTTTTCCAGAATTGACCGTTCCTTAACTTTAAAAGTATTGGCTGCATGTAAATGGTGACCCCTCCCCATTCCCTGTTCTACAAAGGCCCAGATGAATGAAACGGATGGAAACAACCGGAATGAAAAATTCAACAGGCGCTTGAGTTGGTACGTATGACACTGTGTATTTGTATAGGTGTGCACCCATAAGTGCACACCTTCCATCTCCGAAATCTTACTGTTTATTGAATACACTGTGTGGTAATGTCGAAGCAAAACTAACTCTGAGGTTCCAACATCAGTTTGTAGACTTAAACAATAATTTCCCCAGCCAAACGCCCAATGCCTTACGTAGTCCATTTGAACAATGAACTGTTATAAGTCGAGGACTACCTGTATTTTTGGGGGGGGTGTGTGGAGGAATATTTAATTTTAAAAAGCAATCAAGATTTCTTTTTAAAGAAGGCCCATTTGGTTCCCCTGCCTTTAGGAGTCTAAAAGGAACCAAACCAGGAGAAAAACGGCCATCCCTGCAGCGATTCATTAGCTCAACTTCCTGGACAGAATCGGAGGAAGAACAGCCTGAATTAGAGTGAGTCTCATTTTTCCTCCTGGTGCCCCAAAGACAGAAGCTTTTCCCTAGAAGCCACTAATTTCTCTAAGCATGGAAGGAAGCAGGACAAGAAGCAACGGATGGAAACTAACCAAGGAGAGAAGCAACCTAGAACTAAGGAGAAACTTCCTGACAGTTAGAACAATTAACCAATGGAACAACCTGCCTCCAAAAGTGGTGAATGCTCCAACACGGGAAGTTTTTAAGAAGAGACTGGACAGCCATTTGTCCAAAACGGTATAGGGTTTCCTGCCTGAGCAGGGGGTTGGACTAGAAGACCTCCAAGGTCCCATTCTATTCTATTCTATTCTATTCTATTCTATTCTATTCTATTCTATTCTATTCTATTCTATTCTATTCTATTCCATTCCATTCCATCCCATCCCATCCCATCCCATCCTATCCTATATTCTATTCTATTCTATTCTATTCTATTCTATTCTATTCTATTCTATTCTAATTCTATTCTATTCTATTCTTTGTTCTATGTGGTTAAAGAATAAGGCAGGTGAATGTTGACTCTGGTGTCAGTCTAGAACAGGGGTCTTCAAACTTGGCCCTTTTATGACTTGTGGACTTCAACTTCCAGAATTCCTGAGCCAGCATGCTTGGCTGAGGAATTCTGGGAGTTGAAGTCCACAAGTCATAAAAGGGCCAAGTTTGAAGACCCCTGTTCTAGGCAATGGGTGGGGAACCTTGGCTCTTTTATGACTTGTGGACTTCAACTCCCAGAATTCCTCAGCCAGGCATGCTGGCTCAGGAATTCTGGGAGTTAAAATCCATACTTATTATTATTTATTATTTATTTATTTATTTGATTTGTATGCCGCTCCTCTCCGGAGACTCGGAGCAGCTCACAACATATACAAAACATCAAAACATTAAAAAAGGTACCCAACACACGCACAACTTTCGAACCACAACCCACAATCATACTTCTTAAACAAGCATACCAGACTAGGGAATTCTGGGAGTTGATGTCCCTTGATATCCAAAAGCATACTGGACGAGCAGGGGCTTTTTTTTTAATAAAAATTATTTTATTAAAACCATCAACATTAAACATAAGTTCATATTAAAAAGCAATCATCATATATCCTGCAATACAACTCTAAGGATCAGTTTTTGTGAACGTCTGGCTTTTTAATCCATCATCTAAACCACCCCTTATAGGGCTTCTCTTCAGGAACCGGCAGCTCCAGAGATCCAGGGAAGTAAAGCACGAAAGCTGAGCGAAAAGGAAAGCAACGCAACTAAAGGGAGGCTACGCTCACTGTAAGTATAGCAAGAAAGCAAACAAGACACAAATGCTTTGTGGGGAATGTGGGAAAGACATTTGGAATTTATAATTTGTTGAATTTGACGCCGCCGTAGCAGTGATTTATGGGCATGCCTCTGGTGCTGGAGTGCTGGAAAGCTGACTGGGAGCATCCATGCATAGGACTTCAAAAAAATGTTCCCAGAAGTTCTATTAGCTTTTTTTTTTTTTTTTTTTTTTTGGTGAAGCCGAAGGATTATAAATGAAGAATCAGAATAGAGCTGAAAGGGACCTTGAAGGTCTTCTAGTCCAGGCCTCTCCTCCAGCAGGAGACCCTATACCAGGGGTCTTCAAACTTGGCCCTTTTATGATTTGTGGACTTCAACTCCCAGAATTCCTCAGCCAGGCACGTTGAGGAATTGAAGTCCACAAGTCATAAAAGCACCAAGTTTGAAGACCCTTGCTCTATAGACTCTTGACTGATGGGTATAAAGACAGCTGTGGAAGAGTTTGGGATGAAGTCAGTTAGTACAGGATGGCAGGAGTTTTATTTATTTATTTATTTGACTTATATGCCGCCCTTCTCCCCAGACTCAGGGCGGCTTACAGCAAAATACAAATACAAATATAATATAAATTAATTAAAATACAAATATACAGTATAAAAAACTATATAACCACTCATACAACATACAATCCAATCAGAGGCCCAGGGGCAGAGCACAGCTCATACGCCCCAAGCCTGTCGGCATAAATACGTCTTCAACAATTTCCGGAAAGCTAGGGAAGCTGGTTCCAGAGGGCTGGGGCAGCAACGGAGAAGGCCCTTGCCCTAGGCCCCGCCAGATGACACTGCCTAACAGACGGGACCCGTAGGAGGCCAACCCTATGTGCCCTCACCGGTCGCTGGGATTCATGAGGCAGAAGATGGTCCCGCAAGTATCCTGGCCCATTGCCATATAGGGCTTTATAGGTCATAACCAACACTTTGAATTGTGTTCGGAGACCAATTGGCAGCCAGTGCAGCTCACGGAGGGCTTGGATGATATGAGCATGTCTTGGGAGACCCAAGACGGCTCGCGCGGCCGCATTCTGAACCACCTGCAGTCTCTGGACATTCTTCAAAGGTTGCCCCATGTGCCAGCCACTTACTAGAACAGGGGTCTTCAAACTTGGCCCTTTTATGACTTGTGGACCAACTCCCAGAATTCCTCAGCCAGACATGCTGGCTGAGGAATTCTGGGAGTTGAAGTCCACAAGTCACAAAAGGGCCAAGTTTGAAGACCCTCGGCCTATACCATTTCAGACAAGTGGTCGTCCAATCTCTTCTTAAAACCTCCAGTGATGGAGCACCCACAACTTCTGAAGGCAAGCCGTTCCACTGATTAATTGTCCTCGCTGTTAGCACCCTCCAATGTTTCCCCTTACATGTTTATTTGTCCCTGAAGAAATTTAGATTTTTGTAGTAGGTGTCCATGTATTGGAGTGTGTGAATTGCCACTGAAGGTAGACCTTGGATGAAAGACGCCGTGTCTACTTTTCCATGTCTTTTTTCTTCTCCAGATGTACGAGAGTATTTTCGTGGGCCTCCTCTCTTAGGACTTCCATCTCCGGGATTAGCAGAGCCCTCTATGTCTCTCTCATTGCAGTTGTGTTCTTTGCCATCCTGGTGACTTTTTTCATGGGGTTCTCCTTCCATCAACCTGTGGAAGCCGCTCCTGATGGCACCGGGACCGCTTGGACCTCAATACAGAAATTCTTGTGGCCATACACACGTCTTCTCCACCATGGACCACCGCCTGTATAGTTCCGCAGTATTCAGAATGGATTTTTCTAATGCAGGTTTTCTCAGTCTTAACAACTCTAAGGTGGGTGGACTTCAACTCCCAGAATTCCCCAGCCAGCATGGCTGGCTGGGGAATTCTGGGAGTTGAGGTCCACCCACCTTAGAGCTGCCAAAGTTGAAAATACACTCATTTTTATAGTGCCTGTTCAGCATGTAGTCTTAAATTGAATAATCTAGCGGACGGATGAAGCAATTTAGGTTTATGACATTTTAAATTTCTGAATGCCGAGAAAATGCAACTTTAATGCATCGTCTTAACATTTCTGTTAATAATTTAGGAGCACGTCATTCAGAAACAAGATTACGATTCAGTCTTTTCCGGCCAAGCGAGTCGATCTTCTGAATGATTGCAACTAATTTTATTTTATTTTTTAATTTCGTCAGTCTCTTCTCTTCCCCCCCCCACCACATCCATCCCGCCCCAAAATCTCACCAAAGAGCTTATAGAAACAAGACGTATTTTTTTTTAAAAAAAAAATAATAATTCAGGGCACGTAGTCTATCCTTAAATAGCTTAACGGATATTTATTTTATTTTTTCTTTTCTATTAAAAAAAAAGAGAAACCTCTGAAGTGTGATTTCTTCCACCTCTGATTGACTGGAGTGTCTATGAACTCAATAAAGTTTCTTATGCAGCTTTTGGCGTGTTAGGAGTATGTTAGCACCCTGGTGGCAAGGAGCATCTGGTACACAGCATCGATGAACAGGCAGTTGCTCTGTCCGACCCGGTCCATTGCAGCCGTGCTCCCAGCATCTTTCAGGAGATGATAGAGAGTGGAGTGGAATTCGGACCCTTCCGCAATGTTCTTGGAAAAAGCGTCGCTGTCTTCATCGATGTCAAGCTTCTGAGCTCTTTGGCCATTGAACATGTAAAGAGCCCAGGCTTCTTCTTGGATCTGTTCTTCTTCGGTCAGATGTTCACAGGCCTGCAGTTGGGCGGGAGAAAGAGAGAGAGAGTGGACCCCTCACCAGAATTCTGAAGGGGTCCCCGGTGCTCTCTGAGCTTGGTTGTTTTCCTGCAGACGTTTCATTGCCCAACTAGGAAACGTCATCAGAGCTTAGCACTCTCTTTCACGAGGGAAGGATCCCTGGCGGCGCAGTGGTCGGAATGCAGCATGGCAGGCTAGCTCACGGCTCACGGCCAGGAATTTGATTCCTTCTATCCTGAAGGGGCGGAAGGGTGACTCAGATCTCCATCCTTCCGAGGTGGGTAAAAATGAGGGCCCGGATTGTTGGGGGCAAATAGGCTGACTCTGTGAAGCGCTTAGAGAGGACTGTAAAGCACTGAACATAAGAAGAGCCCTGCTGAATCAGGCCAAAGCCCACCGAGTCCAGCATTCTGTGTCACACAGTGGCCCACCAATTGTAGATGGGGATCTTGAGCAGAAAGAGAAGGCAAAACCCTCCCTTTCCCTTGACCCCCAACAATGGTATTCAAGGGAATCCTGCCTGCCTCAACCAACATAGAGGCGGCACATGGACATCAGTTTTAATAGCCACCGATACACATGGCCTCCATGAATCTGTCTGACCCTGCCTTGAAGCTGTCAAGGCTGACAGCTGTCACGACCCCTTCAGGAAGTGAATTCCATAAACCAACGACCCTCTGGGTGAAGAAATATTTTCCTTTATTTGTCCTCACGTGCTATTGCAAGGGAGGGAGGGAGGGAGGGAGGAAATAAAAATGAGGGAGGGAGGAAGGAAGGAGATAAAAGGAGGGAGGGAGGAAGGAGATAAAAATGGGAGGGAGCGAGGAAGGGAGGAAGGAAGGAGATAAAATGGAGGGAGGAAGGAAGGAGATAAAGGAGGGAGGAAGGAAGGAGATAAAAATGGGAGGGAGGGAGGGAGGAAGGAAGGAGATAAAAAAGGGAGGGAGGGAGGAAGGAAGGAGATAAAAAAGGGAGGGAGGGAGGGAGGAAGGAAGGAAGGAGATAAAAGGGAGGGAGGAAGGAGATAAAAATGGGAGGGACGGAGGAAGGAAGGAAGGAGATAAAAGGGAGGGAGGAAGGAAGGAGATAAAAAATGGGAGGGAGGAAGGAAGGAGATAAAAAATGGGAGGGAGGGAGGAAGGAAGGAAGGAGATAAAAGGGAGGGAGGAAGGAACATAAGAACATAAGAACATAAGAAGAGCCATGCTGAATCAGGCCAAAGCCCATCGAGTCCAGCATTCTGTGTCACACAGTGGCCCACCAAATGTACATGGGGATCTTGAGCAGAAAGAGAAGGCAAAACCCTCCCTTTCCCTTGACCCCCAAACAAATGGTACTCAAGGGAATCCTGCCTGCCTCAACCAACATAGAGGCGGCACATGGACATCCGTTTTAATAACCACCGATACACTTTGCATCCATGAATCTATCTAGCCCTGCCTTGAAGCTGTCAAGGCTGACAGCTGTCACGACCTCTTCAGGAAGTGAATTCCATAAATCAACGACTCTCTGGGTGAAGAAATATTTCCCTTTATTTGTCCTCACTTTCTTAGCTATGAGCTTTAGGGAGTGCCCCCTTGTCCTGGTATTGTGTGATAGAGAAAATAATTTTTCTCTATCCACCTTTTCTATCCCATGCATGATTTTATACACTTCGATCAAGTCACCCCTTAAACGCCGTCTTTCAAGGCTGAAGAGACCAAGGCGTTGCAATCTGGTTTCATAAGGGAGGCGCTCCATTTCCTTGATCATTCTTGTTGCCCTTTTTTGCACCTTTTCCAGTTCCATTATATCCTTCTTGAGGTGCGGTGACCAGAACTGTACACAGTACTCCAAGTGTGGTCTCACCATCGATTTGTACAGAGGCAATACAACACTTGCTGACTTATTTTCGATTCCCTTCCTAATCATGCCAAGCATGGAATTTGCTTTTTTTACTGCTGCTGCGCATTGGGTTGACATCTTCATCGAGCTGTCCACCAAAACCCCAAGATCCCTTTCTTGGGTTGTCTCAGAAAGTTTGGTCCCCATCAGTTGGTAAGTATAATTGGGGTTCTTTGCCCCGATGTGCATAACTTTGCACTTGTTTAGGTTAAAATGCATTTGCCACTTTGTTGCCCACTCACACAATTTCGAGAGATCCTTCTGGAGCTCCCGACAATCAGTTTCACTTTTCACAACCCGGAACAATTTAGTGTCATCAGCAAACTTGGCTACCTCACTATTAACTTCTACATCCAGATCATTGATGAATAAATTAAAAAGTAAAGGCCCCAAAACTGAACCTTGGGGTACACCACTTCTCACTTCTTTCCATCCGGAGAATTGTCCATTTATTGCCACCCTTTGCTTCCTACAATTTAGCCAGTTACCAATCCAGGACAAGACCTGTCCTCTAATTCCGTGGCTGGAGAGCTTTTTTATGAGCCTTTGGTGAGGGACTTTGTCAAAAGCCTTTTGAAAGTCAAGATATACAATATCAACTGGGGCCCCTTTATCTATGTATTTATTTACACCCTCAAAGAATTCTAACAAGTTAGTAAGACATGATTTGCCTTTGCAGAAACCATGTTGATTTTCTTTCAGCAATGCCTGTTTTTCTATGTGCCCTGTAATTTTATCTTTAATAATGGTTTCCATCAGTTTGCCTGGAACTGAGGTTAGACTGACTGGTCTATAGTTTCCTGGATCACCTCTGGATCCTTTCTTGAAGATCGGGGTTATATTTGCTTCCCTCCAATCCTCCGGTACAGTGCCTGATCTTAGAGAAAGATTGTATATTTTAGCTAGAAGTTCAGCAATTTCACACTTGAGTTCCTTGAGAATTCTAGGGTGGATGCCATCTGGACCCGGCGATTTGTTGACGTTTAGTTTAGAAAGGCATGCAAGAACATCTTCCTTGTTTATCTCTATCAGGTTTAATTCTTCTATTTCCCTCCCTGGGAAAACTAATTCAGTGGCAGGCAAATGTTCTCTATCCTCCTCGGTGAAAACGGAAGCAAAGAAGTCATTTAGCCTCTCAGCAATCTCCTTGTCTTCTCTGATTATCCCCTTCTGACCATTGTTATCAAGTGGCCCAACTGATTTTCTGGTTGGGTTCCTGCTTTTGATGTACTTAAAAAAGGTTTTGTTATTATTTTTAATATTCTTGGCTATATGCTCCTCAAAGTCTCTCTTGGCTTTCATGACTATCGCCTTGCATTTGGTCTGCCAGAGTTTGTGATCCCTCCTGTTCTCCTCGGTAGGAAGAGCCTTCCATTTCTTAAATGAGTTTTTCTTCTGTCCAATAACCTCCTTTACCTCATTCGTAAGCCATACTGGTATCCTCTTGGACTTTCCAATCCTCTTTCTTCTTTTAGGAATGCATTTTATTTGAGCCTGCTGTAACGTATTTTTAAACAGTTTCCAAGCATTTTGGAGGGATTTGACTTTTTTTACTGTTCCTTTTAGTTTCTTCTTTACTATTTTCCTCATTTTGTCAAAATTCCCTCTGTGAAAGTTTAAGGTCTCTGTGTTAGTTTTCACTGACAATTTGCTATCCATGGTTAAGTTGAAGGTTATTGTGTTGTGATCGCTGGTTCCTATGGGCTCGGTTACAAGGACATCATGAACCAAATCCTGTGTGTTAGTTAGAACCAAGTCCAGGATCCTCTTTCCCCTGGTAGGTTCCATGACCATCTGCTCAAGGGAATAATCAGCTAACATGTCGAGGAACCTTGTCTCTCTATCATGTGTAGAACAAGAATTTACCCAATCTATTTGGGGATAGTTGAAGTCCCCCATTATGACTACCCTATTTCTTTTTGAGGCCTCCTTAAATTCATTTTCCAAATAGCAATCTGCCTCTGGAGTTTGGTTGGGAGGGCGATAGCAGATCCCTAACGTCAGATTAGTTTCCTGTCCTGGGATTTTTATCCACAATGTTTCTGTGGGTGAGTTTGAATTTTCTTGAATTTCGAGTTCATGAGATTCTAACTCCTCATTTATGTACAAGGCCACGCCACCACCATTTCTCCCTCTCCTGTCCATCCTATACAATTTGTAACCTGGAATCCTTGTGTCCCATTGGTTTTCATCTGTCCACCAGGTTTCTGTTATGCCGATAATATCAATATTATTTTCCTTCACCAAGCATTCCAATTCCCCTATTTTTGCTCGAATGCTTCTAGCATTTGTGTACAGACCTTTATATGTAATTTTCTGGTGCACTTTCAACTTTGACTGTGGATTTTGACTGTAGAATTTGGTTGTAGAATTTGTAGATGGTCTACCATGTCCTTCTGCTTGACTATTACAATTTAGTTTTCCTGTTGACTCACCAATGTGTGCATAACTTCCACACTCCATATTAGGCAGTGCGCCTTCTCGAACCGGAAGCTGCCCAGCTCCTGTCGACTTGCCCCTATGAATCAGTTTAAAAGCTGCTCTGAAACCTTTTTAATATTAATCGCCAACAGTCTGGTTCCATTATGGTTCAAATGTAACCCGTCCAGGAAGGAAATAAAAATGGGAGGGAGGAAGGAAGGAGATAAAAAATGGGAGGGAGGGAGGAAGGAAGGAGATAAAAGGGAGGGAGGGAGTAAGGAGAAAAAATGGGAGGGAGGGAGGGAGGAAGGAAGGAGATAAAAGGGAGGGAGGAAGGAAGGAGATAAAAATGGGAGGGAGGAAGGAAGGAGATAAAAAATAGGGAGGGAGGAAGGAAGGAGATAAAAGGGAGGGAATGAGGAAGGAGATAAAACGGAGGGAGGAAGGAAGGAGATAAAAAATGGGAGGGAGGGAGGGAGGAAGGAGATAAAAGGGAGGGAGGAAGGAAGGAGATAAAAAAGGGAGGGAGGGAGGAAGGAAGGAGATAAAAAAGGGAGGGAGGGAGGGAGGAAGGAGATAAAAATGGGAGGGAGGGAGGAAGGAAGGAGATAAAAAATGGGAGGGAGGGAGGAAGGAAGGAAGGAGATAAAAGGGAGGGAGGAAGGAAGGAGATAAAAGGGAGGGAGGGAGGAGATAAAAGGGAGGAAGGAAGGAGATAAAAAATGGGAGGGAGGGAGGAAGGAGATAAAAATGGAGGGAAGAGGGAAGGAGATAAAAGGGAGGGAGGGAGGAGATAAAAGGGAGGAAGGAAGGAGATAAAAAATGGGAGGGAGGGAGGAAGGAAGGAGATAAAAAAGGGAGGGAGGGAGGGAGGAAGGAGATAAAAATGGGAGGGAGGGAGGAAGGAAGGAGATAAAAATGGGAGGGAGGGAGGAAGGAAGGAGATAAAAGGGAGGAAGGAAGGAGATAAAAGGGAGGGAGGGAGGGAGGAGATAAAAGGGAGGGAGGAAGGAAGGAGATAAAAATGGGAGGGAGGAAGGAAGGAAGGAAGGAGATAAAAGGGAGGGAGGGTGGGAGGAGATAAAAGGGAGGGAGGAAGGAAGGAGATAAAAAATGGGAGGGAGGGAGGAAGGAAGGAGATAAAAAATGGAGGGAAGAAGGAAGGAGATAAAAGGGAGAGGGAGGAAGGAAGGAGATAAAAAATGGGAGGGAGGGAGGAAGGAAGGAGATAAAAAAGGGAGGGAGGGAGGAAGGAAGGAGATAAAAAAGGGAGGGAGGGAGGGAGGAAGGAGATAAAAATGGGAGGGAGGGAGGGAGGAAGGAAGGAAGGAGATAAAAGGGAGGGAGGAAGGAAGGAGATAAAAAAGGGAGGGAGGGAGGAAGGAGATAAAAAAGGGAGGGAGGGAGGGAGGAGATAAAAAATGGGAGGGAGGGAGGGAGGGAGGAAAAAGGGAGAGGGAGGAAGGAAGGAGATAAAAAATGGGAGGGAGGAAGGAAGGAGATGAAAAATGGGAGGGAGGGAGGAAGGAAGGAAGGAGATAAAAGGGAGGGAGGGAGGAAGGAGATAAAAATGGGAGGGAGGGAGGAAGGAAGGAAGGAAGGAGAAAAAATGGGAGGGAGGGAGGAAGGAAGGAGATAAAAGGGAGGGAGGAAGGAGATAAAAGGGAGGGAGGAAGGAAGGAGATAAAAAATGGGAGGGAGGAAGGAAGGAAGGAGATAAAAGGGAGGGAGGAAGGAAGGAGATAAAAAAGGGAGGGAGGGAGGAAGGAAGGAGATAAAAAAGGGAGGGAGGAAGGAAGGAAGGAGATAAAAGGGAGGGAGGAAGGAAGGAGATAAAAGGGAGGGAGGGAGGAAGGAGATAAAAGGGAGGAAGGAAGGAAGGAGATAAAAAACGGAGGGAAGAAGGAAGGAAATAAAAGGGAGAGGGAGGAAGGAAGGAGATAAAAGGGAGGGAGGAAGCAAGGAGATAAAAAATGGGAGGGAGGGAGGGAGGAAGGAAGGAGATAAAAGGGACGGAGGAAGGAAGGAGATAAAAAAGGGAGGGAGGAAGGAAGGAAGGAGATAAAAAAGGGAGGGAGGGAGGGAGGAAGGAGATAAAAATGGGAGGGAGGGAGGAAGGAAGGAAGGAAGGAGATGAAAGGGAGGGAGGAAGGAAGGAGATAAAAAGGGAGGGAGGAAGGAGATAAAAAAAGGGAGGGAGGGAGGAAGGAGATAAAAAAGGGAGGGAGGGAGGAAGGAAGGAGATAAAAAAGGGAGGGAGGGAGGAAGGAAGGAGATAAAAAAGGGAGGGAGGGAGGGAGGAAGGAGATAAAAAAGGGAGGGAGGGAGGAAGGAGATAAAAATGGGAGGGAGGGAGGAAGGAAGGAAGGAGACAAAAAATGGGAGGGAGGGAGGAAGGAAGGAAGGAGATAAAAGGGAGGAAGGAAGGAGATACAAATGGGAGGGAGGGAGGGAGGGAGGAAGGAGATAAAAAAGGGAGGGAGGGAGGGAGGAAGGAGATAAAAAAGGGAGGGAGGGAGGAAGGAAGGAGATAAAAAGGGAGAGGGAGGAAGGAAGGAAGGAGATAAAAGGGAGGGAGGAAGGAAGGAGATATAAGGGAGGGAGGAAGGAAGGAAATAAAAAATGGGAGGGAGGGAGGAAGGAAGGAAGGAGATAAAAGGGAAGGAGGGAGGAAGGAAGGAAGGAGATAAAAAATGGGAGGGAGGGAGGAAGGGAGGAAGGAGATAAAAGGGAGGGAGGAAGGAAGGAGATAAAAGGGAGGGAGGGAGGGAGGAGATAAAAGGGAGGGAGGAAGGAAGGAGATAAAAAATGGGAGGGAGGGAGGAAGGAAGGAAAGATAAAAGGGAGGGAGGAAGGAAGGACATAAAAAAGGGAGGGAGGGAGGAAGGAAGGAGATAAAAAAGGGAGGGAGGGAGGGAGGAAGGAGATAAAAATGGGAGGGAGGGAGGAAGGAAGGAGATAAAAATGGGAGGGAGGGAGGAAGGAAGGAAGGAGATAAAAGGGAGGGAGGAAGGAAGGAGATAAAAGGGAGGGAGGAAGGAAGGAGATAAAAGGGAGGGAGGGAGGAAGGAGATAAAAAATGGGAGGAAGGAAGGAAGGAAGGAGATAAAAGGGAGGGAGGAAGGAAGGAGATAAAAGGGAGGGAGGGAGGGAGGAGATAAAAGGGAGGAAGGAGATAAAAAATGGGAGGGAGGGAGGAAGGAAGGAAGGAGATAAAAAATGGAGGGAAGAAGGAAGGAGATAAAAGGGAGAGGGAGGAAGGAAGGAGATAAAAATGGGAGGGAGGGAGGAAGAAAGGAGATAAAAAAGGGAGGGAGGGAGGGAGGAAGGAGATAAAAATGGGAGGGAGGGAGGAAGGAAGGAGATAAAAATGGGAGGGAGGGAGGAAGGAAGGAGATAAAAATGGGAGGGAGGGAGGAAGGAAGGAAGGAGATAAAAGGGAGGGAGGAAGGAAGGAGATAAAAGGGAGGGAGGAAGGAAGGAGATAAAAGGGAGGGAGGGAGGAAGGAGATAAAAAATGGGAGGAAGGAAGGAAGGAAGGAAGGAGATAAAAGGGAGGGAGGAAGGAAGGAGATAAAAGGGAGGGAGGGAGGGAGGAGATAAAAGGGAGGGAGGAAGGAGATAAAAAATGGGAGGGAGGGAGGAAGGAAGGAAGGAGATAAAAAATGGAGGGAAGAAGGAAGGAGATAAAAGGGAGAGGGAGGAAGGAAGGAGATAAAAATGGGAGGGAGGGAGGAAGAAAGGAGATAAAAAAGGGAGGGAGGGAGGGAGGAAGGAGATAAAAATGGGAGGGAGGGAGGAAGGAAGGAGATAAAAGGAGGGAGAGGGAGGAAGGAAATGAAAATTGAGGGAGAGAGGGAAGATGGAAGAGTGATGGAAGGAGATTAAAAAAGGGTGGAGGAAGGAGGGAGTTAAAAAATGAGGGAGGAAGGAAGGAGATAAAAGGGAGGGAGAGGGAGGAAGGAAATAAAAAAGGGAGGGAGGGAGGGAGAGAGATTAAAAAAGGGGGGAAGGAAGAAGGAGTGAGTTAAAAAATGAGGGAGGGAGGAAGGAAAAGGAAGTAAAATGGGGACCCAGATTGTTGGGGGCAATAGGCTGACACCGTAAACTGCTCAGAGAAGACTGTAAAGGCACTATGAAGCGGTACGTAAGTCTAAGTTGCAGGATCCAATCTGGATCGGTTACCAGGACCAGAGTTTTTTTTGTCTTCTAAGCTTTCGGACCCAAGTTGAAGCCCATCTTCAGGGAACTTCTCTCTGGCCTTTATAAGTCCTAAGTGCTATTGCTATTGCTTCTTAACTCTCATGACGTTGCCTAGATGGGTAATGAAACATCTGCAAGATAACAGCCAAGCTCAGAGCACCCCAAGGATCCCTCATTTCAACCCTGAGCTACAAATATTCTCCTTTAGTCGCTCCTGAAGGAACTGTTGGGCTTCTTCCAACTGTTTTCAAAATGGAAGAGTACAATGGGCAAAGCTGAATGTTTCCTGGCAAAACTGACACGCAACACACACCAACAGGCAGAGCTTCCTTTGTGTTGTCACAGCCACCAACAGGTCCTCTTGGACTTGAGCGCTTAGGACCCAAGGACTCTACGTGTCGTCTAAACCAGGCTTTGCAGAAATCCCCCGGTGGCTTGACTGGCTTTGTCGCTGGTTTCTGTGGGGGTTTTGAGGGGGACTTCAGCGATGTGAATGATTGGGGATAGTTTGATTGGTTTTGACCGTCTGTATGCCACTCAAAGTCACCTCTAGGAGGTGGACAGTCAAAAGCCATTTAAATCAGGGGTTCTCAACCTTGGCAACTTTAAGACTGGTGGACTTCAACTCCCAGAATTCCTGAGCCAGCATGTCTCAGCTTGGAAACCTCTCCCTTTCCCCTCAGTATGGCTGGCTCAGGGATTCTGGGAGTTGAAGTCCACGAGTCTTAAAGTTGCCAAGGTTGAGAACCCCTGATTTAAATAAACACTGACCCGGTGGTCCATCCCTGCCCTAGCTGTTTCTCTCTTCCTGCCCATTTTGGAGAAGAGGAGGAGGAGAAAGAGATGGAGGTTGCAAGTCTTCCCTCTGATCCTGCTCACTTGGGAGAGGGAGAGGGGGAGGGGGAGGGGGAGGGAGGGAGGGAGGGAGAGAGAGAGAGAGAGAGAGAGAGAGAGAGAGAGAGAGAGAGAGAGAGAGAGTGTAGCAGATACCAGGGAGCAATGCCAGGGAGATTGCAGGGACAGTGTGGGGCCTTGGAGCCGGCTCTGCTTATACCTAACGGGGAGACTATGCGGGGTTTGTGGTGTCACCACTTACACCCACCTTAAAGACCAGATTATTCTCTCCGCTCTTCAGATTCCATTTGCTCCAGCCAAAGGCAAAAGAGGTGGCAACAAGAGACATTTGCTGATAAACCTTGATTTCTGCCAACAGCGTCTGTGAAAAAGATGAAAATATCCAAAGTCAATTGCGAAGGAAACTTGGCACAGGAACAAGGCCCAAGCCTGATTTCTCTCTCTTAATGCTGATCTATATTATCTATTTATCTATCTATCTATCTATCTATCTATCTATCTATCTATCTATCTATCTATCTATCTATCTATCATCTGTCTGTCTGTCTATCTATCTATCTATCTATCTATATCATTTATCATCTCCCTGTCTATTCTCTATCATATCTGTCGATCATCTATCTATCTATCTATCTATCTATCTATCTATCTATCTATCTATCTATCTATCTATCTATCTATCTATCTATCTATCTATCTGTTGTGAGTGTCCCTAGACCAGCTTGGGAAGTGTCAGAGGATGAGGATGAGCAGCCAGACCCCTCTGGGTGTTTTCCCCTCCCGGCAGCCAAGGAAGAGCAGCCAGGCCCCTCTGGGTATTTTCCCCTCCCGGCAGCTGAGACAGACAGGGAGGAGATTTACAGGCAGTCTGGGTCAGATTCGCAAAGTGAGGGGTCAGATTTGGATCAAGAAGATAGATGGCTTGATCCGAGATTCCGAAGGTTTGATAAGCGAAGGTGTCAGTTAAGTGGAAAAAGGAAGTAATGGGGGGAAGTGACGTATCGGAAACTATATTAGAAAGGAAAAGAGAGACTACGCCTTTGTCACGAGCAACGTTAATCAAGGAGTAGCCTGATATTTGGAGCAGTGCGTTTGAATTCAGTCTTCTGATGTTTTGGAAATCTACGGAAGAATAATGAGGTATTGGACAATGTGATAAAGAAAGAGTGAGTTAATTGGAAGGTGTGGGAAGAGCATGTTTTAATCTAAATGTAAATAAATGAGACTTGGCCGTTCCTGCCAGCAAAATGCCAGCAGCGTGCTTTGAAGTGAATCCTTTTGAAATGTGTTAAATAAACCTCTTAAAGACATATTTATGTGGATTTTAATGAGCTGAGAGGGGCCAGACAGAGCACTATCTATCTATCTATCTATATCATTTATCATCTCCCTCTATTCTCTATCATATCTGTCGATCATCTATCTATCTATCTATCTATCTATCTATCTATCTATCTATCTATCTATCTATCTATATCATTTGCCTATATCATCCATTATCCATCTATTTATCTCTATCTATCCTCTCTATCATGTCAATCATCTATCATCTATTATCCATATCATCTGTCTCTCTGTCTGTCTGTCTATCTATCTATCTATCTATCTATCTATCTATCTATCTATCTATCTATCTATCTATCTATCTATCTATCATCATCATCATCATCATCATCCTATATAATTTCTCTATATCAGGGGTGTCAAACTGACAATGTCACGTGATGTGCCGTGACGTATTGTGACTATTTTGCCATTGCCGGCAATGGGGTCGGCACGGTTTTGCTATGATGCCTCAGGCCTGACGGCCGGCAGTTTGACACCCCTGGTCTATATCATCTGTCTATCTATCAGATGAATGGATGGATGGATAGATTTGAAGATGATGTATCTATCATCTACCAATCATCTGATAGCTAGATAACGGTAGCGATAGATTAGAAGGAGATAGATGACAAATAGACAGATAGATGGACGGACAGATAGAACTGAAAATATTCTAATTATCCTCTCTATATATTGTGCAGAGTCCACAAGTCTTCAATTTGCCAAGGTTGGACACTTCTGGTATAGGTGAAGGACTTTTAAGACTTGTGGACTTAAGACACTTCCATGCTAGAGACTTCCATGTTGGCTGAGGAATTCTGGGAGTTGAAGTCCACAAGTCTTAAGTTGCCAAGTTTGCACGCTCCTGCACTAAACCAGGGTAGACAACCCCGAATGACTGCATCCATACATTCTTACCCAAACAGAACACATGAAATGCGGAAATGACAGAAATCCATTTCCCGGCTGCTTACTTTTTTGTTCACGCTGACATACTTTGAGGAGTATTCAGCGGGGAAGATGTTCATGCCGGCTCTCTTCAGGGCCATCAAGAGGGCCATGGGTGTCATCCATTTTTCTCTCAGCCCCATAAGCAGGTCAGAGTCTTCGACTGTAGCCACAGAATAGATCATACATTGACTTTCCTGCCTCAGAAAAACAGAAGAGCCGCTAAACAGCTGTTTCATTCTTTCCTAATAAGTGAGTAAACAGTCCTCGACCTACAACCACAATTGAGCCCAAAAATGAGACGTTAAGTCAGGGTAGGCAATCTTGGCTCTTTTATCACTTCAACTCCCAGAATTCCTGAGCCAGCATGGCTAAGCATGGAAAGCTCTCCCTTTCCCCTCAGCATGGCTGGCTCAGGAATTCTGGGAGTTTAAGTCCACGAGTCATAAAAGAGCCAAGGTTGCCTACCCCTGCTCTAAGTCCTCCTGTTGTAAGCAGTAAGCCTCCTAGACCAGGAGTAGGCAACCTTGGCTCTTTTATGACTTGTGGACTTCAACTCCCAGAATTCCTGAGCCAGCATGGCTCAGCTTGGAAACCTCTCCCTTTCCCCTCAGCATGGCTGGCTCAGCAATTTTGGGAGTTGAAGTCCACGAGTCATAAAAGAGCCAAGGTTACCTATCTCTGGCCTAGGCCTAGTCCGCTTTGTGACTCATGGACTTCAACTCCCAGAATTCCTGAGCCAGCATGGCTCAGCTTGGAAACCTCTCCCTTTCCCCTCAGCATGGCTGGCTCAGGAATTCTGGGAGTTGAAGTCCACCAGTCATAAAAGAGCCAAGGTTACCTATCTCTGGCTTAGGCCTCGGCCGCTTTATGACTCATGGACTTCAACTCCCAGAATTCCTGAGCCAGCATGGCTCAGCTTGGAAACCTCTCCCTTTCCCCTCAGCACGGCTGGCTGAGGAACTCTGGGAGTTGAAGTCCATGAGTCATAAAAGAGCCGAGGTTGCCTACCCCTGCATTAAGTGAATTTTGCTCCATTTTATGACCTGTCTTGCCGCAGTTGTTAAGTGAATCACTGCAGTTCTTAAGTTAGCAACATGGTGGTTAAGTGAATCTGGCTTCCCCATTGACTTTGCTTGTCAGAAAACCACAAAAGGAGATCACATGATCCCGGGACACTGCGACTTGTCATAAATATGAATTGGTGGCCAAGCTTCTGGATTGTGATGGGGACGCAGCAAGGGTCGTGAGTGTGGAATAACGGTCATCAGTCACTTTTTTCCAGGGCTGTTGTAACTTTGAACGGTCACTAAATGAACTGTTGGAAGTCGAGGACTACCTGCACCCACAACCGCAGATCTGCCGGTTGTCTTCCCACCTACCTTGATGTGGATCTGGACCTCAGCAAAGGTGGTGAGGAGAGTAAAAATAGCTCGGTCGGGGCCTACAGGCTGGAGCTCCCAGGCTTGATACGGCATATTGAGGTGAGCATCCTGAAGCAACGTGACAGTAAAGAAGCCGTTCATTCTGAAGGAGACCTCCTTCTTGTTCATGCTGTAGACCACCTCCCCAATGTCATCGGTCCTCCAATATTTATCTTATACAGGGAAGAAAAGGAAGGCAATGGACCAGGTTACTTGCGGGACCGTCTTCTGCCTCATGAATCCCAGCGACCGGTTAGGGCGCATAGGGTTGGCCTCCTACGAGTCCCGTCTATTAGGCAGTGTCATCTGACGGGGCCTAGGGTTAGGGCCTTCTCCGTCGCTGCCCCAGCCCTCTGGAACCAGCTTCCCACAGAGGTTCGCACTGCTTCCTCCCTCCTAGTTTTCCGGAAATTATTGAAGACTTATTTATGCCGACAGGCTTGGGGCGTATGAACTGTGCTCTGCCCCTGGGCCTAGGAATGTGCCTCCATCGTTGATTGTGTGTTTGATTGTGATTGTATGTTGTATGAATGTGTTTTGGATTGAATGAATGTGTTTTGGATTGGATGGTTGATTATTATTGTTAAATTCCTCACATGTAATTGCATTGTTGTTGTAAGCCGCCCTGGGTCCCAGGAGAAGGGCGGCATAGAAATTTAAATAAAGTAAAGTAAAGTAAAAAGTTCCACACAGCTCTTTAAATTGGTTATAACTGCCCTGTTCCAATGGACTTCATACTTAAATCATAACACCGTCCATTTGTAAAAACAATTTTTACGACATGCAAATACTGTGGATGGACCTCACAGAAAGGGCTGGACAAGGGTCCCAAAATAGAGCTATTAAATAATCCCCATAAAAAGAATGCTTATAAAAAAGAACAGAAGAGGATTTTAAAAAAAAAAACACGGTGAAGACTAATATTCTGGAGATGAATGGGGGATGTTTTACCTCCCTCCGGATGAAATGAATTCATGTCTCAGGACATAAATATTAAAAAAAAGTACAACAGCAAACAAATATAAAGTTAGAAGAGTAGAGTTTTGGCAACTCAGAATTCATTCTTTTGTGGTTCTTCAAATCCAATATGAACTTTGGGAAGAACTCTGGGGGACTTGATCAGTCATGCTCGTTGCTCAAAGGAATTCCGTAACAGATTGTTTTATGCTGCCCTACCCTGATAGCTTTACTTTTTAAGCTTTCTTTGCGCCAGCTGGTTTTTTTGATCTCAGAATTGCTTCAGGAGCAACGCTCAGAATAAAGCCACCAAAAAGAACTAAAGGACAATTAACAGGTTCGACTTACAACTTGAGCATTACAAAGTTTCTGTGGCTAATTGAGAAATTTGCTAAGTGAGTTTTGCCCCATTTCACGGCCTTTCTTGCCACAGTTGTTAAGTGAATCGCTGCAGTTGTTAAGTCAGTAACACAATTGTTACGTGAATCTGGCTTCCTCATACACTTTGCTTGTCAGAAAGTCGCCAAAGGGGATCCCATGACCCCAGGACACGACAACCGTCACAAACGTTGAGTCAGTTCCCAAGCATCTGAATTTTGATCACGTGACCCTGGGGACGCTGCAACGGTCGTAAGTGTGAAAAACGGTCATAAGTCACTTTTCAGTGCTGCTGTAACTTTGAACAGCCACTGAATGGACAGCGATACGTCGAGGGCTGCCTGTAAAATATTTCTAACAGTTTTCTTCTCCAGATATCCATCACTAGCATAGGAAAGCCGAGGATTTTAACAACTGTTTCGCAGACAAAGTAGCTCACATCCGGGCCGACCTAGACTCCAATTGTATAGCAGAGTCGACTGATAATGATTCAGTCGAGGGGACAGGGGCATGCTCTTGTCCGGTCATCTGGGGCGAGTTTGAGACTGTTACGCCTGATGAAGTGGACAGGGCCATTGGAGCTGTGAGTTCTGCCACCTGTTTGTTGGACCCGTGTCCCTCCTGGCTGGTTTCTGCTAGCAGGGAGGTGACACGTACCTGGATCCAGGAGATTGTCAACGCTTCTTTGAGGGAGGGGTCCTTCCCGGCTCCTTTGAAGGAGGCACTTGTGTGCCCCCTCCTCAAGAAGCCTTCACTGGATCCAGCAATTCTCACTAACTATCGTCCGGTCTCTAACCTCCCCTTTGTGGGGAAGGTTATTGAGAAGGTGGTGGCACTTCAACTCCAGCGGTCTCTGGAGGAAGCCAATTATCTGGGGCCTCTACAGTCCGGGTTCAGGCCCGGCTACAGCACCGAAACTGCTTTGGTCGCTCTGATGGATGATCTCTGGTGGGCCTCGGATGGAGGCCAGTCCTCTGTCCTGGTGCTTCTTGACCTCTCAGCGGCGTTCGATACCATCGACCATGGTATCTTTCTGCGACGGCTGGGGGGAGTGGGAGTGGGGGGCACCGTGTTACGGTGGTTCTCCTCCTATCTCACTGGTCGGTCGCAGTCGGTGTTAGTCGGGGGTCAGAGGTCCACCTCTAGGTCACTCCCTTGTGGGGTGCCTCAGGGGTCGGTTCTCTCCCCCCTACTTTTTAATATCTACATGAAGCCACTGGGAGAGATCATTCATCAGCATGGAGTGAGATACCATCAGTATGCTGACGATACTCAGCTGTACATTTCCACTCCTGCCCAAATCAGTGAAGTGGTTGAGGTGATGTGCCGGTATCTGGAGGCTGTGAGGGTCTGGATGGGTGCTAACAGATTGAGGCTCAACCCTGACAAGACAGAGTGGCTGTGGGAGATGCCTCCCACGGACATTTCAATCTGTCCTTCCATTACCCTGGGGGGTAAAATTATAAACCCCTCGGAGAAGGTGCGCAACTTGGGAGTCCTCCTCGATCCACGGCTGACATTGGAACATCATTTGTCGGCTGTGGCGAGGGGGGCATTTGCCCAGGTTCGCCTGGTTCACCAGTTGCGCCCTTATTTGGACCGGGAGTCTCTACTCACAGTCACACATGCCCTTGTCACCTCGAGGATCGACTACTGCAATGCTCTCTACATGGGGCTACCCTTGAAGAGTGTTCGGAGACTACAATTAGTGCAAAATGCAGCTGCGCGAGCAGTTGTGGACCTGCCTCATCGGGCCCACATTTCACCAACACTCCGCATGCTGCATTGGTTGCCTATTGGTCTCTGAGCGCAATTCAAAGTGTTGGTTATCACCTATAAAGCCCTTCATGGCATTGGACCAGGATACTTACGGGACCGTCTTCTGCCACATACTTCCCTTCGACCGGTGAGAGCGCACAGGGTCGACCTCCTCCGGGTCCTGTCAGCGAAACAATGCCGTCTGGCGGGTCCTAGGGGGAGGGCCTTCTCTGTTGTGGCGCCCGCCCTCTGGAACCAACTGCCTCCTGAAGTCCGCGTTTCCCCCATTCTCCCGGCCTTCCGGAAGAATCTAAAAACTTATCTATGCCGGCAGGCCTGGGGATGACTGTGATTGCGTGTGAATTATGAATGTGTTCGGGGTTTTTTTTAAACGTTTTGTAGATTGCTTTTTGATTTTAAACTCTGTGATGTTCTTTTGTTTATGTTGTTAGCCGCTCCGAGTCCTTTGGAGAGGAGCGGCATAAAAATTTAATTTAAATAAATAAATAAATAAATAAATTCAAATCTAGCCCATTCTTGCAGTAGTTGTTAGAAGTGTATCATACCTTGATTATCCCACCTTGCTATCAGTGGCTCTTCAAAATAAATCACGGAATCAGTCAGATGGATCGTGATCCCCACCGTCACGGCTGAGTTGTCTTCAGATTCCTCACATGTCGCAGTGTAGGGATAAGTCTCTAATCCTGTATCCAAGATCTTCAAGCAAGGAATGAAAAAAAATTTAGCTGTTTTATAGAACTCCTTGAGTTGAAATCATATGATGAACGATTGAGGGAAGTAGGTATGTCTATTCCAGGGCTAGGCAACCTTGGCTCTTTTATGACTCGTGGACTTCAACTCCCAGAATTCCTGAGCCAGCCATACTGAGGGGAAAGGGAGAGGTTTCCAAGCTGAGACATGCTGGCTCAGGAATTCTGGGAGTTGAAGTCCACAAGTCATAAAAGAACCAAGGTTGCCTACTCCTGGTCTAGGAGGCTTACCGCTTACAACAGGAGGACTTAGAGCAGGGGTAGGCAACCTTGGCTCTTTTATGACTCGTGGACTTCAACTCCCAGAATTCCTGAGCCAACATTGCTAAGCATGGAAACTTCTCCTTTTCCCCTCAGCATGGCTGGCTCAGGAATTCTGGGAGTTGAAGTCCACGAGTCATAAAGGGGCTGAGGTTGCCTACCCCTGGTCTAGTCTAACAAAGAGAAGAACTAGGGAGGATATGATAGCAGTCTTCCAATATTTGAGGAGCTGTCATGAAGAAGAGGGAGACCACCTATTATTCTCCAAAACACCCAAGGGCAGCATGGATCAGGGAGATCTAACCTAGAACTGAGGAGAATTTTTTTGACAATGTGAACAATTAGTGGAAAGGCTTATCTCCAGTAGTTGTGGGTGCTCCATCACTGGACGTTTTTGAGAAGAGGCTGGATGGCCATCTGTCTGGAATGGTATAGGGCAGAGGTCCCCAACCCCTGATCCGTGGACCAGTACCGGGGTGCAGCATGCCAGCAACCGGTCCATATAAACAAGCAAAGCCCCATCCATGGGATGCAGTCAGCACACAAAACCACACACTCTCCGGTCCGTGGAAAACCCTTTCTCCACGGAACCAGTCCCTGGTGCCCAAAAGGTTGGGGACCTCTGGTACAGGGTTTCCTACCATGGGCAGGGCGTTGGACGAGAAGACCTCCACAGCCCCTTCCAACTTTATTATTCTATGTTCCAAGGTAGATCTCTGCCCAGCTCAGTTACGCATTAAGTAATAATGTTCCTGAATTTTCTTTTACCAACAGTGAAAAGATTATTCCAACAGTGCGCAACCATTGTTTCTAACATGCTTCTAACTATGCTTAACATTCACTATCGCAAATGTTCTTTTTTAAAGAATTGAATCCTAGTTAGAAGACATTTTTTATCTATCTGGCTGCCTTCTATATGCTCCCCTACCACTTTACTTGCCTGCTAGTTGACTCATTCCTACAGTTTTTAAATTGCTGCCAATCAAAGCTATGTTAAAAAAAAAATGGGGAAAAATCCACCATGCACCATGCATTTATTTTTTTCAAATGGATATCCAAATGCATATCTATTCCTAAATTGTATAGATAATTTCCCTTACTTGTTTTTTTTATCTTTATAGTTAGAGAAGTGGGCATGCTCCAAAGAAGCGACTGGATTGCAATTGCTTGCAACACTTACCGGTATTTTCCAAGAAAGCTGATGCAAAGTGGTCAAAAAAAGTCAAGAGGGTGCTGGAAACTCTGGGGATTGAAGCTCTACCCTCTTTTCATAGAAAACACAAGTAAAAATGAGGTGGGGCTTTGATTGCTCTGTGGTGGACCTTTCTTACTTTTTTGACCTCCCTCTGCAGACACTCTGCAGCTAGAGTAGAGAGGCCAGGGAATCTGATTCCACAGACACACTGGTCTCCTTCCAGCACACCCTTAAGGATCCCAGTTTGAGAGAGCTTGCATGTTCCAAAAGGTTTAACGAATTAGAAATTTCATTGCTTGCTAAAGAATACACCACAGGAATATAGGAAAGAAGGGAGGGAGGGAGGGAGGGAGGAGAGAGAGAAAGAAAGAGAGAGAGAGAGAAAAAAAGAAAGAAAGAAAGAAAGAAAAGGAAGGAAGGAAGGAAGGAAGAAGAGGAAGGAAGGAAGGGAGGGAGAGAGAGAGGGAGGGAGGGAGGAAGGAAGGAAGAAAGGAAGGAAAGGAAGGAAGAATGAAAGAATGAATGAAAGAAAGAAAGAAAGAAAAAGAAAAAAGGAGGGAAGGAGGGAAGGAAGGAAGGGAGGGGGGAGGGATGGAGGAAGAAGGAAAGAAAGAACAAAAGAAAAGGAAGGAAGGAAGGAAGGAAGGAACGAAAGAAGGAAAAAAGAAAGGAAGAAAAAGATAAAGGAAGGAATTAAGGAAGAACAAAAGAACGAAAGAAAGAAAGAAAGAAAGAAAAAGAAAGAAAGAAAGAAAGAAAGGAGGGAAGGGAGGGAGGGAGGAAGAAAGGAAAGGAAAGGAAGGAAGAATGAAAGAATGAAAGAAAGAAAAAAGAAAGAAAGAAAGAAAGAAAAGGAGGAAAGGAGGGAAGGAAGGAAGGGGGAGGGAAGGAGGAAGGAAGGTAAGAGAAAGGAAGGAAGGAAGGAAGGAAGGAAGGAAGGAAGGAAGGAAGGAAGGAAAGAATGAAAGAAAAAGAAAGAAAGAGGGAGGGAGGGAGGAAGGAAAGAAGAAAGAAGGAAAAAAGAAGAAAGGAAGAAAGAAAGATAAAGGAAGGAAGGAAAGAAGAATGAAAGAAAGAAAGAAAGAAAGAAAGAAAGAAAGAAAGAAAGAAAGAAAGAAAGAAAGAAAGAAAGAAAGAAAGAAAGAAAGAACATTACTTCCACGATGGTCCATCCTTTGACCTGCTTGGCTTGAGGTGGGAGCTTCAGCAAATCACAGTGATAGACGCCGCCCACTGGCATGAACTGGTGTAAATCCACCGTGTAATCTTCCAGGATATCCAACTCACTGATATCAAAGAGCCGCAGGGCTGAAACATGAGCTGGAAAAGGACAGACAGGCGGGAGGTCTTTAGTTTGTCTGTACCGTAATTCTAAACTGCCCGTCATTTTTCAGCTGAAAAGCAAGCCCCTTCCCTTTCCAGATCGGCTTGCCAAGGCCTGGCAACACAGAATGTAAAGTTAAAGCACGCAGAGCTTACTCCGCTAATCATTGCTGGGGTGGTGCTCCTCTCCATTTCAAGGGCCGCTGAGCCAGCGCTGTCCGAAGACCTTTCCGCGGCCATAGGGCCAGCATGACCTCACGGAGCGCTATTACGTTCCCACCGAACTGGTACCTATTTACCTACTTGCATTTGCATGCTTTCAAACTGCTAGGCCAGCAGGAGCTCGTCAGAGTAATGCACTCACCGTAGAAGAACTAGAAAAATACTGCCAAGATTTATGGGGGGGGTGTCCTTTCAGTTACTTCTTCCACATCAGTGATTCAAGGCTAGCCAATCTTTTCACCCTTCCCCTCAATTCCAGATTCCAACACAAACAGGAAGTGGCACAGACGTGGCCAGTCCAGCACAAGAGTGGGACACAAGCCCAAAATGCACCTGTCGTCCCCCCATCCTGGTTTGCTCTTCCCTCCACAATGCAGCCTGCCTTTCGCAGGCCCACCAGGACTCCCCATGAGCTTGGCACAGCTTTGGAAAGAAGGTGTAGGAGAAGGACAAGCAGAGCTTGGTGGGTGGATTTAAGAGGGTAATCAGCCTAGAATCCTTAAGTTCCCACAAATGATCCAAGTCCAGACCCTCTTGAATTCTGTTAATTCTTATTTAGCACCAATTTATTGCTGACCATTAGATGACTATATTGTTGGGTATATGTTTGAGCAATAAATCAGCTTGACTAGAGCAAAGCATAGTCCTGATTCTTCACACCTGAGAGAAGGGCACCAATCCCCTTCAGGAAGTAGGGTGGCTAATTTATTCTTGCTTTATCTTCTGCATTGTTGGTTCTTTGGTTGTAGTCAAAGTTTGGATTTGGGCATCTAAGCTGGCATCTTGATCTATTATGTTAGGTCTTATTTTATCACAATCTGAAAGAATGGTTTCATGTATTGCTTTCAACATGGAAAGAATCTGTTCCTGGTCTTCATCCATCTCTTTCACGTGTTTATAAATAGTTTTTCTAGTAAAAAGTTGTTTGTCAAGCAAAATTTTATAGTCCAAGGTATTTCAACATCTCATATAGTGACCAATAGTCCTCAAGTAAAGAGATAGGAAAGCAATTTCTCACATATAACTCTGAAAGACTGACATTCTTGCTTAATAACCACCCAGGATTTGCTTAATAAAGATAACCGAAATTGCTGGATTTAGTGTTGTTAAGCGAGGCAATCGTGTGATTTTTTTTTGTATCTCTATACCCTACAATGAAAGTCTCTGCATTTCCAGAGTGGCAGAGGTAGAAGACCTGGCTCACATCCTATTTGATTATTGCCTGTATAAGAGGGTGAGAGACAGGTATCTCGGTCTACATACCAAACGGGATCCCCATATCAAAACAACTTACCTTATGTGCAGCCCCAATCTGAAAATAACATTTAACACTGTGTGGTACTTAAGCAAAATGGTTCAGTTGGGATCTGCATATGTGGGACTGATTGGGGTAGATTGCAGGGGTGACACCGAAATATAATTTTATCATATTTTATCTATATCTTAAATTATTATATTCTATTCCCATTTCATTTTAGACTGCGTTTTATACCAATTTCATTTTTGTTGCTGTTAGTTGCGAAGTCAGGTCCGACCCATCGCGACCCGATGGACAACATTCCTCCAGGCCTTCCTGTCCTCCACCATCTTCTGGAGTCCCTTGAAGCTCATGCCTCCTGCTTCAGGGACTCCATCCAGTCACCTCATTCTCTGTCGTCCCCTTCTTCTCTTGCCCTCCATCTTTCCCAGCATGAGGCTCTTCTCCAGGGAGTCCTTCCTTCTCATTAGGTGGCCAAAGTACTTCAGGATCTGGCCTTCTAAAGAGCAGTCGAGGTTGATCTCCTCCAGGACTGACCGTTTTGATCGCCTTGCGGTCCAGGGGACTCGCAGGAGTCTTCATCAGCACCATAGTTCAAAGGCCTCAGTTCTTTGGCGCTTATTAACTCTCCTCAGCCAGATCTTTACAGGGTGCAATTTAAAAAGAAACACTCGATATACATCTCTTCCCTCCCTGACACTGCTAAACAAAGCGAGACAGAGCCTGTGGTCTAGAGGTTAATATAACTGCCTAACATGCAGACAGCCCAGGTTCGAATCTCAGAAGGGTAAGATCTGGCTGAAGAGAGTTAAGAAACTCGAAATAGCTATACCAGTTCTCCCTTATTCTTTGTTAGCAATTTAAATAAAAACATATATATATATTTGTTCCTGCAGATGGCTCTGGGTTGAGCCGAAACAGGTAAAAGAAAAAAGATTTCTTTCTCCCATATTTGGGTTTACAGGGTGCAATTTAAAAAGAAACACTCGATATACATCTCTTCCCTCCCTGACACTGCTAAACAAAGCGAGACAGAGCCTGTGGTCTAGAGGTTAATATAACTGCCTAACAGCCCAGGTTCGAATCTCAGAAGGGTAAGATCTTGCTGAAGAGAGTTAAGAAACTAGAAATAGCTATACCAGTTCTCCCTTATTCTTTGTTAGCAATTTAAATAAAAACATATACCGTGTTTCCCCGATAGTAAGACACCCCCGATTGTAAGACGTATCGGGGTTTTCAGGGGGTCAGCTAATATAAGCCGTACCACGAAAGTAAGACATATTACTCCTGCCCACTTCCGCCTCCTGCTTAAAATACTTAAATACTTAAAATACTTAAATACTTAAAATACTTAAAATACTTAATATACTTAAAATACTTAAAATAAAACTGACAATTGTTTTCCAATCAATATAAGCCGTACCCCGAAAGTAAGACATAGTGGGGCTTTTGGGGATAAAAATAAATTGTGACGCTGTCTTGCTTTAGGGGAAACACGGGTATACCTGGGCAGTCTGCATGCTAAGCAGATGCTTTAACCTATTGAGCCACAAGCTTAGCATGCAGACTGCCCAGGTTCGAATCCCGGAAGGGTGAGTTCTGACTGAAGAGAGTTAAGAAACTCGAAATAGCTATATCAGAAATCCCTTATTTCTTTGTCAACAATTTTAAACAACATATATATATTTGTGCTTGCAAGATGGCTCTGGGTTGAGCTGAAACAAGCAAAAGGAAAGAATGATTCCTTCCTCCCATATTTGGGTTTACACAAAAACTCAGTCAAAAAAGAGTAACCAACTTCTTCCCTGGTCCAACACCTTAAAACCACAGGACATGAAATTGATTTCAAAAAGACCAGAACTATTGCCAAAACTGAACACTTTAATAACAGAATAATCAGAGAAGCCATCGAGATAGAAAAACGCCCTCACAGCATGAACAAACCTCCCGCCTACCAGCCATTTGGAAACCCGCCCTTATTGACAAAAGAGTCCATAACACAAAGAATGACACCAGACCTACACTCACAAAAACCACACACGATGTCACCACCACACATCCAGGCAAAAAGCAAACCCAAACCCACACCGATGATGAGGCACGACCACAAACCAGAAGCCAGACCACAGCTGCATCATTAGCCACCTTAAACCCCTCCAATCCATACAAGAAGCAAACTGACACCCACCATGAAGATGAGGCACGACCACGAACACGAAGCCAAACAGCTATGCAGCTCACCATCTCTAATCCCCTTGTAACTCAGACTAACCCCTCATCCAATCAGAGCACAGCCAACCCCCTAACCAATCAGAACACACCTCCACCCAATCAGAACACAGCCGAGCTCCCAGCCAATCAGTTCAAACCCCCACTGGCAGTTAAAAGGAAGAAACAGTTGCAATCACGCATTGCTGCTAGAAGCACGAAGCCGAAAGCACCAGCCTGAAGATGACGAATGTGACTTCGTCGAAACGTTGCCAAGACACTTCAAATTCTACGTGGGAGAAAACCCGAAGAACCAAAGACCTATTCAGAAAACATATATATATATATATATATATATATATATATATATATATATATATATATATATATATGTATGTATGTATGTATGTATGTATGTATGTATGTATGTATGTATGTATGTGTGTGTGTGTGTGTGTGTGTGTGTGTGTGTGTGTGTGTGTGTGTGTGTGTGTGTGTGTGTGTGTGTGTGTGTGTATACACACACACGTAAAATAAAATTTCGTTTTATTTTATTCCAATTCCATTTTAAATTGTATTTTATCCTATTCCATTTTACATTGCTTTTGTCGAATTTTAGTCATAATTTGTCTCTAGAACTTTGCACTTGGATATGGCCCAAGGGCTAATCAATCCATCAATCAAATATATATATAGTGACATATATTTTTTTGCATCTCTTACCAATGGCGTTCCCAATCCCAGTTCCCATCATTAAACAAGGACTACTTGTAAAGAGATGTCATTATTCAGAGACCGCATTACCTCTGGAGGTGGATCGAAGGAAAAAGGAGCTTTTGTTATAATGATCTTCTTTGCTGCCAGAGCCCCTGGAGCTGCTGCTTCTTCTTCTTTCTGAATAACTGAAGACATCGCTGAAGGTCTACAAGCAGGAGAAGACATCAGCCGGTGACAATGTTAGCCAGTTCGAATGATATTTATAAATCACTTTTGGAGGCTGTGTACTCTCCTTTAATTAACTAAACGTTAAAATCACTTAAAACTGGCAAAATCAATAGAAGACCCTGAATTCAACCCTACTGTTCAAACCAATATATATTTGATTGTTAGCAAATAGAACCCGGGTCTTCTATTTGCTCATCCAGCAATTTGGCAGTTCGAATCTCACTGGCTCAAGGTTGACTCAGCTTTCCACCCTTCCGAGGTCGGTAAAAACGAAGACCCAGATTGTTAGGGCCAATAGATGGACACTGTAAACTGCTTAGACAGGGCTGTAAAGACCTGTGAAGCTGTATGTCTAAGTGTTATTTGCTATTGCTAAATTTCTCTTTGGCTTGACCAGCTGACAAAGCATACCAATTGAGGGAGGTTGCAAGTCCTTGTAATGTCCCTTCTCCTGCAAGTTTCTGCTCTGTCTTACTGTCATGACGGGACCCTATGGAGGTCGAGGGAGAGGTGTCTGTGGCTTCAGAGGAATGTGGGGAAGAGCAGGCTGAGGCAGGCCAGGGCCCTTCAGGAGTGGGACAGGAGGAACAGGAGAGACAGAGTTCAGGCAATGAGCAGGAGCCACCCCATCTGATCCTAGAGCACAGAGAGTGGAGAGAAGGAGGGAACAACGTAGGTAGGCTCAACTACTTGGGAGGAGAGGGTCCCACCCTTCTCAACAAGGAACATCTGGAGATTGAGATTTAAGGAGACGCTGTGGGGAGAGGCATTTGTCGGGAACAAATGCTGATTCCTTGGAATTTTGTGTGTGTTGTTGCTGATCTCTTGTTCTGTGACTTCTGCTTGGAAACCCGGAAACTCTGACCATTGGACTGGCTGACAACATTGCTTGGCTGTTCAAAGATCTCGGACTGTATTTTGGCTTCCCTTTTGAAACTGTTCAGGCAAGCGTGTATTCACACAGACTCGTTAGGTTTATGATTTATGTGTCATTCTTTCTTATCTCCATGGCCTTGAGTAAATTCCTCTCCTAATCAGACTGTATGTGAAACTACTTGCAGCCAGAGGCAGCTGAAGGTGTGTGTGTCTTCCTTTGTTTGGAGGCTTGCCAGAAACGTGGGAGCACTTGGGGAAAATTTGGAGCAATTAAAGGGCGGCTTGAATTGCCAGCTGACTGCATTGCCTCGGTGCTGTGCCCTGGGGTCATCACACTTACCATTGTTCTGGCTGAGGTTTCTGTTTTGATTTCAGACGTGTCTTTCAGGATCTCCGGCTCTTCACTTGGAACTTGTTTGTCCTCGCTGGACTGAGTGATTTCCTCTGCGAACGGGAGGTCCAGCTTTGGGAGTTCTCTGGGGAACGTTTGAAAAGGCGACAAATGGTCATAATGGGTGTGCAAGATGCGTACGGCCACGTCGCAGGTGGTCAGCGGTTTGGGAAGTTCAAATGCATGGCAGGGCTGCTTGTTCTCATCGTAAAATATCTGGCTCCGGAATCTGACAGAGAGAAATTGCAACAAGGTTATACAGATATGGGGAGTCCTCGCTTTACCACCACAATTAAGCCCAAAATTTCTGGTGTTCGTTAGACATTTGTTGAGTGAATTTTGCCCCGTTTTCTTGCTACGG
Source organism: Bothrops alternatus (assembly GCA_034064705.1). Classification (NCBI taxonomy): domain Eukaryota; kingdom Metazoa; phylum Chordata; class Lepidosauria; order Squamata; family Viperidae; genus Bothrops; species Bothrops alternatus. The sequence goes on along the minus strand of JARGCV010000146.1, from coordinate 331,389 downwards.
TTCTTAAGTGAATCACTGCGTTAAGTGAATCTGGCTTCCCCCTTGGCTTCGCTCGTGAGAAGGTCGCAAAAGGGACCTTCTCACGGGACACAGCCACGGTCATAAATGTGAATCGGTTGCCAAGCGTCTGAATTCTGATCTCGTGACCGCGGGGACGCTGCGAAGGTTGTTAACTGCAATGTTGCAACAAGCACAAGGAATGGACAAGCAAGCAGCGGCAAAATTGCCAGTCACAATTGCATGATATTTCAGTTAACAACCATTGTGACTCAGATAATGACCAGATACGGGGGGGAAGGTCACAGTCATATGGTTGGGGCCAGAGATTTAGGCACTGGTTCTGAAGGTGAAAAAGCTGCTCCAGCAAAACTTGTGAAATGGCAGCCGCGGGATACACAAAGATTAAGAACCACCTGAGACTAATCAAACACAGCTGGTGCCACAGCTGAAGAAGTCAGATGATGGTGCCAGCTCTCACACCTGGTGAGTATAAGGCAGAACAAAGATGTTCTATGAGGCTCTTTGCCAAGCAAGGGACTAAACCTCTTGATTAAAGATGGCTGGCTGCAGCCTGATTTAAGAGACAGTCTTAACTCATGATCCTCATTGGAATCAACCATCTGAACTCCGGCTCTTACATGATGTTTTTTGGACCTTGCTTGTGGAATTGTGACCTCTGGGTTGGCTGACAATCCTGATTTGGCTCTCAGAACCTTGGCTGGATTTTGACTATTTCTCTACGTGCTCCTTTTAAAAGCAAACATGCAGGCCAGCTCTTTTAAGAGACTCTGCTTTGGTTTGCTTTCCTTGTCTGCTGTCATCTCCCTGATCTTGAGTAAACTGCTAATTACAATAGCAACTTTGTGTTTGGGTATGCATTAGAAACCAGCAACTGGACACACATGATTTTCTCTTAATAACCATGATGCTTAGTAACAAGTTGCAGGTAAGTGAGGACTACCTGCATGTCATAACAGATTGCATCACTGACAAACTCACATCCACGAGTTACTTCCCAGTTGTGGCTCATCTCAATAAGATCATAACATGAAGTCTTATTACTGTCTCTTTGATATGTTAGCAAAGAACTTTATTTCTACCTTGCATTCTTCTTGAGATTGGCCCAAAGGCACAGTGTCATGTCCTTCTCTTTCATGACGAGTTCCATATTTCCACTTTCGGATTCTCCATAACTACTGGCTTGCTGTGTAAAGAGCATTGGAACCCAAAAAATCAAAACGTTGCACCAATCTGCCCAAGAAATTGTCTGAGACGGATAAAAGCTATCGCTAATTACTGTTGGAAAGATAACAAACCTGAAAGGGCATTTGATCATGCATGGTGGACACTGCTCCGAGTTAGCAAAAGAGTAAAGCAGTAAGTTTTTGTAGAAGTACAGAACTTTTGGGGAGCCCAGGTATCCAGATATTATAAGTCCAGGTATATAATCATTTAATCTTATTGTTTCTTTTTTTGTTTCTTAGCTTTATTTTCCCAGAGTGAGCAAAAGCCGCGGAATAAAGCTGGGGGAAAAGGGTATTTCAAGAGTTTTTACAGGAAAGTAGTTGGGAGGGAGAAAAGGAAAAATAGGGTCTCACCCAACTCCTCCAGTTGCTTCTTCATGCTTAGTTAGTGCTTTGGGCTTTCGGCTGGTTCAGTTAAGTGAGCGGCCATGTTAATGGCTGCTCATTTCCTCTTCGGTCCTGAGGAGTTACCGCAGATCAAACGGAGAGGCTGCCACCCCTCCGCGATCCAGCGAGAGTCCTCCCCAACGGTGGTCGCCCCTCCAGGGTGACTTTTGACCCTTTCCAGGGTCTTCCGAAGGAGAAAAACCAGACAGTGGGGAGAGTGGTCTCTTCGCACATCCACCAGCATCGAAAACCAGAACCGGAAGCCCCTTCCAACTCTGTTGTTGTTGTAATTAAAATTAAACTGAGGAAGGAGAACAGTAGCTAACCTGGGCAGAATGAGATGCACATCAATCCATGTAATCTGAGGATCAGAGAAAAACCACAACGGGGGTGCCAACTCACCTTCAGCAGATGTTCTGTTGCTTGATTGTATTTGTGGCGAAGCACATTCTGCAATTGCACAATTGTCTCCTGGTACTGAGTGACATCACTAGAAGGGAGCTCTTCAAACGGGGTCTCCAACACGTACATCTCTAACTTGGCAATAAGCTGGAAGACATTCCACTCCGTTAATAGATACGGGCATTCACCACACACAGTCGTTGTGTATTGTGTACGATCTCCCTTTCTGCCCTGCACTTATCTTCCACCTGCTCTTGCACAGGCAGTCCTCAGCTTACAACCATTTGTTTAGTGATGGTTCAAAGTTGCAAACGGCACTGAGAAAAGCAACATGACTGTTTTTCTCACAACCCTTGTAGCATCCCCCTGGTCACATGATCAAAATTCAGACACTTGGCAACTGGCATGTACTTACGACGGTTGCAGTGTCCCACAGTTATTTGACCACATTTTGCCGCCTTCTGACAAGCAAAGCCAATGGGGGAAGCCGGATTCACTTAACAATCGTGTTACTAACTTAACCACCACATTGATTCCCCACTTAACAACCGTGGCAAGAAAGGTCGTAAAATGGGGCAAAGCTCACTTAAAAACTGTCTTGCTTTACAATGGAAAGTTTGGGCTCAACTGAGGCCATACGTCAAGGACTACCGTTATGTATTTTTATAGGGTTTTAATTTTTTTCTCTATAAACCACACCCAGAGTCACACCGAGAGTGAGTTGGACAGTACCTAAGTAAAAAAATAAAATAAATAATAAAATAAAATAATAAAATAAAATAAAAATAATAAAATAAAATAATAATAAAATAAAAAATATAATATAATATAATATAATAAAAAGTAAAATGAAATGAAATGAAATAAAAAATAAATAAATAAATAATAAAATAATAAAATAAAATAATAATAAAAATAAAATAAAATAAAATAAAATAAAATATAATAAAATAAAAAGTAAAATGAAATGAAATGAAATAAAAAATAAATAAATAATAAAATAATAAAATAAAGTAATAATAAAAAATAAAATAAAATATAATATAATAAAATAAAAAGTAAAATGAAATGAAATTAAATAAAAAATAAATAAATAATAAAATAATAAAATAAAGTAATAATAAAAAATAAAATAAAATATAATATAATAAAATAAAAAGTAAAATGAAATGAAATAATAAATAAATAAATAAATAAATAATGAAATAAAATAATAATAAAATAAAATAATAAAATAAAATAAAATAAAATGGTATAGGGTTACCTGCCGGAGCAGAGGGTTGGACTTGATGACCTCCAAGGTCCCTTCCAACATCATCATCATTATTATAAAACAAAATAAAATAATAAAATGAAATAAAATGAAATATAAAATAAAACAACAATCTTGCTCGCCGTGAGAAGGAACACCTCCCCTATCTCTGGATGGAGGAATGACTATTATGGGATATCATTGCAGGGACTTACTTCCAACACCTTGCTGCCTTTCTCGACCACCGTCGTAATATCGTTCTGGGTCTCTTCCAGCCACAAACTCATGAAAGTGTTGATTTCCTGGGGAACAGTTGGGTCTGGGCTGCCGTCACAACCGGTGTAATGTTCCCACTGGAGAAACAGAAAAACATGAATGGGTGAAGGTGGAAAGCAGACAAGACTTGGAGGGATTTAAAACAGAGTCAGGTAAACAGATACGCAGGACTGCTCACTTGTTTACAGATAGTCCTCGCTTAATGACCAGTTTGCTTTAAAAAGCTACAGGTAGTCCTCCACTTACGATGGTTCAATTAGTGACCGAAGTTACAATGGCACTGAAAAAAGTGACTTATGACCGTTTTTCCACATTTACAACCTTACAGCACCCCTCCCCACGGTCATGGGATCAAAATTCAGAAGATTGGCAAGTGGTTCATACTTATGACCAATGCACTGTCCCGGGGTCATGTGATCCCCTTTTCTGACCTTCTCACAAGCAAAGTCAATGGGGAAGCTGGATTCATTTAACAACTGGGTTACTAACTTAACAAATGCAGTGATTCACTTAACAACTGTGATAAGAAAGGTCATAAAATAGGGCAAAACGCACTTAACACATGTCGCACTTAACAACGTACATTTTGGGGGCCTGTCGTCAGAGTTAATACTGTCACCACCACACACAGCAGTGTATAGCAGTGTTTCTCAACCTTGACAATTTTAAGGCATGTGGACTTCAACTCCCAGAATTCCACAGCCAGCAATGCTGGCTGTGGAATTCTGGGAGTTGAAGTCTACATGCCTTAAAATTGTCAAGGTTGAGAAACACTGGTGTATTAACTCTTTCAAACATTGTCAAAGATGCTTTTCTATCTATATTACATGGCCGTGATTTTTGATGGGTTTTGCCATTTGCTGGCAGAAAGTGGCAAAAAAACCGCCCGTTGGACATGCTGGATTTGCTTAACAACCCTGTGGTTCGTTTAATGACCATGGTAACTCACTTAATGACCATTGGAAAATGGTTGTAAAACCGAGTTAGGTCATGAGGTAAGCCATTTAATGACTCCAGTGACTTACAACCAATATTCTAGGCCAGAGGTCTTCAAACTTGGCCCTTTTATGACTTGTGGACTTCAACTCCCAGAATTCCTCAGCCAGGCATGCTGTCTCAGGAATTCTGGGGGTTGAAGTCTACAAGTCATAAAAGGGCCACGTTTGAAGACCCCTGCTCTAGGCTATGGGTGGAGAACTTTGGCTCTTTTATGACTTGTGGACTTCAACTCCCAGAATTCCTCATCCGGGCATGCTGGTTCAGGAATTCTGGGAGTTGAAGTCCACAAGTCATAAAAGAGCCAAGGTTCCCCACCCCTATTCTAGGCTAATTGTAATCGCAAATCGATGACTATCTGTACAGTGAAAATCTTACAGCAATGTAGATCTGTTCGTAAAAGATTTGTAGCCTTTAAAAATTACATGGTTGAATTCCAATTTTCCCTCACAGGACAGCAAGGCCCAAATATCCCAGGGCACGTGTACCTTAGCAAGGGCTCTACTTTTCAACTTCCATTGGCTGGCAAGGAAAAAACTCTCTTCTAACTCATAAAGTTCAGCTAACTCCTCACCCCGGCGTTCTTGATCCTGAATGGGACACAAGAAAGAGCACTTTTGTTTATTTTAAGCCACTAACCCATCACAACTCCACTGCTTGTCCTTGAAGATCATTCAGAAGCTGCAACTGATAAAAAAAAATGCAGCCAGGTGAGTATTTATGAACCCGTTTTGCTTTATCCAAGATAAATGCACAAGTATAATAGTACGCACAGGTGGTAGTAACTGCAAGAGGGACCTTGGAGTCCTAGTGGACAATCACTTAAATATGAGCCAGCTTTGTGCTGCAACTGTCAAAAAAGCCAACACAGTTCTAGGCTGCATTAACAGAGGGATAGAATCAAGATCATGTAAAGTGTTAATACCAGTTTATAATGCCTTGGTAAGACCACACTTACTGCATCCAGTTTTGCTCACTAAATTATAAAAAAGATGTTAAGACTCTGAAAAGAGTGCAGAGAATAGCAACAAAGATGATTAGGTGCCTGGAAGCTAAAACATATGAAGAACAGTTGTGGGAATTGGGTATGTTGAGTTTAATGAAAATACGGACTAGGGGTGACATATTAGCAGTGTTGCAATATTTGAGGGGCTGCCCCAAAGAAGGGGGAGTCAAGCTATTCTCCAAAGCACCTGAAGGCAGGACAAGAAGCAATAGATGGAAACTCATCAAGGAGAGAAGCAACCTGGAATTAAGGAGAAATTTCCTAACAGTGAGTACAATTAATCAGTGGAACGACTTGACTCCAGGAATTGTGAATGCTCCAACACTGGAAGTTTTTAAGAAAACATTGGACAACCATTTGTCTTAAATAATATAGGATTTCCTCCCTGAGCAGGGTGTTGGACTAGAAGACCACCAAGGATCCTCCCAACTTCGTTATTCTCTTATCCATGGAAGGGGCATTGGCTAACAGTGGGCTTTGAGTTTAGTTCAAGATGCTGGGTTGTTAGCTGTTAACTCTTTGTGATTCAGATCCAGGTATGATTAATAAGACTTGGAAGGTCCTTTCTATCACCAAACTAATCTGTTTCTAGCACAACTTGACTCTTGATAGCACTTCCATTTTGAAATGACTTCCTAAGCCAGGGTCTTCAAACTCAGCCCTTTTATGACTCATTGACTTCCATTCCCAGAATTCCTCAGCCAGGGTGATTGGCTGAGGAATTCTGGGAGTTGAAGTCCACGAGTCATAAAAGGGCCGAGTTTGAAGACTCCTGTACTAAGCTATTCAATAAACTCCACTTTGAATAAAATAGGTGATTTCATGGCCAGCTGGGAAACCATACTTTGATCTCACAGTTGTCCTAACAAACTACACTTCTCTTCATTTGGGTGTTGCATAACTCTCCAACCGTATCTGTAAGGAGGATCAAGATGGCAAAGTCAGTGTTACAATCCAAAACCCAATCTTGTAAAAAAAAAAAAGTGGGGGGAGTCGGATTGGAATAATGATAATGTCCCCACCATCTTTCACTGGCAATCTCTACCATGAAGTGATGAATTCACAAATGAAGAAGGATATTAGAAAAAAGCAATAGCAATAGCACTTAGACTTATATACCGCTTCCTAGTGTTTTACAGCCCTCTCTGAGCGGTTTACAATGTCAGCCTATTTGCCCCCAACAATCTGGGGGTCCTCATTTTAACGACCTCGGAAGGATGGAAGGCTGAGTCAACCTTGAGCCGGTCAGGATCGAACTCCTGACAGTGGGCAGAGTTAGCCTGCAATTTGCATTCTAACCACTACGCCACTAGGGCTCCTAGGAAAAGATGTTAGATGCTTCCCTGGAGTTTTTCTAATATTATGATGTCCGTTCTATTTTGTTCTTCGTCTTTTTAACTGAATTTTGACTAGGACTTTGGAATGTATTTACCTGTTTTATTGACCCTAAGCCTCCTGCAGTTACGCCATGGGATGGTACACCAGTGATTGGCCTAGAAACAGAGGGGGGGGGAGTAATTTTCCCAAGAAGCCATGTGTTGTGGAAGGATGAACCCATAGGCCTGCGAAGATGCTTAGGTATGCACACATACACATACATAAAGCAGTCAACTTCAAAATAAAAGCAATCCATGTGGACCAGACAAGGACAGCCAAAAGGCTGGATGTAGCCCAGGGCGATATAAGACGCCCAGGTTTTCCCTAGATCAGGGGTAGGCAACCTCGGCTCTTTTATGACTCATGGACTTCAACTCCCAGAATTCCTGAGTCAGTTATGCTGACTCCCCACCCATGGCCTAGAACAAGGGTCTTCAAACTTGGCCCTTTTATGACGTGTGGACTTCAACTCCCAGAATTCCTGAGCCAGCATAGCTGACTGGAAGGAATTCTGGGAATTAAAGTCCACGAGTCATAAAAGAGTCAAGGTTGCCTACCCCTGCCCTTAGATCAGCGGTTCTCAACCTTTTCCAGGGCTCGACCCCGGCCCGCATCGCGCATGTGTGGCGCGACGGGGCGCATTGCGCATGTGCAGCGCAACGGCCCGCATCACAAAGGGGAAAAAAATGGCCGACCAAAAGAAAATAATAAAAAAATGGCGGACTGCGGTGTTTGGCGACCCCCGTGAAATGGTCGTTCGACCCCAAATGGGGTCGCGACCCACAGGTTGAGAACCGCTGCCTTAGATAATATCCACAGCAAGGCCTGAGGGAGCTCACTTTGGCTTCGAGGCGTTCTGTCTTCTCTCTTTCAATACGTTCCTTTTCGGCCTTCACAGCTTGTTCCTGCTCGAAACGTAAGCGGGCTTGCTCTGGGAACAAAATAAAAGACACGATTAGCGAGGTTTCATTTACTTAATCGATCAGTCTGATTCCTTGAACGCAAACAGAGGTAGTCCTTGACGTATGACCACAAAACTCCCATTGCTAAGGAAGACGGCTGTTCAGGGCATTTTGCCTCACTTTACGATCTTTCTGGCCACCGTTGTGAAGTGATTCATTGGAACTGTTCGGCAAGTAACACGGTTGTAAAGTGAATCTGGCTTCCCCATTTTATTTATTTATTTATTTATTTATTTATTTATTTATTTAAACTTTTATACCGCCCCTCTCCCATAGGACTCGGGGCGGTTTACAGCCTAATTAAAACAGATAATAATAATAAATATTTAAAAATGAATTAAATTAATGCATGGCTGTTACTAAAACCTGTTAAAATCCCAATTCTAAAACCCAAACAACCTTGTTTAAAAAATTTACATAAAAATTTACATAAAACCCGAGGAGCTCTAGGCCAGGCCGGCTTGATTGAAGAGATGAGTCCTCAATTCTCTTCTGAAGGTGCGGAGATCATGACACGTCCGGAGTTCCGGGGGGGAGCTCGTTCCACATCGTCGGTGCCCCCACAGAAAAGGCTCTCCCCCTGGGCGTCACCAGCCGACACTGCTTAGCCGATGGCACCCTGAGGAGGCCCTCTCTGTGGGAGCGAACTGGTCGATGGGAGGTATTTACTGGCAGAAGGCGGTCTTGTAGATAACTGGGTCCTATGCCATGGAGCGCTTTAAAAGTGGTAACCAGTACCTTGAAGCGCACCCGGAAAACCACCAGCAACCAGTGCAGCTCGCGCAGGATGGGGGCCATTTGTACCCGCCAGGGTGCCCCCACTACCACCCACGCGGTCGCAAAAAGGGATCACATGACGCCGGGACTCTGCGATCGTCAGAAATAAGTCCGTTCCCAAGCGTCTGAATTTTGATGACATGAGTCATGGGGAGGCTGCAACAGTCATAAGTGTGAAAAACGGTCATAAGTCACTTTTTGCAGGGCCGCTGTGACTTTGAATGGTCACTAAACGAACTGAGGGCCAAAAGCCACCTACCTTCCTCCAGCATTCGACGTTCTTCCTCTTCTCTTAACAGCTTCATCCGTTCCGCTTTACTAATCTTCTTACTACCAGCAGACTGAACCCAAACAAAATAATGGAAAGGAAATTAAAGGACAGAGCAGAAAAGGGACTCAATATATATTTCTTACCCTGAAAAATATATCGGTAAAAATATATATCCACTGTTTCAAATCAAGGCGTAGTTCATTTTGAAATTGTGGAATGGAGGACGAACTGGTCTTTATTTTCCTTTTGGAAAGATGTTGACATTGAAATGGGCAACTGAGAGATTACAGGTTGGATAAATCTACTCACATCACCTGGACACATCCGAGCTGCCATTTTAATCACCCACAATGCCCCATCATATGGCAATGCTGAGGAGCAGGTGGGAAACTAAAATGGTGGTGCTGTATGCTAAGACTCTAAATTTCTGACACACAAGGTCCTCCAAAGAGGTCCGTGAGCTTCAAACTCAGTATGGAGACATCCCTGCTCTTCTCGTGTAATGATTATTTGTTCCAGTGCAGGACACCTTCTGCCCTAGCAATCTAGAACAGCAGTAGGCAACCCAACCTTCTTCAGATGTCCCAAAGGTGCTTTTTCAAGAGGCCACTGGACTTTCTTGTTTTTCTTTGAAGACATTTCGCTTCTCATCCAAGAAGCTTCTTCAGCTCTAACTGGAAGGTGGAGAATGGAAGGGTTTATACTCCTTGCAGACAGCTGGTCATTTGCATTCTTTTAGAGAGTCGTAGAGGCCACCTGGAGTCCAGTTGCCTCTTGAAAAAACACCCTTGGGACCTTTGACTGAGGATCTCCATTGACATATTCTTCAGATGTTTCTTCTGGCTTCCCCACTGAATTTGAATTCAGCTCAAGCAACTTTGGCCAGGCTGGCCAATAGCAAGAAATTGCAAGAGTTATTGTTCAACTTTAGGTATTGGAAGACACGATAAGGAAACTCTTAATTTTACAAACTTATATCGGGGTAGAATAGAGAAAGCTCAATGGACACGAAATCTGAATTTATATAATTGGACATGACATTTAATTTTTTGCACTTCTACATGATCTACATTCAATGTACACAATGTACATAAGATTTGCACAAAATTAAATGAAATGTTCAATGAAACAGCTTATGAAAATGCTATCAGTTTCTACAAACTACATGAACATTGCCTGGACTGATTAAGCAATCAGAATTGAACTGAAATCTGTTAAACAAGGTCCATGATACCCACATTTTATTATCTTACTTATGAAGACTGCTACCTCACTGAAGAATGGTGAATAGCTCCATGCACTTATCTATGTATTGGGCATCATGCCAAGGTGTGTCACAATGCAGTTTTGTCCATTCTTCCTAACTGGAGGAGGCCAATCAAAGTCAGGCAAGAGGGCTTCTCAAGATGTTCCCCAACCCCATGTGTGATCTTGCAACTCTCCAGATCTTGAAGGGCATCATGACAATGCTTTCTTGGGTCTATTGAGAGGACAGCAAAACATTGCCCTAAATATTCCCAGCAGTATAATTACAGTGTGGACACTCAACGGTCTTCAAGATGATGTTGGGCATAGGTCCTATGATCCAGAGGTCCCCAACCTTTTGGGCACCAGGAACCAGTTCTGTGGAGAAAGGACTGGAGGGTGCGTGCTTTTATGTGCTGCCTGCATCCCAGAGATGGGACTTGGCTTAGTTGTGCGAACCGGTTGCTGGCATGCTGCGGCCCAATACCAGACCACAGACCGAGAGTTGAGGACTCCTGCTGTGATCCTCAGATAATGCATATGAACTGGGGCTACTGGGAATTGGGTCCTGAACCACCTTCTAGCTACAGGTTCTTCACTATTGTATTGGAGTTCATCCAAAGTGTGTTTTGTCTTCCCTACAGAATTAATCATACGGTCAAGAGGAAAGAAGCAAACTTTGGGTGAGAAAATATATATGACTATGGAGGATGGGAAGATACTGGCAAGGCACAATGGCCACCTGGCGGGAAGGAGAAAGGCAGGAGGCAGGACGAGATGAGTTTTTCTCAGCTCGGCCAGAGGAAACCCTAGGTAAGTCTGTCAGAACAGTCACTAAGCGGCCGGTCGTAAGTTGAGGACTACCTGTATATGCTTCTTCTGAGGCAACAATCAAATCAATACCATTTCAAACATCTCAGAAATCACACGGGATCGTGGAAGTGTGTCAATTTCACAACCCCTGTGGTTACAAAAGGTGAAAGTCTAACCATAGAAGTATTAAGGTGCTCCAGGTGTTATGCACTACAACAGGGGTCTTCAAACTTGGCCCTTTTATGACTTGTGGACTTCAACTCCCAGAATTCCTCAGCCAGCCTCCATTTTGTTTGTTAGATTTAAGACAGGGGTCTTCAAACTTGACCCTTTTATGACTCGTGGACTTCCACTCCCAGAATTCCTCAGCCAGGCACACTGGCTGAGGAATTCTGGGAGTTGAAGTCCACGAGTCATAAAAGGGCCAAGTTTGAAGACCCCTGCACTACAACTTCCAACACTGCACCATTGGCTAGGCTGGCTAGGTTGACTGGGAACTGTAGTTCAGCAACACCTGGTGCTAGCTGGGTATGTCAACAAATTTAGGTCACATTGAGGGGGACTGGAGAGGCTGTAAACGTGTGAATCATTCCTGCACTTAAATTCCATGTCATTAAAAATAACTGTCAAGTTTATCCTAATGCAGTGTTTCCCAACGTGGGCAAATTCAAGATATGTGGACTTCAATTCCCAGAATTCCCCAGTCAGCAATGCTTAAATATCTTTAAACTGCTACGGTTGGGAAACTCTGCCCCACATGATTGAAATGCATTGTAGGAACTAATGTACTTGTAATATATTTTGTTAAAGTGGACCTTAATTTGAAGTTATAATCTATATCAACATTAAATATATGAGCTATTGGTAAGTATTAAGTAATAAGTATTAAGTGATAAGTATTAATGCCTCCGAGATTAAGTATTAAGTGTTACGTATTAATGCCTCTAAGATTAATTTAGCTGTCTGTCTACCTACATACCTTTTTCTTTTTGGGACCCTAAATGCAGAGAGAGAGAAAAGAAGAAGAGGGAGAAAAAAATCAGAAAAACACAATAAAATTGTCAAGAGGGGAACAAAGTAGTTAGAATTCCATCTTTACCATCAGCTTACTGGCTGTGTTCACACAAACACTCAATCGGTAGAATCAAACAGGGTGTGTGGGAATCGGCAAGATATTTGAATAATCTGACCTTCCCAAAACAAAGAATAGCTTTCTTCAGAGCCAGATTTAACATTCTTCCCTCAGAACTCCTACAGGGCAGGTATAAGAGAACACCAATAGCAGAACGGGTATTTTATATGTGGTAAAGGAGAAGTCGAAGATATCTCACATGTTTTATTGTACTGTGAGTTATACCAAGTTTATAGGACAGCGTATATTCTCCCTTTATTACAGAGATTGCCAGGGAGGGCAGACAATTTTTACGTAGGCTTTCTCCTCCAAGACTCAAAACCCTCCTATCACGCATGCAGTGGCAAAATACTGTGTTGCGGCCATGTCCACAAGAGAAAAATTGGTTACAGATTTATAGTCGTCAACTTGTACCAATTTTTTGGAGATATCTCTAATTATGTTTGAAACATTATATTTACTCACACATTAATCGGCTATCCATTCACGTAAATTAGGGAGTGACCCTAACATTTTGAGAACATGTATTTTCTTAACAGGGATGTTATTATTTACTATTAATGTTATTATTATTAATATTATTATTATTATTACTATTTAATATATTGTAAAAAGTGATGGCTATTGCTGGTCTACGACTGTAATAAAGTTTATTATTATTAATTATTATTATTATTACTATTGATGAACCGGTGCCTGGAGGCTGTTGAGGTCTGGATGGGTGCCAACAGGCTCAGACTCAATCCCGACAAGACGGAGTGGCTATGGGCTCTGCCTCCCAAGGACAATTCTATCTGTCCGTCCATTACAATGGGGGGAAAAGTTTTGTCCCCCTCGAAGAGGGTTCGCAACTTGGGTGTCCTCCTCGATCCACAGCTAAGTTTGGAACATCATTTTTCGGCTGTGGCGAGGGGAGCATTCGCCCAGGTTCGCCTGGTGCGCCAGTTGTGGCCCTATTTGGATCGGGAGTCACTCCTCACAGTCACCCATGCCCTTGTCACCTCGAGATTCGACTACTGTAATGCTCTCTACATGGGGCTACCTTTGAAGAATGCCCGGAGACTGCAGGTAGTCCAAAATGCGGCCGCGTGAGCTGTCTTGGGTCTCCCAAGACATGCTCATATCACTCCAGCCCTCCGTGAGCTGCACTGGCTACCAATTGGTCTCCGAGCACAATTCAAAGTGTTGGTTATGACCTATAAAGCCCTTTATGGCAACGGACCAAGATACTTGCGGGACCGTCTTCTGCCTCATAAATCCCAGCGACCGGTTAGGGCACATAGGGTTGGCCTCCTACGGGTCCCGTCTGTTAGGCAATGCCGCCTGGCGGGACCTAGGGCAAGGGCCTTCTCCCTTGCTGCCCCAGCCCTCTGGAACCAGCTTCCCTCGGAGGTTCATACTGCCTCCTCCCTCCTAGCCTTCCGGAAAGGATTGAAGACACATCTACCGGTATGCCGACAGGCTTGGGGCGTATGAGCTGCGCTCTGCCCCTCGGCCCTAAGAGTGTCCCGCCATCAGTGCATGTGAATTGATGCAATTGAGTTTGTGTGTGGTATGAATGTGTTAATTTTAAAATTATTGTAGTATTTTTTGTTGTGAGCCGCCCCGGGTCTTTGGAGAGGGGCGGCATATAAATGTGATTTAAATAAATAAATAAATAAATAAATATTACTATTATTACTATTACTATTATTATTATTATTACTATTTAATATATTGTAAAAAGTGATGGCTATTGCTGGTCTACGACTGTAATAAAGTTTATTATTATTAATTATTATTATTATTACTACTATTACTACTACTACTACTATTATTATTATTATTATTATTAACAATTGGATTCTTGAATTAACTCAAACCCAATTAACTGAGCATCCCCAAATGGAAATAAAACATTTTTAGGGGAAAAGGCAGATAAAAAAAAGAAAGAAAGAAATCCGGGTTATTAAAAAAAAAGAAGACATGGAGGTTATAGCCTCAATGGGGACGGAGGTGCCAGATCCACCAACTGCAGTTCACGAGGTGAGTGGCTGCGTTCACACAACACCTTGACCCACTCGCGCGCTTCATCTCTTTGGAAAGTGTCTACAAACGAGACGCGGGGGGTGATCTGCATATGCATATAAGATATGCAAATAAGGCCGCCCCCAGGTTGGGGAAAAGGCGTCACTCACCATTTTTCAGCAGCACCCCAACAACCCGGGCTGAAAAGTTGTTGATGACTCCGCCCCTCCGTTTCCGCGGCAACGAGTCTCGCCCGTCCCCCAGGCGCTCCGAGAGTCCCGCCCCTTTGACGCTCCTCCTGGCAAACTGGAATGAATTCAATCCAAGAGGTTGGAAGGCTAGTTTGTGAAAGCACTTCCGGTTCCCAAATGAACTTTATGGCGGTGGGAACTCTATGGCTCCCCCCACGCTACTAATTATACAGAAAGAGCATTGAGAAAATCGGTATTCGTGGCATTTTGAACGGAAAAGAAGTAAGGATCGGGTTGTTTTTTTGGGGCACTCCGTGCAATGATGGAAGTTTGGCCAGTGCGAACATTGAATTCGGACGTGATGATTGGGTGGCAGCTTTCATTTTGTTCTTCCTCTATGATTTAATCATTTCCCATCTTTTGTTATATGGCAAGTCAGCGCAGGCGCATTATTCCCAATGCAGACATGCAATAAACTTAACCAGTATTCTCGAGCTGTAGCATTGTTTCTCAACCTCAACAACTTTAAGATGTGTCGACGTGCTGGCTGGGGAATTCTGCGAGCTGAAATCCAAACATCTTGAAAGTTGCTGAGATTGAGAAACACTGATCCAGGGTTTTGCAAATAAGGTGGGTGGTATAATAATATATTTTATTAATTTATTTAACTTATATTATATGTTTCACATGTTTTTACATACTAACGTGCGACATGCTAACTTGGATACACAGGGAAGATGAACAGTGGGAAGGGACCTTGAAGGTCATCTAGTCCAACCCCCCCAAGCAGGAGACCCTACCTCAGTGATGGCAAACCTTTTAGAGACCGAGTGCCCAAACTGCAACCCCAAACCCACTTATGCATGGTGGAGTGCTGGGTGGGTGTGGCCCATTGGCTGGGTGTGGCCCATTGGCTGGGTGTGGCTGCGGTGGTCAAGTCAAGATGTCAAGACTTGCGCATGAATTGGATTTAAGTGAGGGAGAGGTGCGCATAGTCAGCCCCACTCTCTCGTCCCAGATTCCATCTTGTTCCAATGGCAGGACAAAAGTTGAGACAGTTGGAGATGGGCTGGGTGCAGTGGTTGACCAGGGCATCTTCAATCAATTCCAACTTTGCAAGATCTTTTTTTTTTTTCCCCCGGAAGAAGTTGAAATTGACTGATTGAACCTTTGTTGTTTTTTTTTGCACAAGGGGCGGAGGCCTAAAGTGAAAAGGTTTTATACAACCCAGCTGAAGGCCTGGGATCGGGGCGACAGTGCATGTACCCACAGAGAGGGCTCTGAATGCCACCTCTGGCACCTGTGCCATAGGTTCGCCACCACTGCCCTACCTACACCATTTCGGACAGATGGCAGTCCAATCTCTTCTTGAAAGCTTCTAGTGATCAAGCTCCCACAACAGCTGAAGGCAAGCTGTTCCATTGGTTGATTGCCTCACTGTCAGAAAATTTCTCCTTATTTCTAGGTTGAATCCAGGTTGAAAATCTAGGGGGAAAAATTGAGCACCCTTTTAAAATTAACCAAGCTTGGCCTAGTGTGTGAATGGAGCTGCCAACGCTTGCTGATGATGAATTCCATTGATGAATGATGAAGTCATTCATCATTGATAATGATGTGATGGATTCCATTAGGTCAGGGGTAGGCAACCTCAGCTCTTTTGTGACTCATGGACTTCAACTCCCAGAATTCCTGAGTCAGCAGAGCTGACTCAGGAATTCTGGGAGTTGAAGTCCATGAGTCACAAAAGAGCCGAGGTTGCCTACCCCTGCATTAGGTCAAACGGGACTCTTTCCGAGAGCAGAGGCACCCTTCTGTAATTTCGTAACTCTATCTGCCCCTGCCTGCGAATCTTAGGCGGTGCCATCCAGGACGTTTGAAGAGTCGTCGGTCTCCGCCCTTCCAGCTCGTGCGCAGGCGCAGTAGCCGTCAGAGGCCCTGGAGACTGTGCGAACAGCTGGTGAAGTTGCAGTTCCTGGACTGCGCAGGTAGTGAATTTTAACTCGAAAATTAGTGAAGTTGTGATTTACATTCGCACCGGTTTGGGAGGGGGGGCTCCCAAACTCCGAGGACTCGATTTTATTGGCGGGCAGCTTGCAGTTGTAGCCTGCAGCCCTCTTAATATGTTGAAGTACTACACCTCCCATCATCCACAGGCCTGCCTGACTAGCCATGTTGACTGCTGAATAGGAAATCTCTTGAAATTATCTGGGATCGTGGTATATATATATATGCAGGTGTATATATGTGGTGGTGTATATATATGCAGGAGCTCGACAGGTTGCAGAGCACTCCTTTTTCCTTACAACAACCCTGTGAGGTTGGTGGGGGAATCTTAGCAATGGGCCTAGTAGCTTCTGTGGTTGTGGAGGGACTCGAATTTGGGTCTCACTGTTCTCAGTTCAGCCCCTTCACCACTGCCGCACCCTGGTGAGGGCAGGTCACAATAACTTTTTTCCTATAACTTTTTATGACTTTTCTGGCCAATTCGTTTTCCTCGGTTGATTTTTTTTTCCCCTGCAAACTCCTGCATTCTTGCCTAAAATCTTTTTTTTTTATGTGCATCTTGACTCCAATCCTTTATTTCCATCAGCCATTTGTCTGGAATGGTATAGTCATAGTGTCTGTTTGAGCAGAGGGTTGGACTAGAAGACCTCTTAAGGTCCCTTAGGTCCTTCCCAATCCTGTTATTCTATGTTCTGTGTATTGGGAGCTGTTTGGAATTTTCCAGTTGCCTTTTATGGTCACGTCCCAAGTCTTCTCATTCAGGTCGTGGAAACATTTAGTGCAATTCACCAGCTAGAACTGCTGGGAGTCGGGCAGTCTATAAATATATATTTATAAATTTAATAAATTATTATCACCATTGGTCCGTAAATGTATGTTCCATAAGGTTGGGATATCAGTTCTTTCCATCCCAGTTAATTTGGTTTTGAAGTGTTGAGAGATTGTGTTCAAGAGGGATTGGATTACAGGTGGCCTGTGACTTATGACCGTTTTTCACACTTATGACCATTGAAGCATCCCTAGGGCCACATGATCATAATTCATAGAGTCAACTGGCTTGTATTTATGACAGTTGTCATCAACTGATGCATGTTATTCCCTTTTGTGACCTTCTGATAAAGTCAGTGGGGATGCCAGCATCATTTTATAACTCTGTTACCAACTCAACAACTGCAGTAATTCCCTTAACAACTGTGGCAAGAAAGGTCGTAAAATGAGGCCAAATTTCCCTCACTATTTTGCTTGGCAAAGGAAATTTTGGACTCAGTTGTGGTTGTATGTTGAGAATTATCTGTACTGCTATATTTTTTGTTGTCGTACCCTCTTGCCATATACAGAGAATAAATTAAGAAAATTTCCCTAAAGACGACAGTAACATATTTCTGTTGCCAAAACACACACACACACACACACACACACACACACACACAAACACACCCTAATAACATGTCCTTGAAGTCACCCGGTGTGAAAGAAGGCTATTTTTAATTATCTAAAGTGAAAGGCCATTCAGAGATTTAATCGGAGTTAAGTGGTGGAGAAATCAGCCTGGCGTAGACAGTGAAAGAAATTAATTGAATCTGAGAGGGTGATTATTGTCAATCATGAAGAACTGTTCAGATTATGCAGCTCATTTTAAAATGATTGTCCTTCAGGTAAATATGCCAGTCCACATGAATAAAACGGGCGTAGGTCTCAACTGACAACATGGCCAACCCTCTTAGATACGAAGTACTGAATCTGTACAAAAACGTAAGTTCTGAGGACTAACTCAGCCCTCTCCCACTGGTTGACCTCTGAATATCTTGACCTGCACTCCTTTAATCCTCAGCCTGATGGGAGTTTATGTCTAGCCATTGGAAGGACACCTGGCTAGGACAGACAAGAGTAATTGGACCTAAATAAGAATTTCTGTGATTTGTTGGTTGTGTAAAACTCAACCTTTTCTTGTGTTTTGAAGCTTCTGTATCTGGGAAAGGAGTACCCCAAAGGCGCTGATTACTTTCAAACCCGACTTAAGGCAGCCTTCCTGAAAAACAAGGAAGTGAAGGATCCAGAAGAAATCAAACAACTGATTGCCAGAGGAAAGTTTGTCATTAAAGAACTGGAAGCCTTGTACTTCCTCCGAAAATACCGAGCTCTTAAAAAAAGATACTACGAGGACAGTTGAGCATCAATCAGTTGTAAAATCTGCAAGGCATTCGTAGCCAATGGGTTAAATGGTGGGTGATTGGCCTGTAGTAATAATAATAAAATCTGTTGAATGATGGATTCACTCGTTCGTTTGTTCTGCAGAAATCAGGGGTTGAAAGAAAGTCAGAGTGGCATTTGCTATCATCAGGCTGGGTAGCGGCTATTAATTGAGATAGATTTAAAACTATTAAAAGAAATATAAATAGATTTAAAACTAGATTTAAGACCAGAATAGTCTTACGAAGACAGCGTATCTTCCATGCCAGCTTTTGGGTGTAACTGGGTGAAGGCCATCAGCATCTAACGTGAACTTCTTGCAAATGTCTGCTTGGTCTACAGCAGCGGTTCTCAATCTGTGGGTCGCGACCCCATTTGGGGTCGAACGACCATTTCACGGGGGTCGCCAAACAATGCAGTCCGCCATTTTCCCCCCACTTTTCCTTAGCTGTGCTCTCTCTTGAATAGAGTCTAATTCTATTGGCTTTCAAAAGCCAATAGGAATTGTCCAGGCTGTCTCTGCCCTGCTGAGCCCGCCAAAAGTCCAAGTCTGCAAACGGGGCTGCAAGTTGTCTGCAGCGAAGGTGAGCTCTCTGGAAGTTTCCACCCCTCCCTGCTGAGCAACTACTAAAAATGTAAGTAAAAGAGGGCCAGGAGTGGGAGGCTGGCGGGCGCAGGGAGGGTTGCTGGCACACATGGGGCCCGGCAGGTGCCTTACCTCCCTTGGGCTGGGCCAGCTGGTGGCCCAGCCGGTGGTCGCCCTGCGCTGTCACTGCCCCTTGCCAGCTACGCCTCGACCGGCGCAGGGGGCAGCACCACGTATGCGCAGCGCTCCCGGGCAGGGAAATAGTCCTCGACTTACGACCGGTTGGGGGTCCTCGACTTACAACCGGTTGGTCGACTTACAACCGGTTGGGTAGTCCTCGACTTACGACCGGTTGGGGGTCGCGGCATTAAAAAGGTTGAGAACCACTGGTCTACAGTGTTGTTGTTAGTTGCGAAGTCATGTCCGACCCATTGCGACCCCATGGACTATGTTCCTCTAGGCCTTCCTGTCCTCTACCTAATCTTCTGGAGTCCATTTAAGCTCACTCCTACTGCTTCAGTGACTCCATCCAGCCACCTCATTTTCTGTCGTCCCCTTCTTCTATTGCCCTCCATCTTTCCCAGCATTAGGCTCTTCTCCAGTGAGTCCTTCATTCTCATTAGGTGGCCAAAGTACTTGAGTTTCAACTTCAGGATCTGGCCTCCTAAAGAGCAGTCAGGGTCTTCAGACTTGGCCCTTTTATGATTGTGGACTTCAACTCCCAGAATTCCTCAGCCGGGCATGCTGGCTGAGGATTTCTGGGAGTTGAAGCCCACAAGTATAAAAGGGCCAAGTCTGAAGACCCCTGGTCTACAGAATGCTGAAGGAGAACATAGCCCAATCCAGCCTCAAGGTTTTGTTCTTAATATCCCCATAATTAGAATCCTTCAGGAATTCATCTGTGATGTTCTCCAATTTGTGTCATCTAACCACTGGTATTTTTAAAGAGTTGGTAATAGGGTCTATAAAGGTTTATTGAACTCTGAATACCTCATCTGACCCACCACCAAAGCAACTCAGGATTCTTGTCACCTATTAACAATTATTGACATACAGAGACATCCCAAAATTAACCCACTTCACTTCTTCACAATTGGCTGTTAATTAAATATGCTGGGGTTGTCCTACTTTTGTCTTAATATTTAACAGTAACCCAGTTTCTTTTCACTTTGAATTTTTATTTTTTACACCTTTTTTTTTTTTTTTTGGCTAACAAAGTGTTTCACCTCAATCAGAGTTTTTCAAACACTTGGCAGCTTTTAAGATGTGTGGACTTCCAGCCAGCTGGAATTCTGGGAGTTGAAGTCCACACACCTTAAAAGTTGCCAAACCTGAAAAACACTGGCCTACATAAATAGTATTTGTTGGGCTTGCAGTCTCTTTTTCAATGCCGTTCTCACCTTTTCCAGTTTTTATCATTCAGAAAGGGCACATAGACCACCCTGGATCGTGTGACCAGAAAATAGAATTTGGATACAGGAGTCAATAACTTCATGAGCCCAGCTGCCCATAGGGGGAAATTTTGTTTATTTTTTTTTCTCAGCATCTTCTGGACCTATCCAACCTAATTTGGAAATTGAACTTTCTTTTGATGGCTCATCCTTCATGCCAAAATTGGTGGTCTGTCTAATCAGGAATCATTAACTTTTTTCTTCCAGTTTCATGCAAAAAAAATGTCTTGAGGGGTTTGTAAATCATCCATAAACATAGATGTTTTCTCTCTGATCATCTCAGCAAATTCCATCATCTTTGGAGATTTTACTTCCAAGGACAAAGAAATGGAGAAGGATGCACAAACTCTTTTCCTTTTTACTAAGGACAATGACAGCAATATCGTTGTTGATGTGTAGTGTTTGTAGCATTTCACAGCACGTGCAGCTAGTAAAACTTTTCCAAAGGTTTAGGTCAGGGATAGGCAACCTTGGCTCTTTTACGACTGGTGGACTTCAACTCCCAGAATTCCTGAGCCAGCTTGGCTCAGCTTGGAAACCTCTCCCTTTCCCCTCAGCAAAGCTAGCTGAGGAATTCTGGGAGTTGAAGTCCACGAGTCATAAAAGAGCCAAGGTTGCCTACCCCTGGTCTAGACTTAGTGTTTCTCATCCTTGGCCACGTGACAATGGGAGGACTTCAACTCCCAGAATTCCTGAGCCAGCATGGCTCAACATGGAAACCTCTCCCTTTCCCCTCAGCATGGCTGGCTCAGGAATTCTGGGAGTTGAAGTCCACGCGTCATAAAAGAGCCAAGGTTGCCTACCCCTGGTTTAGGTGAACAGTAATTGTACTTCAAATGCCAGGGACCAATATTCTGAGGTCACGTGACCAAAATAAATGGCAAAACCCTTGTATCATTCAATTGTTCTGCCTTAAAACAACAAAAAGAAGCACAATGTACAAAATGAACGTTTTAGTTTATACTATAGAAAAATAGTTAAAATATATTCTAGGTAAACACACTGCACTTTAACAGATAGTCCTAGTAAGAAATTTGACTTTTTCAGATAAAGGGGGGCAGGCGAGACACAGATTTTGTTTGCTAAATGAAATCACAACAATGGAATTAAATTATATAAAGTTAAGCAGGTTTAGGAGAGACCCAGCAAAGACTGAAAGCAGGTGTTCATTTCAATATTGTCTTTTAGAATGAAATCAATATGAAAGTTGTTACCACATTAGATTTGGAAATTTATCTCCAGATATACATTCCTTCCAACAAACCAATGTTGCTCAACCAAATCCAAGTGCAGACTTCAACTCCCAGAATTCCCCAGGAAGCTACACTGGCTGGGGAATTCTGGGAGTTGAAGTCCACACATCTTAAAGCGGCTAAGGTTGAGAAACATTGCATTAAGCCCTTTCTCCAAATGATTACAGTATTAATATTATTAGTAGTAGTAACTGTGAGAGGGATCTTGGAGTCCTAGATGACAATCACTTAAATATGAGCCAGCACTGTGCTGCAGCTGCCAAAAAAGTCAACACAGTGCTAGGCTGCATTTACAGAGGGATAGAATCAAGATCACGTGAAGTGTTAATTCCACTTTATAAGGCCTTGGTAAGGCCACACTTGGAATACTGCGTCCAGTTTTGGTCACCACAATATAAAAAAAGATGTTGAGACTCTGGAAAGAGTACAGAGAAGAGCAACAAAGATGATCAGGGGACTGGAGGCTAAAACACATAAGGAACGGTTGCTGGAATTGGGTATGTCTGGTTTAATGAAGAGAAGGACGAGGGGGGTCATGATAGCAGTGTTCCAATATCTCAGGGGCTGCCACAAAGAAGAGGGAGTCAAGCTATTCTTCAAGGCGCCTGAAGCAACGGATGGAAACTGATCAAGGAGAGAAGCAACCTAGAACTAAGGAGAAACTTCTTGACAGTTAGAACAATTAATCAGTGGAACAGCCTGCCTCCAGAATCGGTGAATGCTCCAACACTGGAAGTTTTTAAGAAGAGACTGGACAGCCATTTGTCTGAAATGGTATAGGGTTTCCTGCCTGAGCAGGGGGTTGGACTAGATGACCTCCAAGGTCCCTTCCAACATCATCATCATCATTCCCCTCCCCGCCCTCTAAATTAATATTACTGTCCAGCTAGTTGACTTACAACCACAACTGAGCCCAAAATTTATCTTGCTAAGCGAGACAGTTTAGTGAATTTTGCCCCACTTTACGACCTTTCTTGCCACCGTTGTTAAGCAAATCGCTGCAGATGATCACATGACACCCGGGCACTCCAACGTGGTAAATATGAACCAGTTGCCAAGCATCCAAATTTTGATGGGGATGCTGCAACGGTCCTAAGTGTGAAAAATGGCCATGTCATTTTTTTCAATGCTGCTGTATGTTCAAATAGTCACTAAACCAGGTGTTCTCAACCTTGGCAACTTTAAGACTTGTGAACTTCAATTCCCAGAATTCCTCAGCCAGCTTTGCTGGCTGAGGAATTCTGGGAGTTGAAGTCCACAAGTCTTAAAGTTGCCAAGGTTGAGAACACCTGCACTAAACGAAAGTAGTAAATCGAGTACTACCTGTATCTCTGCTACAGATGCAAACGTAAAACATAGAAGTGAATCTGCCAAAGTTTGTGGCTTAGCTTGCATTTCCCTGGGGTCAGCTTTGGACATGGTAAACTCACCACTCTGTGAGTTTTCCTTCCTATTTTCACACGCTGAGAAAAAAAAAAGCCATTTCAAAACTCTGTGTAACAATGGAGTTACACCCAGGCACAGGTAAAATATAAACTGCATTTGGATACAGGGTTTCCTGCTAATGTAAACCTCACACATATATTCGATGCTCCACTGAAAATAAGTGCTGAAATAGGAAGGATTCAGAATCTGTTTTAATTCAGGGATACTTTAATTGGGGGGGGGGTGTTTGTTAAATTTCCTGCATTAAAAAATAGACAACTTTTTAAGGAGATTTAAAATAAAGCATAAGGCATTCCTATCAGCTACCTGGAAAACAAAACATATTCGGTTTTTTGTTACAGTGACTTTACATGCATTTAACCAACTAAGCCAAAAGGCTCCCTGCACTTCCAACATTTACACTAATGTAAGAAACAGCAACTTAAATTGATTGAGGCACCATAATTCCCAGAATTCATCTCTCTGGTTGTATCAAGACCAGCATAGCTGTTGCATGAATTGGAATAATCTCTGTTGCCAGACTAATAAGAATGCAGTCAGATCTGTGGGAATCCTTTTTTACCTGTACATGCATCTTTGCAGAGCTGAGTAATCAAACAGCCACCTGCCAGAACCAGTTCATAACCAGATTATTTCCAGAGAGCTGTTGAAGGCAACACCCATCTTATCTGAACTGGCTTTAGGCTGACTGCATTCCCACAGCACAGATACTTGGCCGAGTGATCCCAAAACTCCTGTTCACACAATACAAGAAATCATAACTAACAGGAGGACCGTGCAAAGCTTCAGAGTCTATTCTGAAGTTAAGTGCTTTAGACAGAGCAGGTAAAGACATCCATATAAATAAATCACTTTGAGAACACTGACAAATTAGTTGACCACCTTCTTGATTGGATGTGAAACTTAGCCATTGGCAGGTTCTCAGTCCGGAGATCAAAATTATGTGAACAAGAATAAAAAGAGATTGAAATGAAAAGGGCTTCAGCAGATGTCATCCTCAAGGGCATTTTAGAGAACGCTCTTACTGCAGTTTATTGTTCACATTGATCAAGTTTGGCCTGCTGATCCCAGCCCTTGAGTTATGTGCCCTATGTGAACATAAATCATAGTTTCTCTTTGTCTTGGTACCCTATGCTCTTCCCTACTAAGGTCTTGGTGGATGCTGGACTAAGGAGACAGACTTTTCAAATTTCACGTATTTTAGGAGGATAGGAAGAGATGCAGCTGGAATAGCATGTAAATTGTAGGGGTGGGATTTTCACCATGTGTATGGTCTTAGGGGACTAGTACTGCTAGTCCTTGATTTAAGACTGGCTGTTTAGCAACTGTGGCGTTCTGGGTGCTCTCTGAGTTTTGTGGTTTTTCTGGCAGATGTTTCAATATTAAGTTATATCATCAGTGCTAGGAGAGTGGGTTTCCTCTGTTTATATATGTGGATTACCCTGACAGTGTTGGTGGGAGAAAGAGGAATGTTGTTTCCAAGAAGAAAACAACATCCACTAACAGTGACAGGAAAAATCACTTGTATATAAACAGAGAGCAAACCCCACTCCCTTACTGGCACGGATGATGTTACCAAGTTGGGTAGTGAAACGTCTGCAAGAACACCACCAAGCTCAGAGAACACCAAGGACCCCTCATCTCAACCCTAAGCTACAAATATCCTATCATTTAGCAATTATTCAAAGCTCCCCCTACTCTGCAGTCATCACGTGATCACATTTTGGGCATTCCGGAACCAGTCTGCTTCTCTAGCCACTTGCAGCGTCCTACAATCATGATTTAATGTTTTTTTTAAAAAACAGAAACCAGCATTTATTTTGTTTCTGGCAAAAAACAGTCTGGATACCATGGAAACGTTTAACGATGGTGGTGTGGTAACCCGCTTAAAGACTCACATGATTTGCCACTGTAATTCCAGGCTCAATTACCATTTGAAATTGAGGACTACCTGTAGTTGGTAGATACTACAGCAATGGTGGCGAACCCATGGCCCGGGTGCCAGAGGCGGCACTCAGAGCCCTCTCTGTGGGCACGCGCGCTGTCTCCCCAGTCCTAGGCCTTCAGCTGGGTTTTATACAACCTTTTCGCTTTAGGCCTCCACTGCTGTGTGCAAAAAAAAAAAAAAAGGTTCAATCAATCAGTCAATTTCAACTTCTCGCGGGAAAAAAAAAGATCTTGCAAAGTTGGAATTGATTGATTGATTGAACTTTTTAGTCCCACCCTGTCTGCCGTTACCACCGCAGCCACGCCCACCCAATGGGCCACACCCACCTGGCACCCGACAATACATAAGTTGTTTTATGTTGAAGTTTGGGCACTCGGTCTCTAAAAGGTTCGCCACCACTGTACTACAGGGTTGTAAAATCACGAATCTCGAGACACTTACACACAAGGTGCAAATTATGCAGTTTGGATTGGGCAGAGATGTACAATGACGTCATGGCGTGCATGACGTCATTGGAGCTTCCAGCCAATGCCTGTAGAGGCGGTTCAGTTTGACATGCATTGATTCTGGCCTATGACTTACACCCCTTTTACACTTACTCTTGGTAGGAAACTGAACTCCTGTTTGTGGAAAGACCGTCGAGCCCTTGGTGCTCTCTGAGCTTGGTGGTTTACTTGCAGACATTGTGTCACCAGAACTAGGCAACTGTCAACTTCCAGCTCTAGTATCCAAATGGAAGTCTAGGATTATTTTCATTTCTGCAAAGCTTACTGTTTATTGAATACAAGGCCTGGTAAAGGCAAGGTAAAACTAACTCTGACATCCCAAGGCAACAGACCACAGCATATGTAACAATGACTTTCCCAGCCAACACCCCTCCCCCAAATGTCCACGTAGCTCATGTTTGTTATGGGAGCCGTCTGCTCTCTTCTTCACACCTGCTAGAATGTCCTTGAAAGGTTTCCATTCTGCCGACTCTCGGATCTCGGCAAGCTTCCGTAGAACTGGAAAGGTTTCGTTTCTCTAAATAAGCCATTTGAAAACAATACCTCCCCCACCCCCATTCTAATGGCAAGATGGAGGCACGTAGCTGCCAAATTTTCACTCTTGTCAGTAACACTGTCAGTGCTAGAAGGGAGTGGGGTTCACTCTCTGTTTATATACAGTGTGAGTTAGAAGTTTATGTTTGGTAGATTGTTCCATCAGTGCTGGAGGAAGGGATTAAGCCTAATCAGGGAACTATTAAGGAGAAAACACCCCCACACACCCACCCACAGGGCAAACTACTTCATATAAAATGAGAGCAAACTCTACTACCTTCTAACACCAATGATGCTATTTAGATGGGTCATTAAACATCTGCAAGCAAACAACCAAGGTCAGAGAGAACCCAGGATTCCACAGTTTGACCCTGAATTACACATAGTCTCTTCTTTTGGAAAGTGTTATCCCATTTAAGAGGAAATTTCCTGACAGTTAGAAAAATTAACCAGTCGAACAGACTGCCTCCAGAAGTTGTGGGTGCTCCAACACGGAAAGTTTTTAAGAAGAGACTGGACAACTATTTGTCTAGGGCAGGGGTCTTCAAACTTGGCCCTTTTATGACTTGTGGACTTCAACTCCCAGAATTCCTCAGCCAGGCACGCCTGGCTGAGGAATTCTGGGAGTTGAAGTCCACAAGTCATAAAAGGGCCAAGTTTGAAGACCCCTGGTCTAGGGTTTGCTGCCTGAGCAGGGGATTGGACTAGAAGACTTCCAAGGTCCCACTTCTGTTATTCTATTCTATTTCAGGGACACAATTTCAGAAGATATAGGAGAGAGGAGAAGTGATCCAAACTTCAATGGAACATTATATTCCATCTGGAATGGTAAATCTGCTGTCCTGGCTGAGAGAAAACCGCTCAGTTCTTCCTCCTTCCGCCTGGAGGAAGCAACATTACGCATAAAACCGAGCCCCAGAGAAGGAAAACAATGTTTATTTGCTACCACAACCGATGTTCCAGCCTCCATTTAGCTCTTAAGGCTGGTCCTCAAAAGTGCAGAGAAGGCTCAACGTTCTGGGCAAAAGGAAAACAAAAGGAAAACAAGCCAGAAGACAATGAGAAGATTCTGCGTGCACCAAAGACACTCTGAAGAACACCTTCAGGATCTGTTGCTTTGTTTCACAAGCATGGAGAAGTTGGGAGCTTCCCAGGATGATGGGCACTTATTTCATTTTTTCTACTGTGAGGAAAATAAGCCATGGTTGGCAGGTTCAGGAAACAAGGCAGCGGAAGAAGAAGAAGTAATGTTAAAAATGTTCGTTCTAATAATTTAGTGTGACGGGTAGAAAAATGGATTACCGAAGGACTCTTGACGGGTAAAGGATGGACAGTATTTTGTTGTTTGTTTTACAGGATTATACATTTCGTCTTGGACTTCTTTTTCTTCTTTTTGCCGTTTTTGCTCACCTTCTCTTTGTGCTTTCGGATCTCTCGAACTAATGTGTAAAAAGCGTCATCCACACCCTGCAGAGAGAAGCGAGAACTTTTAGTACAAGATAGAGTGACAGAATAACCGAGTTGGAAGGGAGCTTGGAGGTCATCTAGCCCAACCCCCTGCTCAAGCAGGAAACCCTATCCCATTTCAGAGAAATGGTTGTCCAGTCTCTACTTAAAAACCTCCAGTGCTTAAAAACCTCCAATACTTCTGGAGGCAAGTTGTTCCACTGGTTAATTGTTCTATCAGGAAATTTCTCCTTCATTCCAGGTTGCTTCTCTCCTTCACTAGTTTCCATCCGTTGTTTCTTGTCTTGCCTTCTGGTGCTTTGGGAAATAGGTTGCCCCCCCCTCTCCTTTGTGGCAGCCCCTCAAATATCGATACAGACGATACAGGATCACCTGGGGTCCCTTATTGCTGCGCCCCAAAGTTTTAGCAAGTTTGTCTCTCCTGTTTCCTCTAAGAAACTCTATGCCTTTTGCTAAGTTTTATAGTCTGCTTCCAGTTTTCCTGAAAACCTTTGAGAAACAATTCATTTCACAACTCGACTTATGAGCACAACTGAGCCCCAAATTTCTATTGCTAAGCGAGAACATTTATTAAGTGAGTTTTGCCCCATTTTACGACCTTTCTTCCCACAGCTGCTAAGTGAATCACTGCAATTATTAAGTCAGGAGCACAGTTGTAAAGTGAATCTCTCTTCCCCCGTTGACTTTGCTCGTCAGAAGGTCGCAAAAGGGGGGGTCACATGACCCGGGGACACACTGCAACCGTCATAAATACAAGCCAGTTGCTACGTGTCTGAATTATGATCACGTGACCAAGGGGATGCTGCAACCGTCGTTAAGTGTGGAAAAACAGTCATTAGGTCACTTTTTAAAATGCGAGTGGGACTTTGAATGGTCACTAAATGAATCGTTGTAAGTCAAGGGCTACCTGTATAGAGTAGTTAATGCAACCTGATAGTACCTCAGGGCCTTAGGCTATTACTTGCAAAATATATTCCTCAATTTCCTTTAGTGACCGTCTGAACTTACAACGGTGCTGAAACAAATGACTTACGATTCTGGTCCTTGAGTTACAACAGCGGTTCTCAACCTGTGGGTGGCAACCCCATTTGGGGTCGAACGACCATTTCACGGGGGTCGCCAAGCACCGCAGTCCGCCATTTTTTTTTGGTCGGCCATTTTTTTTTGGTCGGCCATTTTTTTCCTATTGCGATGCGGGCCGTTGCGCCGCGCATGCGCGATGCGCCCCATCGCGCCACGCATGCGTGGTGCGGGCCCGCCATATTTTTTTTTTGGGTCGGCCATTTTTTTTCCCTATCACGATGCGGGCCGTCGCGCTGCGCATGCGCAATGCGGGCCGGGGTCGAGCCCCGGAAAAGTTTGAGAACCGCTGATTTACAACATTGCAGCATTCCAATGGCGTGATGGACAGTCACATGATCACAATTTGGGCACTGGTATGTATTTACGTGTCAGTGTCTTAAAATCACGTGGACCGCCATTTACGAACTTCCCAGCTGGCTTCTGACAAGCAAAGTCAATGGATTCGCTTACCGACCGCATCATTCATTGAAGAAATATAGCGATTCACTTAACAGCTATGGCAAAAAAAGGTGGTTAAAACTGGGGCATGGCTGACTTAACCACAGCCTTGCTTGGCAGCAGAAATTCTGATCCTAATTATGTTTTTAAGTCGAGGACTATTTGCACACTGTAACAACAGCTTGCAACAGAACGTAACTCCGGGCTTCTGTGCTCAAGGCTAATTCTTATGAGATTCAACAGATCTACTCAGAAAATGGGATATGGGCATCAATCTTAGGGACACTTACCCTGATGAATCAGGGTTTCCCAGTGCCAATCCAACACCTTTACTATGATTGTTACAAGCTGGTTTTCAATAAGGCTTATTGCTAAGAAGGGAGAATGTAAATATTGGCAGTATTCCCCAACACACCAACACCTGATGGCTTCGTTCACATAATACACTAGGCCAGTGGAGGCGAACCTATGGAACGCGTGTCAAAAGTGGCACTCGGAGCCCTCTCTGTAGCACGCGTGCCTCAATCTTTAGCTAAGTTTTCGCAGGAAAAAGCCATTTCTCAAGCCCCTTCCTAGCCAAAACAAGCCTCCGGAGCAAGGGCACTGTTTTCAGCTTTGAATTATATCAAATCTGACATCAGAAACAGACTAACAGATGACGTGAGTGCTGCATATGTTGCTCTCAAACTTACAAGGTATAAGCCAAGGTTAGACAAATTATCAGCATGCATACAACAGCAAAAATCACATTAATAGTTCAAAAGCATGCCAAATGCAAACTTTTACCTTTCAGTAAAAAGTTGTTCGTATCATTGAGAGCTTTGTTATTGTGTTTTTCTTTTAAGACAAAAGATATTAATGTACGAGTTGTTTTTTCTAAACTAAAACCTCAGTATTCAGATTAAATTGCCATGTTGGCACTTTGCGATACATAAGTGGGTTTTGGGTTGCAGTTTGGGCACTCGGTCTCTAAAAGGTTCGCCATCACTGTACTAGGCCTTGCCAAGCTCTGGTAGCATAGCATGTTGTGTGAATTCAGCTCATAAGGTAATTTATATTCAACGTATTGTAAAAAACCAGAAAATGGGTCATGCCAATAAGCCAGTTGAAGTCTGTCATGTAAACCTAACAATTATGTACAACGGCAACAAGAAGCCAGGATGAAATGTAAAGTTTATCAGCATGCATTTCCTAGGTATTTTACTTTCCAAAAGAGAGGAAAAACAGTACTATGTACTTCTGTAAGATATAGAGAAGCTAGGAGCAAAGGATCCCATCATTTGATAAACCCAATAAGCCACAGTGAAATATTTCCAATTTTTAGTCAATCAGATAATATCCAGCAGTGAGAATCTTACATTCACAAACATGGAATGACACATTGATTCCCACTATGGAAGAAGCAAAGGAATTAGCAGAAATAGTGAAATTGTCTCTTTTAATCAAAGAAAGGAATTTATGTAGTTTTGTTTCTATTTGAAAACCACTTCTGGACTTTTTGCTTGAAATTGGGGGGGAAAAAGTGAAACTTTGATTTTAGGGTTTGATGATTATAAGGCTTTTGTAATTATAGAAACAGTTGAAATCTTACGAAACGTAAAGCAAAGGCCTGTGAAGATCATATATATAAATAACTTTTTCATCACTGTTGTGAATCCCAAAAAACGCTGTATGAGGCAGTCACTCAATGAGGACTACCCGCTTCACACTTGCTGGTAAAACAAGTGGAATGTTGGGCAGTCTTTCAGAAAGCTGCCTGGACAAGAACCCAATCAGGACTCAGCTGCTCAAAGCAACCAACCAGAACCCAGCCCAAGGAACGAACCAATCAGGAATCAGCACTGCAAAAATGCTTTATTAGAGAAAAGACAATTGCCTATGTTGATTGGTGACTGGAAACCCTGCATGGATTTTTTGCATAAAAAAAAACAACTTTTGATTTATGGTTTTGATTATTACACATATAGCTTATAGAAAGAAGAGAGTCATGATTTAGAAAGAAAGAAAGGTTGATTTATAATTGTATTTTTTAACTGCTGTAAAGAAGATTGGAAACCACCTTATATTCTTTTTGTTCTTTATTTCTTGCTTCTTTTTCATTCTATTTTAGTTTTATTCTATCTTACTGTTTTTGTGTGTGTATATATATACACACACAAACATACACACATGTGTCTATATATACACGTGCACACATATATACATATACACGCACACACATATATACATACACACACACTATATATACACACACACATGGCGCAAGTGGTAAAAGAAAGCTCAGCACACACAAACACATTTATATAGCAGGCCCAATTGGTAAAAAAAAAGCTCAGGACACACACACACACTTATATAGCAGGCCCAGTTGGTAAAAGAAAGCTCAGGACACACATACACACACACATATATATAAATCAGGGGTAGGCAACCTTGGCTTTTATGACTCGTGGACTTCAACTCCCAGAATTCCTGAGTCAGCCATGCTGAGGGGAAAGGGAGAGGTTTCATGGTTAGCCATGCCAGCTCAGGAATTCTGGGAGTTGAAGTCCACAAGTCATAAAAGGGCCAAGGTTGCCTACCTCTGGCCTAGGCCTAGGCCGCTTTATGACTGGTGGACTTCAACCCCCAGAATTCCTGAGCTAGCATGGCTCAGCATGGAAACCTCTCCCTTTCCCCTCAGCATGGGTGACTCAGGGATTCTGGGAGTTGAAGTCCACAAGCCATAAAAGAGCCAAGGTTGCCTACCCGATATAAATTATATGAACAGCTACACAAAAATGACGAATCAGACCAAGAACAAAGAATCAAACAGGAACCAAGAACACCAGAACAACCAATCAGGATCAGACCCCAATCAGGGACTAACCCTCACCAACCTGCCCCAATTGGAAAGCAGCTTGGCTGAAGCTCAGTCAGAAGTCAAAACACCTGGCCATAAAACAGAATCGCGTCTGCAGAGCAGGTCACTTCGCCTCTGAAGATGCCAGACATTGAAATGTCAGGAAATCTCTTCTCTAGATTGTGGCGAGTTTAAAACCTGAAACCCAACCTTGTCCAATAGATACTGGCCATGAAAGCCTCAATCCACAGAAAGGACAATCTATATTTTCCCAACAATTGTACTTTCAGTCACAGGGCAGTGGTCTCTGGTACAGGCAGTCCTCAACTTAGTGTCTGTTCGAAGTTACGACACTGAACAAAAGTGACTTCATTCTTAACCGTTGCAGCACCCCTGTGGTCACGTGATCAACATCCGGATGCTTGGCAACTGGCTTATATTTATGACGGTTGCAGTGTCCTGGGGTCATGTGAACCCCTTTTGTACTCTTCTGACAAGCAGTCAACGGGGAAGCCTAATTCACTTAACAACCGCGTTATTAACAACAGCAGTGACTTACTTAACAACTATGGGCAAGGGAAGTTGTAAATTGGGGTAAAAACTCACTTAACGTATTTTACTTAGCAACATAAGTTTTGGGCTCAATTATGGTCATAAGTTGGGGACTGCCTGTGTGGAGACTATTTCTCACCCAGGCCACTCTAACTCTAACCCTGTTGACCAATAATCTATGTACAAGCTTGGAAAATCAGTGAGATCTCACAAAAAAGCATCAGCTTCTTATGAAGCTCTGCGACTTCAGCGAATTTTGGAAAACATAATTTTGGAATGACATAATTAGAGAGTAACAAGAATGGGAAGGGACCTTGAAGGTCTTCTACTCTAAACTCTGGTATGGAGACCCTATATCATTTTGGACAAATGGCTGTCCAGTTTCTTCTTGAAAACCTCCAGTGATGGAACATCCACAACTTCTGGAGGCAAGTCGTTCCACTGATTAATTGTTCTTACTGTCAGGAAATTTCTCCTTAGTTCTAGGTTGCTTCTCTCCTTGATTAGTTTCCATCCGTTGCTTCTTGTCCTGCCTTCAGGCGCTTTGGAGAAGAGGTCAACTCCTCTTCTCTGTGACAGCTCCTCAAATATTGGAAGACAGCTATCGTGTTGCCCCCTAGTCCTTCTCTTTGTTAGACTAGACCAGAGGTAGGCAACCTCGGCTCTTTTATGACTCATGGACTTCAACTCCCAGAATTCCTGAGTCAGCTGTTGCCTATCTCTGGACTAGACATACCCAATTCCTGCAATCCTCCATCAGCGATTGTGAGTTGATTGTGTTTGCATGCTGTATGAATGTGACTAATTTTTAAATTTTAGTTGTGTTGTTGTTGTAAGCCGCCCTGAGTCCTAGGAGAAGGGCGGCATACAAGTCTGAACAAATAAATAAATAAATAAATCATTCTTTGTGTGTTCTAGCCTCCAGCTCTCTAATCATCTTTGTCGCTCTTCTCTGTGCTTTCTGAGTCTCCACATCTTTTTGCTTGCTTGTCTGGACATTCTGGAGAGGTAATTGATCCAGCACTGTTCACAATCAAGTTCCTTCAAATGTGTTGGACTACAACCCCTAACATCCCCAGATCTTCTCCGAGTAGGCAATGAGAGACCCAGTCTGGCACAGTCAGAGAGGACCAAAAAGCTCCGACAGCAGCGAAACTTCGAAAAAAATTCAATCGGCAGCGACTTAACAATCATTCTGAAATTAGGAGAATTCATCAGAGAAAAAAGTCAGAAGTTAGATTTGATTCATTCTGGTCGAACCCGTTTTTTTTTCTCCTGTCAAAAGCTTAGGGTATTTCTCTCCCCCCCCCTCCCCGCCTTAAACAAAATTGAAACTTACCCGGTTACATTACAAGGCATTTTTTAATTTTCACACACCCAGGAGTCTTTTCTTCCGTGCTGACTTTTGTCAATCGGTGCTGCTGTATCTCTCGCACCAAGGTGTAGAAAGCATCTTCCACTCTCTGTTGTTGCAAGACACAACTCCTTTAGAGTCGCCCAGGAGCCAGGAGGAAGTGGAAATTGGCTACCGAGCTTTGGAGAAAAGTAGGGCAGGGGGGTCTCCAGCCTTTCCTAGTGAAAATCTCGGGGTGTCATCTGCATTCACCATGGCCGATGGCAAAATATTATCAGTGTTCAGAGAAACCACCTTCCATACACACTGCAATCCTTCAGATAGGCTGGCTCCACAATACGTCTACAGAATATCCGTTTCTACAGGTTTTAATCCCAAAAGTTCTTTTTCAAAAGGCCACTGGACTTTCCTTGTTTTTCCTTGAAGACGTTTCGCTTCTCATCCAAGAAGCTTCTTCAGTTCTGACTGAACGGTGGAGAATGGAATGATCTTATATTCCTTGCAGTCATCTGGTCGTTGGTACTCTCCCTGAGAGTTGTTGAGGCCGCTTGGCAGGTCTATCTGTGCCCTCGGAATCACCTGACTGGTGCAACTGGGTGTGGAACTTTCTTGGAACTGCTGATAGGACACACGGTCTCCTCTATGTTCTATGTTTACATGAGACCACAAGCAAAGCACAACTCTGTATGAGCCATATAATGACATCATGCATACGACATCATGCTTTTAAAGCAGACTGCTCTGCTTGGAGGGACGTATGGCGGCTATCCACCTCTTATAAATCTGATCTAATGTGTAAATGAAGGTTGAAATCATCCAGGCCAAAAGTATCTGAAAAGGTATCATGGCAACTAATACTGAGACGTTTCATTTCTCGTCCGAGTAACGTCTTCCGTCAACGTGAAAAATTTGGGTAGGCAAAGAGTCAGAGAGTTGTTGGAAAGAACCGATTCTTGCCATACAGAGACTGCAGGGGCTTTCTCTCCAAAATGAAAAGGAAACATGCAAATGAACTTTAGTAATAATTTAATAATTTTTAATACTGTTTTAATAAACGATGGTCCAGTTGCCACAGCTGAAAGGTCTGTGCTGTAAACAGGAGATATTCTATCTCTCTCCCTCTGTTGAGGTAGGGCTGTTCAATTTTAATGTAGATGACCCCTCTTTAAAACCAACAGTCCTCTCTATCCAGAACGTGGACCTTGCTGTCTTCCAAA
Source organism: Bothrops alternatus (assembly GCA_034064705.1). Taxonomy (NCBI): domain Eukaryota; kingdom Metazoa; phylum Chordata; class Lepidosauria; order Squamata; family Viperidae; genus Bothrops; species Bothrops alternatus. The sequence continues at coordinate 296,180 of JARGCV010000146.1, read as the reverse complement.
GAGTGGCCGTTGTCTTGTTTTTCAAAGGCAGATGGGCTGCTGAATCTTGTCCTGATGGGTTTGTTCTCCAATGTTGTGCCATGCATTTGTGAAGTGTAGTTGTTTTACTTCTCCAACGTACAGATCTGCACATGTCTCACTGCATTGTCCTGCATACATGCACACTTTAAAGCAGGGAACCTTGGCAACTTTAAGACTTGTGGACTTCAACTCCCAGAATTCCTCAGCCAGCAAAGCTGGCTGAGGAATTCTGGGAGTTGAAGTCCACAAGTCTTAAAGTTGCCAAGGTTGAGAACCCCTGCTTTAAACCCAAGAATATACAAAGCAGAAGCTTGCCCACCCCGACGATAAAACACCCAGATACAAACTGAGCAATGTGATATATGCAGGACAATGCAGTGGGACATTCGGTCAGAACCGAAGAAGCTTCTGGGATGAGAAGCGAAACGTCTTCAAGGAAAAGCAAAGAAAGTTCAGTTGCCTTTTGAAAAAGCACCTTTGGGACAACCATGATCTGGGTGACTCAGAATCTCCATAAACCACAAGTTTTAGGTTAGTCTCTCAGGTTAAGCCATTGTGTGATTAATTTTGTGGGTGTTGGGAGTAGACTTAGTCAGTGTGGTTTGTTAAACATGGTGTATGGCAGGGGGTCTTCAAACTTGGCCCTTTTATGACTTGTGGACTTTGACTCCCAGAATTCTTCAGCCAGCGTGCCTGGCTGAGGAATTCTGGGAGTTGAAGTCCATAAGTCATAAAAGGGTCAAGTTTGAAGACCCCTGGTGTATGGCTTCAGCACAGTGAGGCTCTTTCAAGGATGAATCAAGTCGATCCAGCCAGATTTATTTGACTATGTCGAGTGTCCACGAACAATGACAATTTAGGAGCTAAATCAAGTGGTCTTGATCCCTTTCCACTTCAGGACTTTCCATTTCAGCGTCAAGTCATTAAACAAGGATTTCTAGTCCATACTGAATATTCTGGGTGAACTTCTAGTCAATCTGACTCAGCTTCACCTTAACATTTAGGGCTTCAGAATATACCTTCTTCCTCCTAGCTTTAGAGAAAGTGGGAACTTTCATATAAACTTATCGCCCTCTTGATTCCATCTGAAGAACCTCAGATTTTTGGAAAGGCTGTGAGCTAAGCTCCTGTAGATGTCCCATCACCAAGCGCCAATCATTTCCCATCAATATTGTCCTGGCAAAGTCACCTTGATTGAACCCCTTTGATCACCATCACAATGCCACGCGCATGCCGGATCATAACCCTCTTTTTAAGCCTCCCATTAAAAAATGGGAGACGTGGTGAATTCTGTTGTCCATGTGCCCCTCAATTTAGAGCATCTGGATGCTCTTCGCCCCTCATCCTGATGCCTGAAAATAGGAGCTGCAATTCTTTCACCCATACAAACAAATCAACATGGCCACCACCATGGAGATAAAGCAGAGCAATCGTTGGAGAACTGCCCACTGGGGCAAAATGCTTCACCACCAGCAGGAAAGAAGAAGGTCTGGAGAAAGGCCTTTAAAGAGCCACCCATCACTTGAAGACCCCGTTTTTGAAGTACATCAACCAGTGCGTCAATTTGTTGAGACCCCATATAAATATCTCAAATCTCATAGATAAACAACAAAGATTTCTGACTTCCAAGATCTCACTCACTGCAGAACACACAGTGACGAGGTGTGATTTTATCCTTCTTCCAGTGGCACTGCTAAAATAAAAATCTGAAAGGCCTGGAGCTACCCACGAAACACAACTCTCTACAGGGCAAGATCTGATGCTGAGAACATGTTTTGAGACGGAGAATTCTTCAAATCTTCGAATCGCCCCTGAAGGTAGAAATGGCAAATCACTTCTGCATTTTTGTGGATGACATTCTTGTGAGTGAGATCCAGGTGATCACCAAGAATCTAATTTAACTTGAGATTGGCTTTACAATTCAGATATTTACAAAATGTCTTGTTCTTGTATACGTTGAATTGGATGTTTGTAATGTTTTTTTTTACTGGTTTTACTGTTTTAAAATGTTTTTTAAATTTTTTGTTCGTATTTCCTGAATTGTAAGCCATCCATATTAGTGGACTGAGATGGGCAGCCATAGAAATTGAACAAATAAATAAAATAAGAGCAAAACTGAGCTTGCTTAACTTGGTTACAGAATTAATCCTTTTTCTAGGTTGCCATGGCAGCCTTATCTGTAAATTAGCCTAATGGTCTAGATCAGGGTAGGCAACCTTGGCTCTTTTATGACTCGTGGACATCAATTCCCAGAATTCCTGAGCCAGCCATGCTGAGGGGAAAGGAAGAGGTTTCCATGCTGAGCCATGCTGGCTCAGGAATTCTGGGAGTTGAAGTCCACCAGTCATAAAAGAGCCAAGATTGCCTACTCTGGGTCTAGAATCACACAACTTGCTAACTCTATCTTCCCATTTCCAGGAGTGGTTCATTTGCAACCCTCCAATCTTGAACTGGTTTTGTTCAGCCTATTTAGTTGAATACAGCCTGGCATCCCAGTTGACAGACCCTCTCCTTGGTCACCAGATCTATCAGCTCCACTGATCTCAATAACTTCAGAATGATCTCCAGGGAGGTCCCATTCCCTAAGAAAATCCACCATTTCTTCTTTCCTTAGCTCCATCATCTGCTCCAAACTCTTGTCGGTCAGAATCTTCTCCCAATATGAACAAGGCCAGGACAGCAGTTCAATCTATCTGAACTGAACCAAAAGATTAGAGTTCATATTTCTCAACCATGACAACTTTTACGATGTGTGAACTTCAACTACCATAATTGAAAAAGTTGACAAGTTGAGAAACACTGCTCTATTTTCATAACTAGCTATCATCTCCACACCTCAAAAATCTGCAGCAACAGCTCTCCAAAGATCTATGAATCCATAAGGATCCCACCTTTCCTCCATGATGTCTTAATCTTAACCCACCCACCCCCCAAAAGCCAAATCCTGCCATAAATTGCATGAAAAAGCACAATGATTGTTTCTTGTTTTCACTTTTAGTACCTACCCCTTTAGAAACTATTTTCCAATACACTCCACAACTGCTGGAGAAGGACTGGCAGAGGTAGGGGGCAGAGTGAAAAGAGGGATCAGCCTAGAATCACTATGTAGTCACAAATGCCCTAGGTCCCAACTCTTTTTAACTGCTGTGGACTTTCATCTAACCTTAATCAAGTGCTGATCCTTAGTTGAGGAGATTCCTGTGCATAGGCATTTAGCAATAAATACGTTAAACAAAACCTTCACACATGAACCTGGTCTTTCGCACCTGACAAAAACAAGTTAAATCTTTCAAAATAAGAATGAGTTCAAAATAAGAACTAAGGAGAAATTTCCTGACAATTAGAACAATTAATCAGTGGAACAACTTGCTTCTAGAAGTTGCGAAGGCTCCAACCTTGGAAAGTTTTAAGAAGAGAGGGTGTAGGTCTATACATATTTGTATATAGTATGTTTTAAATGTGTTACGTATGTGCACACTTTGAGAGCAAGCAAGTACATTTCATTTTTAATGTGTGCTGTTACCTAATCTAATCTAAATCATTTGTCTGAAATGCTACAGGGTTTCCTGCCTAAGCAGGGGGGTGGATTAAAAGACCTCCAAGGTCCCTTCCTATTCTATTCTATTCTATTCTATTCTATTCTATTCTATTCTATTCTGTTCTGTTCCTGTTTCTACTCTACTCTACTCTACCCTTATCTGTTCTATTCTATTCCATTCCCTGTTGTTCTGTTCTGTTCTGTTTTGTCTTATTCTATTCTATTCTATTCTATTCTGTTCTATTCTATTCTATTCTATTCTATTCTATTCTATTCTATTCTATTCTATTCTATTCCATTCCATATTTTCTATTCTATTCTATTCTATTCTATTCTATTCTATTCTATTCTATTCTATTCTATTCTATTCTATTCTATTCTATTCTATTCTATTCTATTCTGTTCTGTTCTGTTCTATTCTATTCTATTTCTATTCTGTTCTGTTCTGTTCTATTCTATTCTATTCTATTCTATTCTATTCTATTCTGTTCTGTTCCTGTTTCTACTCTACTCTACTCTACCCTTATCTGTTCTATTCTATTCCATTCCCTGTTGTTCTGTTCTGTTCTGTTCTGTTCTGTTTTGTTTTATTCTATTCTATTCTATTCTATTCTGTTCTATTCTATTCTATTCTATTCTATTCTATTCTATTCTATTCCATTCCATATTTTCTATTCTATTCTATTCTATTCTATTCTATTCTATTCTATTCTATTCTATTCTATTCTATTCTATTTCTATTCCATTCCATATTTTCTATTCCATTCTATTCTATTCTATTCTATTCTATTCTATTCCATTCCATTCCATATATTTTATTTTATTCTATTTTATTCTATTCCTATTCCTATTCCTATTCCTATTCCTATTTCTATTCTAATGCCATGTTATGAAAGGTATCAAATGGTCTATGAGAAGGAGATGAATTTATGGACAAGTAAACCTGCTAAATAACTAGCAAGCTTAAATGACTGGTCTTGAAAATACTTTTTCCCATTTCTCTTCCTGCCTTCTCCTTTTCTGTCCTTCTGTCCTTGCCTTTATCCTTCTAGATCAGGAGTCTTCAAACTTGGCCCTTTTGTGACTTGTGGACTTCAACTCCCAGAATGAGGAATTCTGGGAGTTGAAGTCCACAAGTCATAAAAGGGCCAAGTTTGAAGACCCCTGTTCTAGATAAACACAGGATAAACTAATAGAAGAAAATGTTTGCAGCTCAGGGTGGAACTGTGGATTTCTTCCTATTCTTTGAGCTTGGTTGTTTTCTTGCAGACGTTTACTTATCAAACTAGGTAACATGAGCATCTAGCACTGTTGATGTTACCAAGTTGGGTAATAAAACGTTTGCAAAAAATCAATCAACCTCAGAGAGCAGCACGGGCATACTTTCAACTGGGAATCCATAGATCCAACAGGCATTTGGGTCAACTGAGTCTCTCAAATCATGTTAATTTTCCAGTCTAAAATTTTCCAGTTGGGAAATGAAACGTCTGCAAGAAACCAAGCCAGCTCAGAGAGCACCAAGGCCCCCTCATGTCAACCCTGAGCTACAAATATTCTCCTTTATTAGTACTAAAATATAAAAATCCAGCTCAATTATGGTCTATGTTTTAAGCTCAACAGAGACATGTTTTAAGCCTAAAACACTTCCAGAACAGTTAAGTCAACCTGCTTTGAATCTGAAATGATGGTTTCAAACTTGAAATGAGGAACTTTGTTCTCAGGATGTTTTGAATCAGAATTGTTCAACCCACATTATAAGGGATGACTGAAGTAGCCTTAAATGTGGTTAATGCTGGTGCCTAAAATATCTGGGCAGCCATTTGTCTGAAATGGGATAGGGTTCCCTGCCTGAGCAGGGGGTTGGACTAGATGACCTCTAAGATCCCTTCCAACTTTATTGTTGTTGTTGTTGTTGTTGTTGTTATTATCTTTTATTCATTAGACATGAACCTCAGTCAACTGAACATTTAAATTGGCTGGGGCTGATGGTTGACACGTGTTGCTACCAGCATCCTAGGTGTCAACCAGGTACTTCCTTAAAATATAAAATGTTCCGAGTAGCACAGTTTTTTGTAACATTGCTGGAGTTATTGCAGGAAGCTGCAGTTTCTTGATGTATTTTGCAAAGTTTTTGGACATAGTTCCCAATGCCCCGATGACAATGGGTATCACTGTTACACGTTGTTTTTGTTGTTGTTTTGTTGTTGTTATTATTATTATTATTTATCTCAGTTGAAAACTGGACACATTTTTTGATGAAAACCAGAAGTCCATGCCGGCTTTCAGCAAAAACCATTGTAAAACATGTCGCATGACTGTGGGACATTGCAAACGACAGTAAATGGGGCCCGGATGCTGAATGTCCAAAGTGGGATCATGTGATCATGCGGGATGCAACTGCCAGAACTTCAGATCCAGGTGATAAATACCTCTTTGGTAGGTCCTTCAGAACTTTTAACGGTTGCTGAATGACCAGTCATAAATTGGGGACTAACTGTATTAGTGCGTAGATGTTTAACTTACGGGACCGTCTGCTGCTGCATGAAACCCAGCGACCGGTTAGGGCCCACAGGGTCGGCCTTCTCCAGGTCCCGTCAGCCAGAAAGTGTCGCCTGGCGGGGCCTAGGGGAAGAGCCTTCTCTGTTGCGGCCCCGGCCCTCTGGAATCAACTCCCCCCGGAGATCCGTATCGCCCCCACCCTCTCCGCCTTTCGCAAATTGTTAAAGACACATCTTTGCCGACAGGCCTGGGGCAGTTAACATCTTGCCCCAGCCAGTGTATGTTTGTTGTAAGTTTGTTTTCGGATGATTGGTTTTTAATCTAGGGGTTTTATAAATGTATTTAATGTCAGATTTCCATATGTTATTATCTATGTTGTAAGCCGCCCTGAGTTTTTGGGATAGGGCGGCATAGAAATCAAATTAAATAAATAAATAATAAATAAAGGTACTAAGTTGTGCATTGTGAGATGATTCATGAATAGCATTAGCAATTTTTTTTTGAAGATGTTTTGCTTCTTATCCAAGAAGCTTCTTCAACTCTGACTGGATGGTGGGGAATGGAAGGATTTATACTCCTTGCAGACAGCTGGTCATTTGCATTTTTAAGAGAGTTGTTGAGGTCACCTGGTGGTTTATCTGTGCCTTCAGGGTCACCTGAGTGCTGCAAATGGATGTGGAGCCTTCTTGGAACTGTTGACAGGACTGTGTTGTAGACTGGAGATAGATGATGTTGTGTCCCTCCCCCTCTGTTGAGAGAGGGCTGTTCAATTGTGACATAGATGACCTATTTATTTATTTATTTGTTTGTCTGTTTAAACTTATATGCCGCCCTTTAACATAGATGGTCTCTTTGACCCCTCTTTCAAACCAGCAATCCTCTCTGTCCAAAATGTGGACTTCATAAACGCAGGGCACAACATAGGAGAACAAACCCATCAGGACAAGAGTCAGCAGTTGTTGTGATTCCCTGCCAGCCTGTGCTCGCAACAGTTGAGTCCGAGGAATCTGAGGAGGAGGTGGAGGAGGCATTTGAAGGGCCATCAGGGGCAGAGGGAGGCTCGGATGAATTACAGGACTCACGGTTTGACGCAGAGCCTGGGCCCTCCAGTCGTGTTCCTGATGAAGCTCAGCTGTGTGAGGAGACTGAGTCAGACTCGGAGGATTCACACCTGATGGACTTGCTAATTGATGCTCGCACACGTCGTCAATTAGCAAGAGTAAATCAGCAGCAGTCAATACGGCAACTCCAGAATAAAAGGAGAAGGCAATGAGAGGCAACGCCTTGGGACTGCTGAATAAAGGGAGGAGGTGTGGGCGGTGCTGGTTGCTGAAGGCAACCGTTTGCAAAGTGCTTCTTGGAATCCTGGTCTGTTCGTCTTGCTTGTGACTTCTCTTCTGTTTGCATCGCGTTTTCTTGGGGACTATTTCCTTCCTTTGGACTTGAGTTTTGCTGTTTGTGTTTTGGACTATTTGACAGGTTTGTCACCCACATTACTACTACTGATACGAATTTACGAGTTGTATTGCAGGATATATGATGGCTGCTTTTTGGTATGAACTCATGTATAATGTTGATGGTTTTAATAAAATTAATTTTTGATTAAAAAAAAGGGGGGGTCTGTTTTGTTTTAAAGTCTCCAGCCTATTGTATCAGCAGGGGTTTGGTCCTTGTGCCTTTTGACAAGGATGGCAATAGGCTGTGATAGAACACCAGTCCATCTGCATTTAAAAGACAAAGGCCACTTTTTTGAAGACAGCAAAGTCCACACTGTGGTCAGAGAGGGCCGCTGGTTTGAAAGAGGGGTCAAGGAGGCCATCTAGGTCAAAACTGAACATCCCTCTCTCAACAGAGGGGAAGGGATATGATCATCTATCTCCAATGTACAACACAGTCCTTTCAGCAGTTCCAAGAAGGCTCCACACTCATTTGCACCACTCAGGTGACCCTGATGACACAGATAAATCTCCAGGTGGCCTCAACGACTCTCTAAAAAAATGCAAATGACCGGCTGTCTGCAAGGAGTATAAATCCTTCCATTCCCCACCATCCAGTCAGAGCTGAAGAAGCTTCTTGGATGAGAAGCGAAACATCTTCAAAGAAAAACAAGAAAGTCCAGTTGCCTCCTGGAAAAGCATCTTTGGGATAACCATGGCCTGGATGACTGAGAATCTCCATAGACATTTTGCATAGCTCTTTAAAAGGCCTGAAGAAATGTAAGTATCTTACAGGATGACAGACAGTGGGAAATAAAAGAAATCAAACTTAGAAGATCACACCAGGATAATTCTAACACCAAATCATGGTCCCCATTTAGAGCAAGGAAAATTTTAATGAAGCAAGTCTCACCACCATCATGAAAGAACTATCAGGGATAATAATAAAAACTCAAAACATCCTTACAAAAATCAAGATAATAAATTCAGGCCTGATTTTGGCACTGTTGTCCAGTTTGGACAACTTTATGAAGCTCTTAGGAAGAATTCTGATATAGTAGGCTAAACCAGAGGTAGGTAACCTTGGTTCTTTTATGACTCGTGGACTACAACTCCCAGAATTCCTGAGCCAGCCATGCTGAGGGGAAAGGGAGGTTTCCATGCTGAGCCATGCTGGCTCAGGAATTCTGGGAGTTGAAGTCCACGAGTCATAAAGCGGCCTAGGCCAGGGGTAGGCAACCTTGGCTCTTTTATGACTCGTGGACTTCAACTCCCAGAATTCCTGAGCCAGCCATGCTGAGGGGAAAGGGAGAGGTTTCCAAGCTGAGCCATGCTGGCTCAGGAATTCTGGGAGTTGAAGTCCACAAGTCATAAAAGAGCCAAGGTTGCCTACCCCTGGTCTAGGAGGCTCACCATTTAGAACAGGACGACTTAGGACAGGGGTAGGCAACCTTGGCTCTTTTATGACTTGTGGACTACAACTCCCAGAATTCCTGAGCCAGCATCGCTCAGCTTGGAAACCTCTCCCTTTCCCCTCAGCATGGCTGGCTCAGGAATTCTGGGAGTTGAAGTCCACCAGTCATAAAAGAGCCAAGGTTGCCTACCTCTGGCCTAGGCCTAGGCCGCTTTACGACTGGTGGACTTCAACTCCCAGAATTCCTGAGTCAGCATGGCTCAGCTTGGAAACCTCTCCCTTTCCCCTCAGCATGGCTGGCTCAGGAATTCTGGGAGTTGAAGTCCACGAGTCATCAAAGAGCCAAGGTTGCCTACCCCTGTATTAGGCTAAACCCTTGTTCTTGAATTTTTAACAAAAGCTGTCTTATATTGACTCAGACACTGTCCAAATCAATAGTCAGACAGAATACACGCCAAATCTTGAATGTCGACCCAATACTCTATGGCTGAATGTGCTTAGATGATTTTTCTTCAACTCCCAATAAAACAGGGGTGAGCAATTATGGCCTTTTATGACCTGTGGACTTCAACTCCCAGAATTCCTGAGCTAGCCACGCTGAGCCAGTATGGCTGGCTCAGGAATTCTGGGAGTTGAAGTCCACAGGTTGTAAAGGGGCCATAGTTGTTCATCCCTACAGTAGAAGAAATTAAAGATTCCTGTGTGGAGGACAGGTAATCTCAGAGTTTACAAAGAAGATAATTCAATTATACCACCAGCTAGGAAACAGTTACCTCTTTCATGTTTCTGCTTCCATGGTTTCTAAATAACTAGCATTATTGGGGACGGTGAGATAATGGCTATTCATTCTGGTCGTGCAATGTTTCCCAACGTTGGTAAATTGAAGATAAGTGGACTTCAACTCCCAGAATTCTCAACAATGGCCATGCTGGTGGCTCTGGAATTCTGGGAGTTGACATCCATATACTTGGAAATTGCCAAGGGAATTGGGAAATCCTGTCCTATTTCTTTGATGAATATAAGTCACAACACTGACATAAATTAAATGGGCTGTTGGTTTCTTCCCACAAAGTCAATGGAGAAAGTTGGATTCACTTAAGAACTACGTGATTCATTTAATGACCGTGGGGGGAAAAGGTGGTAAAATTGGGCACGATTCACTTAACGATCACATTGCTTAACAAGAGGTTTTTGTTCCAATTGTGGTTATAAATTGAGGATTACTTGTCATGTAGGGCTCAGCAAGTAAATGATCCATTCAGGGATTTGGGGAATATGCAAACAGATTCTCAATAAAGGAGACTCTTTGTAGTTCAGGATTGACCTCAATGCTCTCTGAGCTTGCTTGTTTTCTTGCAGACACTTGATTACTATGAATCTATAAACCCCTCAGAGAAGGTTCGCAACTTGGGAGTCCTCCTCGATCCACAGCTAACATTGGATCATCATTTGTCGTCAGTAGCGAGGGGGGCATTTGCCCAGGTTTGCCTGGTACACCAGTTGCGTCCTTACTTGGATCGGGAGTCTCTCCTCACAGTCACACATGCCCTTGTCACCTCGAGGATCGACTACTGCAACGCTCTCTACATGGGGCTACCCTTGAAGAGTGTTCGGAGACTACAATTAGTGCAAAATGCAGCTGCACGAGCAGTCGTGGGCCTTCCTCGTTGTGCCCACATTTCATCAACTCTCCGCATACTGCATTGGTTGCCTATCGGTCTCCGAGCCCAATTCAAGGTGTTGGTTATTACCTATAAAGCTCTTCATGGCATGGGACCAGGATATTTACGGGATCGCCTTCTGCCACATACTTCTCTACGACTGGTGAGAGCGCACAGGGTCGGCCTCCTCCGGGTCCCGTCAGAGAAACAATGTCATCTGGCGGGCCCTAGGGGGAGGGCTTTCTCTGTTGTGGCGCCCGCCCTCTGGAACCAACTGCCCCCTGAAGTCCGCATTTCTCCGACTCTCCCGGCCTTCTGAAAGAATTTAAAAACCTACCTCTGCCAGCAGGCCTGGGGATGATTGTTGATTGTGGTGTGACTGATGAGTATGTGTGAGGTTTTATTTTTAATGTTTTTTGTTCGGATTTAGATTAAATTGTTTTATATATATGTTGTGAGCCGCTCCGAGTCTTTGGAGAGGAGCGGCATACAAATCCGAATAAAATAAATAAAATAAATAAATACTCAAACTAGGTAAGAGTGATTGATGATGCATACACTGATACCATTATCTAGTTGGGTAGCAAAACATCTGCAAGAAAACAACCAGGCTCAGAGAGCACCAAGGATCTCATAAACAGGTTCTCAAAGTCAGATAACACAAACATTGATGGACTTACCTTTGAGTATCCAAAGATAAAAAGTGTTTTGAACTACCTGAGACAAAGTCTTCCCTGGCTATTAGGAATTCTGCCCTTCCCACCTGGAAAAGACAGTCCAGCCAATCTGGATATTTACCTGTCGTGTTTTAGCAGACGTTTCGATGAACGGGATCCCGTAACTTCTTGCTAAATCCTGAGCCTGCTTCGTGTCTACAGTCCTTGAAGGCAAATCACATTTGTTCCCAACTAGCACCATGGGTACGTCTTCGGAGTCCTTGACTCGTTTGATCTGCTCCCTGGGGGAAAAAAAAAAGAAAGAAAAAGAAGGAAGAAACAAAATTCTCTCTTATGTGTTTTTTGTTGTTGTTGTTTTACAGTGATGGGAAAAACTATAGAAGGAAACCAAGGAGAAAAGTAGTGGGGTTTTTTTTTAGAAAGATAAATAAAATAAAATAATAAAATCAAATAACAAAATAAAATAAAATACAAAATAATAAAATAAAATAAACACTTTTCCCCCCCCCTCCGCACCATCACGGAGTTCTCGACTTACGACAGTTCACTTAGTGACGGTTCACAATTAGGAACACAGAATTAGTGACCTAATTCTCACAGGTGACAAAATATAGTGACTACTAAGTTCTGTCTAATGCAGGGATAGGCAACCTTGGCTCTTTTATGACTGGTGGACTTCAACTCCCAGAATTCCTGAGCCAGCCACGCTGAGGGAAAAGGGAAAGGTTTCCAAGCTGAGCCATGTTGGCTCAGGAATTCTGGGAGTTGAAGTCCACGACTCATAAAAGAGCCAAGGTTGCTATCCCTGATCTAGGCCGCTTTATGACTTGTGGACTTCAACTCCCAGAATTCCTGAGCCAGCGATGCTGAGGGGAAAGGGAGAGGTTTCCATGCTGGCTCAGGAATTCTGGGAGTTGAAGTCCACGAGCCATAAAAGAGCCAAAGTTGCCTACTCCTGGTCTAATGTGTATGCACATTAATCCATAGACTGTAGCTATTGTACAGGTAGTCCTCAACTTACAATAGTTCATTTAGTGACTGTTCAAAGTTACAACAGCACTGAAAAAAGGTGGCATATGACTGTTTTTCACACTTACGACCGTTGCAGCATCCCCATGGTCACTATGATGAACATTCAGATGCTTGCAACTGGCTCGGCTCGGGGGTTAGGGACCGCTGCCCTATAGAATATTTGTAGTCAAGCAACTGCTTTAAATACTTAGGAAAGTTGAGTCTAGAAACAAGATATTATAATAATAATAATAATAAGCAGGGAGGCAGGAAGTGTAATGATGATGATGATGATGATAATAATAATAATAATAATAATAATAATAATAATAATAAACAAAGTTGGAAGGGACCTTGGAGGTCATCTAGTCCAACTCCCTGCTCAGGCAGGAAACCCTATACCATTTTGGACAAATGGCTGTCCAGTCTCTTCTTTAAAACTTCCAGTGTTGGAGCATTCACCGCTTCTGGAGGCAGGTTGTTCCACTGGTTAATTGTTCTCACTGTCAGGAAGTTTCTCCTTAATTCTAGGTTGTTTCTCTCCTTGATTAGTTTCCATCTGATGCTTCTTGTTCTGCCTTCAGTTACTTTGGAGAATAGCTTGACTCCCTCTTCTTTGTGGCAGCCCCTGAGATACTGGAACACTACTATCATGTCCCCCCTCGGTCCTTCTCTTCATTAAACTAGACATACCCAATTCCAGCAACTGTTCCTTATATGTTTTAGCCTCCAGTCCCCTGATCATCTTTGTTGCTCTTCTCTGCACTCTTTCTAGAGTCTCAACATCTTTTTTACATTGTGGTGACCAAAACTGGATGCAGTATTCCAAGTGTGGCCTTACCAAGGCATTGTAAAGTGGTATTAATATTTCACGTGATCTTGATTCTATCCCTCTGTTAATGCAGCCCAGCACTGTGTTGGCTTTTTTGTGATTTTTTTTGTGATTTGTGTACTGGGGAACATTACCAAGCCTTACAAAATGGCTTATGTGATTGCTATTCACCCCTCTTTAATTGTCCTGTCAAAAAACACCTTTCAGGTTATTTTTATCCAGACTCTAGAACTGAGAGTTCTCAGGGATTCATGAGCTATGGAAATCCATTCAGAGAGATAATGAGAAGGCGACATAATTGTCGTTCTTTCATCAGCTTGTTCATGTCGTTCCCCAATTATATACTTTAAGTCCAAGGAAAATTACAGGCCTGGGAACGTGTCAGGGTTATTGTTGTGGGGTACTGTAAGTCAGAACGATTTGCCTTTGGGGAAGTCGAGAGATTTATCTCTTCTTTTTTTAAAAAAAAAAGTTTTTATTGAATACAAAGGAAAAAAGGATTAAAAACATTGAACACGGTAAATCGTCTTTGACTGACATCTCAATCCATATTGTACATTAATTACATATATTATATCTATATACAAACTATACATTTCTGGTCTCTATCTTAACTTATCTCTTTATTTGTGACCTCCATTTCTTTCCCCTCCAGCTATAAAATGTATTCCATATTCGATAAAATTCTGTTTCTTCCTGATTTTTTAATCTTTTAGTTAACCTATCTAGTTCTCCGCAATACAAAATTTTCTTTATTAGTTCTTCCTCACTTGGTGCTTCCATTGCTTTCCATTTTTGAGCAAATAGTATCCTTGCCGCTGTAATCACGTGAATAATTAAATATGTGTCCTCTTTATTTACATTTTTCTCTAGTATTCCTAATAGTAATGCCTCAGGTTTGTATAGAATGTTTTGCCTAGTCATTTCTATTCTCCATTCTCAAACCACACGCCAATACACCTGTACTTCTCTACATGTCCACCATATATGAAAAAAGATACCCTTTTCTTTTTTACATTTCCAACACAGAGAAGAATATCCTTTATACCAGTGGTTCTCAACCTTTTTCAGGTTGAGACCCCACTTGCGCCGCCCATGCGCGGTGCGACCCCGACGCGCACGTGCATGCATGCACGACGGGCCAATCCGCGCATGCACAGCGCACGCGCGACAGAAAAAAAACAAAAAAACCCAAAATGGCGGACCGCAACAGGATGATCCATGCATGCGCGGCGTGCGCGCGACGAAAAAAAAATATGGTGGACCGCGACGGGCCGATCCACGCATGCGTGGCGCGCGTGCGACAGCCCGAACCGCACATGTGCAGCGCGCGAGTGACAAAAAAAATGGCGGACCGCGGTGTCCGGCAACCCCCGTGAAACGGTCGTTCGACCCCAAATGGGGTCGCGACCCATAGGTTGAGAACCGCTGCTTTATACATTTTGGCTAGAGATTTATCCCTTGAAGTCTCAAAGCTTCAAGAAGGCGTCAAAAGCTTCACGTAGATCCCACGGAGAACTCAAAATGCTTCCTGGGTGGGGGGGTGGGGGAGCTGGGGCCTGTACAAGTAGTCCTCAACTTGAAACAGTTCATTTAGCGACCGTTTGAAGTTATAAAGGCACTGAAAAAGCGACTTATGACTATTTATCACCCTTGCAACTTTTGCAGCATTCCCCCCATGGTCATGTGATCAAAATATAGATGGGCTGAGATTTATGACAGTTGTTGTGTCCCGGGGTCACGTGATCCCCTTTTGCGATTTTCTGACAAGCAAGGTCAATGGAGGAAGCCAGCTTCACTTAATTAACAATCCTGGCAAGAAAAAGGGCATGAAATGGGGGCAAAACTCACTTAACAACTGCCTTGCTTAGCGAGAGAGATTTAGGCCCCCAACTGTGCTCATAGGTCAAGGATTACGTATATGTTCCCAATTAGCCGTGCTTCGAGCCCACAGAATGGATTATACCTCTACAGAAAAAAGATTGGGAACGCCACTTTGGAAGACATTGTAAATTAAAAGGTGGGGGGTGGGAGGAAAAACCCCTTTCCCCTTCAAGTAGAAAAATGCCATCAGGAACTTCTATTCCTGATGCACTACATTTTGAACTTGGATGCAAAGTATGGAGGACAGTTAAAAAGGGGAAATATTAAAGGGAAAAAAACATAAGGCATTTCCTGCTGACAGCCTAAAGGGGTCCAGTCATTCTCTCCCTTCCCCTCCCCATCTCAGGATGGGGAGGGTCTATTTCATTGTGCTACCTCAGGGGTAGGCAGCCTTGGCTCGTTTATGACTCGTGGACTTCAACTCCCAGAATTCCTGAGCCAGCCATGCTGAGGAGAAAGGGAGAGGTTTCCAAGGTGAGCCATGCTGGCTCAGGAATTCTGGGAGTTGAAGTCCACAAGTCATAAAAGAGCCAAGGTGGCCTACCCCTGTGCTACCTGCAGAAACCAGTCTCTAGCGAAAGTCACTCCAAGTTCCATCACCTCCTTCTGAAGGCAGGAGAGAAAGCAATGGAGGGAAGCTTATCAGACAGAATCTAGAATTAAGGAAAAAATTCCTGACAGTGAGAACAATAAATCAGTGGAAGGGCTTGCCTCCGGAAGTTGCGAGTGCTCCATCACTGGAGGTTTTCAAGAAGAGACTGGACAGCCATTTGTCTGAAATGGTATAGGGTTTCCTGCCTGAGCAGGGGGTTGGACTAGATGACCTCCAAGGTCCCTTCCAACTCTGTTATTCTATATTTTTCCTGCAGAGCCAGAGAGGTACCAAATATAATCCATTCACTGAATAAACCTTACCTGTAATGATGAATATCTTCAAACGATTTGGTGTTGTTTATGGCAAATACACACAAAAAGCCCTCGCCCGTTCTCATGTACTGGTCACGCATTGCACTGTATTCTTCCTGGCCAGCTGTGTCCAGAATATCCAAGAGGCAGGTTTCGCCATCAATGACCACTTGCTTCCTGTAGGAATCCTGAGAAAAAGGAAGAAGGGGGAAAAATGTCATCCATAAAAGAGAATATTTGTAGCCCAGAATTGAAATGAAGGATCCTTGAGGCTCTCTGAGCTTGGCTGTTTTCCTGCAGACACTGGGAGTTTTTAAGAAGAGACTGGACAGCCATTTGTCTGAAATGATATAGGGTTTCCTGCCTGAGCAGGGGGTTGGACTAGATGACCTCCAAGGTCCCTTCCAACTTTATTGTTGTTGTTGTTGTTATTGTTATTATTATTAGACCTTTCATTACTCAAAACTAGGTAATATCATCAGGGCTCACTGATCACACATCAGCACTGATACATCTGCAAGAAAACCAGACTCAGAAAACATCAAAGACCCCTCAATACAGATAGTCCTCAACATATGACCACAATGGAGCCCAAAATTTCTGTTGTTAAGTGAGACATCCCGGGGTCATGTAATCCACTTTTTTGCAACCTCCTGACCAGCGAAGTCAATGGGGAAGCCGAATTCACTTAACACAACCAGGTTACTAACTTATCAACTACAGTGATTCACTTAACAACAGTGGCCAGAAAGGTGGTAAAAAGGGGGCAAAACTCACTTAGCAAATGTCTCACTTAACAACAGAAATGTTGAGCTCAATTGTAGTCATACGTCGAGGACCACATTGAGGCCCAAATTTCTGCTGCCAAGCAAGACAGTTGTTAGGTGTGTTTTGCCCCATTTTATGACTTTTCTTGCCACAGTTAAGTGAATCACTGCAGTGGTCATTAAGCAAATCTGGATTCCCCCATTGATTTTGCTTGTTGGGAGCCCATTAGGAAGCTTTCAAACGGTATCATACAACCAGGGATGGTGCAACCGTCATAAGTACATGACAGTTTCCAAGCATCTGAATTTGGATCAATGACCACAAGGATACTGCAACGGTTATAAGCAGAGATCTTCAAACTTGGCCCTTTTATGATTTGTGGACTTCAACTCCCAGAATTCCTCAGCCAGCCTCCATTTTGTTTGTTAGATTTAAGACAGAGGTCTTCAAACCTGGCCCTTTTATGGCTTGTGGACTTCAACTCCCAGAATTCCTCGGCCAGCCTCCATTTTGTTTGTTAGATTTAAGACAGAGGTCTTCAAACTTGGCCCTTTTATGACTTGTGGACTTCAACTCCCAGAATTCCTCAGCCAGCTGGCTGAGGAATTCTGGGAGTTGAAGTCCACAAGTCATAAAAGGGCCAAGTTTGAAGATCCCCTGGTCTTAAGTGTGAAAACCGGACATCAGCCACTTTTTTCAGTGCCCTTGTAAATTTGAATGATCACTATACAAATGGTTGTAAGTCCAGAACAGTTTTTGCACTCCAGCCAAAAGCTGGGAAAGTTCACGCATGCATTTTAACAACTTTGCCCAATTTGTGCACTACCACAAACCACACACTTTGCTCACTGTTGGAAAGCACGTAATTGGACACTGCCTCTGAGCCTGTCAATACACAGAGAGAGAGAGAGAGAGAAAAAAAATGGGTCAGGTAGGAAGGAAAAGAATCCCTTTGCAGAGAAATATGATCCTGCAGCTGCTGTTATGCGCCTCCTTAGGCACGAGGCTGGAAAAAAACAGCACCCTTGTCGGATCTAATTTTCTTTGCACAAAGTTCTGGCTAAGCGTCGTTAGCCCACTTCCTCCAGGCAGTTCATTTCCTTAACCTATGTTTGAATTTCAAATCCTTGCCACCTTGATGATCCTCTGTTCATTGGCTTCCCCACTGCTGCCTCCCAAGCTGTAAGAGGCAGTTTTTAAAATGGGTCTTTTCTTCGTCCAAAAAGCCTTTCTCTTACATAACTGGAACAGAGCAGTGATTATATAAAATGCAAACAGGCCGCCCCCAAGCTTTCCAAGCCTTCTTACTCGTGACACACCTACGAGAATTCTGTGTGTGTTTCCCGGTCCCGAGTGACCTCACTGCCTTCATTTAGAAAATGCCTCCTAAAAATGTGTGACGTTCGCAACCACACCAAAGGGGGGAAACGGCAGCCGGGCAGACCAAGCAAGCATTCTTGGAAGGATAATTTAAGAAGGGAAAATACCAGAGGCAGAAAAATACATACAAGCTGCTGTGCGTCGAAGAAGCATCAGCGGCGAAGATGCTGCTGAGTAGGACCATCCAATTCAGCATTTGCAAGGAGTTTGTAGTCAAAAGCCAAGAAACTGACGGCGTGCCAATGGTTTGCCCCCCTCCCCCATAGTTGGGATAAGGAAATAAGTCTGAATGGGGGGGGCAAATGAGCGCTTGAGTAGTGATCAATCTCCTGTCAATCAAAAGATATTCCCTCCTTTTCCACCATGTACAGATAGTCCTGGACTTAACAGCCCATCATTCAGTGACCGTTCAAAGTGACAACGGCACTAAAAAAAAGTTGACAGTTGCAGTGTCCACTTTATGCAGGTAGTCCCTGACGTGAGGACTGCTAAGTGAAAGAGTTAAGCGAGTTTTGCCCCATTTTACTACCTGTTTTGCGACAGCTGTTGAAGTGAATCACTGCAGTTCTTAAGCTAGTAACACTGTTGTTAAATCAGCGGTTCTCAACCTGTGGGTCGCGACCCCATTTGAGGTCAAACGACCATTTCACGGGGGTCGCCAAACACCGCAGTCCACCATTTTTTTGTTTTTGGTCGGCCATTTTTTTGGGGGGTTGGCCATTTTTTTCCCCTTTGCGATGTGGGCTGTCACGCTGCGCATGCGCGATGTGGGCCCGCCATTTTTTTTTTGGTCGGCCATATTTTTTTTTTGGTCCACCATTTTTAATTTTTGGGGGGGGTCCGCCATTTTTTCCCCTTTGCGATGCGGGCCGTCGCGTCGCGCATGCGTGATGCAGGCAGTCGCGCCGCGCAATGTGGGCCCGCTATTTTTGGGGGGGGGGTTGGCCATTTTTTTTTTGGGTCCGCCATTTTTTTTCCCCTTTGCGATGCGGGCCATTGTGCCCGTCGCGCCGCGCATGCGCCTGTCACGCCACGCATGCGCAATGCGCCCATCGCACCGCGCAAGTGTGGCGCGGGCCGGGGTCGAGCCCCGGAAAAGGTTGAGAACCGCTGTGTTAAATGAATCCAGCTTCCCCATTGTCAGAAGCTCGCAAAAGGGGGTCACAGGACTCCAGGACACTGCAACCGTCATAAGTACATGCCAGTTACCGAGCATCTGAATTTTGATCACGTGACCAGGGGGATGCCGCAACGGTTGTAAGGATGAAAAGCCATCATAAGTCACTTTTTTTTCAGTGCCGTTGTATCTTCAAACCATCACTAAACAAATGGCTGTAAATTGAGGACTACCTGTATTATTATTATTCGCTGCTGAACCCCTACGGCAGCAGTTCTCAACCTGTGGGTCGCGACCCCATTTGGGGTCGAATGACCATTTCACGGGGGTCGCCAAACACCGCAGTCCGCCATTTTTCCCCCCATTTCCCCTTGGCCGTCGCGCGCCGTGCATGCGCAATTCGGGCTGTCGCGCGCACGCCACGCATGCATGATTTGGGGCGCCGCACATGCGCGGTTTGGGCCATTGTGCCGCGCATGCGCGGTTTGGGTCTCGCGCATGTGCGGTTTGGGCCATTGTGCGCGCGCTGTGCATGCGCGGTTTGGGCCATCGCGCCGCGCATGCATGGTTCGGGCCGTCACGTGCACCACGCATGCGCAATGCGGGCCGTCGCGCCGCACATGCGCGGCGCAGGTCGGGGTCACACCGCACATGGGCGGCACAGGTCGGGGTCTCGGCCTGAAAAAGGTTGAGAACCGCTGCCCTATGGATTGTCGGGGTCTTACAAAGTAAGATGTGGCAAGCATGCATCATTATTTTAGTTCTTTTTCTTGCTACCTAAAACAGACCCCTTTATTCGTTTATTTGACTGGTTTGCTATCTATCTCGCCAAGTTACGCAAGTCAAAGATCTCGTTGAACATCATGTGATGGTTAAATGATCAAGAAGATCGCATTGTGCCAACTTCCAGCTAAGAAGCTCTTTCGAATTTGGAAATTTCTAATACCAGATAGTCAACAGCCCTAAGTTTTGGGGAGTTTTTTTGTCACGAGGCAAACATATAAAAAATACCGTGGAACAAACTTGGAGCCGCAGTGGAATTCCTCACCGAATCAGCTGATGGACTCGAGAGATTTTACAATACCACAACGACAACCTGTGTTTTCAAAATGTGGGATAGGTTTTGTGGTTTGTTGTAAACCGTGAGAGCCAACTGGGCAACCGCCATGTTCTCAGGGGATCTATACCAAACTAGCAATTAAGGTTAACGAAAGAGGTAGTCTGAACTCTTGGACCTGGTTACTGTGACTAGGTGGGCCTGACTTTACAGCCCAGCAAAAGTTTTCTGCAACTTCTATTTATTATGCAAAGACACACCAGTTTGAAGTGAAAGAAAGAATGAGGAGAGTATAGTCCTTGACTTATAGGCCAATCGTTTAATGACTGTTTAGAGTAGGGATAGGCAACCTTGGCTCTTTTATGACTCGTGGACTTCACCTCCCAGAATTCCTGAGCCAGCCATGCTGAGGGGAAAGGGAGAGGTTTCCATGCTGAGCCATGCTGGCTCAGGAATTCTGGGAGTTGAAGTCCACAAGTCATAAAAGGGCCAAGTTTGAAGACTCCTGGGCTAAAACAATCTCACAACCACTTGGAATTTATTGCTGATTGACTTTAGTCCAGTGGACCCCAATCTTTGGGGCACCAGGGACCTGTTCTGTGGAGAGAGGATTTTCCATGGACCGGAAGGGGCGTGGTTTCGCGTGCTGGCTGCGTCCCGCGGATGCTTGTTTGCGCGTACCTGTTTCTGTGATGCCATGGACCGGCGCCACTCTACGGACTGAAGGTTGGGGACCCCTGCTTTAGTCCATAAAGTCTCTGCAACCTCTTAGCAGAGTTTTGATATCTGCATATCTCCATACTTGAAACATAACCATCATCAGCTTCCATTTCTAGATCTACTACCACCACACAGCTCTTTATAATTCAGTTTTTTAATTAGTTTACCAAAATATAAAATGCAAACAAAAATGAAAACTGTTGCAAAGTAGGGGAGGAAAAAAAGGGAGAAGAAAAAGTGTAAAGAAAAAGGGGGGTGGGAAAGCATGGACTTCTGATATTTTGTACTGCAGTAGAATACGGTAATAGCATAACGCCTCAACTTTTTTACTTTTGCACAATAAAGTTCTGGAGTTACAGCCACAGTTAAGCCCAAGATTCCTGTTGCTAAGTGAGACATTTGTTAAGTGAGTTTTGCTCCATTTTTATGACTTTACTTACCACAGCTGTTAAGTGAATCACTGCAGTTCTTAAGTCAGTAATATAGTTGTTAAGTGAATCTGGCTTCCTCACTGACTGCTGGTCAGAAAGTCGCAAAAGGTGAGATCCCGGGACACAGCAACCGTCGTAAACATGAGTCAGTTGCCAAGTGTCTGAATTTTGATCATGTGACCATGGGGATGCTGCAAGTCGTGTGACAAACAGTCATAAGCCACTTTTTCCAGTGCCGTTGTAATTATGAACGGTCACTAAATGAACTATTGAAGTTGAGGACTACCTGTACAATATACCAGCCATTTTTATAACAACAAACCTATTTAATCAGCAAAACCCAAAATCAAAGCTTCAATTTTTTTTTCCACCTCAGGCAGAAAGTCCAGAAATGGTTTCCAAGCAGACGGTACAAAGTCCAGAAGTGGTTTCCAAATAGAAACAATTGTTGACAGGATCTTATTTACCTCTATTGTAGGATCGTATTCATCTACAAAATGGTTCTGAATGAGCTGAATTGTCAACGCGCTCTTGCCCACACCACCAGCCCCAACGACGACAAGCTTGTATTCCGTCATCTTCTGTAGGCCTAGGGGAAGATCAAACAAAAATATCCATAATAAATACAACAGGTGAAGAATTGCAAAAAAACAAATCTGGTAACAAGCCACTGTGTCTCACCTTGCCAAGAAAACTGAAGGAATTAGTCTAGGAGTCTAAAACCAACTTAGAATAGGATAGAGTTGGAAGGGATCTTGGAGGTCTTCTAGCCCAGCCCCCTGCTCAAGTAGGAAAACCTATATCGTCTCAGATAGGTGATAGTCCAGTCTCTTCTTAAAAGTGATGTTCCAGTGATGGAGCGTCCACAATTTCTGAAGGCAAAGCTGTTCCACTGGTTGATTATCCTCAGTCAGGAAGTTTCTCCTTAATTCCAGGTTGCTTTTCTCTTTGATTAGTTTCCAACCATTTTTTCTCATCCTTCCATCTGGTGCTGTGGTGAACAATGTGACCCCCTCTGCCTTGTGGCAGCCCCTCAGATACTGGAAAATTGTTATCATGTCTCCCCTATTTCTTCTTTTCTTTAGACTAGCCAAACCCAAGTCCTGCAGCCGTTCTTTGTATGTTTTAGTCTCCAGGCCTTTGATCATCTTAGTAGCTCTTCTCTGAGTTTTTTTTCCAAATTCTCAACATCTTTTTTGGATATGGTGACCAAAATTGGCTGCAGTATTCCAGGTGTGGCCTTACTAGGGCTTTATAAAGTGGTACTAGCAATTCATGTGATCTTGATTCTATGCTTGAAGGCACATACACAAAACCAAAAGAGTTTGTTTGATTAGCAAATTATAGATTTCTTAGTAAGTTGTATACAGTTCCCTCGTCTTCTTTACTACCCCCTTATTGATATCATTATTATAATTGTTATTACTCTGTTGCTTTGCATGTACAGAGAGCTTCTGAATCAGAAACAAATTCCTTGTGTGTCAAATCACGCTTGGTCAAATAAGGTATTCTATTTTATTTCTATTTCAAGGAATGATAAAAGTTGAGTTCAGCAT
This sequence comes from Bothrops alternatus, assembly GCA_034064705.1. Classification (NCBI taxonomy): domain Eukaryota; kingdom Metazoa; phylum Chordata; class Lepidosauria; order Squamata; family Viperidae; genus Bothrops; species Bothrops alternatus. Next base: position 273,272 of record JARGCV010000146.1, on the reverse strand, counting down.
CTATAAACCAGGAAGGTGTTATTTTTTGACCAAGGGACCTTTTTGCCTTTGCAAATGCCACGTGCAAATAATAATAATAATAATAATCCATGAATCCCTAAGAACAATATGGGCAAACCAGGAAAAAATCCTAATTTAGATTTTATTTAAAATTTAAAGATACAGAATTTGTACGTTCAGTTTGATGCATGTAGAGTAGTTTTCTTGGCAACAATGGAAAAGTAATTTGCCATTACCTTCCAGATTTCTTTTTTAAACTTTCCTGTCTAGCAGTCAATTGATCTCCTATCCATGTATTTATTTAATTAGAATTAGAGCCCTGGTGGCGCAGTGGTTAGAATGCAGTATTGCAGGCTAAGTCACTGCTCACTCCAGGAGTTTGATCAGCTATAGCTGATCCAATGTTGCATTAGGAGCCCTGGTGGCGCAGTGGTTAGAATGCAGTATTGCAGGTTAACTGCCCACTGCCGGGAGTTTGATCCTGAACAGCTCAATGTTGACTCAGCCTTACATCCTTCCGAGGTCGGTAAAATGAGGACCCAGATTGTTGGGGGCAACAGGCTGACTCTGTGAACTGCTTAGGGAGGGCTGTAAAGCACTATGAGGCGGTATAGAAGTCTGCTACTGCTATTGGTAGAAAATGTATAGTCCTGTGCATCTTATTCAAGCACTCTAGCAACTGACAAACCACATATACAAGTGTTTCTCGTGTTTGTCTGTGTGTGTTCATTCCCCATAAATAAAGCAAAATACAATTAAAATAATCAAATACACACCCAAGGAGCCATATAATCGAATCCCAATAAAAACACTGGCTCTAATGCTTATGGAGGAAAGTTGGGCCTTCATTATAATTAAACAAATTGGTCAATGTTAGCTAGGCACTGCCCCTTGCCAAGGCCTTCAAAATCAGAGTAAATCACAAAAGATTATCCCTTTTAAATAAAAATGTGTATGTTGGAAAAGGTGTTATCAGGCTCCTAACCGATCAAACACCATTGATCCGATTCTTCAACCTGTATTGCCTTTTGTATCACACGAAAAACTGCCAGTCACACTTTTCTGCTTAAGTACAGTATATACCTTATAATCCAGCCAGACATCAAGAGAGGTTAACGGAGAATTGTGTGGCTGAAAGATGAAGGGAGCTAGGCTTGAATCAAGAAAAGTCCTTGATTATATCACTGAAAGCAATTTTGTTAGAGAATTTTAATTTCTCTATTGGTGAAAAAATAAATCAGAAGCTCTCACAGTTGACTGCATTTAGCTGATTCAAATAAATTTCTTTATATTCACATCAAGATATTTACAATACCATACATTCTTCTTTATAGCAACATAGCTCAATGAAGACTTCTTACAGAGAGATACAGAGACAAACCTGAGACTGAAAATCCAGCTCCTAACTCAGCGGTTCTCAACCTTTTTGAGGCTGCGACCCCCACCTGCACCGCGCATGTGTGGCGCAATGGCCCGCATCACGCATGCGCGGCGGCATGCGCGGTGCTGCCCCCTGCGCCGGCCGAGGGGGAAAAAATGGTGGACTGCGGTGTTTGGCGACCCCCGTGAAATGGTCGTTCGACCCCAAATGGGGTCGCGACCCACAGGTTGAGAACCACTGTCCTAACTCAATACCCTTTTGCACAGACTCAGTAGCACTTTCTTCACATTGGCTGGCTGAGTTACCACATGACTCTTCCTGCTCATGAATATTCCAACAAATTTAATGATCTATTTCCTGGAACATACGCTTTTACACTTTTAGGCAGGCACTCCTCGGACGTACGACCACAATTAAGCCCAAACTTTCTTCTGCTAAGTGAGACATCTGTTAAAGTGAGTTTTGCCTCATTGTGCAAACCTTTCTTGTCACAGTTGTTCAGTGAGTCACTAAGTTGTTAAGTTAGTTAAGAGAACCTGGCTTCCCCTTTTGACTTTGCTTGCCATGACCCTGAGACACCGCAACACACCGTCATAAATATGAGCCAGTTGCCAAATGTAAAAATTTTGATCGCAGGACCATGGGGATAATAATAATAATAACAACAACAACAAAATACAAAGACCTACAAATAGAAATAGAAAGACTGAAGTGCAAAGGTTTTCTTTTGTCAGTAACTTGAACCGTGAATGTTTTCAACAATGAGTTTTTCATTCATATGGATGTCTCCTTGAAAAAGTAACTGTGACATGGATCAGGCTGACTCAGAGGGTGATGTGAGCAAACCCAACCTTGAGTAAAGCGGGATTATAACTCGGTTAGTCATATCCGAGCCTAATCTAGTCTCAACAGATAGCAAGATTTTGCTAAGGTTAAGGGGGCTCAGAAGCTAAATTCTGGCTTGTGTTTGAATGGGAAACCGCCAAGAAGAATCAAGAGATTTGGGCTCTAAGCTGGGAAATGGAAAAAGACAACAGCACATCCCTTCTGTCTTCTTTCCAAGAAAAACACATGGAAGTATTCAGGAAGTAAACCTCTCAAACAACCAGGCACTATGTCACAAAGAGTTTTACAGAGCAGAGGTCCCCAGCCCCTGGTCCACAGGCCGGCACTGATCCACAATCTGCCAGGAATGTGTTTACTGCCCACGCTACTGAATTTTGAACCAGCTGTAGTTTCTGGATTGTCCTCAAGGGCAGCCCCATGTAAAAGACATTCCAATAGTTCATTCATGAAGTGACCTGGGCATCAGTGATTACCTAGAGCAGCGGTTCTCAACCTGTGGGTCGCTACCCCATTTGGGGTCGAACGACCATTTCACGGGGGTCACCAAACAACGCAGTCCGCCATTTTTTTCCCCTTTTCCTTAGCTGTGCTACTCCCTCTCATTCTATTGGCTTTTGAAAGCCAATAGAATAGACTCTCTTGAATAGAGTCTAATTCTATTGGCTTTCAAAAGCCAATAGGAATTGTCCAGGCTGTCTCTGCCCTGCTGAGCCCGCCAAAAGTCCGAGTCTGCAAACGGTGCTGCAAGTTGTCTGCAGCGAAGGTGAGCTCTCCGGAAGTTTCCACCCCTCCCTGCTGAGCAATTACTAAAAATGTAAGTAAAAGAGGGCCAGGAGTGGGAGGTGGGAGGCCGGCGGGCGCAGGGAGGGTTGCTGGTGCGCATGGGGCCTGGCGGGTGCCTTACCTCCCTTGGGCTGGGCCAGCTGGTGGCCCAGCCGGTGATCGCCCTACGCCGTCACTGCCCCTTGCCAGCTATGCCTCGGCTGGCGTAGGGGGCGGCACCATGCATGCGCGGCGCTCCCGGGCAGGGAAATACAGGTAGTCCTCGACTTACGACCGGTTGGGGGTCACGGCATTAAAAAGGTTGAGAACCACTGACCTAGAGTGTTTCTGGGTCAAGAAAAGGGTGTAACTGGTGCCCAAGATCAGCCCATGCAATGCAGGCCACAGCTTCACACCAGTTTTGAAGGAGGCCCGCAACCACGTACAAGACCAGCAGTGAAAATAGCACTTATATACCACGTCACAGTGCTTTACAGCCCTCTTTAAGCAGTTTACAGAGTCAGTCTATTGCCCCCAACAATCTGGGTCCTCATTTTACCAACCTCGGAAGGATGGAAGGTTGAGTTAACCTTGACCAGGTCGTGATCAAACTCCTAGCAGTGGGCAGAGTTAGCCTGCACTACTCCATTCTAACCACTGTGCCACCACAACTCTAATCAAAAGTATATTCAATAGCTCCTCTTTATATATACAAACAAGATGCTGAAATGTTCTAACCCAGTGGTTCTCAACCTTGGGGTGGCGACCCCATTTGGGGTCGCGCGACCATTTCGCGGGGGTCGCCGGGCACCGCCGGACGCCATGTTGTTTTTTTTATTTTTTTTTATTTTTAATTTTTTTTTAATTTTTTTAATTTTTTTAATTTTTCTGGCGCGCGCGCGCAGCGCACGCTCAGATCTGCCCGTCGCGCCGGAAAAATTTTTGTAAAAAAAATTAAAATAAATAAAATTAAAAAAACAAAATGGCGGACTGCAACGGGCGGATGCGTGCATGCGTGGCGCGTGCGACGGGCCGATCCGTGCATGCGCAGATCCGCCCGTCGCGGCCGCCATTTTGTTTTTGTTTTTTTGATTTAAAAAAAAAATAAATAAAAATAAAAAAAATGGCGGCCCGCGACGGGCGGATGCGCACATGCATGGCGCGTGCGATGGGCCGATCCGTGCATGCGCAGATCCGCCCGTCGCAGCCGCCATTTTGTTTTTTTGTTTTTTTGGATTTTTTAAAAAAAATTTTTTAAAAAATTTTTTTGCGCGCACGCGCGCCCGGGTCAGGGTCGCAGCGCGCATGGGCGTAGCAAGTGGGGTCTCAACCTGAGAAAGGTTGAGAACCACTGTTCTAACCACTGTTCCACGATGTTTCCTTCCTTCCTTCCTTCCTTCCTTCCTTCCTTCCTTCCTTCCTTCCTTCCTTCCTTCCTTCTCACTTAGCAATAGCACTTAGACTTATATACCGCTTCACAGTGCTTTACTGCCCTCTCTAAGTTGTTTACGGAGTCAGCCTATTGCCCCCCAACAATTTGGGTCCTCATTTTACCCACCTCGCAAGGATGGAAGGCTGAGTCAACCCTGAGCTGGTCAGGATCGAACTCCTGGAATGAGCAGTGAGTTAGCCTACAGTACAGGTAGTCCTCGAGTTACAAATGTAATGGAGCCTGCCAATTACATTCGTAGCCCGAGAATTCGTAGGAGTGAATGGCGTAACGTTAACGCGATCACTCCCTGCTTTGGCCCACACATTCTCTAATCAAATGTGCGGGTTGTTAAGTACACACGAGGTATCTCAGGGTGGGGAAGGCCATGGAGGAGTCTAGTGCAGGGACAAGACCATTGCATCCAGCCATCAAAGGCCTCCCCGCACCCACTGCTGGAGTGCCGAACCCACACGGGTTTCACAAATTGTGCTGCCGCGGAGCTGGAGAGCTTGGCATGCTACCACCCAGCTCCCAGGAATTCTGGGAGTTGAAGTCCACAAATCATGAAAAGGCCATAGTTCCCCAACCCTGAACTAAGGATAAAAGGTATTTCCTCTTTCCAGTTGTGTCCAAGCCGGTGCTCATCTCCATTTCCTAGCCGAGGGAACCACCATTGTTCGAAGACAGTTTCCATGGTTATGTGGCCAGCATGACTATACGCTGGGAACACATTTACCTTCCCACCGAACTGGTACCTATTTATCTACTCACATCTGCATGCTTTCCAACTGCTAGATGGGCAGGAGCTGGGGCAAGTAACGGGAGCTCACGCCATCGTGCGGCGCTTGAGTCTCGAACTTGCACTGTCAGCTTTGACAAGCTCAGCATCTTTAACCACTGAGCCATCACGCCCTTCAACTAAGGGGACACAACCACAACCAGAGTCTGGTCCAGGAGTAGGCAACCTTGGCTCTTTTATGACTGGTGGACTTCAACTCCCAGAATTCCTCAGCCTGCATAGCTGGCTGAGGAATTCTGGGAGTTGAAGTCCACCAGTCATAAAAGAGCCAAGGTTGCCTACCCCTGGTCTGGTTGAAACTCAGCTAAAATGTCCTCTTCTACAGTCAGATCAAAGCAGACCACAGATCCTGGGCCAGCACAGACACCTTCACCCATGCACCCCAAGATGTACAATTGGGCGTTGTCCACATACTGATATTACTGAACCCCAAACTGATGGAGAACTCAACCCAGGGGTTTCATGCAGATCAGCGGCTCCTGACCTTTTCTACACCTCGCACCCCTAGAACGCTTTTATTATATTTTCGCACCCCTTCCAAAAGTTCGAAATAACGAATTATGCATATACACTATAATTCTGAAACTTCTAAACCCAGGTTTTCACCCCCTGGAATATCGTCTCGCACCCCCCACCGTGGGTTGGGAACCCCTGATGTAGATGCTGAACAGGAATGATGACTGACCACTAAGGTCAGAGGTCAACCACTGCAGCATAGTGTGTCCCATTGCCCACCACTGTGGCTGGTCCCAAAGCATACCATGATCAGTAGTATTGAATCTCGATTGAAAACTGCTAAAAGACCAAGGAACACAAGGATACACATACACACCCCTCCACCAAAAATCACTGACAAGTGTGACCAAGGCTGTTTTATACTACAGGCAATCCTCGACTTACAATCATCCGTACAGCGACCGTTTGAAGTTATGACGTGACTGAAAAAAGTGCCATTGCCACTTTTCACACTTACGACCACTGCAGAATCCCCAGGGTCACATGATCAAAATTCACACACTTGGCAACTGGCACGTATTTATGACGGTCGCAGTGTCCCCCCTTTCGCGACCGTCCATCAAGCAAAGTCAACGGGGGAAGCCAGATTCACTTAGCCACCGTGTAACTAACTTAACAAATGCAGTGATTCACTTCAGAACAAGAAAAGTCACAAAATGCGGCAAAGCTCACTTAATAATTGTCTCACTTAGCAACGGAAATTTTGTGCTCAACTGTAAGTCGAGGACTACCTCTATTTTGCAAACCCAGGTAGTTGGGTGCATTCAGAAAACTGCGGTTTGATTAGTTTCGCACACTCGGTAAACCCAGCACTTTCGGAGAACAGTGAGCAAAATAAAACCTTCTGTCCAGTTTTGAGAACTAAAACATATTTTGGTTTACGCACGCAGAGAGGAACGAAGTAAGCAGCCCACTCTGGAAACGAACCACACGGCTTGCAGGAGGAGCCGTTTGCACATCTGCCGTTAAGCTGAGTTTTCCTTCCTGTGTGGAGCTGGCCAAGAACTGGACAGAGAGCCCCTACAACGTCCAGTCCAGTCCGTGCCTCTGGTGACAGCAGATGGCAGCAGTGACAGCAGCCACAACAGGAGAGAGAAAAAAGGCACACACCCACGTCCAGCATTCTTTCAGTTTGAACCTTTTCCATCTGCCACTCCAGGAAAGGTTTTTCTCCTTTCTTCAGTTTTTATGGTGAGGTGGGGGGAACAGGGGGACCTTGATATTTTAAAAATTATGCATCCTAGCATATCAACATTTCAGTCGCCTTTGCTTTTCCCTCCCACTTTTCCACTATGGTAAAATGGTTTTTAGGGTGGCTTAAAAACAGGGGTCCCCAACTCCTGGTCCGTGGACCAATACCAGGCCGCAGCATGCCACACAAACAAACAAAGCCCGATCCGCAGGATGCAGGCAGCACACAAAACCACGCACCCTCTAAACCCAGGCCAGGTTAGCTTGGGTACCCACCACCTCTGCAGGCTGGCACATCAGAAGACACCAGGTGAAACTTGTGTGACACGGAATAAGGTCCACTCCAGGAACAGACGCTAAAGGATGACAAGCCACACATTCAAGGCTCATGAAAGCTTTCACTAGCTCTTGGGGCAAAGGTCACCGGACCCAACAATGGGTCACCAAAGGACCTGGGGATAGAAGTGGTTGGGACAAAAGGAGCAAAATGGTGTGGGCAATATTGAACAGAATACAGGCCGTCCTCCACTTCTGATCACAACTTAAGCCCCCACATTTCCGCTGCTAAGCGAGACAGTTGCTAAATGAGTTTGGCCCCATGTTACGCCCTTTCTTGCCCCAATTCAGCAAATCGCTGCAGTCGCTCAGCTAGTAACAAGTTCGTTAAGTGAATCAGGCGTCTCCATTGATTTTGCTCGTCAGAAGGTTGCAAAAGCGGATTACATGACCCCGTGGCCGTCATAAATAGAGGTCATTCGCCAAATGTCCATATTTTGATTTGGGGACCACGAGGATGCTGCAGCAGCCATTAAGTGTCAAAAACGGTCGTAAGTCACTTTTTTCAGTGCGGCTGGAACTTCGAACAGTCCTTAAATGAATGGTTGTAAGTCGCGGGCTACCAGAATTAAGAGAGTTGGAAGGGACCTCGGAGGTCATCTAGTCCAACCCTCTTCTCAGGCAGGAAACCATATACATTTCAGACAAATGGTTAATAATAATAATAATAATAATAATAATAATAATAATAATAATAATAAAGTTGGAAGGGATCTTGGAGGTCATCTAGTCCAACCCCCTGCTCAGGCAGGAAACCCTATACATTTCAGACAAATGGTTAATAATAATAATAATAATAATAATAATAATAATAATAATAATAAAGTTGGAAGGGATCTTGGAGGTCATCTAGTCCAACCCCCTGGCTCAGGCAGGAAACCCTACACCATTTCGGACAAATGGCTGTCCAGTCTCTTCTTGAAAACTTCCAGTGTTGGAGGCATTCCCCGCTTCTGGTGGCAAGCAGTTCCACTGGTTAACTGTTCTCACTGTCAGGAAGTTCCTCCTTACTTCTAGGTTGCTTCTCTCCGTGATTAGTTTCCATCCGTTGCTTCTTGTCCTGCCCTCAGGCGCTTTGGAGAATAGCTTGTCCAATCTCTTCTTGAAGACCTCCAGGGATGATGGAGCTCAAGTCCGGAGTCGTCCTTTTTGTGCTCAAGACATTTGGGGGGCGAAAGCAGGACCAGCTGGCCGGGATCCCTCCACGCCTCGATACCCGGGCTTTAAAAAGCCGCCACTAGATCGGGAGGCGGAGACGCCGACGCGCCCTAAATCCGGGGCAGAACTGGCGGCGGCGGGGGGGGGGGGGGCTGGCCAAGGCGCCCCAGTTTTTGCACGAGTTTGCATTAAGTTCCCGCAGGAAGCCGGCTGGGTTTTCCAAGGGGCGCCCCTACTAGGAGGAAGGGCGGCGAAAGCAGCCAAGCGGAGCCAAGACGGCTCGGCCGGTCGGTGCGCTCCCCTTCCCGGCTCCAAAGCGAAGGGAATCCACTCCACGGGAGCCTCCCGCCACCCCTCCCTCCCCGTCCCCCTCCCCCAAATCCCGGGCATCGCGCGCGCACTCGCCTCTCTGCAGCTCGCCGCCGCTCCTCCGCTCCGCTCCTTCGGGACTGAGCCAGGATCGCGGTTGCTGCCGCTGCCGATCGCCGAGCGGGCGAGGGCGCGGCTCTCTCTCTCTCTCTCTCTCGCTCTCTCTTTCTCTCTCTCTTTTTCTTTTTTTTTTTTTTGCAAGTGCTATCGAGGCCCTCGGCTTTCCATTGGACGGCCTTGAAGGAAGGGGGGGGTGCAGGCAGCCGTGGGCGGGGCAGCCCCAGGGAGGGAGGGAGGGAGGAGGAGGAAGAAGAAGGGGAGGAGGCGCCCAGGGCTGGCGCGAGGGGTGTCCACCGCGGTGGGGAGGTTTTGCAAAAGCTTTGCAAAAAAAAAAAGAAGAAGAAGAAAAGAAAAGAAAAAAGGCGCAGCGCCCGGACGGGAAGGTTTTGCAAAAAAAAAAAAAAGCGCAGCGCCCGGACGGGAAAATTTTGCAATTAAAAAAAAAAAAAAGGCGCAACGCCCGTACGGGAAGATTTTTTGGGGGGAAAAAAGGCGCAGCGCCCGGACGGGAAGGTTTTGCAAAAAAAAAAAAAAAAGCGCAGCGCCCGGACGGGAAAATTTTGCATAAAAATTTGCAAAAAGCGCAACGCCCGGACGGGAAGATTTTTTGGGGGTGGGAAAAGGCGCAGCGCCCGGACGGGAAGGTTTTGCAAAAAAAAAAAAAGGCGCAGCGCCCGGACGGGAAGATTTTGCATAAAAATAAAAGGCGCAACGCCCAGCACGGCCGGAGAAGGAAAGGGAGAGTCTTCCTCCTTCGCGAGATTCTGCCGGAGTTGGAAGATTCCCAGCGCTTGGATCGCCGCAGAGCTTGCGCCCCGGACAGCGCAGTGCGCCTTTGGAAGCGCGCAGGAGCCCCCAGCCCGGGAAACCCTCGCCAAACGCTCGCCAAAGAGACCCTTAACGGAAGGAAAGAGGAATTGCTGCAAGGAGACCCGCGGATCCCGCGCGTCAGGAGCAACCGCGCAATTCGGGACCTTTGCCACCAGCCCTTTGCGCAATCGGAAGCAATCCGGAGCGTGGGTGAATTAGGGTTGGCAGATAAAAGCGGATCGTCCGCGGAAGGGCCGGGTATTCCAAATCTCCGTTGCCCAGATAAGAAGCTGGAGAGATACTTTGCATTTGGGAAGAGGGAGGGAGGAGAGGGCGCCCGGGGTAGCTTGCGTAAGATCAGAAGGCGGCACGATCGTGGGAAAGGCACCAAACGTGCCGTGGAAAAAAGGGTGGACTTGGAGGGGGAGTAAGGCTCGGCTGGTTTCGAAACGGGAAATGGGAAATCCCCGCAAAAGATGCCGGGTCGACAGCGTTTTTCTACCTGGAACAAGGAAACACGCGGGCAGTCCTGCACTGGACGGCCATTTGTCCGAAATGGTATAGGTTTTCCTGCCTGAGCAGGGGGTTGGACTAGATGACCTCCAAGGTCCCTTCCAACTTTATTATTATTATTTTATTACTATTACTACTACTATTCAGCTCAGTGAAAAGTCACGCTTGAGTTCCCAGGTGAATGTTCCATCTTGGCACAGATGACCGAAGAATAATCTCCCACCCTTCGGCCCTCTTTTTCATCCAAAAGAAAAGATGTCTGGAATAAATGACCCCAGCCAGCACCTGTCATTCAGACAGCAAAAAAGTTGAGAGCCTTAGCGCTGACCAAAGGGGAGCCCTCCAGATCTGTTGGGACAACAACAACTCCCAACATCCCCGGCCAAGAAACCCGATGGCTGGGGAAAAATGGGAATGGCAATCTGTGGAGTTAGGAGGGTGCCTGATGGAGAAGACAATACAAAACCCATCTTCCCCTCCCATCTCAGTTTCCAGCCCAACCACTGTCATCTTACCTGGGTCTCCAATCCACCCTCTTGGTTGCCTCCAGATCAGGGGTCTTTAAACTCGGCCCTTTTATGGCTTGTGGACTTCAACTCCCAGAATTCCTGAGCCAGCCATGCTGAGGGGAAAGGGAGAGGTTCCCATGCTGAGCCATGCCGGCTCAGGAACTCTGGGAGTTGAAGTCCACGAGTCATAAAAGAGCCAGGGTTGCCTACCCCTGCTAAAGGGGAAATGAGTTGTTAGAGCTAAGAACAGGGAGGGAGCATAAAGCTTGGTCAAATTTTTACTTTTATACTGACTTTATTTTCTTTATTTAAAAAAAAACCCTCAAGGCAGCGAACATACCTAATACTCCTTCCTCCTCCTATTTTTCTCACAACAACAACAACAACCCTGTGAGGTGAATTGGGCTAAGAAAGAATAGCTGGCCCAAAGTCACCCAGGGAACTTTCATGCCTAAGGTGGGACTAGAACTCCCAGTCTCCCGATGACTGGCCCAAAGTCACCCAGCTGGCTTTCATGCCTAAGGCAGGACTAGAACTCCCAGTCTCCTTGTGACTGGCCCAAAGTCACCCAGCTGACTTTCATGCCTAAAATGGGACTAGAACTCCCAGTCTCCTGGTGATTGGCCCTAATCACCCAGCTGGCTTTCATGCCTAAGGTAGAACTAGAACTCCTAGTCTCCTGGTGACTGGCCCAAAGTCACCAGCTGGCTTTCATGCCTAAGGTGGGACTAGAACTCCTGGTGACTGGCCCAAAGTCACCCAGCTGGCTTTCAGGCCTAAGGTGGGACTAGAACTCCCAGTCTCCTGGTGATTGGCCCTAATCACCCAGCTGGCTTTCATGCCTAAGGTAGGACTAGAATTCACCATCTCCTGTTGACTGGCCCAGAGTCACCCAGCTGACTTTCATGCCTAAAGTGGGACTAGAACTCCCAGTCTCCTGGTGACTGGACCTAAGTCATCCAGCTGGCTTTCATGCCTAAGGCCCGAAAATAAGCCCCAGTTAAGATTGTGAGCTATGTGGATGCCTTTAGTACCGTATTTCCCCAAATATAAGCCCTAACCAGAAAATAAGCTCTACTTCTTTTGGAGCAAAAATTAATATAAGTGCAATCTTATTTTCAGAGAAATACAGCATATAACTGAGTTCGTACACCTTGCTTCCACTTGTCCTCTTCTTCTTTTTTCCTTCCTCCTTTCCCAGCCCTAGAGCCTTCTCCAGATACCCAGATCTTTTTTTCAGTTGTCCAAAGAATAATTTGAACCTGCTCATTTGCGTCTCTGATGTAACTTCTGGGTTGATCTCTTCAATGATTCATTGTTTTGCTTTCTTGGCTGTCCACGGCATTCCCGGGCGTTTTTTTTTCCAACACCACAGTTCAAAGGCGTCAACGCTTTTCATATCCTGCTTCTTCAAAGTCCAACTTTCACTTTTGTAGCGTGCCACAGGGAATGCTGTGTCTTGAGCAATTCTGATCTTTGTAGGCGCAAACATATTCCTGGCTTCTGAACAGCTTTTCCTAAGCCTTCACTTTGCCAAGGGCTAAGGTATGGCAGATTTCTTGATTTCCTGGAACCCCAAGGGTGTCACTTAGAGGTGGTGACCTCTTCTTGCTTGTAGACCCTGCTAGACTGGGGGGGGGGGTGTGATGGGAGTTGTAGTCTAGCTCCTCCAGAGACTAGCGAAGGTGCTAGATGAGAGAACGCTTAGATGCAAAGTTGGGAATTCCAAACAGCAGAATTTTTGTGAAAAGATGAGAAGACACCACAAAGATTTGTTGAGATCATCTCCATGGTATTTCTCCTCATGCTATTAATCTTAATTATCCATGTGGAGAGTTGCTTTTGAACTGATGTGCTTGCTGTACACTTCCAGAGCTTAATCCTTCTCATAATTCACCCACAGTGTGGCAACCCTCATCTTGATCATTTTTAAGGTATCACAAACGGGTTAGGCTGGTTTGTTTAGCTAGCAACAAAGAGTTCCATCTGTATGTCTGTGAGACAAATAGTAGATCAGTCTTTATATTGACGGGGGTGATGGGAGTTGAAGTCCACACATCTTAAAAGTTTCCAAGTTTGAAAAACACAGTCCTAGACCAGGGGTAGGCCACCTTGGCTCTTTTATGACTCGTAGACTTCAACTCCCAGAATTCCTGAGCCACCATGGCTCAGCTTAGAAACCTCTCCCTTTCCCCTCAACATGGCTGGCTCAGGAATTCTGGGAGTTGAAGTCCACCAGTCATAAAAGAGCCAAGGTGGCCTACCTCTGGCCTAGGCCTAGGCCGCTTTACGACTGGTGGACTTCAACTCCCAGAATTCCTGAGTCAGCCATGGCTCAGCTTAGAAACCTCTCCCTTTCCCCATGGCTGGCTCAGGAATTCTGGGAGTTGAAGTCCACGAGTCATAAAAGAGCCAAGGCTGCCTACCCCTGTACTAGACCTATCTGAAATAGAGCAAGTGTTTGGATTCACCCAATGTGTTTTATTTGGTGAGCCCACTATAACTCTGTCCTTGACTTATGACCACAATTGATCCCAAAATGTCTGTTGACCTTTGTTAAGTGACATTTGCCCCATTTTATGACTTTTCTTGCCATAGTTGTTAAGTGGATCACTGCATTTGTTCCGTTGTAAAGTGAACCTGGCTTCCCCATTGAGTTTACTTGTCAGATGGTTGTAAAAGGGGATCGCACGACCCCAGGGCACTTAGGAGCCAGTTGCCAAGCATCTGATCACATGACCAGGGGGATGCTGCAACAGTCGTAAGTGTGAAAAATGATTATAGGCCACTTTTTTTCAGCGTTGTTGTAACTTTAAACAGTCACTAAATGAACGGTTGTAAGTTGAGACTACCTGTAAAGTAAGTTTACAGCTGTAAAAATGGTACTAGCTTAAATATGAGATAAATAGACATTAAGAGAAAAAGAGAAGAAATATTTGGTGTTGAAATAAGAGAAAATTTGGTTACTAAATCTAAGATGTTTAGAAAGTAATAGAAAATAAGAATGTTATACTGCATTATCAATTAGTTGATGTAAGATGGTGAGAAATAGAATATATCCAAATAGGTAAGATGTGTATTCTGATTATTAGACTTTGTGGTGAATTGTGATAGTGGGAAATTTGATTACTTAAAACCTGGAAATTATACATACTAAATGTTAAAGTTAAACGTTAACGGGAAATTTAAAAATTGGGGAAAACTAATTAGGACATTGTCTATAAAGACTGAATGTTAAAATAATAAGGATATGTATAAGCCAGCGGTTCTCAACCTTTTTCAGGCCGAGACCCCACCTGCGCTGCCCATGTGTGGTGTGACCCCCACCTGCGCCGTGCATGCGCGGCGCGACTGGCTGAACCGCGCATGCACTGCGTACGCACGACGGGCCAAACCGTGCTTGCGCAGCACGCGCACGACGGGCCGAACCGTGCATGCGCAGCGTGCGCGCGACGGACCGGACCGTGCATACGCAGTGCGACGGGCCGAACTGCGCATGCGCGGTGCGACAGGCCGAATCGCGCATGCGCGGCATGATGGGCCGAATCGCGCATGCGCGGCATGCGACGGCCCGAACCGCGCATGCACGATGTGACTGGCCGAATCGCGCATGCACGGCGCGCACGCGACGGCAGAGGGGAAATGGGGAAAAAATGGTGGACTGCGGTGTTTGGCGACCCCCGTGAAACGGTCGTTCAACCCCAAATGGGGTCATGACCCACAGGTTGAGAACCGCTGGTATAAGCCAAAAATTATTGATAAATGTAAGAACGTCATTTTTATTTAATTGATTTAATAAGAATTGTATTAGTTTAGACAGGAGACAGCAAATACTGAGGGGAAAAGAGAGGAAAAATTTGACGCAGTAGCTTGAGACTTGTACTGAAGATACTTGTATGTTATTCCATTATTGATTGGCCCAGCCGCCATGTTGCTTTTTGAATACTTAAATGTAAAATTAAAAAACCAATAAAACATTTATAAAAAAAAGTTTACAGCTGAGTTTTGCAAATGGGCTAAGCAGAGGGGCAATAGCTTAAAGGACATAAACCAGGGGTAGGCAACCTTGGCTCTTTTATGACGCGTGGACTTCAACTCCCAGAATTCCTGAGCCACCATGGCTCAGCTTGGAAACTCCCATTCCCCTCAGCATGGCTGGCTCAGGAATTCTGGGAGTTGAAGTCCACGAGTCATAAAAGAGCCAAGGTTGCCTACCCTTGACATAGACATTTGGCGTACTTTGGGGGGTATTTTCAGCAAAGGTTGGGAAAGAACAGGAGAACAGGACCACCTCAGTTGGGCTGTTCTAGGTTCTTGGCCCCAAACGTTTTCAGGCGCCCTGGTGGCTCAGCATTGCAGGTAAACTCTGCCCGCAGCCTGGAGTCAACTCAAAGTTGACTCGTCCTTCCTAGCTAGATTGTTGGAGGGGGGGTGGGCAATAGGCTGACATTGTAAATCGCCCAATAAGTATTATTGCTAAATGGGCCAGACAGAAAACCATAAACTGGGGGTTCAAAAGTGCTTTGATGAACATCCTCTGGGGACACAGAGAGGGAAGGGTGGAATGAAATGAAAGAGAAATCAAGTCAAAAATTCTGTGGGGCAGCATATCCTTTCCTCTCCCACACTTCTTTTTTTATACTATTTTATTAATTTTCCAATTTTACATTTGAGTCTTTAAAAAGCAACGTGGTGACTGAGTTAATCAATAGCTCAATAACAAGATCTTTAGTGCAAATCTCAGGTGACAAGATCAGATATTTCTTCTCTTTTCCCCTTAACATTTACTATCTCGTATTCAAGCTAGTACATTTCTAATTATATCAACTCAATAAAAACATCATTATTACATTTATCAATAATTTTTATTTATTTATTTATTTATTTGGGTTTGTATGCCGCTCCTCTCCAAGGGACTCGGAGCGGCTAACAACATATATATAGTTTATACATGTCTTAATTACATTCAATCTTCATAAACAATCCATATCCTGTTATTAATTTTTACATAATTTTTAATTTCTCGTCAATATTCCAATTTAACTTTTGATATCCATAATTTTCAGACTCTGGGTAACCGAGATTTCCCTTATCTCACGTCACACGTCTTCTCTACTTGGCTGTGCCAGTTCTGATCAGTTGTGTGTCCTCTTCTCGTTTTACGCTGGGTTTCTAGGTCACTGGGTTAGGAGCGCGACTTAAAAGAGCACTGGGTGTGGGTCACGTTTTGACAGGCGAGAGGCTCCAGGCAACAGGCCCAGCAGTCCATTCCCACTCAACAATCTGGCAGTTCAGTTGCTCAAGTTGAGAAGCAATGGCCCATAACTCACAAAGTGGATTAAGGCCAGGCCTTTGGGAGATCAAGTCAAAGGTCTCCGAGCTGGGCAAGATTTTCAGATTGCTAGAACATTAGGCAAGATCCGATGAAAGATGGTTCATATGGATTGATTGGAAGATACGTGTAGGGGAGGAGAAAAAATCTTAGTTGAATTTGGATACACGATAGGATTTTGTGAATTGGATTTTTCTGGATGGCAATTGAGCCTTCCCTCTTCTGGTTGCATCTTACCTGATTCTTGGTGCTTTGGAAAGCAGGAGAAAAAAGCAGTTAGATCAGCAAGTGTACCTTACTAACAGAGCAGCACTGGCTGTGTAAGAGTTTCAGACGTTCTGTGCATAAATGTAAGATGAGATGATATTGGACTGAAAGCCAGTTTGGGATAGGAACCAAAAAACTAATCAGAACTGAAGAAGGTTCTTGAATGAGAAGGGTTAGGGTTCTCTCTCTCCCCCCCTCCCTCTCTCCCCCTCTCCCTCCCTTTCCCTCTCCCTCCCTCCCTCCTTCCCTCTCTCCCTCCCTCTTTCCCTCTCTCCCTCTCTCCCTCATCCTCTCCCTCCCTCTTTCCCTCTCCCTCCCTCCTTTTCCCCCTCTCTCCCTCTCCCTCTCTCCTTTCCTCTCCCTCTCTCCCTCCCTCTCCACCTCTCCCTCCCTCTCTCCCTCCCTCTCCCTCTCTTCCTCTCCCTCTTCCCCTCTCTCCCTCTCCCTCCCCTTCTCTCTCCCTCTTTCCCCCTTCTCTCTCCCTCTTTCTCTCCCTCCCTCTCCACCTTTCTCTCCCTCTTCCTCTCTCCTTTCCCCCCTCTCTCCCTCTCCCTCTCTCCTTTCCTCTCCCTCTCTCTCCACCTCCCTCTCCCTCTCTTCCTCTCTCTCCCTCTCCCCCTCTCTCAGACTGACTTGAAGCATAAAATCTCTTAGGCATGATCATGAATTACACACACGCACACATGGAGCTAAATCTAACCATTTTCTGTTTTTACTTTTTCCCCATCAACCTGTTGACTTGCAAAAACCTGGAGGCCCTATCTCCCCCCCCCCAAAATAGAATTCTGCAAGTTCCCCCCCCCCAGTTATTTCAACTTTACCCAAGCCCCATGGCTGCAACATAATTAGTTGAAAAAGCTAAATTTGTGCCAGGCGGGGAAAAGAATAGCTCAGTCTTTGAGCCATGATCCAGGCTTATTTGCACAAATGCTTCTATTATTCTGCATGATACGTTATAAATCAAACTTTCACTAACACATAAAATATATTTTATAGCAGAGCTATTGTTGCAAGGTAATCTTAAGTTTTGAGGCTAGGCTGGCTATCGCTTTTTTCTATTGTTTATAGAAATCTATAAATCTATATTTTCTATTATTATTTCCTGCATTCTGCTGGACTTCTTTAGAGGAGTGTGAACATGCGTGTATATAGATGTGCACAGATGCACACATAGATAAAATAATTTCATATTTCAATGAAATATAAATAACAGCAGGATTGTTATTTGGAAGGCATCCTTTAAAGCAGGGATGTTCAACCTTGGTTACTTTTAAGACTTGTGGCCTTCAACTTCCAGAATTCTCCAATCAGCCAATGCTGGTTGGGGAATTCTGGGAGTTGAAGCCTATACCTCCTAACACAGGGGTCTTCAAACTTGGCCCTTTTGTGACTTGTGGACTTCAACTCCCAGAATTCCTCAGCCAGGCACGCTGGCTGAGGAATTCTGGAAGTTGAAATCCGCAAGTCACAAAAGGGCCAAGTTTGAAGACCCCTGTCCTAACGTTTCCAAGTTGGAAAATCACTATCTTAGAGGGATGACTCTTGAATGGGGGGTCTTTAAACTTGGCAACTTTAAGATTTGTGGACTTCAAGTCCCAGAATTCCTCAGCCAGCCCTGTTGCCAAGTTTGAAGACCCTTGCTCTTGAAGGACCTGCAACTCTCAATTTCATAAGAACCTTTCACAGACTTACGTTAGGCCCAAGCAAGAAGCGTATGCAAGCTTTCATATCTGGAGTTTGTAGGCACCATTCCCATCCAACGCAGGCTTTAAAGATACCTTGCAACCCGTTTCTCCCCACTTATTGATAGCCAGTGGTTGTCTTTATTCCCCCCCTGCCATGTCTTTCAATAAATAAATATGATTGGGTGAAACCAGGCTTAATAGCAGTAACTGTGAGACGAATCTTGGAGTCTTAGTGGACAATCAATTAAATATGGGCCAACAGGGTGCGGTGGCAGCCAAAAAAGCCAATGGCATTCTCAATGGCATTAACAGAGGGATTCAATCAAGATCGCGTGAGGTACTAATACCACTCTACAAAGCCTTAGAAAGACCACACCTAGAATACTGCAACCAGTTTTGGTCTCCACACTATAAAAAAGATGTTGAGACTCTAGAACAGGGGTTCTCAACCTTGGCAACTTTAAGACTTGTGGACTTCAACTCCCAGAATTCCTCAGCCAGCAAAGCTGGGAGTTGAAGTCCACAAGTCTTAAAGTTGCCAAGGTTGAGAACCCCTGCTCTAGAAAAAGTGCAGAGAAGAGCAACAAAAATGATTAGAGGACTGGAGGCTAAAACACATGAAGAACGGTTACAGGAACTGGGCATGGCTAATCTACCGGTAGTGAAGAGAAGGACCAGGTGAGACATGTGTTCCAATATTTGAGGGGCTGTCACAGAGAGGAGGGGATCAACCAATTTTCCAAAGCACCTGAAGGCCAGACAAGGAATAATGGATGGAAACTGATCAAGGAGAGATTCGACCTGGAAATAGGGAGAAATTTTTGGATAATGGATAATTCATTTTTGAATCCCAGCAACCGGTTAGGGCACATAGGGTTGGCCTCCTACGAGTCCCGTCTATTAGGCAATGTCATCTGACGGGGCCCAGGGCATGGGCCTTCTCTGTCGCTGCCCCAGCCCTCTGGAACCAGCTTCCCACAGAGGTCCGCACTGCTTCCTCCCTCCTAGTTTTCCGGAAATTATTGAAGACTTACTTGTGCCGACAGGTTTGGGGCATATGAACTGTGCTTTGCCCCCGGGCCTAGGAATGTGCCTCCATCATTGATTGTGTGTTTGATTGTGGTTGCATGTTGTATGTATGTTTTTTTTTTGGATTGAATGAACGTGTTTTTGGTTTGGATGGTTGTTTATTATTATTATTAAATTCCTTGTTTGAAATTGTATTGTTGTTGTGAGCCGCCCTGGGTCCTAGGAGAAGGGCGGCATAGAAATGTGAATAAATAAATAAATAAATAAATAAGAATAAATAAATAATGAGAACAATCAACCGATGGAACAGAAGCTGCCTTCAGAAGATATGGGAGCTTCATCACTGGAAGCTTTCAAGAAGAGACTGGACTGCCATCTGTCAGAAATGGTGTAGGTAGGGTCTCCTGCTTTGGGGGGGGGGGTGGGGGGTGGACTGGATGACCAAGATCCCTTCTAACTCTGTTGCTCTATTCTGTTCTAAATACCAAGTGGAATATTTTCCTTTCTGCAAAATGATTCATTTCCCCTTTACTTCCTTTGAATTGCACTTTAGCCTACAATCGACAATAAATCTGTCCCCACTTTGTGTCACTCATCTCCACGGCTGTGACTAAATTGCTTGCTTACGTCTTTCTGCCCTTCAGTCGGAAGTTCCTGTCTTCGTCCGACAGCATTTGAGCCTTATTTCCTTTATACCTAACGGCCTCCTCTCGTCCTCTGATTCAAAGGGGCTGTTTTCACAAAACACCCTTATCAAGAAAGGTTGTTTTTTTTTTTTTTAATATTGGGTCCCTCTGTGATCTTGGGATACCAAGAAGATGCCAAAAGTGGCACATAAAATACCGGTAGTAATGCTGTGTTTCACTGCAACAACTATTTTTTTTAATGAAAAATTCTTTTATTAAAACAATCAGCATTGAACATAAAATCATAGTATGCATCAATCATCATAGCACCTGATATACATCACTAAGTATTAATCTTTATAATCGTCTGGTTTGGTAATCATTTTTCACTCCACACATCAAGCCTCAACTAAACGCCTGTTACAATTTATTTGCTTGGTGTTTCTCTTTTTTTATAGTCTATCCACAGTTCCTAGTCTATCGCATATTATTCATCTTGGTATTAGTACAATCTTTTATGATCAAAGGGGGCTATGTTTGCTTAACCGCTGAATGTCTATGCAGCTTCTCAATCATCCCTAAGATAGAAGTTTTGAAGAAGCTTCTTGGATGAGAAGCAAAACATCTCGAAGAGAAACAAAAAAAAAAGTCCAGTTGCCTTCTGAAAAAGTGCCTTTGGGACATAACTGCTAAACATTGGCGAGTTATAATCCAGGTTAGGTTTCTTCTTCAATTTTGAAGATGTTTCTTGGATGGGAAGCGAAATGTCTTCAAGAGAAATTTAAAAACCCAAAGAATGTCCAATTGCCATTTGAAAAAACACCTTTGGGACATAACTTCCGGGTTAGGTTTCCCTCAATTAATTTCTTGACTTTGGGATTTGTTGTATGTAGTCAGCTTAGAACAGGGGTAGGCAATCTTGGCTCTTTTATGACTCGTGGACTTCAACTCCCATAATTCCTGAGCCAGCATGGCTCAGCTTGGAAACCTCTCCCTTTCCCCTCAGCATGGCTGGCTCAGGAATTCTGGGAGTTGAAGTCCACGAGTCATAAAAGAGCCAAGGTGACTTACCCCTGGCCTAGATAAAAGGCCAACTCAGAAAGCCAAGGAAGGACACATGAAGACAGCCCATGTGTCTTTGGCTGTACAATAGGGCTGGCAGGGGAATTCTGGGAGATGAAGTTCACATCCCTTAAAGTTGCCAAGCTTGAGAAACAATTGGTCTATGCTGTTATATGCTCTGCTGATGTGTGGCTTACTGTGTGATCCTGTCAGATCCACCAGCTTCACCAGATCCTAAGGTTTGTAGTTCCTAGTTCAGGGGTAAGCAACCTTGGCTCTTTTATGACTCGTGGACTTCAACTCCCAAAATTCCTGAGGGAAAAGGAGGGGTTTCCAAGCTGAGCCATGTTGGCTCAGGAATTCTGGGAGTTGAAGTCCACGAGTCATAAAAGAGCCGAGGTTGCCTACCCGTCCTAGTTGATGACAGGTTAGCAGGTTGTGCAGATATAACAAATCACAATTACACAAAACTGAACCGCATGAACCAACCTTGAAGGAGTCCAGGCATGGGGCCCTTTATCCAACTGATCAATGAAGTGAAAGTCTACCTATTTTCTTAAGAAACTGTTAGGATGCATGCAGAAATATTTCTACTCTTATCCAGTTCCATTTTATTTACTTTTTTTTTGCATCATCTTTTGCTGAGAAAGAAAGAGATTTCTTTCCACGAAAGCTTTCCATGTCTGCTATCCCAGATGTTTGCTTCAATTCTGATTGTAAATAGATTTGCATGAGGGCCTTCTCCGTGCCACTTGGTAAGGCAAAGGTGAAAAGCTGGAGCACCCACCATCCAATCTCGTTCCATTTTTTTCTGGCATGAATGCAGTTTGTTAGTTTTTCCTTTTTTGCAATTCCTGTAAACTGGCTTAAATACCGCAACAGACTAATACATTCTAGATCAGGGGTAGGCAACCTTGGCTCTTTTATGACTCGTGGACTTCAACTCCCAGAATTCCTGAGCCAGCCACGCTGAGGGGAAAGGGAGAGGTTTCCATGCTTAGCCATGCTGGCTCAGGAATTCTGGGAGTTGATGTCCACCAGTCATAAAGCGGACTAGGCCTAGGCCAGAGATAGGCAACCTTGGCTCTTTTATGACTCGTGGACTTCAACTCCCAGAATTCCTGAGCCAGGCATGCTGAGGGGAAAGGGAGAGGTTTCCATGCTGAGCCATGCTGGCTCAGGAATTCTGGGAGTTGAAGTCCACGAGTCATAAAAGAGCCAAGGTTGCCTACCCCAATTCTAGATCTTTCAAAGAAACAACCACGGAAAAGAGCAACAAACACACACAGGTAGTCCTTGACTTACCATCATTCATTTAGTGACCATTTGAGATTACAACGGCGCTGAAGAAAGTGACTTATGACTTTTTCACATTTATAACTGTTGCAGCATCCCCATGGTCATGTGATCAAAAAATTTGACTGGCAACTGGTTTGTATTTATGATGGTTGCAGCGTCCCAGGGTCACGTGATCCCCTTTTGTGACTGTCTGACAAGCAAAGTCAATAGGGAAGCCAGATGCACTTGCCGACCGTGTTACTGACTTAACAACAGCAGTGATTCACTTAACAAGAAAGGTCACAAAATGCAGCAAAAGTCACTTAACAGCTGACTCGCTTAGCAGCAGAAATGTTGGGCTCCGTTGTGGTTGCAAAGTCTCCAGGATTACCTGTGACTGTTGATCCTCTTCAATCCCTCTTTTGGATTTTTCCAAACTTTTTGAGGGGGGGGAGGGAAAATGCACAGGTCTCACTTCCAATGAGGTCAGCGTAGATCAGGAGAGGAAGCATAACTGATTTGGCCTTCCTTCTTCTCTACGCTTAATTTCCCATCTTTGATGCATCCAGCACTTCTCTCAATAAGAGTTGAGTCATTAGAACAGAATAGAATAGAACAGAACAACAGAATGGAATGGAATGGAATGGAATGGAATAGAATAGAATAGAATAGAATAGAATAGAATAGAATAGAATAGAATAGAATAGAATAGAATAGAATAGAATAGAATAGAATAGAATGGAATAGAATATATGGAATAGAATAGAATAGATGCAATGGAGAAGAATAGAATAAAATAGAATGGAATGGAATGGAGAAGAATAGAATAGAACAGGAACAACAGAATAGAATAGAATAGAATAGAATAGAATAGAATAGAATAGAATAGAATAGAATAGAATAGAATAGAATAAATGGAATAGAATAGAATAGAATATATGGAATAGAATAGAATAGAATAGAATAGAATAGAATAGAATAGAATAGAATAGAATAGAATAGAATAGAATAGAAGGGACCAAGTAGGAAAAGCTATACTATCTCAGACAAGTGAGTGTCTAATCTCTTCTTAAAAATCTCCAGTGATGGAGCACCCACGATTTCTGGAGGTAAGCTGTTCCACGCAAAAGGTGATCGCATGACCCTGGGACACTGCAACCATCATAAATATGAGTCAGTTGCCAAGCATCTGAATTTTGATCACCTGACCACGGGGACACGGCAACGGTTGTAAGTGTGAACATGGTCAGAAGTCACTTTTTCCAGTGATGTACTTTGAACGGTCACTAAATGAATTGTAACTCGAGGACTACCTATACATACAGCTGTTTGCTATGTTCGTGAACCAGGTGAAATGTTTTTATTAATTTCTTTATTAATGGACTTTGCTGCCTCTCTTTGAAACCTAAATATCTTTTCTTCCAAACTCTTTCAAATCAGCCCAGTTTCGCTTCAGGTTTTATTTTCCCAAGGCAGGACTCTGCTAACTGCCTACTTCTGCCAGCTCTATGCAAGAACCTTGAATATTATTGAGGAATCTTGAACAGTCAGCGGTCTAGCCACGAACCGCAAGGAACTTAGTTTGAGGAAAAAGAAACTTGGCTGTGCCTGAAACCACAAGATTAATTCATGATGTGGCCACTTCTCCCAAACTTAACCTGACAAATTTTCTTTAGCTGCACACCCAGGCGTTAAATAAATATTCTGTTTGAAGAACAACGATCTCCAGCAAAATAACAGAATAACAGTCCAACTCTCTGTTCAGGCAGGAGAGCCTATATCAGCTTCCCTTTCTGTGTCAAGGTTGAATTGCTAAGATGCTTGATAACCTCTGTCGCTACTCAACTTGCCATAGAAACGGGGGAGGGAGAGGCTGGGAAAGAAATGGGAGTTTCAAGAAGATGCCCACAGACGGTGAGACTCAAGGTCATCCAAAGGCAAGTGTCTGAGGAAAAAGTGGACCTTTCCCATAACAAACTGAAGGGATGTGATTGGGCAGCATGAACACTTGGTGGGCGGGGGTTATGAAAAGCCATTGTTAACTAGCCAGATTTTTCCACGGGAAAGCTAGAGTTGAATTTGCTTCTTCAGTGCCAGGATGTGTATCCAATAAAGATCTCTTATGGCACCTCGAGACTGTAGAGTTTCTTCAGTACTGAATTTGCCAGCGGGACAGTGGACACGCTGGCAAAACCAGGCCTTCAGGGCCTTGCGAAAGAGTGTCAAAGCGGGGGCCAATCATATCTCTGCAGGGATGACATTCCACTCGGAAGGAGCCATCGTGGAGAAGGCCCTTCTTAGTCCCATTGGATGGACTTTCTTAAAAGAGGGGAGCCAGTGCTAGGCTGCATTAACAGAGGGATAGAATCAAGATCCCGTGAAGTGTTACTACCGTTTTACAATGCCTTGGTATGGCCACACTTGGAATACTGCACCCAGTTTTGGTCACCACGATGTAAAAAAGATGCTGAGACTCTAGAAAGAGGGCACAGAAGAGGAACAAAGATGATCAGGGGACTGGAGGCTAAAACTTATAAGGAACGGTTGCTGGAATTGTGTATGTCTACTCTAGTTTAATGAAGAGAAGGACGAGGGGAGACATGATAGCAGTGTTCCAATATCTCACGGGCAGCCCCAAAGAAGAGGGAGCCAAGCTATTCTTCAAAGCACCTGAAGGCAGGACAAGAAGCAATGGATGGAAACTAACCAAAGAGAGAAGCAACCTAGAACTAAGGAGAAATTTCCTGACAGAACAATTAACCAGTGGAACAACCTGCCTCCAGAAGCTGTGAATGCTCCAACACTGGAGGTTTTTAAGAAGAGGCTGGACAACCATTTGTCTGAAATGGTATAGGGTTTCCTGCCTGAGTAGGGGGTTGGACTAGAAGACCTCCAAGGTCCCTTCCAACTTTTTATCATCATCATCATTATTATTATTATTATCATCATCATCATTATAATCATTACACTTCCTGCCTCCCTGGTTTAGTGGGCCAGGTAGAAGTTACTGGGAAAAGACACTCCTTCAAATAACCTAATCCCAAGCTATGTAGGGACAACTGAATTGGACTTGGAAGCAAATCCGCAGCTAATGCAATTCCTACTGGAGACATGACACATGTGCATATCACAAACCATGCGGGCCACTGCATTTTGAGCTAATTGAAGCTTTTGGATACTCTTCAGGGGCATCTCCTTGTAGAATGCTTTGCAGTAGTCAGGACAGGAGGTAACTAGGTCATGAGTGATTGTGAGCAAGGATTGTTGGTGTCACGTCACGTCTCATTGTGCTATTTCTGAACCCTACAGAGATGAACAACAGATGAAAACTCCAAAATTTGGAAAGACAGTTCTGCTCATTTTCAGACTTCAGAACTAACCTTGTTAAAATTTGGCAAGCTCTGACATACGATTGCCAACTGATTAAAAATAAAATCCTTGCTCTTGTGCTTTCTCAGCAGTTTGATGTACAAAAATCAGATGAAGTTTTTCCACTATTTGGGTCAGAATACACATGGAAAACAGGCTCTTATAGAAGTCGGCAGCCATCCCTTAAATATTTTTTAAAAGCATATAAAGATGTCAATTAGTAAACATCTCTTGGGAACCGGTGGAAGAAGAGAGAGGCAAGCTGCTATTAAAATGTCTCCATTCCTATTGAATACAATTTCAATTCCATCATGGACAACAGATGTCACAACAAAGGAATTATCCATCTGTCCTGGAGATGATTTAAGTTTGAGCCTTCCCAAATATTTAACACAGGACACGAGAGAACATCAAAAAGGAACAATCAACTTACACATCTGGTCAAACTTAGCAACAGAAGATATGTGGGCTTCAAGCTCTCTCTTGCTGCTCTTTCTTTATCCATATTAGTGTTACCAAAATGTTCTGCCAATTGAACGATGTGACAGCTTTATGTTTGGCGGTTGGTGCTGAAAACAGAGAGGGCAATAGCAGAACCAGAGAAAGAATGAATGGAACAAAATCAATTGGGAGATGTTATTTATATCCTGCCTTTATTATTTTTTATACATTACTCAAAGCGGCAAACACGCCTAATATTTCTTTTATTTTTTTCAACAACTCTGTGTGCTGGGCTGGACTGAGAGTGTGTGACTGGACCAAAGTCACCCAGCTGGCTTTCATGCCTCAGGTGGGATTAGAACTCAGTTCTAGCAGTTTGCCTTTCCAGTAGACCTAGTAATGTATGGATAGATAACCAAAGGCCTGCACTTTTCATCTTTAAGTAATTCTCAACCTTGGCTACTTTAAAAGGTGTGGACTTCAACTCCCAGAATTCCCCAGCCAGCCTTATGGGAGTTGAAACCCACCTCTTGTAAAGTTGCAAGGTGAATCCGGCTCCACCATTGCCTTTGCTTGTCAGAAGTTCGCAAAAGGGGACCACATGAGCCCAGGACACCGTAACTCTCACAAATATGAATCAGCTCTCAAATGTCCAAATTTTGATCAAGTGACGCTGGGGATGCTGCAACGGTCGTGTGAAAAATGATCATAAGTCACTTTTTTTTAGTGATGTTGTAACTTTGATCACTAAACAAACTGCTGTTAAGTTGAGGACTATCCATTGCAGGGGTAGGCAACCTTGGCCCTTTTATGACTCGTGGACTTCAACTCCCAGAATTCCTGAGCCAGCATGGCTCAGCTTGGAAACCTCTCCCTTTCCCCTCAGCATGGCTGGCTCAGGAATTCTGGGAGTTGAAGTCCACGAGTCATGAAGCGGCCATGGTTCCCCAGCCCTGCACCTAGATCAGGGGTCTTCAAACTTGGCAATGTGTGGACTTCAACTCCCAGAATCCCTGAGCCAGCCATGCTGAGGGGAAAGGGAGAGGTTTCCAAGCTGAGCTATGCTGTCTCAGGAATTCTGGGAGTTGAAGTCCACGAGTCATAAAAGGGCCGTGGTTCCCCACCCCTGCCCTAAGCCATCAGTGGTTAGTTTTGGCTTATCTGTTGAGGAAGCACAGCTCTGTGGTTTGCGAGGTCAGCTGAGGGCATATTGGGGGAAGAACAGCCACTCAGCTGCACTCTGCCCAGTAAATCACTGTTAATTAAATGGCTGATATTATTTCTGAGTTGCTAGTATTTCCCTGTTGATATGCTGAGATCTTTTGGAAAAACAACTCTAAAATGTATGGACTGACACTATAAATAAACAGGTATCGAAGTTGCTTCCCCATAAAACTCTTTAGGCTGCCATAGTTTCATTACACTGTTGGTGTGAGTTTGCCAAACAGCCTAAAAGTTCTGGCCTACAAATTTATTTATTCGTGACAGAAGCATCACAATTAAAATAAGGCATCCTATCTGACATAAAATTTAAAATATAAGATTAAAACATGTAGAAATTAAACAGATCTTGCCCAGAAATTAGCACCGTTCGTTGAATTCTGTTGCGCTGCCATGAGGTCAAGTGTACACTGATTGGGACACAAAAGGCAGGTATATGTATGTGTTTGTTGTCTGTATGTCACCACAGTCGCAAAGAACAGAAGCCATTGGATAGCCCTATTTGTTCAGGGTGTCGCTGGATCTTCTTGTGCTCATGCTTACAAAAAAGGAAATTGTGCTATAGAACCAGGGACTTGTGTCAACACAACACACCAAACTACCATAAACAATCCACACTTTAGGGAGATTGTGCATTGTGCACTGCTTCCTTCTCCTAAACTTCAACCCCAGCTTTCTTTTGCTGGGTGGACCAAAGTTTAAATCCGGGCACGCATCAAACCAGGATCAGATTAACAAAATTAACAGAGTTGGAAGGAGCCATAGAGGTCCTCTAGTCGAACCCCCTGCTGAAGCAGGGGACCCTATACCATTTCAAACAAACGGATATTCAATCTCTTCTTAAAAGCCTCCAGTGTTAGAGCACCACACCAGCGTTGGATTCACACCGCTCTTTACAAACCAGGTCGGGCACTTTGTGGATGATACGGACAATGACCCCATCATTGTCTTGACACGTGTATGAACAATGACCCCGCCATTGTCTTGACAGTGTATGAACAATGACCCCCATTGTATTGACAGTGTACGAACAATGACCCCATTACTTTGACACGTGTACTATGACTTTCCCATTGGCGTGACACGTGCACGAATGACCCCGCCATTGGCTTGACACGTGTTATAAGCCCAACAACCCCTCCTACTTTTGTGCTCGGTGACCTGGGGTTTCGCGTGGCGTGTGAACTCATCCTCCCCGTCCACCTTCCGCGTCGCAGAGCGAGAAAACCCGAGCGAGCTCCGCAGCCTTCCCAAAGCGCCCCATCCCCCGCCCTTTGCAAACGTCGTCGGAATGGGGGGGGGTTTGCAATCCGGCGCCTCTGCAGACTTTTCCGCATTCCGACCCAGCCCGCGAGCGCCACCACGCCCGAAAGCCGGATCGAGCCTCCGGAGGGCTCTTTAAATAGGATCTATAAATACGAAGGGGCAGGTTTGGCCGTCCATTGGCTGCTGCTCCCGAGGGCTTGGCGCAAAGGCGTCTCTTCATTGGACCAGGAAAACGAATGGCTCCTCCCTTTTCTTCTCTTCTCCCCCACCCCCAAATCCTGTCTTTCAAGCGGGGGGGGGGGTCTCGCTGGCTGTTGCAGCCGCGGCGTGAATGAAAATTAGAACAACAGAGTTGGAAGGGACCTTGTAGGTCATCTAGTCCAACCCCCCCAGGCAGGAAACCCTACACGTGGATCGCATTTGCAGCCGTGCGGAGAGCTTTTTCCGCCCAGGATTTGGTGGGTTGCGCTTTAGGAGAAGGCAGCGGGGTGCCTCGGATGCAGAAAGCTGCCGGGCGCTCTGCATCTGCGCAGGGGAACGGCGGTGGCCGCTTCTTTCTTTCTTGGTGGTGGGGGTGCGTTCAGCTGGGATCCAAATATCCCCTTCGTTTTGTTGCACCGGCCGTCTTCGTGCAGTGGGTGTGCACATTGGGTTTAAGTAGCGTTTCTGGGGGCTGGACTAGAAGACCTCCAAGGTCCCTTCCAGTTTCTATTCTATTCTATTCTATTCTATTCTAGTCTATTCTATTCCATTCCATTCCATTCCACTCCATATTTTCTATTCTATTCTATTCTATTCCATTCCATTCCATTCCATATTTTCTATTCTATTCTATTCTATTCCATATTTTCTATTCTATTCTATTCCATTCCATATTTTCTATTCTATTCTATTCTATTCTATTCTATTCTATTCTATTCTATTCTATTCTATTCTATTCTCAATCTCAGCAGCTTTATGATGTGTGGAATGCAAAAGTGAGTGCTTTTTTTTAAGTGGCTGGCTGAGGAATTCTGGGAGTTGAAGTCCACAAGTCTTAAAAGGGCCCAGTTGGAAGACCCCTGTCTTAAATCTAACAAACAAAATGGAGGCTGGCTGAGGAATTCTGGGAGTTGAAGTCCACAAGTCTTAAAAGGGCCAAGTTTAAAGGTCCCTGTCCTAAGTGAAGGACTACTTTTAAAGTTCTGCAATGGGTGACATCCCTAGGACTGAAGAGAAGCGATCAAACTCCTTCAGTATCTAATCTGGCCGTAGCAGACAAATTCCACTCTCACGTCTCTTTCTTCCTCTTTTGACCTCTTTCTCAGACACACAGATAAGTTTGTGAAATTCCTCAAGCTTAGCGTGGAGAAGATACCGTAGTATATCAGATGCTATGATGTTTGATGCATACAAAGATTTTATGTTCAATGCTGATTATTTTAATAAAGGAATTTTTATATATATATAAAAAAAATTAAAATAAAATAAAAGCCCTTTAAAAAAAATAAAACTGCTTGATGTTAGCGGACTAGTCAGTATTCACACGTTTTGGCCTGCACATTTCTGCACAAGCCACGATGCTAAAGGGACTTAACGGGAGATGGCTTTAAAGTTCTGTTTGGATTTAATTTGTTAAGTGAATTCTGCCCCCCCTGTTTTACCTCAGAAGCTGACCCAGCTTAAAATTAAGCAATGATTGCATCTCATATGAATGCAGCCCTCAGTTCCTAACTGCCCTGATTAAAGTGTGTTGTTCATGGACAGCCAGAGGGCGAAACCTCTCAGTTTCAGATAATATGCCCAAACTCAATGGTACAACTGGTCACGCTAAGCCATGATTTTGCCATCTAGCCAACACTGTTTGACAGTCAACAGGCTGAGACAGAAACAGTCTTTCCCACGACATCCTCTGGGTTTCTTTTGGCGGGAAATGCCAGAGGTTTAATCTACTGAATATAAAATATTTTGAATTCTTTCTTGGCTGTGGGATGTAGTCTTCCCAGTCCCTAATTCTCTGGCTCCTGGATCTGTTGACATGACGGTTTTCATCATTCGCAGCCATGAATTACAGGACTTGTAATCCAACATTACTGGAGAGCATCAGGTTGGGAAAAGCTCTTTCATTGCAAACAAAAGTTTAGGATGATTGATGTGTTTATCACGAATCCCAAATTTCTGCTCCCTCATCTTCCTCGTATCTCTCCTTTTTCTCCGCCTCCTCCTCCTCCTCCTGCCTTTTGTTTTTCTTCTCCTTCTTCTGATCTTCCTCTTTATCAACTTCATCTTAGTCTCTTTCTACTCTTCCCCCTCTCCTCCTCATTGTAGTCTCCTCCTCTTCCTTCTCCTCCTCTTCCTCTTTTTATCTTCATCTTAGACCTCTTCCTGTTTCTCTTCTCCTTTCCCTCCTTCTCCTGTTTTCTTTGGCTATTCTTCCTTGTAATCCCCTCTTCCTCCTCCTCCTCCTCCTCCCTCTCTTTATCTCCTCCTTCTTCTTCTTTCCTTCTTCTCCTTCCCCTCCTCCCCCTCCTCCTCCCTCTCTTTATCTCCTCCTCCTCCTTCTTTCCTTCTTCTCCTTCCCCTCCTCCTCCCCCTCTTTATCTCCTCCTTCTTCTTTCCTTCTTCTCCTTCCCCTCCTCCCCCTCCTCCTCCCTCCCTCCCTTTATTTCCTCCTTCTTCTTCTTTCCTTCTTCTCCTTCCCCTCCTCCCCTCCTCCTCCCCCTCTTTATCTCCTCTTTCTTCTTTCCTTCTTCTCCTTCCCCTCCTCCCCCTCCTCCTCCCTCCCTCCCTTTATTTCCTCCTTCTTCTTCTTTCCTTCTTCTCCTTCCCCTCCTCCCCTCCTCCTCCCCCTCTTTATCTCCTCTTTCTTCTTTCCTTCTTCTCCTTCCCCTCCTCCCCCTCCTCCTCCCTCCCTCCCTTTATTTCCTCCTTCTTCTTCTTTCCTTCTTCTCCTTCCCCTCCTCCCCTCTCCTCCCTCTCTTTATCTCCTCCTTCTTCTTTCCTTCTTCTCCTTCCCCTCCTCCCCCCTCCTCCTCCCTCTCTTTATCTCCTCCTCCTTCTTCTTTCCTTCTTCTCCTTCCCTTCCTCCCCCTCTTCCTCCTTCCTCTCTTTATCTCCTCCTTCTTCTTTTTTCCTTCTTCTCCTTCCCCTCCTCCCCCCTCCTCCTCCCTCTCTTTATCTCCTCCTCCTTCTTCTTTCCTTCTTCTCCTTCCCTTCCTCCCCCTCTTCCTCCTTCCTCTCTTTATCTCCTCCTTCTTCTTTTTTCCTTCTTCTCCTTCCCCTCCCCCTCCTCCTCCCTCTCTTTATCTCCTCCTTCTTCTTCTTTCCTTCTTCTCCTTCCCCTCCTCCCCTCTCCTCCTCCTCCCTCGTGTCCTCCTGCCTCTATTTCTGTACAACCCAAGGCAGCATAGACAATTTTGTGGTAAAAGATCTTTCAAAAAAACCAAGCATTGTCAATCCCCGATGTTCCAGGAACTGATACTATTTCACGATTCCATAACCCCTCAAAAGCAGAGGCCACAGCTAAAAACCATGCTGAACACTTCCTGCACAGAACTATAACCCTCCTGGACAAAGTTTTAGTTTTGGACAGTTTTAGATTTCGGTAAGAGATTGCCCTCTTTTGGCGGGAACAGTCATTAGCTCTTCCGCAACTTTAAAACAGTGGCTTAAAAAAAACAAGAGGAAAACGGAAGAAAAGTGGATGTCCGCAGGATGTTATTGGCACAAGGGACGATTGTAAAAAATCCAGCTCCTGAGGGATAAAAGATAGCAAAATATTCTATTTTATTCAAATAAGTAATAATAACTTACCGAAAGCTCAATACACCAAACTATGGAATTCCCTGCTCAAAATATTACCTCAGCCTTGAAAATATTTTCCATGGATTTCTACTTTGTCCTTTGCTTTCTCTCTTTGGAAAGACAAAATCAATTAAAAGCTGTGGCAAAAAAAAAAAAAAGTGTCACAAAATAGGGCCCAGTCACAACAACTGTTTTGCTTAGCAATGAAAATTCTGATCCCCATTGGAGGAATAAGTCTGTACTTTTGTTAGAAGATTTTTATCTCTTATCATCGTCCACTGTTCTAGACTTCAATAAACAGAAGCGTTATAAGAGCCGTTACAGGCAGTCCTCGTACTTACGACCACAACGGAGCCCAAAATTTCTGTTGCTAAGGGAGACCGTTGTTAGGTTTTGCCCCATTTTACGACCTTCCTGGTCACTGTTGTTAAGGGGATCATTCTGGTTGTTAATTTAGTAACACGGTTGTTAAGTGAATCTGGATTCCCCATTGACTCCGCCTATCAGAAGGTCTCAAAAGATCATCACACGATCCTGGGACACAGCGACCGTCATAAATATGAGTCATCTGCCAAGCAGCTGAACTTTCATCTCATGACTACAGGGATGCTGCAAACGGCTGTAAGTATTGGTCATATAGGTCACTTTTGTAACTTTAAATGGTCACTAAATGAATCATTCTAGATTGAGGATGACCTCTAGCCATAATTCTCATTGCTGGATTACAACTGGAGCCGGTGACTCTCATCCAGTTGACCAAGCTGGTCCTGCTTGTTGACCAACCATGTGTCCACCTTCAGAATCTGCCTTTAAAACAGGGGTTCTCAACCTTGGCAACTTTAAGACTTGTGGACTTCAATTCCCAGAATTCCTCAGCCAGCTTTGCTGGCTGAAGAATTCTGGGAGTTGAAGTCCACAAGTCTTAAAGTTGCCAAGGTTGAGAACCCCTGCTTTAAAATAATGCTGCTATTGAAACTGTATTGCTGTGTCATGCTTAATCAGCAGGGTCCAATCAGGTTTGCCCTCCTTGAGCAAATAATAGTAACTTTCAGGATCCTCCCTCTTCCCAGCATTGTAATCGTGGTCTGTTTTCCCTCCTGCTTTTACCTCTTTGGCCTCATTTTCTTCTTCCTGTTGTTCTTCTGGTGACTCAAATCAGGGAAGTGCTTCACATTTTCCCTTTTGCAGTCAGTTTGGTTTAAGCATTACAGTGTATGCCAAACTAAAGGGTTTATATATATCCCTGACTATTAACAAAGCAGGAGAGAGCCTGTGGCTTGAGTCTAAAGCTTCTGCCTAGCATGCAGACTGCCCAGGTTCGAATCCCAGAAAGGGTGAGTTCTGACTGAAGAGAGTTAAATAACTCGAAATAGCTATCTCAGAAATCCCTTATTTCTTCCTCCCATATTTGGGTTTACAGGGTGCAGAATATATATATATATATATAGTTGGAAGGGACCTTGGAGGTCATCTCGTCCAACCTGCTGCTCAGGCAGGAAACCCAATACCAGGGATAGCCATTGCTGGCTCAGGAATTCTGGGAGTTGAAGTCCACGAGTCACAAAAGAGCTAAGGTGGCCTAGCCCTGCCCTGTACCATTTCAGACAAATGGCTGTCCAGGCTCTTCTTAAAAACTTCCAGTGTTGGTGCATTCACCGCTTCTGGAGGCAGGTTGTTCCACTGGTTAATTGTTCTAACTGTCAGGAAGTTTCTCCTTAAGTTCCAGGTTGCTTCTCTCCTTGGTTAATTTCCATCCGTTGCTTCGTGTCCTGCCTTCAGGCGCTTTGGAGAATAGCTTGACTCCCTCTTCTTTGTGGCAGCCCCTGAGATATTGGAATACTGCTATCATGTCCCCCCTAATCCTTCTTTTCATTAAATTAGACATACTCAATTCCTGCAACCGTTCTCCATAGGTTTTAGCCCCCAGTCCCCTGATCATCTTTGTTGCTCTTCTCTGCACTCTTTCTAGAGTCTCAGCAACTTTTTTACATCGTGGTGACCAAAACTGGATGCAGGATTCCAAGTGTGAGTCTGATTTTTGTATTTCTAAGATAGGCATTTAAAAAAAACCCAATGCCACCAGATGGCGCTGCTGGTCTCTGCAATTTTATGCCAACTTTGAATCTTGAATTTACAGAATACGCAATAACAGAGATTTCTAGGCCAGAGGTGCCCTTCCTGGCATGGCGGCCTGACAGATGGGGGGGGAGGGGATGTGTAGCTCTATTTGTGCAAGCAGCAGGTACACATGCCCGCAACTCGCACAAATGGGGCTTCAGGAGAGAGAATGTGAATGCTCGCCACTCTCGCAAGTGGAGTTGCATACACAAGTTCGCCCGCCGTTTACGGGGCCCGGTTCCAAACGGGCAATGGCCTGATGGTAGACTGCAGCGTAGAGGTTGGGGACCCCTGTTCTAGTCCAATCTCCTACTCAAGCAGGAGACCTTATACCAATGGTGGCAAACCTCTGGCACGCGTGCCAGAGGTAGCACTCGGAGCCCTCTCTGTGTCACACGCACCCTTGCCCCAGCCCTGCCTCCTCCCATGGCCCCCTCCTCACCAGCAGCCCCCCCAGAGGAGAGTCGCCCCCGGGCGCGGCCCACGTGAAGCAGCCTAGCCAAGGACATGGTAGCCGGGCAGCGGGGACAAGACTCCGCCCTTGCGCCCCGTCACGCGCAGATGATGCTGCGGGGCATGGGCAGAGGGCATGGCTGCCATGCTGCTGCTGGGCTACTTGGGTGATCTGTGGCGGGCCGTGGAGGTGGTAGGTGGCCCAGCGGGCAGGGCGGAGCAGCGACGGGTAGGGGGGGCAGTTTTGGGCACTTGGTCTCTAAAAGGTTCGCCATCACTGCCTTATACCATTGCAGACCAATGGCTGTCCAATCTGATGGCTAATGCCGCAAAGAAGAGGGGGTCAACCTCCCGTCCATACATGTTCAAGTAGATTGGAGCCTAATCTGACAGTCGCTTTCATCCAGCATTTCAAGCACGGCAGCTGTCAATCCTGATTCATTCTTTGGTTTGGGTCTTTGGTTTTGTGGCTTAACCACATGGTGTAAACTCTGCCATTCGGGCTAGTTGATAGCCCAGTTTATTGCACTGCCAAACCAGCTTAAGTGTGTTCTGTCAATGCAGCCATTGAGTCTCTGGCTGGGAACGATAAATAGATTGTAAACCGCAAAATACCGGTTGCATTTTCTTCCTTGCACTTATCCTTGCTATCAGAATAAGAGCATACAAGCAGTCCTCAAGTTACAACCATTTGACAGTATAATGCTGTTGAAAAAAGGGACTTAGGATCAGTCCTCGCACTTATGACCATTGCAGCATTTCTGTGGTCACACAATCATGTTTCGGGCGCTTGGCACCCCGTGGCAGAGTTATAACGGTTGCGGCACAGCTGGAAGAGACTAGCCCAACCCCTGTTCAAGCAGGGGACCATAATAATAATAATAATAATAATAATAATAATAATAATAATAATAATAATAATAATAATAATAATGCTGCCTTAGTAGGAACCGCTTCCATCCTGTGACAATATCTGTAATAACATCAAACATCCACGTCTGCCTATCCTAGGTCCTTGGTAAGGACTCGATAGGTAGACAAAAATGCCAAATCCAGTCTGAACATCTGGCTGACTGTGCGATGATCAACAAAAACAACAACAACAACAACAATAATAATGATAATAAAGTTGGAAGGGATCTTGGCGGTCATCTAGTCCAACCCCCTGCTCAGGCAGGAAACCCTATATACCATTTCAGACAAATGGCTGTCCAGTCTCTTCTTAAAAACCTCCAGTGTTGGAGCATTCACCACTTCTGGAGACAGGTTGTTCCACTGGTTAATTGTTCTCACTGTCAGGAAATTTCTCCTTAGTTCTAGGTTGCTTCTCTCTTTGATTAGTTTCCATCCGTTGCTTCTTGTCCTGCCTTCAGGTGCTTTGGAGAATAGCTTGACTCCCTCTTCTTTGGGGCAGCCCCTGAGATACTGGAGCACTCCTGTCATGTCACCCCTAGTCCTTTTTTTAAAAATCTGGGAAGCCAACTAGGAAGTTGTACATGGTGATCATATGTCTACAGGATGCTGCAACTGTAATAAATCTGCCACAGGGTGCCAAGCACCGGAAACACGATCGTGTGACCACAGAAATGCTGCAATCGTCATAAGTGCAAGGACTGATCCTTTTTTTTAACAGCATTATAATGTCAAATGGTCGTAACTTGAGGACAGCTTGTATGCTCTTATTCTGATAGCAAGAGTAAGTGCAAGGAAGAAAATGCAGCCGGTATTTTACTGTTTAAAATCTATTTATCGTTCCCAGCCAGAGACTCAATGGCTGCATTGACAGAACACACTTAAGCTGGTGTGGCACTGCAATAAACTGTGCTATCAACTAGCCCGAATGGCAGAGTTTACACCACGTGGTTAAGCCACAAAACCAAACAACCAAGCCAAAGAATGAATCAGGATTGACAGCCGCCGTGCTTGAAATGCTGGATGAAAGCGACTGTCAGATTAGGCTCTGATCTACTTGAACATGTATGGACATTGCCCGGTGGGTATTTCTTTTGAAGTTATTTTTAAAGTTGTTTTTTCTTTGGAAGTTAATCAATAGGCATTTAAGGGCTTTGTAAAGAACGAGCTTGGGACTAATCAGGCTGGATGGAAAGCTTCAGGCAAGCTTTGAAAGGTAAACAAGCATTTGATCATTGTTTAACAAGATAGTCAATAACAGCAATTAAGGAATTAAGCCAAGTGTCACTTCTGTGCAAGTTTGGCTGAAAGTTAGTATTTTCCCTTTCCCGCTCCCTATTCAAAAGCTCAGCTCGTTACAGAAAAAGCACTGAAAGAGGCTTTCAGTGTCGGTGCCGCAGAAGTGTCTGTTGCACTGCAGGTGGAGTTGTGGCTTTCCCAATAACACAGCATTTGCCAAAAAAATATTATCAGGTCCAGAGCCAGAACAAATATTTGGTTAAATTGGCACACTATTCATCCATTCAAGGCTACTGAATCCACATGGCCTGTAGGTGGCAGCAAAGGATTAGCAATTATTTTTTATCTCTGCTGCCATCAAGAGGTCATCTTAGATTACTCAGGTGCAAGTAGCCCTCAATTTACATCCATTCTTTTAGTGCAGCGGTTCTCAACCTGTGGGTCGCGACCCCATTTGGGGTTGAACGACCATTTCACGGGGGTCGCCAAACACCACAGTCCGCCATATATTTTTTTTGGTCGGCCATTTTTTTGGGGGGTCGGCCATTTTTTTCCCCCTTTGCGATGCGGGCCGTCGCACTGCACATGCGCGATGTGGGCCCGCCATTTTTTTTTTGGGTCGGCCATTTTTTGGGGGGTCGGCCATTTTTTCCCCTTTGCGATGCGGGCCGTTGCGCCGCGCATGTGCGATGCGGGCCGGGGTCGAGCCCCGGAAAAGGTTGAGAACTGCTGTTTTAGTGACTATTCAAAGTTACAACAGCACAGAAAAAACTGACCATATGACCGTTTTTCACACTTACGACAGTTGCGGCATCCCCAGGATCTTGGGATCAAAATTCAGACACTAGGCAACTGGTTCAGGTTTATGACGGCCGCAGTGTCCTGGGGTCAGGGGATCCCCTTTTGCGACCTTCTGATTAGGAAAGTCAATGGGGGAGTCAGATTCACTTACTGAGTTCACAACTGCAGCGCTTCACTTAACAACTGTGGCAAGAAAGGTCGTAAAACGGGGCAAAACTCACTTAACATCGGTCTCATTTAGCAACAGAAATGTTGGGCTCAACTGTGGTTGTAAATTGAGGACTGCCTGTAGCATGTTCACTAAGGCACAAAGCATCCACTGAATCGGTTGTTATTGCACTGGGGTAAGGTATATTTGTCGTGCTAATTGACGTTTTGGACACA
Organism: Bothrops alternatus; assembly: GCA_034064705.1. Lineage (NCBI taxonomy): Eukaryota > Metazoa > Chordata > Lepidosauria > Squamata > Viperidae > Bothrops > Bothrops alternatus. Next base: position 235,324 of record JARGCV010000146.1, on the reverse strand, counting down.
CTGAGTAAAATTCAGTTCAGATCCACCACCCAGTTGCCTTGAGGACCCGCTCAAAACCTTGGCATGCTATTCCATACTAGGTAGACCGGGGACCGGTTCCGTGGGAAGAGGTTTTTCCACGGATCGGAGGGGTCGTGGTTTTGCGTGTTGCTGCATCCCGCGGATGAGGCTTTGCTTGTTTGTGCGGCACGGCTGCTGGCATGCCGTGGCCTGGTACCGGTCCCCGGACCGGGGGTTGGGGACCCCTGAGGTAGACTACAAGAAGTCATAAGAACATAAGAACATAAGAAGAGCCCTGCTGAATCAGGCCAAAGCCCATCGAGTCCAGCATTCTGTGTCACACAGTGGCCCACCGATTGTACATGGGGATCTTGAGCAGAAAGAGAAGGCAAAACCCTCCCTTTCCCTTGACCCCCAACAAATGGTACTCAAGGGAATCCTGCCTGCCTCAACCAACATAGAGGCGGCACATGGACATCCGTTTTAATAACCACCAATACACTTTGCATCCATGAATCTGTCTGACCCTGCCTTGAAGCTGTCAAGGCTGACAGCTGTCACGACCCCTTCTGGAAGTGAATTCCATAAACCAACAATCCTCTGGGTGAAGAAATATTTCCCTTTATTTGTCCTCACTTTCTTACCTACGAGCTTTAGGGAGTGCCCCCTTGTCCTAGTATTGTGTGATAGAGAAAAGAATTTTTCTCTATCCACCTTTTCTATCCCATGCATGATTTTATACTCTTCGATCAAGTCACCCCTTAAACGCCGTCTTTCGAGGCTGAAGAGACCAAGGCGTTGCAATCTGGTTTCATAAGGGAGGCGCTCCATTTCCTTGATCATTCTTGTTGCCCTTTTTTGCACCTTTTCCAGTTCCATTATATCCTTCTTGAGGTGCGGTGACCAGAACTGTACACAGTACTCCAAGTGTGGTCTCACCATCAATTTGTACAGAGGCAATACAACACTTGCTGACTTATTTTTGATTCCCTTCCTAATCATGCCTCTTTCCTCGGCTTATGACCAACAATTGGGACCATAATTTCTCTTGTTGAGGAAGGGGGAGGCTAAGTGAGACATGCCCAGTTTAACAAGTTTTTTGCCACAATTGTTAAGCAAACCGCTGCAGTTGTTAAGTGAAGTAGGTGGTCATTAAGTGAATTAGGCAGTCAATTAAGTGAATCTGACTTCCCCCATTGTCGTTGCTTGTTGGAAGACAGCTAGGAAGATTGCAAAAGGCCATCCCTGATCCTGGGGTGCTGGAACCATCGTAAGTACATGCCAAGCACCCAAATTTTGCTCATGTGGCTATGGGGGGAATGCTAACAAGAGTTTTTCAGCACCCTTGTAACTTTGAATGGTCACTAGAATAGTATAGAATAGAGCTGGAAGGGACCTTGGAGGTCTTCTAGTCCAGCCCCCACATCAAGCAGGAGAACTATAGGATCTCCTGTTTGAGCCGTGGGTTGGACTAGAAGACCTCCAAGGTCCCTTCCAGCTCTGCTATTCTGTTGTTCTATGTTCTGTGTTTCCCCTCTTCCTGTAAGGTGAGTTTGAATTTGAGATCAGTTACTGAACAAATACAAGAATAGACCCGCAACCAAATTTTTGAGGGATGGAATGGACTGAATCCGATTTAGCCCCTTGGAAAAATCAAATCATGTTTTCATCTGCCTCTCAAGATTAATTCAAGTTTGAGTTAAGGAAAAGAGACTGGGCCAGTTCTTCAATAACTAATCTAATTATCTATACATTGAGTGGAAATATTTCTCTCTGGCCTCATAGGAAAGCATCGCATATTCCAGACATGGGTTTGTAATAAAAACTTTTTTCTGAATTGATTATTCCACTGTCTGTAAGACCATTTCATCTGGGATTCTGTAACTGAATAATGATTGATTTAGCTGGCTAGAAATGCATTTGCTTAATATTGGCTTTCTTAACTGCAAAGTCAGGAAAACAATGATAGATAGATAGATAGATAGATAGATAGATAGATAGATAGATAGATAGATAGATAGATAGATAGATAGATAGATAGATAGATAGATAGATAGACAGACAAAGAGACAGAAAGAAAAATAGATAGATATTTAAAACACGTGAGAATTTCTAGCTAGATTTATATTATTCTTTTTTTTTTTAGTTAAAAATATCTTACTTTAATTTGCAATTATTTCTGAAGGAGAAAGCGGAGTCTCACGAACCAGCACAATAAAACCCCACAGGTTTATTTTAATTCTACTGTACTGCTACAATACTCAAACAATAATTCAAATTAAATATAGTAATATTTATCCTACTTTACACATGACATATTCAAATTAGTATTACTGGACCCAAAATATTATTTGCACTCCTAAGATGAAGTTATGTTTAATATTCACTTCCAATCAGGTAAAACCTTCCTAAGTTCTGCAATTCATGCCATTCAACTGTTTAAATTCTTCATCATTAAAAAGTTCATAAAACTGGGAAACATAACTTGGCCAGAATACAAAATACTGTATTAATATGAATAGGTGTTGGCCCCAAAAAAGAGTACAAAGAAACAAGAATGAGATCCTCAATTCCCCTCCCAACCCCACACAGTTCAGAAGAATCTGGCAATTCATGTTAATATTGAAAGCTTCGTTTGGTCTGAATGTCATCAAGAATTTGCTGCAACTCTTCATCTTCAAACCGACCCTCTAAGCTGGGAATTAAAGCTTTGGCTTCTTCAGCTGTTTTAGGACCCAGATTAGCTAAACATGCTAGTTCAAATTTATGGAGTTTCTTCTGGAGCAATAAGCTGCGGACACTAGCAATTGTCTCCCGGTTTTTGAAGCGGCTGAAGCGACCTGTATAATTCAAAGTTTTCATAAATAGTTCAGAAAGTTCTTGTTCGTCTTCCACACTCTCATTCTGCTGTTTCCGATGTTCCAGAAGCATGTGCACTTCTGAATTTAAAAGAGTTTCAGCAGTTTCAAATTCCTTAGGAAAAACAAGCTGAGATGCATCCTCTTCCACATCTACGGTGCGAATGTCACTACCACCTACCGCCATCGTTTCATCCGGCCGATTTATATTATTCTTAACTAAAATAAAACTTTCACCTTGTCACAATTTTTCTTACCTATCTGCCTGTCTTGTGAAAAGTAGCCACCATTTTCCATTTCCTGTTCTTAGGAGTTTTTAGTTCCAATGGGAATTTTTGCACAGGGATTTCCCTCCCTTACACCAAAGCCTTCAAGTTTTAAATTTCCTATTGGACTACTCCAAGTCTGTCATTTTAAAATAGGGTGAAAAGAGCAGACACCATGCTAAGTTTGATATGCAATGAAGTAAGAAATGTGATAACATTCAGAAGAGGTCCAGATAGACACTTCCTTAACTGACAGGAATATAAGGGGAGGGGAGAGATGATCAGCACAAGCAGACTTGTAAAAATCTCTTACAGCCAAGTTTAGTACAAAGTAGCTTTCCTGGGTTCTGTGGCATTGATTTCCTAGTTTGGTTTGTCCACTGGGGCTGACAGCAACCTTGTAAATCAGGGGTCTTCAAACTTGGCCCTTTTATGACTTGTGGACTTCAAATCCCAGAATTCCTCAGCCAGCATGCCTGGCTGAGGAATTCTGGGATTTGAAGTCCACAAGTCATAAAAGGGCCAAGTTTGAAGACCCCTGTCTTAAATCTAACAAACAAAATGGAGGCTGGCTGAGGAATTCTGGGATTTGAAGTCCACAAGTCATAAAAGGGCCAAGTTTGAAGACCCCTGTCTTAAATCTAACAAACAAAATGGAGGCTAGCTGAGGAATTCTGGGAGTTGAAGTCCACAAGTCACAAAAGGGCCAAGTTTGAAGACCCCAGCTGTAAATTCTTCTCTTTTATACTTCACTGAACTAAGAAGGTTTCTACCTTTTTTGTCTTCCAATGTTATCTCATTATTCTGGATTTAATAAAAGGTTCAGCCCCTTTTTCCTAGGACGGGGGCCTCCAAACCTGGGAACTTTAAGATTTGTGAACTTCAATTCCCAGAATTCCCCAGCAAGCATGGCTGGCTGGAGAATTCTGGAAGCTGAAGTCCACAAGTCTTAAAGTTGCCAAGTTTGGCAACCTCTGACCTAAGTAACAGTTCTGGTATATACTTTTTTTTAATCAAAGTTATCTTCCTTACTTTCTACAGCCAGAAACTGGGGTGTTGGTGGATTCATTGTGGCCTGCAATGAAGATTGTAATCTAGTTGAGCTGCACCTGTGAGTTTTCTACCTAGTTTATCTGAGAAGCTGAGTGGAAGGTTATTAGATTTATTCCTGACCAAAGATTTCAAGACTGACAGAGACTATAGTCAGGGAATCAACTTCTAAGTCAGGGGTCTTCAAACTTGATCCTTTTATGACTTGTGGACTTCAACTCCCAGAATTCCTCAGCCAGCCTCCATTTTGTTTGTTAGATTTAAGACAGGGGTCTTCAAACTTGGCCCTTTTATGACTTGTGGACTTGCCTGGCTGAGGAATTCTGGGAGTTGAAGTCCACAAGTCATAAAAGGTCCAAGTTTGAAGACCCCTGCTCTAAGCAGAATCCAGAATCTGAATTCTACCAGTTTTTCTGGTGACTTTTAACTTCAAGGGAACACAGTCGCTGCCAACTCAAGGAGATGCGAGGTGTTTCTTGGCAATATAGTTAGAATATGAAGCAAAATGCTGGATGTTAGCAATCTGAAGGAAATTTATCATTGGAGTTTTACCGTTTTGAAAAGAAAGCAGATTTTGTTCTTTTAGGTTAATTTTCCTCAGTATTTGCTTTTGGACGTAATCTTTCTTCCTGCCAAAGTTCTATTTGGTGAGCCTAGAAATCCGTTTTTTAACAAATATTTTATTACAGATGGCTTTGCTCTAGAAAGAAAAGCATGAAAGAGCGCTTTGTGGAAGACTCCACATTACAAAACACCCAAATGGTGGTAGCCAACTTAGACGAGAGGAATAGCTGGAAGGGAAAAAAAACTGTTTAAGGAGGGTCACCAACTCAACTTGAGATGGGGCAGAAGATCCTATGTCTAGTTGCAGGGAAAGTAGACTCAACATCTAGAATATTTCCACCTAGCTGCGCCTTTCATGTATTTTTTTTCCCATTTTTATCTGGATTCTCTTTCAAATTGCTTAATGCCACTATTCCTAGTTCTTTGCCCTGGGTAGCATTTATCTTCACAACAGCTTTATGAGGAAGGATGCACTGAGAAAAATGAGAATGTTGTGCAAAATCATAGCCCACTAGGAATTTGGATTCAGAAGGTCCTGCATTAGAATATAAAACTCCTTGTGAATTCATGGAAGTGCATTTAGCTTTTCTGTTGTGGCTTGTGGCCCTAGGATTGCCAAGTGGTGTCTCATCCAAAAACAACCTCATTTCAATCAGAATCGAGTTGGAGGTACCTTGGAGGTCATCAAGTCCAACCCCCTGCTCAGACAGGACACCCTGTACCATTTCAGACAAATGACTGTCTAGTTTCTTCTTAAAAACTTCCAGTGTTGGAGCATTCACAGCTTCTGGAGGCAGGTGGTTCCACTGGTTAATTGTTCTCACTGTCAGGAAGTTTCTCCTTAGTTCTAGGTTGCTTCTCTCCTTGATTAGTTTCCACCCGTTGCTTCTTGTCCTGCCTTCAGGGGCTTTGGAGAATAGCTTGACTCCCTCTTCTTTGGGGCAGCCCCTGAGATATTGGAACACTGCTATCATGTCCCCCCTTGTCCTTCTCTTCACTAGACTAAATTAGGGAAGCAACGAGAATGAAATGAAAGATGAATATAATGCCATTTTTTTAAAAAAAAAAGATGTTCAGTGGAAAAATCTTGTAATTCAATTAGTTGGACTGAATCATTTTTTGAGATGAATATTTGTTATGCTTAAACTGAGCCAAGATAAGTGGCAAAATATCCCTCAAAAAATAAAAAAAATCAGGAGGGCAGGAACGTATTGTGCTGTCTCATTTCACCTGTTTGAGTCTCGATTCTATTTCCAGTCTTTTGAAGTCAAAGGTTGCATATTTCTGGAGTTGCGTAATTCAGGCCAGCAGTTCCCATTTCAGTTAACAACGAGGTTTAATTTTCTATAAAAGGGCAAAGGTTTCTTGGGCTGGCTGTGATAAGAACAGCCTGGTGTGGAAGACTGGCAAACCCTTGAGAGTTGCAACAGAAAGCCGCCCCGTTTTGTATCTCTTCCTGAAATTTATTCATTTGTTAGATTTTTAATCCTACCTTTATAACTTTAGAAGTAACCCAAAGTGGCAAAATAATTGTTACTCTTATCACTGTAAAGGAATCGATATCTTTATTAATATTGGCAGCATGGTCTTACATGTGAAGTATTAATACCACTTTACAACGCCTTGATAAGGCCACACTTGGAATACTGCATGTATTTTGGTCACCACGATGTAAAAAAGATGCTGAGACTCTAGAAAGAGGGCAGAGCAGAGCAACAAAGATGATCAGGGGACTGGAGGCTAAAATATATAATATATATATATAAAATATATAAGGAACGGTTGCTGGAATTGGATGTGTCTAGTTTAATGAAGAGAAAGATGAGGGGGGACATGATAGCAGTGTTCCAGTATCTCAGGGGCTGCCCCAAAGAAGAGGGAGTCAAGCTATTCTCCAAAGCGCCTGAAGGCAGGACAAGAAGCAACGAATGGAAGCTAATCAAGGAGAGAAGCAACCTAGAACTAAGGAGAAACTTCCTGACAGTTAGAACAATTAACCAGTGGAACAACCTGCCTCCAGAAGCGGGGAACACTGGAAGTTTTTAAGAAGAGACTAGATAGCCATCTGTCCGAAATGGTGTAGGGTTTCCTGCCTGAGCAGGGGGTTGGACTAGATGACTTCCAAGATCCCTTCCAACATCATCATCATCATCATCATCATCATCATCATCATCATCATCATCATCATCATCATCATTATTGTTATTATTATCTTGTTTTGGGTAGTGTTTTCCCATCTTGAAATGATTTTTTCATCAAATTCTCTATAGAGCAGATCTTCCCAACCTTTTGGGGATCAGTTCCATGGAGAATTTTTTTTCTGTGGACCGGAGTGTGCGTGGTTTTGTGTGCTGCCTGCATCCTGTGGAAGGGGCTTTGCTTGTTTGTGCGGACCGGTTGCTGGCATGCCATGGCCCGGTACCAGTCCATGGACTGGGGGTTGGAGACCCCTGCTAAAGAGGTAGTCCTGGACGTACAGCCAAAATTGGGACCAGAATTTCTGTTGCAAAGCAAGACAGTTTTTAAATGAGTCTCACTCAATGTTACAACCATTATTTTGCCACGGTTGTTAAGTGAACCACTGCCTTTTGTTAAGCGAGTCAGGGGGTCATTAAGCGAAACCGGCTTTCCCCCGTTGACTTTGCTTGTCGGGAGCCAGCTGGGATGGTCGCAAATGGCGATCACATGACCCCGGGACGTCGCAACCTTTGTAAATACATGCTGGTTTCCTGCCTGAGGAGCAGTGGGCTGGACTAGAAGACCTCCAAGGTCCCTTCCAACTCTTGTTATTCTATTCTAAGCACTCAGATTCCGATCCTGTGACCGTGGGGATACTGCAACAGTTGTCAGTACAAGAACCAGTTGTAAGATACTTACAATCCTATTGGTTATGTCTTACTTGCCACTTAGTGACTTGCTAGGTCAGGGGTAGGCAGCCTGGGCTCTTTTATGACTCGTGGACTTCAATTCCCAGAATTCCTGAACCGGCATGGCTCAGCATGGAAAGCTCTCCCTTTCCCCTCAGCATGGCTGGCTCAGGAATTCTGGGAGTTGAAGTCCACGAGTCATAAAAGAGCCAAGGTTGCCTACCTCTGGCCTAGGCCTAGGCCACTTTATGACTCGTGGACTTCAACTCCCAGAATTCCTGGATCCAGCATGGCTCAGCATGGAAACCTCTCCCTTTCCCCTCAGCATGGCTGGCTCAGGAATTCTGGGAGTTGAAGTCCACGAGTCATAAAAGAGCCCAGGCTGCCTACCCCTGGGCTAAGGCAACGGGAGAGAAACTGAACTGAGTTTTAGTCCCACCTTGGGCATGAAAACTTTGGGCCAATCACCAGGAGACTAAGAGTTCTAGTCCTGCCTTGGGCATGAAAACCGACTGGGTGACTTCAGGCCAATCACCAAGAGATGGCGAGTTTTAGTCTAGGGGTAGGCAACCTTGGCTCTTTTATGACTCGTGGACTTCAACTCCCAGAATTCCTGAACTGGCATGGCTAAGCATGGAAACCTCTCCCTTTCCCCTCAGCATGGCTGGCTCAGGGATTCTGGGAGTTGAAGTCCACGAGTCATAAAAGAGCCAAGGTTGCCTACCCGCTCTACGTCATTGCTCTTTGGGGGATTCCCACAGTCCTCATGAGAAAATAACAACGTTGGAATTTGCAAATGGAAGGTGAAGGACCTTGGAAGACAAATATAGCCATCAAAGCTATTGAGGTCCTACTAAATAGACTCACAAATATTTTGAAATGTTAAATGCACTGGGCTTAACACCCAAGATTCAGCAAAAACATGTTTTGTTTGGAGCTTTAGATATGCTATGAAAACATCTCCACGGCTCCTGCATTCAAACCTCAGAAAACACTTAAGAAAATATCTAGTCTGAAGACCGGTGTTCCTTGGATTAACAGGCAATAATGGCAGCATTCATAAGAACAATAGCCAAATGGTCATTTTAAAACTGTTTGCAGATGGAAATGATGGTCAAAATGGAATTTGAACTGGATCAGGGTGTGCAGCACCGGCCATCAAAAAAAAAAAAAAAAAAGGAAAAGGAAAAGAGGTCAAGTGAGATAAATGATATCAAATTGTTCAAGTCAGTGTTTCTCAACCTTGGTCACTTTAAGATGTGTGGACTTCAACTCCCAGAATCCCCCAGCCAACCATATGGTTAAACCATAGGATGCACAGTTAAGGGAACTAGGTGCATCTAGCCTAGGGGTATGAAACTGCTGGCTCGCGGGCTGGATGCGTCATGGCAAAATCGCGCCCATCCCTTTGCTGGCAATGGGAAAAAAGTCACGATATGTCATGACACGGAACGTTACGAGTTTGACACCCCTGATCTAGCCTATTGAAGAGAAGGATTAGAGGGGGCAGGATAACTGTCTTCCAGTACTTGAGAGGCTGTGACAGAATAAGGGATTGACTTATTCTCTAGGTCAGGGGTGGGCAACCTTGGCTCTTTTATGACTGGTGGACTTCAACTCCCAGAATTCCTGAGCCAGCATGGCTCAGCTTGGAAACTTCTCCCTTTCCCCTCAGCATGGCTGGCTCAGGAATTCTGGGAGTTGAAGTCCACCAGTCATCAAAGAGCCAAGCTGGCCTAACCCTGATCTAGGGGAATAGAATAGAATAGAATAGAATAGAATAGAATAGAATAGAATAGAATAGAATAGAATAGAATAGAATAGAATAGAATAGAATAGAATAGAATAGAATGGAATGGAATGGAATGGAATGGAATGGAATGGGATGGAATGGGATGGGATGGGATGGGATGGGATGGGATAGAATATAGACTAACAAGAGTTGGAAGGGACCTTTGAGGTCATCTAGTCTGCTCAGGCATGAAACCCCATACCATTTCAGGTAAATGGTTGTCAAACCATCTACCATAGAATAGAATAGAATAGAATAGAATAGAATAGAATAGAATAGAATAGAATAGGATGGGATGGGATGGGATGGGATGGGATGGGATGGGATGGGATGGGATGGGATGGGATGGGATGGGATGGAATGGAATGGGATGGGATGGGATGGGATGGGATGGGATGGGATAGAATAGAATAGAATAGAATAGAATAGAATAGAATAGAATAGAATAGAATAGAATGGGATGGGATGGGATGGGATGGGATGGGATGGGATGGAATAGAATAGGATGGGATGGGATAGAATAGGATGGGATGGGATGGGATGGGATGGGATGGGATGGGATGGGATGGGATGGGATAGAATGGATACCCGGATACTTACAGGACCGTCTACTGCCAGCAAATACCTCCCGCCGTCCAGTACGCTCCCACAGAGAGGGCCTCCTCAGGGAGCCGTCGGCCAGACAGTGCCGGCTGGCGACCCCCAGGGGGAGAGCCTTCTCTGTGGGAGCTCCCACGCTATGGAACGAGCTCCCCCCCGAACTCCGTATAATAACAGATTTACGCACCTTCCGTCGGGAACTAAAAACATTTCTTTTCCGACAGGCCGGCCTGGCATAGAAGCTTCGGTTCCAATAGGGTCAAAATGTTTTAAGGGGACTGAGTATTTTTTAAGATTTTAAATTTTGTATGTTTTGGGTTTTAGGATTTTGGCCAAATGATTTAATTTATTTTTAATTATTTTAAATTTTGTATATTTATATGTTTTTTAAATTTTAGGCTGTACACCGCCCCGAGTCCTTCGGGAGAGGGGCGGTATAGAAATTTAATAAAATAAATAAATAAATAAATAAATAAATGGGATGGGATGGGATGGGATGGGATGGGATGGGATGGGATGGGATGGGATGGGATAGGATAGAATAGAATAGAATAGAATAGAATAGAATAGAATAGAATAGAATAGAATAGAATAGAATGGGATCTTGAAGATCTTCTAGTCTGACCCCCTGGTCAGGATGGAAACCCTGTACCATTTCAGATAAATGGTTGTCCCGTCTCTTCTTAAAAATGTCCAGTCATGGAGTATCCACAACCTCTGGAGGCAAGCCGTTCCACTGATGAATTGTTCTCACTGTCAGGAGATTTCTTCTTAGTTCTAGGTTGCTTCTCTCTTTGGTTAGTTTCCATCCATTGCTTCTTGTCCTGCCTTCCGGCACTTTTAGAATAGCTTGACTCCCTCTTCTTTGGGGCAGCCCCTGAGATATTGGGGCACTGCTACCATGTCACCCCTGGTCCTTCTTTTCATTAAACTAGACAGACCCAATTCCAGCAACTGTTCTCTATATGTTTTAGCCTCCAGTCCCCTGATCATCTTTGTTGCTCTTCTCAGGACAAAGAAGTAATGGGTGGAAACTTGTTAAGGAGAGAAGCAACTTAGAACTAAGGAGACATTTTCTGACAGTGAGAACAATTAATCAGAGGAATAGATTGCCTCCTGGGGTTGTGGATGCTCCATCACTGGAGGTTTTCATATATTTCACTGGGATGGTATAAGGCTCCTGCCCTGAGCAGGGGGTTGGACTAGAAGACCTCTGAGGTCCCTCCCAGCCCTATGATTCTATGATTCAATTCAAATTTTCCTTTCCTCCCCATTCCTGGCCTCTGGGATTTCTGCATACTTTCCCACCACAATAGCTAACACCTCGTCTTCAACCCAAGACTTTCTAAGACTGCAAAGAGTTACTCAAATTTTCCAAAGCAGCAGAAGGTGAGACAAGAAACAATGGATGGAAGCTAAACAAGGAGAGAAGCAACTTGGAATTAAGTTCCTAACAGAGGAAAATTAACTGGTGGAAGAGATTGACTTCAGAAATTATGAGTGTTTCATCATTGGAACTTTTTCAGAAAAGACTGGACAGCCACCTGTCTGGAATGGTATAGACTCTCCTGCATGAACAGGGGGTTGGACTAGAAGACCTCCAAGGTCCCTTCCAGCTCTATTCTGATTCTGAAACAGATCCAGATTTGTTGACCCTCAATCCTTGGTTAAAGAAGGATGCAATTGCAGAAGAGTTCTCAGCTTCCAGGGGATTATTAAATGATTTCCCAGCCTGGAATTCTCCATCTCAAGGATTCTTGAGGGTATCAATGTAGAGAAGATAGTATCCTTATGATTATAAACGCCACCTGGTTGCCAAGCATCTGAAATGCAATCACGTGACGGGAGGAGAGGGTGCGGCACTTGTAACTTTTGCAACTGGTTGTAAGTAACTTTTGGGGGGATCCAGCGTAACTTTGGGTGGTTGTCAAGGGAGGGATATCTGTAGTCTAAGTTTTTCTGACTACTGTGAAACATTGAAAGTAAAAGGAAGTGTATGCTTCTCCTATGTCTAATAAGATATTAATGCAAGTTATGATGATCCTGGCTAATCACACGACATGATAGTGTTGTGTTAAGCACGATGAACATGAATTGTGCAGGCCTGTTCTCATAATTGGCTTTGGGGGGGGAGCATACTAGTCAGGAAACTAATTGGAAACATTTTTTCACCGTCTTGAAAAAGAGGTAGGTCTGCGTAAGAAATGCCTGACCGCAGTGAGGCACAGTGCCATCTAGTGACTTAACCATGGAATGACATTATCCACCTATGTTACAACTATATGAAACGTCCCAGGTTTGTGTAAGAACTTACTGAGAAATTAAATAAAAATAAAACTTAAGTCATTCATCCTGTGCATTTTAGATGCATGCGTTCAGGGACTGGTCACCACTGCCATGGTGGCGCCGTGGTTAGAATGCAGTACTAACTCTGCCGACTGCCAGCAGTTTGATCCTGACCAGCTCAAGTCTGACTCAGCCTCCCATCCTTCCGAGGTTGTAAAATGAGGACCCAGATTGTTGGGGGCAAATAGGCTGACTTTGTAAACTGCTTAGAGAGGGCTTTAAAAGCACAGCGAAGCGGTATAGAAGTCTAAGTGCAATTGCTATTGCTATTATAACCCTTCCAAGATTTAGGAGAAAGAAACCGTGGGTGAAATACGAGGGTCATTTAAGGCTACGGTGCAGATTTATGAAAGATGAACCGGTGTGAGCCGTTCCTCTCGTTCTGCAAAAGAGCTGGCTGTTCATTTTGGAAACTTGAGCACCGCCGATGAGATAGCAAAATGCCATTGTATTCCCCACCTCGCCCCCCACAACACAGGAATGGAAGACATCCAAGGTGTTATGAATGGGAAATCTGATTTTTGGCAATCACGTATTTTAGTGAAGAAAGAACAATTCTACGGTTATCCCCATGAGCAAGCAGCTCCTGCCTTCCAGCCTCAAATCCTTCTCCTGGCAGTTAATGGTTTGCTGATAGATTGAATCATATCAAAGAAATCCTTCTTCTCAATTTGGGGCTGAAACACAAAGAAGCCGTGTTCCTTCTCCTGGGTTAAAAAAAATGTGGCAATGCAAGTTACTAAATCATTTTCTTGACGTTTGTTCGGCTTGTTTGGTGAAGATGGAGTAGGGCAGGGGTTCTCAACCTTGGCAACTTTAAGACTTGTGGACTTCAACTTCTGGGAGTTGAAGTCCACAAGTCTTAAAGTTGCCAAGGTTGAGAACCCCTGGTATAGGGTTTCCTGCCTGAGCAGGAGGTTGGTCTAGATTTTAGAAGACCTCCAAGGTCCCCTTCCAATTCTGTTATTTTGTTATTATTAAATTACATTTACAGACTGCCAAAGTCCTAAGAACTCTTGGCAGTTTAGAGTTCAAATGTGCAAACAACACTACACAATAAGTTAAAAATATTCAAGTAAACGTTTCACCAAAGGAATGGCAACACAGCAGAAAGTTAAATTAACCAAATCAAATGATAAGCAAACCCAAGCTGGACCTGGATGCCTTCCAGACAGGTTTTTGCTTTGAGCAGTTTCCAAAAGATGGTCAGAGTGTCCAAGTAGACTAAAACTAAGATTGTTGGATAAGCAGGCACAAAAACAGCCAGGGAAGCCTGAGAAACGGGCCCCTCACCAGTCAACCACCAGCCTATCAGGTCCTTAGAAGGCGAGGGTTGGACAGCACAAGCATATGACAGCTAATGACTTAAAAACCAGCTATCCACAGACCCCAATCAACATCTAAAACAGGGGTGTCAAACTCAATTTCATTGAGGGCCACATCAGCATTGCAATTGCCCTCGGAGGGGGCTGGGGGTGTGTGGCCAGGGTGGGTGCGGCCTACTGGGTGGGCGTGGATGGAGTGGGTGTGGCCTACTGGGTGGGCATGGGCAGCTCTACATCGTTCACGTCAAGGGTGCCTGTGGGGGCCTGGGCAGGAGTGGGACAGATCTGAGGGTCTCTGGCAGAAGGGGGGGACCGGGGCAAGCGCCAAGGCATGGTCCATTTAAGTCCACAAGTCTTAAAGTTGCCAAGGTTGAGAACCCCTGGAGTAGGGTTAGCAAATAAAATCAAATCAAATCAAATCAGGAGACTTTTGTCCCAAGCTATGGGTAGCCCTCAACTTAAGAGCATTCATTTAGTAACCCTTCAAAGCTGAGGAATTCTGGGAGTTGAAGTCCACGTGTGTTAAAGTTGCCAAGATTGAGAAACACCGGTTTAAGGCAAAAGAGGGAGCAAACGTGGATCACATTGTTGTTAGTTGCAAAGTCGTGTCCGAACCATCGCGACCCCATGGACAATGTTCCTCCAGGCCTTCCTGTCCTCCACCATCTTCTGGAGTCCATTGAAGCTCACGCCCACTGCTTCAGGGACTCCATCCAGCCACCTCCTTCTCTGTTGTCCCCTTCTTCTCTTGCCCTCCATCTTTCCCAGCATCAGGCTCTTCTCCAGGGAGTCCTTCCTTCTCATTAGGTGGCCAAAGTACTTGAGTTTCCACTTCAGGATCTGGCCTTCTAGAGAGCAGTCAGGGTTGATCTCCTCCAGGACTGACCGGTTTGATGGCCTTGCAGTCCAGGGGACTCGCAGGAGTCTTCTCCAGCACCGTAGTTCAAAGGCCTCCATTCTTTGGCGCTCAGCCTTTCTGATGGTCCAGTTTTCACAGCCCTCCATTGCAACTGGGAAAACCATGGCCTTGACTATATGTGGATCACATGCAGATCCCCAAACCATCATTTGCAGCCTCCCACATGACCAGGATCCTCACCAAATTTCCCAAAGGCTCTGAGAACCCCCCCCCACCGAGCTGTCCTGAAGTCACAACCTTTGCATTAGTCTCTAGCAGCACAAAAATTTGGAAGCCATCAATGCCAGAGGCCGGGTCTTGTCCTAGCTTTGCCTTTCTGGGAAATATAGCTGAGATGAAAGGGAAAATAATGCTGCTCAAACAAAGCCTACTTAGGAGATAGGAAATGTTCTTGAATTTAATGAGTTTAAGGAACAGCCAAGCGGAAGAACTCTCTGCTGATGGCTCAGTTTTCAAGCTGTGACATTTGCTGCCGGAAATTAAACCATGTTGTTAAATGTTTTCTAATGAAAGCTTTAAATATAATCTGATTTCCTTTGGGCTGAAACGGTAGCGTCTCGGCGCCCAGTCTTTCATCTCTAGGCAATTTTCTTTTGTTTAAAAATGTGACTGTAATATTGGTGACTTTTTTCAAACTGTGACATGAGAAATATCATACGGCTCCTGATCTCGGAGTAGCTTGCCCTTCCCGGAAACAGCACTGAAAAAAGTGATTTGCGACAGGTTTTTTTTTTACACTTATGACCTTTCCAGCATCCCTGTGGTCACGTGATCAAAATTTGGACACTTGGTAGTTATAAATTTGGCGGAAATGGCCAAAGTATCTGCATATTTGAAAGATCATTCAAATGAAAAATATATGTTGGAATGGAAAAAAATGGATTGAGTATATTCAAGGGAAATATCAATCTAAGAAATTGTATTTAGCATATAGTTAAATTTGTATTAGGATTTCTTTTTTAAACTACCCTGTTTTCACTCCGGGAAGGTGAGGGGGGGAAGGTTGGGGGGGTGTTAGATATCTGTAATATTAGGGGTGCTGCTCGGATACCACCTCTGCACCACACCTGAAGGGGGAAGAGTGTAAGAGGGGAGAAGGAAGTAGGAAGGTTGGAGGAGAAGAGGAAGTGGAGAGAGAGGGAAGGAGAGAGGTGGAGTAGAGGGAAGTAGGATGAGAAGATAGGGAGGAAGAGAGAGGGTGGATGTGGTGGTGGGGGGTGATGTTCGAGCAGCACCTTTAGTCAAGTCTAGGTATTTGTTTTATTTTATTTATATGAATTTAAATGAATGTATGTTAAAATTATAAAATTAATAAAATATATTTTAAAAAAAATTTGGACACTTGGCAACTGACACGTACTCAGGACGGTTGCAGTGTCCCCGGGGGAGGGGGGGTTCACGCGATCCCCTTTTGCGACCTTCTGACAATGGGGAAGCCAGATTCACTTTACAACAGTGTTACTAACTTAACAACTGCAGTGGTTCACTTAACAGCTATGGCAAGAAAGGTCGTAAAATGGAGCAAAACTCACTTAATGAATTTCTCACTTAGCAACAGAAACTTTGGGCTGGTAAGTCAAGGACCACCTGTTATTTATTTATGAAGAAAACAAAATAGCATTTCTTTCTGGTAAATGCACTCTGTTACTCTGGAGGCATGTGATAGCTATATTAGGTGTGTAATGGACATGTACCTTTGTTTTTTTCCCCAGATAGTTTTGAATGAGAAATGGTCTTTGCAAATGGATTAAAGTTCACTTCAGTTTTTTTTCTAGAAATCGCTAGAAAACAGATGTAGAGTTCAAAAATGTTAACTCCACAGACCAAGTTCACCCTTTTGTACGAAGTTGCAGTTTCTAATCTTCTGGGGGGAAAGAAGTGGGACCCAATCTGTTAACCTCTTTAAATTAGAGAGGGAAGGCCTTAATTCTGCAAACACTGGAACTGTCACCCAAGTACCAGTATCACCCAAGATCAGGAGTCTTCAAACTTGACCCTTTTGGGACTGGTGGACTTCAACTTCCAGAATTCCTCAGCCAGGCATGCCTGGCTGAGGAATTCTGGGAGTTGAAGTCCATAAGTCATAAAAGGGCCGAGTTTGAAGACCCCTTGACTTGTGGACTTCAACTCCCAGAATTCCTCATCCAGAATGCCTGGCTGAGGAATTCTGGGAGTTGAAGTCCATAAGTCATAAAAGGCCCAAGTTTGAAGACCCCTTGACTTGTGGACTTCAACTCCCAGGATTCCTCATCCAGCATGCCTGGCTGAGGAATTCTGGGAGTTGAAGTCCATAAGTCATAAAAGGCCCAAGTTTGAAGACCCCTGCCCAAGATGATCCAATCTTGATTTCTATTTATGTTGTGAGCCGCCCTGAGTTCTCCGGAATAGGGCGGCATAGAAGTCAAATCAAATCAATCAATAAATAAAACCTATCTTTGCCGGCAGGCCTGGGGATGATTGTGGATTGTTGTTGTGAATGATGAATATGTGTGGGGTTTTTATTTTTAAATATTTTTTATTTGTTTGGACAGATTGTGATTGTTGTTTTATATATATGTTGTGAGCCGCTCCGAGTCTTCGGAGAGGAGCAGCATATAAGTCCAAATAAAATAAATAAATAAATTTCACTTTTCATTCAAGAAACTGCTTCTTCAGCTTCTTTTTGGACGAGAAGGTACAAAAAAACAAGAAAATCCAGTTGCCTTTGGGAAAAGCACCTTCGGGATTTGATCAGACAAATGGTAGTTCGGTCCCCAAAAAGAATGGGACTTGGGAAACAGCTCAGAAGGGAACCCTCCCTAGTTTTGGGGACTGTATAGGCAAGGGAAGAGATGTACTTTCAGACTTGCAACATTCTGTTAATGTCACCTTACAATAAAGTTAGTCCTTCCGGGTGTGCTCGTTGGGTGGCCTATTTCCCAAGGCTGACGTAACCCTAGGAGAAATTTCATAAAGTCAACTTTCCAAGCGTCCCAACAGAAGGATCACGAGACAGTTCTGGGCACAGAAGGATATTTATTCTCTTGAAATCACAGCGTTGCTATTGCTTCAGCACGAGGTCAACATGACTTAGCTTACTCTGGGTTCACAGCTGTTGTTACGCCACATTGACTAAGAGGGCTTGAGCCGAAACGAGAATTCACAGCATTATCGCTACAATACACCTTAAGCTGAAAGGATCCGACGGGTAAGTAGGGCATCGGGCCCAAGAAAAGGCGCCGCTTCTGATCACACAGGACAATCTCTGGGCTTCCTACCTTCCAGTGCTACTCACTGGAGTAAGAGAGTTGTGAGCGTACCCGCCCCCCAAGCTCCATAATGTCAGAACTGCCACTTCACACCTGAAATTCGGTACCAGTCTGCCATGAATCCCGAGGGGGGGGGTGGTTACAGTGAGAGGGAGTGCTTGGGGAGGGAAAGTGGAAGTTGCCTAAGTGACGATCCCTGAGGCACTGCTTCAAGGCCGTCTCAGGATGAGAAGGATGCGGCTGAGAGGAAACCTACAATCAGAGTAGCCGTTCCAAAAACCACTTCTTGAAGATTGATCGGACGATGGGGAAGGGGACAGCAATGGAAAGTGCCTACGGTAAGGGGGAAAGCTTTTTCATTGGGGGGAACTGGAACACGAATTTCAGTTCTAGCTTTCTTTTATACGTAGTTCCCGACTTACAACCATTCCTTTAGTGACTGTTCAAAGTTACCACAGTCCTGAAAAACGTGACCTATGCCCGTTTTTTTCACAGCTGCGGCCTTTGCAGCATCCTTATGATGATGTGATCGAAATGCAGATGCTGGACAACCGGTTCATATTTAATACAGTCGCAGTGTCCCGGGGTCACGTGATCCTCTTTTTGCGACCTTCGGAAAAAAGTCAACGAGAAATCAAGATTTCACTTAACAACCGGGTTACGAACTTATCAGCTGCAGTGATTCACTTAACAAGAAAGGCGGTAAAATGGGGGCAAAAAATCTTTCAACAGATGTCTCACTTAACAACAGAAATGTTGGGCTCAATTGTGGCCGTAAATCTGGGACTTCCTGTTCTGCAGTTCACTTGACTTCTCGTAAAAACAGTACCTTTTGCAACAAACGAAGCCAAGGATCGTCTTACTTAGAAGCACAAATCAGAGGCAGGGCTGGCACATAATATAAATCTGAGCTACGAAGAACAAAAAGCACCGCCCAGTTAATGTAGCCGAAATCTAATAGCGTCTTTTCTGCTTTTGCAGAACTTCCCTACAGCAGAATTGTGCAAGGCTTGGTGAAAACGATCTTCAGGGATTGGAAGTAAGACAGGATGACCTGTACACCTCCGGCTGTAAGTTGGAGTACTCTTGCGTACTCCTTGGAGTGAGTACAGGTAGTCCTCAGACTTACAACCATTTTCTTTTGCTAAGTGAGACAGTTGTTAGCTGAATTTTGCCCCATTTCGCGACCGTGCTTGCCAAATTTAAATCACTGCAGTTGTTAAGTTAGTAACACAATTGTTAAGTGACTCTGACTTCCCCATTGACTTTGCTTGTCAGTAGGTCACAAAAGGGGATCACGTGACACAGGGACACTGCAACCGTCATAAATACTAGTCAGTTGCCAAGCATCCAAATTTTGATCTCATGAATATGGGGACGCCATGGTGGTCGTAATTGTGAAAAAACGGTCATAAGTCACTTTTTTCAGTACCGATGTAACTTCGAACGCTCACTAAATGTTGTAAGTCGAAGATTACTTGTATCAGCTATTTGTTTCATTAACTCCTTCGCTCTTCGGTAGGTCGTGTACAGTTCTAGGGGCTTATATGAGCCTACATAGGGACACCCTCCAGATGCGTGGATTTCAGCTCCCAAGGCATCTGGAAGGCAGCCTGATTGGGATATGCTACCTTCATACAGGTAGCGTGTTCTGTATTAGAGATGGTAGAGGAAAGAGCAGGTCAACATATGCTTCAACATGATGCCTTGGAGGTCAAAACAGACTTATGACATATTGGGGGTCCCCCCTCATTTTTACACAACTGATTTTCAACAGCAATAGGACCTTTTGTACAGTCCAGAAGATCCGATACATTTCGGGTTATCAGCCATCCTGAAAAAGTCACTCAGTAACCCAGTCACTCTTGCAAAAGGAACGATCTGCAGTGCGGTATTAAATACTTATGTGACAATCAAGAGATAGCAAGTTTATTACAAGTTTGAGCTGTCCAATAGGTGTGAATATATACATTTATCCTTACAGAATTCCTTAATGCAGTCCTCTTAGGACCCAAAGATGCAACTGGACTGTCTTGTTTTTCTTTGATGACGTTTCGCTTCTCATCCAAGAAGCTTCTTTGGGCCTCTTGGGATTTTCTCGGTTTTATCCGAGCGATTCTGATGTGCTTTGCCAGTGACCCACATACACGGCTCACACACAAACTGCCTGTTGGCCTTCATTTAGCCTGACACTCTCACTTTCACAAGGGCTTTTATGAACTGCCTCAAAGTCTTCGAGAAGCACTGTGAGTTCACGTCAAGGACCTCCACCCCACACGCCAGCAGAGAACAGTGGAGTTCCATCACTTAATATTTCCTTAGCCTGCACGATAAATAAAGAATGGATTTCATTGGGAATCTGTCTTCGGGCACATCATGTTCTTTACATGTCACTCCCATTCCATTATTCTTTCAGAAGTCCCAGTTTTCGTAGAGCCTTCCTCCGGGCTTCTTCTGTTGATCCACGTCCGGAAAATTGTACTGTGATACCCTTTGAATGGAGTCCTGCAGGCTTGGGTAATGAGCTCAACCTTCTCTGTAAGTCAAGGATGAGGTCTTGTTGGGGTTCTCCAGAAATACTTGGCTGAGCAGACTTGCCATCCACAAGGTCAGCCTCCGGCTTGAAAGTCATTGTTTTGTTCAGGGTGGGTAACAGATCAGGATCCCTTTTCATGATTTCATGGATGTTTTGATAGCCATTTGGTGCTTCTTCAGGTCTCCTGTCCTTTGTGGAGGGAACATTGATAGGGTGGATAAGGTGGGCCCGAGCAAGAGTCTTCTCAATGAGCGTTAAACTACTCAAGGGTTTGTCGCCTGCAGACTCAGAAGGTAAATCTCCTAAGGGCGAGCTCTGGCTGGGAGCCAGGAGCCCACGCTTCTGCAGTCTTTCCTCCAACTCATTTATTAGCAAGGCCGAAGCGTTGAGCTTGACGTTGACGTTGGCCAACACTTGAGCCTTGCGCTCTTGAACGTTGACGGCTGCCTTGGAGATGATTCTGCTGAATTCCCGCTCGCCGGTGTTGGTGAAGCTGATGTTGCTCGGGAATCTCTGGGGTTTGGGAGCAGTTGGAGGTGGGGCACAAGGCTTGACCTGCTCCCTACTGCAGAGGGTGGTGGAAGCGGGGATGGTCCTCCTCTCGCTGGGGTTCCTTTCCTTTGGAGAAGGAAGCGAGGAAGAACTGCCTTCCGCCAGCTGCTCAGACAATTTCTCGGCCATCAGAAGTGGTGTGGGGATGGAGAGAAGGAGCTTTGGATGAAATACAGCAGGTTGAACAGGATACATCTCACAGATCGGCAATGGGGGTGCTGAAGGCATTGTTGGCTGAAGAGAAACTGGATTAACATGGACGTCTTCCTCTGATGGTTCAGCATCCTCCAGCTTTGGCTCATCCAGTTTCCAAGTTTCCTCTGATGCTAGGAAGAACAAGAAAAGAAAAGAACCTATTAGACCTGTTTTAGAGGTTATGTGGAATGGTCTACATGTCTACGGAGATTCTCAATCATCCAGGTCATGGTTGACCCGAAGGTGTTTTTCCAGAAGTCATCTGGACTTTCTTGGTTTGTTTTTTTTCCCCCAGGAAAACATTTTGCTTCTCATCCACGGAGCTCCTTCTTGGAGTCAGAACTGAAGGACCTCCTTGGGTGAGAAGTGAAATGTTTTCAAGGAATCCCCCCCCCCCAAAAAAGTCCAGTTGACTTTTGGAAAAGCACCTTTATGGAATGGTCTAGTGCAGGGGTTCTCAACCTTGGCAACTTTAAGACTTGTGGACTTCAACTCCCAGAATTCCTCAGCCAGCTTTGCTGGCTGAGGAATTCTGGGAGTTGAAGTCCACAAGTCTTAAAGTTGCCAAGGTTGAGAACCCCTGGTCTAGTGCAAAAGAAGAGAGGTGTGCCCTGTCTTATCAACAACAGATGAAGATCACCCTAAAATCCATCCTAAAATATCTCCTAGCTTTTTAAAAAAATATCCATGATTTGACTCAATCTGGTTCTACATCCTTTTCCGAAAAATGAGATCCTTAAATTAATTTTTGGAAATAGAAGAATGGGGTGTCATGTATTAAGGCTATCCAAAGTTTGTGCGCCAAGATTTATTTAACTTTATGAGAGGATTATCTATAGCAAATAAAATAGATAAAAAAAATAAACAACTGGAGATCACAGAGATCAGTCCTCCAAGTCCTTCCATGAAGCTCTCACAACATCTCCAGACGTGGTTTCCAGATTGCAATTATTAATATAGCAATACAGAGGAATGAAATGAATAAGAAATGATCGAACTTGCTCCACATACTTTTAATTAAGTTTCAAACTCAAGCAAAGAAAATATTGGCTTAGCCTGATCTGCTTTGAGAAATGCACCCTGGAATTAGGAGTATTCATGACAAGCCACAGCAATGTCAAAAGAATGATACTTGGGTCGTGAGTTAGCGGTCTCCAAACTGGCAATTACTAAGACTTGTGGACTTCAACTCCCAGAATTCCTTGGCCAGCATGGGTTCTGGGTGAGAGCTGAATTCTGGGAGTGCCAAGTTTGGAGATCCCTGATTTATAATATAAAAGCTTCGCTTATGAAGCTGTATGGTGGTATCCAACGCGAGGACGTGAGTTGGGCCTTTTTATGCCAGGATCTCAAGATACAAATGTTTTCATTTGCGTTCTTACTCTCCTAGATTCCCATGCCCAGAATGCCACGAAAAGGACAAATGTCAACCCTCACCATGAAGATCACTGAACTATTGGGCAACTGGGCACAAACACAAGGCTGTATGCTGCCTGGTCAAGAACAACCCTGGCCTGTACGGAAATTGCTAAGTAGACTGCATGCCGGAGTAGGAAGATCAAAGGACCATCTAAGAAATTGGAACATCCCTACAGAGATGCTCTGTGTGAATGTGGAGAAAAACAATCCGTGTCACAGGAGCCGTGGTGGCGCAGTGGTTAGAATGCGGTACTGCAGGGTGTTTGCAGTTTGATCCTGACCGGCTCAAGGTTGACTCAGCCTTCCATCCTTCCGAGGTCAGTAAAATGAGGACCCAGATTGCTGGGGGTGATATGCTGACTCTGTAAAGCGCTTAGAGAGGGGCTGCTATTGCTATACACAGGTAGTCCTCGACTTACAACCGTTCACTTAATGACCGTTTGAAGTTACATCACTGAAAAAAGGGACTTATGACCATTTTTCCCCCCACTTACAACATTACAGCATTCCCCAAGGTCATGTGTTCAAAATTCACGCGCTTGGCAACTGACTCAGACTTAGGACGGTTGCAGTGTCCCGCAGTCATGTGATCCACTTTTGCGATCTTCTGGGAAGCAAAAGTCAACGGGGAAGCCAAATTCACTTAAACAGCCGTGTTACTTAGTTAACAAGTGCGGTGATTCACTTAACAACTGTGGCCAGAGAGGTCATAAAAGGGGGCAAAACTCACTTAACAAATGTCTCACTTAGCAACAGAAATTCTGAGCTCAATCGTAGTCGTTAGTCGAAGACCCTTTTATGGTCCTTCAACATGCATGGAGGAAAACCTCCCCCTGAGCGAATGTCATTTAGTTTTAATCCTATTTATTCTGCATACTTTTTACACGGGCTATATTTCTGTGACCTATTTTATACCTATTTTTTTTCTGCTCAGTGTGGAATGTGACACGTTTATACTTTGTAGGTGCTTCTGACATGAATCAAGAAAGGAGCAATAAAGAAGAATTTTTGTACTCAGGGTGGAAATAAGGGGGTCCCTGGTGCCCTCTGAGCTGGGCTGTTTTCTTGCAGACGTTTCATTACCAAACCAGGTAATGTCATCAGTGCTAGTAAGGGAGTAGAGTTTGCTGAACACTTACTAGCGCTGATGATGTTACCTAGTTTGAGTAATGAGACGTCTGCAAGAAAACAACCCAGTTCAAAAAAACAATCCCACCTAGGCAACCTAAATCCTTGGAAGAACAACCTGTTTAGTTCCCCAGAACACAAATTCATACCTGTGCATATAATTCCACTTTACCTGGTTCTGCGCTGCTCTCTCTTGGGGCTGACGGGACCGCGTCTATGAGCTCTTCCGATCCTGAATGGTCAGGGGGGTCTTCTTCCACCAGCTTTGGGGAATGGCAGAAGACGCCGCTGTCATGCAAGCCTTGTTCCTCCTTCTCCTCCTCCTCCTCATCGTCCAAGGAACCAATCGTTTCCTCAAAAAAAAGCAGGACATCCTTTTCTTCGTGCGTGAGATCCCTCAAGCGTTCGTCTTCATCCTAAGATTTAACCGCAAAGGTAAACAAACTCAGGGTTTTGAATATGAGAAAGTAACAGGAAGTCCTCGACTTACAACAGTTTGTTTAGTGCAGTGGTTCTCAACCTTTTCCAGGGCTCGACCTTGGCCCGCATCGCGCAAAAAAAAAAGGCAGGCCCGCACCGCGCATGCGCGGCGGGGCACATCGCGCATGCGCAGCGCGACGGCCTGCATCGTGATAGGGGAAAAACATGGCCGACCCCAAAAAAATGGCCGACCAAAAAAAAAAAATGGCGGGCCCACACCGTGCATGTGCGGCGCGACGGGCCGCACCGTGCATGTGCGGCGCAACGGGCCGCATCGCGCATGCGTGGCGCGACGGGCCGCATCGCGCATGTGTGGCGCGACAGGCCGCATCGCGCATGTGCGGTGTGACGGGGCGCATCGCGCATGCGCAGCACGACGGGGCACATCGTGCATGCGTGGCGCGACGGGGTGCATCGTGCATGCGTGGCGCGACGGCCCGCATCGCGATAGGGAAAAAAAATGGCCGACCAAAAATTTTTTTTAAAAAAAAATGGCGGACTGCAGTGCTTGGCAAACCCCCGTGAAATGGTCGTTCGACCCCAAATGGGGTTGCGACCCACAGGTTGAGAACCGCTGGTTTAGTGACTGTTCAAAGTTACCAGGGCACCGAAAAAAGTGACTTAGGACCGCTTTTTACACTTACAACCGTTGCGGCACCCCTAGGGTCACGTGTTCAAAAGTCAGAGGCTCGGCAACTGACTCACATTTATGACGGTTGCTGCGTCTTGGGGTCATGCGACCGTCGCCTTTTGCGACCTCCTGACGAGCAAAGTCAATGGGGGAAGCCAGGTTCGCTTAACGACCGGATTACTAACTTACCCAGTGCAGTGATTCACTTAACACACCGTGGCAGGACAGGTCGTAAAATGGGGCAAAATTCACATAACAAATGTTTCACTTAGCAACAGAGATTTTGGGGCTTAGTTGCGGTCGGTAAGTCAAGGGCTGCAGAAATCAGAAATCACCAAAATAATACAATAAAAAAAGCTGGTAAGGACAAGAACTGAACCACATGCAAATGTTAAGCACCCATATGCTATATTACACCCAGAAGGAAACTATATAATAGTAATTGTGAGAGGGATCTCGGAGTCCTAGTGGACATTCACTTAACTATGAGCCAGCCGTCTGCTGCAGCTGCCAAAAAAGCCAACGCAGTTCTAGGCTGCATTAACAGAGGGATAGAATCAAGATCACGTGAAGTGTTAATACCACTTTACAATGCCTTGGTAAGGCCACACTTGGAATACTACATCCAGGTTTTGGTCGCCACGATGTGAAAAAAATGTTGAGACTCTAGAAAGAGTGCAGAGAAGAGCAACAAAGATGATTAGGGGACTGGAGGCTAAAGCATATGAGAAACGGCTGCTGGTATTGGATATGTCCAGCTTAATGAAGAGAAGGACGAGGGGGGACATGATAGCAGTCTTCCAATATCTCAGGGGCTGCCCCAAAGAAGAGGGAGTCAAGCTATTCTCCAAAGCACCCGAAGGCAGGACAAGAAGCAATGGATGGAAACTAACCAAGGAGAGAAGCAACTTAGAACTAAGGAGAAACTTCCTGACAGTTAGAACAATTAACCGGTGGAACAACCTGCTTCCAGAAGTTGTGAATGCTCCAACACTGGAAGTTTTTAAGAAGAGACTGGACAGCCATTTGTCTGAAATGGCCTGCTCCAGTGGTGGCGAACCTTTGGCACGGGTGCCAGAGGCGCACTCAGAGCCCTCTCTGTGGGCACGCGCGGTCACCCCAGTCCTAAGTCTTCAGCTGGGTTTTATAAAACCTTTTCGCTTTAGGCCTCCGCCGCCGTGTACAAAAAAAAAAGAAGGTTCAATCAATCAGTCAATTTCAACTTCTCGCGGGGAAAAAAAAGATCTTGCAAAGTTGGAATTGATTGATTGAACTTTTTCGTCTCACCCAGTCTGCCGTTACCACCGCAGTCACGCCCACCTAATGGGCCACGCCCACCCAATGGGCCACACCCAGCCGACACCTGACGACGCATAAGTGGGTTTTGGGTTGCACTTTGGGCACTCGGTCTCTAAAAGGTTCACCATCACTGGCCTATTCTGTTAGATAATTCTGGTTTTTCCCAAACTAGCTAGTCTCCAAAACTTCAATTCCCAGAAATCCCCCACCATCATAGCCATTCTAAACATTTTGAAATCAGAAGAACACATATTGGGAAGGTGTCCGGACTTTGAAAAAACAGTTTGATCTCTCACCTGTCTCAGTCAAATTGCTGGGACAATTTCTCACCAGAAATCACTTAATTGCTGCTGAAACAGTACACCACAGCAACTTGCTAAGTGCTGTGCACAATTATATTGTTTCCACCCTGTCTTAAAACTCACACAAATAAAGCCTTTAATTTATCCAAACACAATATTGAAAAAGAGCAACTTAATTATAGAATTACAAGACTGGGTGAACCAGCTTTGTTGTCTTGGCAGGAGGTAGCTTTCATTGGGCTGTAGGGATTTGAGACAAAGCACCCAGAAATAAGCAACACATCCCAATAGAAACCAAGCAAAGATTTGAAAGCAATTTTAAGAAGGTTTCAAGAAGAAGAGGCAGGTGAAGTCATCTTAGAACCACCTCCTGTT
Organism: Bothrops alternatus; assembly: GCA_034064705.1. Taxonomy (NCBI): domain Eukaryota; kingdom Metazoa; phylum Chordata; class Lepidosauria; order Squamata; family Viperidae; genus Bothrops; species Bothrops alternatus. The sequence continues at coordinate 208,572 of JARGCV010000146.1, read as the reverse complement.
TGGCAGAAGAATAAGGATGACCAAGAACCACCCATTTGAGAGAGTGGCAGCCCAGAACCACTCCTATTTTGGACAAAGGGGCAGATCTATAGAGTCTAAATGACATTTGTTTTTCAGAAGAGTTGCAGACGACATAACCTAGAACCACCTGTTTTATAGAGAAATAGAGACATCCTGAACCTAGAACCACCTCTATTTTGGACGAAGGGGCAGATCTATAGAGTCTAAGTGAGATTTGTTTTTCAGAAGAGTTGCAGACGACACTCACAACCTAGAACCACCCATTTTATAGAGAAATGGGGACATCCTGAACCTAGAACCACCCCTATTTTGGATGAAGGGGCAAGTACAGACTGCCCAGAACCAGACCTGTTTACAAGATGGAAGGAGCAGATGCAGAAAGTCTAAATGACGCTTGTTTTAGAGAAGAGCGCAGACGATGTTCACAGCCTAGAACCACCCATTTTATAGAGGAATGGGGACATTACCCTCAGCCTAGAACCAGCCCTATTTTGAACGAAGGAGCAGGAACAGACTGCCCACAGACACACCTGTTTATGGTATCCAAGGGTCAGATCCCGAAAATCTAAATGACACTTGTTTTACAGAAGAAAGAAGACGATGCTCACAGCGCAAAACCCACCCGTTTTATAAAGGGAGGGGACAATACCCTTAGTCTAGAACCCCCCGTTTTCCAGATGAATGGGCAAGAAGCTCCACACGATTTACTCTCTCCAGGCAAAATGTGGAGGAGAAATGATCAGGGAAAAATAACCATGGGGAAACAGTGATGCCCCCCTGGACGGCTGCCGATCAGACTGTTCACCTTTGAAATCTGGCTTGTAGCACGGAGAACAAAATGACGTGCTTGTTCTTGATCACCCAACACCCCTCCCCCCGTCTGTCTGCAGCCCAAAGCATCCACAGCCAGCTTGGGTGTTCAGCGCTCACATGCTTATTAGACAAGCCGAAGCCGTCCTTATGTCAATTAACGCAGTCATCCGAAACAACAAAAGCCGAAGAGTAAATTAGGCACCACCGAGCGAGTAAGGAAGCCGGATGATGTAAGAATGGAGCAATTTGTGTAGCTCAAAGCAATATCCTCACCCTTCTGGGCACACACTTCAGGATGAAACAGGCATGAAGATGCGGCTAAGCTAATAATTAAATGCGCAGACAGAGAATCAGCTCCGCTTTGACGTCAAACGTTTTTTGCTCAGATGCTCTGGGGCCTGCAAGCCCCCAAATCAACAATGACATATTGAGATTCTTCCCAGCTGAGGTCCTTATTGTTTCACACCTACAGACTGACTCTTGCCAAACTGAAGCAGCTTATTATCTACATCAGCGGTTCTCAACCTTTTCCGGGGCTCGACCCCGGCCCGCATCACACATGCGCGGCTCAACGGCCTGCATCGCAAAGGGGAAAAAAAGATGGCCGACCCAAAAAAAATGGCTGACCCCAAAAAAAAATGGCGGGCCCGCATCGCGCATGCGCGGCGCAATGGCCCGCATCGCAAAGGGGAAAAAATGGCCGACCCAAAAAAAAAAATGGCCGACCCAAAAAAAAATGGCCGACCAAAAAAAAAAATGGCGTGCCCGCATTGCGCATGTGCGGCGCGACGGCCCGCATCACAAAGGGGAAAAAAATGGCCGACCAAAAAAAAAATGGCCGACCAAAAAAAAAAAAATGGCGGGCCCGCATCGCGCATGCGTGACGGCCCACATCGCAAAGGCGGAAAAAATGGCCAACCCCCCAAAAAAATGGCCGACCAAATAAATAAATAAATAAATGGCGGACTGCGGTGTTTGGCGACCCCCGTGAAATGGTCGTTCGACCCCAAATGGGGTCGCGACCCACAGGTTGAGAACCGCTGATCTACATCAAGCATATACAGACAGTCCTTCAACTTAAAACGGTTTGTTAACGTCCGCTTGACATTACAACGGCACTGAAAAAAGTGACTTATGACCATTTGTCACTTTTACAGCTGTTGCAGCCTCCTCATGGTCATATGATTAAAATTCAGACGTTTGACAACTGACTCGTATTTATGACGGTGACAGTGTCCCGGGGTCATGCGGATGATCTTTTGCGAAGTTCTGACCAGGGAAGCCAGATTCACACTTAACAACTGTGTTAATAACTTAACAATTGCAAGGATTCACTTAACCACTGTGACAAGAAAGGTCGTAAAATGGGGGCAAGCTCACTTAACAACCGTCTCCCTTAGCAAGAAAACTTTGGGTTCAATTGTGGTGGTTAAGTCGAGGACTACCTGTACTCTGGGAACTAGTAGGGAGGAGCTGTCTTCACCCTCTCTCTCTCTCACACACACACAAAGGATATCTGGGCTGAGTTGCCTCTTACTCCTCCTGGGAACCCATCCTTGAGTCACAAGGACGGCTTCCGTGCCTCCGGAATTCCTCTCGTAGAAGGCCCTTTCCACCTTGTGGAATCTGACATTACGCCAAAGATGCTCCAGCCATGTCATCTTTGCTAGGGACAGGTTGTGCTGCTTTTTGCATTATGGCTCATGTTGCAACGGTTTGATCCTTTAGTCCGATGAGTGCATCGCAGTTCAGCGTCAACATTTAGATAGGCTTTGAGAATGCATCCAAAGTTCTTTTGGGGGCAGAAAACGGGGTTTTGAGGGTGTTGCACGCTCTTCCTGTAGTTCAAGGAGTGGAGTGTTCTCTCCATTTGAGCTATCTCGCTGCTCCCAAGAAGGAGCACTTTTCCCATCATGTGGAAAACCTGACCAGGTGGCCTTCAGATTGGGAGAAGACTCGTTCGTTCATTTGTTCATTCATTCATTCAGTGTTCCAATATCTCAGGGGCTGCCCCAAAGAAGAGGGAGTCAACCTCTTCTCCAAAGTGTCTGAAAGCAGGACAAGAAGCAATGGATGGAAACTAACCAAGGAGAGAAGCAACCTAGAACTAAGGAGAAACTTCCTGACAGAACAATTAACCAGTGGAACAACCTGCCTCCAGAAGCGGTGAATGCTCCAACACTGGAAGTTTTCAAGAAGAGACTGGACAACCATTTGTCCGAAATGGTATAGGGCTTCCTGCCTGAGCAGGGGGTTGGACTCAATGACCTCCAAGGTCCCTTTCATCTTCTTCTTCTTCTTCTTCTTCTTCTTCTTCTTCTTCTTCTTCTTCTTCTTCTTCTTCTTCTTCTTCTTCTTCTTCTTCTTCTTCTTCTTCTTCTTCTTCTTCTTCTTCTTCTTCTTCTTCTTCTTCTTCTTCTTCCTCCTCCTCCTCCTCCTCGTCATTATCACTCACTCACTCACTCACTCACTCATTTGTATCCTACCTTTATTTTTATAAATAATACTCCTTCCTCCTCCTATTTACCCCATAACAACAACCCTATGAGGTTGGTTGGGCTGAGAGAGAGGGACCATCTCCAAGTCACACAACTGGCTTTCATGTCTAAGGCAGCGCTAGAAGTCACTGTCTCCTCATGATTGGCCTAAAGTCACCCAGCCAGCTTTCATGGTTAAGGTGGGAACAGAACTCACGGTCTCCTGGTGATTGGCCCAAAGCCAGCCAGCTGTCCTTGGGCCAATCACCAGGAGACTCTGAGTTCTGGTTCCCCCTTAGGCATGAAAACTGACTGGGCCACACTCTCAGCCAACTCATTCAGTGGAGCGCTGTTATGGGAAAATAAGAGAAGGAAGGATATTGTGCATGTATACTGCCTTGAGCTACTTAAAAGGTGCCCAGGTGTAAAGGTGGATAAAAAAAAATCTAATAAATAATAAAATGAAATTTTTCAAAGCAGGTCATCAATAAGATAAATTACCAACAAGGTTTCATTCCTTGTTCAAGACTGCCACCCAAAACTACACATTCTACCTGTATAATATAAATATACAAATTAAAAGATTCTTGTATCTCCAGACACTTACCAAAGATGGGTATTTTCGACCTGGGCAACTTTTCCCACTCTCCAGATGATGTGTTTTTTCAAAGTTTCCAAACTGGACCTCCGAAGGAATTTCATATCCCATCCCTGAGAAGTCTGACACCATGTTTCTTGGCATCCCACGTAGGAAATGTGTCCTTTTTTTGGTCAGGAAGTCTCTTTCTCATACGATGTGGAGCACTTAACGAACCTCAAGCAGAGGTTTTCAATATTTTTCCTCTCCCAGCCGTTCTGCAAAAAAAAAAAAAGAAAGAAAGAAAGAAAGAAAAGAAAAAGGAGAGAAGGAAGAGGAGAGAAAGGTCATCAAATTGAAAAAACAAAACTCTCGACATGTATCGTTCTGAAATGAAATTAGGAATTATTTTAATACAGTGTTGTGAGTCACACAGACCAACCAGCTGTATTTCCTTCCCTTCTGGATGCTTCTTCATCTGATTTAACTCACAGACATATATATCAAACAACAGACAGAGATACCCCGGAAGGGTTTTTGTTGTTGTTGTTAACAATTGTGCTCTGCAGACATTCAGATTCAACCAACAATACTGTTTATTAGTAATGCTCTATTTACCTCAATAGATGCTTGAAGCATTCAATGAATATTATAAACTTATTAATTTAATAACTTGCTCAGAATGCAGAGCTGGAGTGAATTATGGAAAGGAAGAGATTGGTTTTCCTGGCAGCAAAGCAGCAGACAGAGGAACTAATGACCAAGTTTCAATAATTTGTAAAGTTTGGTTTATTTATTACAGACTGGAGAACAATGGCATGTCACAATCAAGATACAAGTTGGAAGAGAGAGGGGTTAACACCAACGTGTCTTCCAGGGATGGGGTCAAAACAGTCAAAAATGTTGGTCACAATCACATGATTATCCTCTAGTTGTGCAGCTGTGATCATCCTCTTGACTTTAGGAACTGTTCTTTTGTGGATGGTGTTGCTTAGCCTACATTTGTAGGTTTGTAACATAAGAATTGGCTAACACCTTAGGGCAGGGGGTCTTCGAACTTGGCCCTTTTATGACTTGTGGACTTCAACTCCCAGAATTCCTCAGCCAGTGTGCCTGGCTGAGGAATTCTGGGAGTTGAAGTCCACAAGTCATAAAAGGGCCAGGTTTGAAGACCCCTGCCTTATGGCCTTCTGTGTTGCTGTCAAAAGAAGTGTTATTCTACTGAATGAATGGCACTGATCAACTGGAGTTAGCAGGAACCTTGGAGGTCTTCTAGTCCAACCTTTTGCTCAAGCAGGAAACCCTATACCAGGCGTAGGCAACCTCGGCTCTTTTATGACTCATGGACTTCAACTCCCAGAACTCCTGAGTCAGCTATGCCCATGAGTCATAAAAGAGCCGAGATTGCCTACCCCTGCCCTATACCATTTCAGACAAATGGTTGTCCAATCTCTTCTTAAAAGCAGCTGCATTCTAGGCCAGCTTCAATTTCGGTCTTCAAGGGCACCCCATGAAAAGTGAATTTCACATGAGAGATGACACGGAGCTGAGCTACTATCTTCCACAACTCCCATTCATGAATGGGCACAGCTGGCAGATCCACCAAAGTTGGCCAAAGACTTTCCTGCCATGGTTTCCATCTGGAGTTGGAGTCGTAAGTCCAGAAGAACCTCAGCATGATCCAATCTGGGTTGGTCACTGGGACCAGAGGTATTGTCTTCTGAGCTTTCAGACCCGTGCTGGAGCCCAGCTTCACTCTGTTCTGTGTATGGTATTTATAGTGATTTTTTAGAGCAGACATGTCAAACACAAGGCCCAGGGCCCGGATGCGGCCCGCGAAATGGTTTCATGTGGCCCGCGAAGCCATCCTGGAAACAGTGAGGGAACGGCCCCCGCTGCCTTGGCCCTGGCCCAGGCCGGCCAGGAGCCAATGTACAATTTTGTGGTGGCCATCTATGCTGAAACACATTCAGTCTTAGCTCCACAAGGCCGTCTGGAAACAGCGAGGAACCAGCCCCTGCCGTGTCGGCCCCGTCCCCTGGGTGCATGCTGGGGAGGCGTCACCCTTTGTGAGGAATGAAGAAATGGACCATGCCTTGGCGCTTGCCACAGTCCCACCCCCTTCTGCCAGAGATCCTCAGATCTGTCCCACTCCTGCCCAGGCTCCCAAGGCCCCCTTGACGCGAAAAATGTAGAGCTGCCCATGCCCACCCAGTAGGCCACACCCACTCCATCCACACCCACCCAGTAGGCCGCACCCACCCTGGCGACACACCCCCCGGCCCCCTCCGAGAGCAATTGCAATGCTGATGTGGCCCTCAATGAAATTGAGTTTGACACCCCTGTTTTAGATGTTGATTGGGGTCTGTGGATAGCTGGTTTTTAAGTCATTAGCTGTCATATGCTTGTGCTGTCCAACCCTCGCCTTCTAAGGACCTGATAGGCTGGTGGTTGACTGGTGAGGGGCCCGTTTCTCAGGCTTCCCTGGCTGTTTTTGTGCCTGCTTATCCAACAATCTTAGTTTTAGTCTACTTGGACACTCTGACCATCTTTTGGAAACTGCTCAAAGCAAAAACCTGTCTGGAAGGCATCCAGGTCCAGCTTGGGTTTGCTTATCATTTGATTTGGTTAATTTAACTTTCTGCTGTGTTGCCATTCCTTTGGTGAAACGTTTACTTGAATATTTTTAACTTATTGTGTAGTGTTGTTTGCACATTTGAACTCTAAACTGCCAAGAGTTCTTAGGACTTTGGCAGTCTGTAAATGTAATTTAATAATAACAAAATAACAGAATTGGAAGGGGACCTTGGAGGTCTTCTAAAATCTAGACCAACCTCCTGCTCAGGCAGGAAACCCTATACTAGGGGTTCTCAACCTTGGCAACTTTAAGACTTGTGGACTTCAACTCCCAGAATTCCTCAGCCAGCTTTGCTGGCTGAGGAATTCTGGGAGTTGAAGTCCACAAGTCTTAAAGTTGCCAAGGTTGAGAACCCCTGCCCTATACCCATTTCAAAGAAATGGTTGCCCAATCTCTTCAGTGTTGGAGCACCCACAACTTCTGGAGAAAAGTCATTCCACTGATTAATTGTTCTCACTTCAGGGGATTTTTAGGTCAGTTCTCTCCACGATTAGTTTCCATCCGTTGCTTCTTGTCCTGCTTTCAGGCGCTTTGGAGAATAGCTTGACTCCCTCTTCTTTGTGACAATCCCTAAAATATTGGAACACTGCTGGACCATCTTTTCATTAAATTAGATATACTCAACACCTGCAACTGTTCTTCATACTATTAATAATAGTCATAACTGCCGTCTTTGGCCTTTTTGACCCCCTGCCTTTCAAAAAACTGATAGTCCACTTGAGCTTGTTGCAGAGTGTCTATGCAATAAAACAGAAATATCAGAAGATCCTTCATTATTTTTACGAGAGATGCCTGTCAAGCTAGCTTACTCTTGTGAAACTGGGTTTTCCCCCTGACCTGGATTTAGCCATTCCCACATTATGAAATCCAGCCCATTTCTTAGTTAGTCTAGTTTGCATTAGGGGACTGGAGGCTAAAACATATAAGGAACGGTTGCTGGAATTGGGTATGTCTGTTTAATGAAAGAAGGATGAGGGGGGACATGATAGCAGCGTTCCAATATCTCAGGGGCTGCCCCAAAGAAGAAGGAGTCAAGCTATTCTCCAAAGCGCCTGAAGGCAGGACGAGAAGCAACGGGTGGAAACTAACCAAGGAGAGAAGCAACCTGGAACTAAGGAGAAACTTCCTGACAGTGAGAACAATTAACCAGTGGAACAACCTGCCTCCAGAAGCTGTGAATGCTCCAACACTGGAAGTTTTTAAGAAGAGACTGGATAACCATTTGTTCGAAATGGTATGGGGTTTCCTGCCTGAGCAGGGGGTTGGACTCGATGACCTCCAAGGTCCCTTCCAAGTTTACTATTATTATTATTATTATTATTATTATTATTATTTATTATTATTATTATGTCCAAGAGCAGGGATATATCAAAGGGAAAAGAACCTCGCAATTTTCTATGGAGATTCTCAATCATCCAGGTCATGGCTGTCCCATGGAACTAAGGAGAAACTTCCTGACAGTTAGAACAATTAACCAGTGGAACAACCTGCCTCCAGAAGCAGTGAATGCTCCAACACTGGAAGTTTTTAAGAAGAAACTGGGTCCAGCCATTTGTCTGAAATGGGTATAGGGCAGGGCTAGGCAACCTTGGCTCTTTTGTGACTCGTGGACGTCAACTCCCAGAATTCCTGAGCCAGCCATGGCTATCCCTGGTATAGGGTTTCCTGCCTGAGCAGGGGGTTGGACTAGATGACCTCCAAGGTCCCTTCCAACCATTATTATTATTTGTAGCTCAGAGTTGAACTGTGGGGTTCTTAGTACTCTCTGAACTTGGGTTTTCTTGCAGACGTTTCATTACCCAACTAGGTAATATCTTCAGGTTCCCAAAGGTGCTTTTTTCAAAAGGCAACTGGACTTCCTTCGTCTTCTCTTGAAGACGCTTTGCTTCTCATCCAAGAAGTTCATCCAAGAACTGAAGAAGCTTCTTGGATGAGAAGCGAAACGTCTCCAAGGGAAGACGAAGGAAGTCCAGTTGCCTTTTGAAAAAAGCACCTCTGGGACAACCCTGATCTGGATGACTGAGAATCTCCACAGGCAGATTTCAGATGCTATCTAGGATGAGAGGCCAAAGAACTTTCCAGAACCAGGGAGTGGTAACTTACTATTGGCTTTCACGCCTAAGGCGGGACTAGAACATATCGTCTCCTAGCGATTGGTCCAAAGACATCGAGGCAGCTCTGATGCCTAACACAGAACTAGAAGTCCCATTCTCCTGGCTTCTAACCTGGTGCCTTAACCGCTCGACCAAACTGCCTCCCTTTTCTTGAGCATGATGATGGCTTGTCAAAATCCTGCCTTTCAAGTTCAAACCCCAGTTTGGAACAGGCTCCATACACCTGCTGGGATGATGGGAAGGAGTACGCTTAAAGCTTCAGAAATAAAAGCTATCAGATTGAAACACCATCCAAAGCCAGAACAATTTGTACTAAGCACTTTTAAAACACAGGGTTGTTTTTTTTTTGTCTTCTTCTTCTTCTGATTAAACTGCGGTTGGGCAAAGCCAAAACTCTAACCAGCCATATCCCAGCGTTGCGCAATGAGGAAGCTGAATAGTCTGCTTTATTTATAGTTAATTAATGCTGCCCAACCAGAAACATTACAATAGATGAACTATATGCCCAAGAGATAAGAAGAGTTTATAGTTAAGGGGTTAATTTCTGTATGCTTACTTTCTCGGCTGGTTGATTGCCACACTTTGATTAGGACTTTCAGATTTGAAATAGGCCCTCACAGATCTTAAGTCACCAATAACACCTGCATTTCTAAGGCAGTCCACTAAAATTAAACATTTCTCAAGGTTTTCAGGTGCTGCTAAAACTGGGGAATAAGACAAGTAATAATAATAGTAATAGTAGTAGTAGTAGTAGTAGTAGTAGTAATAGTAATAACAGTAAAGTTGGGAGGGACCTTGGAAGTCATCTAGTCCAACCCCCTGCTCAGGCAGGAAACCCTACACCATTTCGGACAAATGGCTGTCCAGTCTCTTCTTAAAAACTTCCAGTGTTGGAGCATTCACCACTTCTAGAAGCAGGTTGTTCCACTGGTTAATTGTTCTCACTGTCAGCAAGTTTCTCCTTAGTTCTAGGTTGCTTCTCTCCTTGATTAGTTTCCATCCGTTGCTTCTTGTCCTGCCTTCAGGCGCCTTGGAGAATAGCTTGACTCCCTCTTCTTTGGGGCAGCCCCTGAGATACTGGAACAATGCCCCCCTCGTCCTTCTCTTCGTTAAACTAGACAATTGCAGCAACTGTTCCTTATAAGTTTTAGCCTCCAGTCCCCTAATCATCTTTGTTGTTCTTCTCTGTACTCTTTCTAGAGTCTCAGCATCTTTTTTACATCGTGGTGACCAAAACTGGATGCAGTATTCCAAGTGTGGCCTTACCAAGGCATTGTAAAGTGGTATTAATACTTCACGTAAAGGAGAAGTACCTCATTAAAAAAAAAAAAGATAAATGTGAAAACCTGAACAAGACGTAGCGAAGGAAAAGACATTTCCTACCAAAGAATTCATTTATTCAAAAATGGATTTCTAGGGCAAGGTGCTTTTGACGCTCTGGGGATTTTAATCTCAGCTGCCAGTTAGGTATTTTATTATGGTGTGGTTGCTTACGATGATTTTAACTCTCATTCACTGCCCAGAGTCAGGATTTTGAGATGAGCAGTTGTATAAGTTGAAATAAATTGAGAGAAATAAATCCTGTGTTCTTTAAAAATAGCCGACCAGCATTCTGAGCAATGGAAACACTCACTTTAAGCCAAAAACAGAAGATATTTGCTGTCTGGTAAACACAGGGCAGAGCAGGGCTGGGGTACAAGCCACAGAGAGAAAAAAGCATAAGCAAAGGGAATCTTATCTTTTTCAGTGCTCCTTCTGCGACCCCCCCTTCCCCAACCTGGTTGCTCTCTGTTTTGAAGGAAAAGGTGTAGTCATGGACCCTTTTTCCCCTGACTTCAGCTGTCTGTCCCACCATCCCTGCTGTCTTGCTAAAACAGTTTACCCAGAGTAAACAAGCTACTTGCAAGAGACCTTGGTGAACCACAGTTCAGAAATAACATGTTTGATCGCCCTGACAGTTATTGCATGAAACGTAAGAGGGAGGGGGGAGGAGGGATTCTAGTCTATTCCACCTAAAAAATAATAATTCAGTAACTACAGGAAGTGAAAGGAAGGGAAGGAAAGGAAGGAAGGAAGGAAGGAAGGAAGGAAGGAAGGAAGGAAGGAAGAAAGAAAGAAAGAAAGAAAGAAAGAAAGAAAGAAAGAAAGAAAGAAAGAAAGAAAGAAAGAAAGAGAAAGACAACAAAAATGAGAAAGAAAGAAAGAAAGAAAGAAAGAAAGAAAAAGAAAGGGAGGGAGGGAGATGTAGAAAGGAAGGAAGAAAAAAGAGAAAGAAAGAGAAAGATAATGAAAAGAAAAAGAGGGAAAGAAAAAGAAAAAAGAAAGAGGAAGAGAGGAAGGAAGGAAGAAAAGAAAGTGAGAGAAAGAGAAAGAGAAAGAGAAAGAGAAAGAGAAAGAAAAAGAAAGAAAGAAAGAAAGAAAGAAAGAAAGAAAGAAAGAAAGAAAGAAAGAAAGAAAGAAAGAATGAATTTCAGAACATCCATGTTTAACTAACATAGCAGGTGGATTCTCATGGGGCATAGAGCAAATTCCAGGCTTCAATCTGGAATAATCAGCATAATTCTCAAGGGCATGCATAGGCCCTGGGTAACGTTCCTTTCAAAATGAGTTTTTATTTATTAAATGGTAATGGTATATAGCAGTGGTGGTGAACCTATGGCCTGGGTGCCAGAGGTGGCACTCAGCACCCTCTCGGTGGGCATGCGCACCGTCGCCCCAGTCCTAGGCCTTCAGCTGGGTTTTACAAAACCTTTTCGCTTTAGGCCTCCATTTCCGTGTGCAAAAAAAAAAAGTTTAATCAATCAATCAATTTCAACTTCTCGCGGGAAAAAAAAAAGATCTTGCAAAGTTGGAATTGATTGATTGAACTTTTTAATCCATGGGCCACACCCACCCAACTGGCCACATCCGCCCGGCACCCGACGATGCATAAGTGGGTTTTGGGTTGCGGTTTGGGCACTCAGTCTCTAAAAGGTCCGCCATCACTGGTATATAGGCTTTCCTGTTTCATCACGGGCTTGGACTAGAGGACTTCCCTCCCAACTCAGTTATTCTGTTAAATAATAATAAATAATATTATTAACATTAGTACGATCCGTGTAAAAAAGGAAATGCGGCACGTTGCGTATAGAGCAGGGCCTCCAGTCACAGGGGAAGGGAAATCAGATAAATCCATCTGCATGATGGCTCTCTTATGAGCCATTCTCCACCTTTGGCGATTATTTTATAAGAGTGACCACTACAGCATATATATATAGGCTGACATTTCAGAATGTCTTCCCCGCCCCACAAGCTAAAAGGAGTCTGATGATCTGTGGCTTGAACCAAGGATGCCGAATTCCCACAAAGATATGAAGGTGACCTGTGACTTTTCAGCTCTCCCTCGCATTATAACCCATCTCACAGACTGCTATGAGGGATGAAACACTCCGCGCAGGATCTCCAGCTCCTTGGAGAAAGGGAATACAGGCAGTCCTCGACTTACAACGGTTCGTTTAGTGACCGTTCAAAGCTACAACGGCACTGGAAAAAGTGGCTTAGGACCGTTTTTCACATTTACGACCGTTACGGCATCCCCACGGTCACATGATCAAAATTCAGATACTTGGCAACTGATTCATATCGATGACGGTTGTCCCTGGGGTCATGTGATCCCCTTTTCTGCAACCTTCTGACAAGCAAAGTCAATGGGGGAAGCCAGATTCACTTAACAACCGTGTCAGTAACTTAACAACTTACAGCGATTCATTTAACAACCGTGGACAGAAAGGTTGTAAAATGGGGCAAAACTCACTTAACAAATGTCTCACTTAACAACACAAATTTTGGGCTCAATTGTGGCCGTAACTCAAGGACTATCTGTAGACATCTCCACAGAAGAAAGATCTAGATGTTGTCAGCCTCTCTTTTTACTCTGAATTTGGAAGTCTGCCTGGTCAAGGCCCGTCTCCTCATCCCTTCTGGCTAGTTCAGGGTTAGGCAACCCTGGCTCTTTTATGACTGGTGGACTTCAACTCCCAGAATTCCTGAGCCAGCATGGCTCAGCATGGAAACCTCTCCCTTTCCCCTCAGCATGGCTGGCTCAGGAATTCTTCTGCCTCATGAATCCCAGCGACCGGTTAGGGCACATAGGGTTGGCCTCCTACGGGTCCTGTCTGTCAGGCAATGTCATCTGGTGGGGCCTAGGGTTAGGGCCTTCTCCGTTGCTGCCCCAGCCCTCTGGAACCAGCTTCCCTCAGAAGTCTGTACTGCTTCCTCTCTCCTAGCTTTACGGAAACTGTTGAAGACGCATTTATGCAGACAGGTTTGGGGCGTGTGAGCTGCACTCTGCCCCTGGGCCTTTGACTGTGATTGTGTGTGGTATGAGTGTGATAAATTTTCTAGTTTTTATTGTAAGTAGTGATTTTAATTGATTTCATGTTATGTTTTTATTTGTATTGTTGTTGTGAGCCGCCCTGGGTCTTGGGAGAAGGGCGGCATATAAGTTTGAACAAACAAACAAACAAACAAATAAATAAATTCTGGGAGTTGAAGTCCACTGTCATAAAAGAGCCAAGGTTGCCTACCCCTGGACTAGTTGATAAGAGGACGTTTCCTAATCACTAGGAATGGTAGTTACCACTCTTCTTCTACTCCTTTAACACAGATCTCCCGACTGGGATGGCCATTACTGTACCATTATTTAGCTTGCGTTCCAACGATCACTTTGTTTGGTTTTTGTAAAACCATGTTCTTGGCAGACACAACTGAGAACACAATGACAAAGCAACAAAATTATGGACTTGGTGGCTCTAGAGAAGACACCAAAATTACATTTTAAAGTCACAAGGTAGCCCCCACTTCAAGGCTTAACATCTGTCATGCCAGAGGCACAAACAGTACATGTTAATTATCAGCAAACCACAAGCTTGTATAATATTTTGGGAGGCCAGTAATTTAACTTTAACTGGCCATCATACTTGGAGTTAAGACCAGGCAGCATGACAGGAAATTAGGAGCACCCTGCAATTTAGACGGCTTTTAAATGAGCTGGAACGACATTTCCCAGAATTCCCCAGGGAGTTTTGGAATTGTGGGAGGTGTTGTCTCAAAGCATCTGAAGATGTAGCTGTTTGGGAAAGGCTGAACCGCCTGATTAGTTGCACAATACCTTCCACCTACTCTCCATAGTTAACGTAGGTTTCTTCATAGAAATATATTCCAAGAATGTCTTTACAGCCAGATATGCACATATATATATGCAAAGGAATTTCTGAAATGCATTCCTGGGAAGGAGAGGCATATGTGTGTGTGTGTGTGTGTCTTTGGTTATTCGGGTTTTCTCCCGTGTAAAATTGGAAGTGTCTTGGCGATGTTTCCACGAAGTCCCATTCGTCATCTTCAGGCTGGTGTTTTTGGCTTCGTGCTTCTAGGAGCAATGTGTGATCGTAGCTGTTTCTTCCTTTTAACTGCCAGTGGGGGTATGAACTGATTGGGTTCATACATAAAAGGCACCACAGAAAGAATCAGCTAGATCCTCCACAAACACAACATCAAGACAGCATTCTGCACAAACAGAAAAATATCCACCATCCTAAGAAACCCCAAAGATAAAATTGAGTTATAAAATCAAGAAGTATATGAAATTCCATGCACCGCTTGCCTCACCACATACATCAGACAAATCAACAGAAGAATAAGTGCACGCATTGAAGAACACAAGAACTCAGTCAAAAAAGAGGAACCAACTTCTTCCCTGGTCCAACTCCTTAAAGCTACAGGACATGAAAGTGACTTTAAAAAGACCAGAACTATCGCCAAAACTGAACACTTTAATAACAGAATCAGAGAAGCCATCGAGATAGAAAAAGGCCCACACAGCATGAATAAATGAGATGATACCTCCCGCCTTCCAGCCATTTGGAAACCCGCCCTTATTCACAAACGAGTCCCTAACACAAAGAATGACACCAGACCCACACTCACGAAAACCACACAGGATGTCACCACCACACATCCACGCAAAAAGCAAACCCAAACCCACACCGATGATGAGGCACGACCACAAACCAGAAACCAGACCACAGCTGCATCATTAGCCACTTTAAACCCCTCCAATCCATACATGAAGCAAACTGACACCCACCATGAAGATGAGGCACGACCACGAACGTGAAGCCAAACAGCAACGCAGCTCACCATCTCAAATCCCCCTGCAACTCAGACTAACCCGAGCACAGCAAAGCCTCCACCCAAACAGAACACTCCCCCATCCAATCAGAGCACAGCCAACCCCCCATCCAATCAGAACACAGCCAAGCCCCTAACCAATCAGAACACACCTCCACCCAATCAGAACACAGCCAAGCTCCCACCCAATCAGTTCATACCCCCACTGGCAGTTAAAAGGAAGAAACAGCTACGATCACACATTGCTCCTAGAAGCACAAAGCTGAAAACACCAGCCTGAAGATGACGAATGGGACTTCGTCGAAACGTTGCCAGGACACTTCAAATTCTACATGGGAGAAAACCCGAAGAACCAAAGACCTACATATATATATGTGTGTGTGTGTGTGTGTGTGTGTGTGTGTGTGTGTGTATACATACATACATACACACACACACACACACACACACACATATATATGTTTTCATAGATTTTCACGGGTGTTTGTATGTAGGTCTTTGGTTATTCGGGTTTTCTCCTGCGTAAAATTGGTATGCAGGTCTTGGTGTATTCGGGTCTTTTCCCGTGTAAGACAGAGTATCTTGGCGACGTTTCGACGAAGTCCCACTTGTCATCTTCAGGCTGGGGTCTTTGGCTTCGTGCTTGTGTGAGCAAAGTGTGATCGGAGCTGCCGTATCTCTCTATATATTGTTGGGGGTGTGTGGAGTGCTTAGTTGCTGTAGGTGGATTGGTTGACTGTGTTGGAGTTTTTGTTTGTGGATTGTTTGGCTGTTTCATAACATCCTGAGTAGTTGAGGTGCTGGCTGTGTGCCCATTAGTCTTTTGTGTTGTAACGACCTGGGTAATGGGTTGTGTGATGACATCCTGAGATCTAGTGTAGTGATATCTTGAGTTCTGTGTTGCACCATCCTGGGTGGTTGGCTGTGTTGTAACATCCTGAGCTTTAGCGTTGTAGCTCTCCTGAGTTCTGTGATGTGATGTCCAGGGCTGAAGGCTGTGAAGTAACACATCGGGCTTTGGTTTGGCTCCGAGTTTGCGGTCTAGCTCTGTGTTCATGGCGTGTGTCCGTTTGCTTTGTGTGGGGGTCGGTGCAGAACTCAAGATACTGAAGATACTCTCAATCTTACACGGGAAAAGACCTGAATACACCAAGACCTACACCACCCTTCGAAAAAAAGTTTATCAAGGGATGGTGAAGCTAAGTCTCTTCAGATGATGCTGACATTTAATTCCTGGCATTCTTCTCTGTTTGCCTTACCGGTTGATGGTTCCACCCTGCTAGAAGCAGATCAATATCTAAAACTGCCTTCCTACGAAAACTCCAGGGACAGAGAATTAAAGGCCGCCTTGGTTGGATCACTGGTCCCAAAGCACCACTGAAGAACTGATTCCAGGAGAGGTTCTTTTGAAGCTGAATGATAGATGGTTCAAAGGACCCTGAAACACCTTGATGCACACTGCAGATGGACAATGGACAATTCTTGGCCTATTGTATTTTCAAGGGATTATATTCTGAGCCTGTCTCGGCTAGCCAAGCAGGGCTTGGAAGTTAAGCAAGGTCGGCCTTGGCTAATAAATGGATGGGAGACCACCATGAACTGCAGGCTGGGCAAGGTAACTGAAAACAACATCGTCAAAGAAAGACTTAGCAAATCATTAATAATTTGCTGCCAAGAAAACCGCAGGGATGTGTCTACCAAATGACCAGGAGTCCAAATAAACTTTACTGTTTAAGTATAGCAGGAACCTCCAAAGTTGGCAACTTTAGGACTTGTGGATTTCAACTCCCAAAATTCCTCAGCCAGCTTTTCCCATGGCATGTGGCTGGCTGAAGAATTCTGGGAGCTGAAGTCCAGAAAGGCTTAAAATTGCCAACTTTGAATATCCCTAAACTGTACAATGCCGGAACAGTCTTTTATTACTAATTGTTTAGCAATCAATAAATAGGGCTGAGGGGGAATGACAGGCTCACGGTCACCCACCTGTGCCTTAAGGAGGATGAGAAACTAGGTCTTCCTGTACCTAGTTTAGCACTTTACTCACTATACAACCTGGCTCATGGGCTGAGACAGAAACACAGGTCCAAAGTCCCCCCCGGGGACCTTCTAGAATTCCAGGAGTTTATTTTACTTAATTCACTTAACAACTGTCTGACCTAGGAACAGAAATTTTGGGGTCAATTGTGGTCGTAAGTTGAGGACTACCTGAAAGTCACTGCACAAATTGCATAAATTCAATATATTTTTAATAGATGCAAGACCCAAGAGAAAGCTCCTAGGAATCCCATCCACAATAAACTGGTTTTCACCAGATACAAATTCAGGAAAGTGTTCCCTGTGAAACGAGGCGGAATTATATGGTTAGAAACTAAAACACACCCTACAGAATTTTTTTTTTCAAGAAGTTGCAAAGTTGCACAACAGGGAGCAATCTAATACACCGTTATCAGTCTTGCTTTCCAGAAAGAGGTCCCCAATCTTTTGGGAACCAGGGACCAGTTCCATGGCACACTGGAGGGAGCGTGGTTTTGTGTGCTGCCTGCATCTTGTGGATGGGGCTTTACTTGGCATGCCATGGCTCGGGACTGGTCCACGGACTGGGAGTTGGGGACCCCTGTTCTAGAACGTAGAAAACCTATTTGGTTGCCTCCTTTAACTATGAGAGAGGGAAAGAAACTGTTAAAGGAAAGACAGTGGGGGAGAATTACAAATGGAAGGGATTGTTATCAAGGGACAATCCTCCCCTCCCATTTTGCACATAAAAGGTAATCTCTGGAAGCACCTAACCTCTGGATGATGGTGTGCCTATCTGACCCACAATTCTACAGATCAAGTTCAAACTTCAAGTGCCCTTTCCCATACTTGATGGGAGGGTTAAAATGGATTGCACACAATTTAAATACTGCCTTGTAATGCATTCCACCAGCAAGAGGTTCACGAATGAAAGACATCATACTTAGATTGATTCAGAGTGAGATAACATCTGTGGGTCCCTCCTTAACCCAAATATTATTGTCTGGAATTGTGCAAAAATGCAGAAGAAGAGACAGCTTCTTTTAGGAATTGCTGATGGATGTAATGCAACTGCCCTGCCTTATTCTGAATCAGCTTCTCCCTATCAAATCCATCTCTTCTTATCCTGCATTACACAAGATTTTGCAGTCAGCAACTCAGAGGCCAAAAATCCCCCCCCCCAAAAAAACACCGGCTGACACATTTTAAGTAACCTACTTTTTTAAAAATGGCTTGCTGAATAAGTCATAATAAACTGAGTTCATACATTGGGTTAAATTATAAGCAACGTGACTAGAGTTATACAAAATCTTGGGACTAATTGAACAAGTTAAAGGGAGTGCTCAACTTACAACCATGATGGAGTCTGCCCCCGATGGTCATATGTCATAATAGTCATAAAGCAAGTCACTCATGTGACCATCCCGATTTTGTGACCTTTTTTCTGAAGTGGTTGTCAAATGAGTGCTGCAGTTGAGCAAACCCATTGCTTACTATGAGGTATTTTTTGCTGAAAACTAGAAATAAATTCTGATTTTCATCGAAAACATCGTAAATTGCAGGCGTAAGAATGTAGGATGCTTTTCCCATGACACGATCATGGCAGGTTTTGTGGACTTCAACTCCCAGAATTCCGCAGCCAGCAAAAAAAATAAAAGATAGTACCAGAATTTGAATTCGTAATCATTTTTTTTAAAATGACAGCAACATTGGAGTTCTCTTCACAGATGGGGGCCAGCATGTTTTGGAATTAAGATAAGCAGATGCTTATCCCTCAATAAGGTCTGGAGAATCGAAAATTTTCTTTTTAGACCTTAATTTGGAGAAGGCATTTAAAGATTTCTCAATTTCTCCCTCATGGTCTCAGTCCACATTCTTCCCTCTTACAGAGAAAAAACAAGAAGCAGACCAGGAAAAAAAAAATACTTGTAAATCTAAGGATGGGTGAGAGAAAGAGAAAGAAAAAAATATGCCACAGGTATCTGGTCTCTTGTGTTCAACAACATTTTTTTAAAAAGGGTGAGAAAGGACTGCCTTGGTTTCAATCTTACCTCAACACAAGTCTTGCCTATTTATTTGTTTGTTTGTTTAATATTCCACCCATCTCACTGATAAGGCAATTCTGCCTGAAAGTGCCAAGCCCTGAAGCCCTCCATCTTACAACTCAGGAACAAAAACCAGCCAGCCAATGACACATTTTCTTCTACACGTAGTCCTCGACTTACGACCACATTTGACGTTGCAAATACGGCTGCTAAGTCATGGCAGTCATTAAGCAGGTCACCATGTGACCATGCCCAATTTTATGATCTTTTCTGTGGCAGTCACGGTTGTTAAGAGAATCTATTTTCCCCAATGGGCACGCTTTGCTAGAAACTGGAAATCAACATCAGAAACCAACAAAAGAAAGCCCAAAATTGTGGTCATATGAGTGCAGGACACTGCAAACGGCCATAAATGCAAGCCAGTTGCCAGATGCCCAAAAGGCAATCCACGTGACCACAGAGGAAGATTGTGGTCATCAGAACTTCAAAAATGGGTCCTAAAAAACTCTGGAGAGATCTGAACTCTTGCTAAGTGAGTGGTTATTAAGAGGGGACTACTAGTATATATCTGGCTGGAATCACTCAATATGTTTTTTTAAAAATAATAGTTCCAAATCATTTGAATGCCAAATAGGAATCCAAAAAGAATCAAAGAAAATGTCAACAGATTTGCAGAATGCAAAATAATATAGTTGGAAGAGGTCTTGAAGGTCTTCTAGTCCAACCCCCTGCTCAGGCTGGAGACAAATGGCTGCCCAATCACTAATAATAATAATAATAATAATAATAATAATAATAATAATAATAATAATAATAATAATAATAATAATAAGTAGTAGTAGTAGTAGTAGTAGTAGTTGGAAGGGACCTTGGAGGTCATCTAGTCGAACCCCCTGCTCAGGCAGGAAACCCTGTACCATTTCGGACAAATGGCTCTCCAGCCTCTTCTTAAAAACTTACAGTCTTGGAGCATTCACTGCTTCTGGAGGCAGGTGGTTCCACTGGTTAATTGTTCTGTCAGGAAGTTTCTCCTTAGTTCTAGGTTGCTTCTCTCTCCGTTGCTTCTTGTCTTGCCTTCAGGCCCTTTGGAAAATAGCTTGACTCCCTCTTCTTTGGGGCAGTCCCTGAGATACTGGAACACTGCTATAATGTTCCCCCTCGTCCTTCTCTTCATTAAACTAGACCAGGGCTTTTCAACCTTTTCACCCATTGTACCACTTTTAGGATATAGCAATATTCAAGTACCACCAGTCGCCTAGCAAGGTGTCAAAAACTTGATGACCAAAAAAAAAAAGAAAACCAGAAAAAAGTGATAAAGTACAGGTAGTCCTCGACTTACAACAGTTCACTTAGTGACTGTTCGAAGTTACAAGGGCACTGAAAAAAGTGCCCCCCAAGCCACAGCCGAGCAAGACACCTGCCTGCCCACCCGGCGGCGCTCTTCCTCCTGTCCGAGGTTTTCATTATTGTGAACATTTCTGTTGAGGATTGGCAGCAGGGGTGGGGTGGGGGGTGTTTGGTTTGTATTTCCCCCCCCCCCCGTCTCCTGGATGGTTGCAGCAGGTTTTGGTCATTTCACATGACTCTGGGACACTGTGACTGTCATAAATATGAATCAGTTGCCATGCATCTGAATGTTAATCACAAGACCCTGGAGATAAGGCAATATTCCAGCTGATTGGTGCTTCTTCAGGATTCAGCAGAAGCACCAGGATCAGCGCCGAGCTCCAGCTGCAGCCTGGCGCTGATCCTGGCGCTTCCACTAAGCCCTGACAGCCCCGAAGAAGCGCCAATCAGCTGGAAAGCGGCACTGATCCTGGCGCTTCCGCTGAGCCCTGAGAGTCCTGCAGCTCCAGCCGTCTCTCGCTCAGACTTGTGCGGTGCTCCACCGGTTCAGCTCATTCCCCTCCCCCACTACCACGTTTCTAGGATGGTCGCGTACCGCCTGCCAGGTGCCAATGTACCACAGGTGGTACCCGTACCACTGGTTGAAAAGCCCTGAACTAGACATACCCAATTCCAGCAACCGTTCCTTGTATGTTTTAGCCTCCAGTCCCCTGATCATCTTTGTTGCTCTTCTCTGCACTCTTTCCAGAGTCTCATCATCTTTTTTACATCGTGGTGACCAAAACCGGATGCAGCGTTCCAAGGGTGGCCTTACCAAGGCATTGTAAAGTGGTATTAACACTTCATGTGATCTTGATTCTATCCCTCACTTAATGCAGTCTAACACTGTGTTGGCTTTTTTAGCAGCTGCAGCACAGTGCTGGCTCATATATAAGGGATTGTCCACTACTGCTTCCATGTTTTTTTATCAAGAAAAATGCATGGGTTTATTTATTCATCAGGTGTCAAACTGAGGTGGTATTTATTTTTTTAAGCCACCTCTTCATTTTGCAGTGACTCTTTTCAATCACCTTAAAATCTTATTGGCAAGGCTGGGAAAAATAATTCCTGGATATCTAACTTCATTTTTAGGAGGGGGCAGGAAGCAAAGCAAAGTGTCTAAATTCTTGGCATCTAATTTTTTCCTAGTCCTACCTTACAAACTCTTTCCTGAATCAGCACAGTGACTTACTGTGGCATCCTCTCTTCTGTTATAAAGCTTCCACTGTAAAAGCAAAACTGAAAATTATATATCAGATTGGGAGTTGCCAGAATTTTTTTTTTAATGTCTGCAAACCTTCACCAACCCAGTAGAAAATGCCAGAAAGCAAACATATTTCTGAAAACACACGAAGGGTGGTACCTTGGCTTTGAATTTATGCAACTCCCTTCATACATAGTTAAAAAAAATAATAGGTGTGGCAAGCCAACACACTTTAAAAACCAAAAGGAATTCTCTATCAAATGATAATGCAGACATAATCTGAAGAATGGCCCCTGAAACCTGAAACGGCATTGCAGAGGAAAGAAATGCACAATTTTTAAAGAAGGAGCAGACAGAGTAAACGAGGGGAGGAAAACAGAACATGAGAAAGAAGGAACAGAAAAAAAAAAAAAACGAAAACAGGACAAGCAATTTCCTGCAAGTGGCTGATGAAATAATGAGTGGATCACAAGAAGCTCACAGGATAATAAATCTATTAACATCCTAATGATAAATCTGTTAGTAATTTTTCGATAGAGGTAATCCTCGACTTACATCCACAACCAAGCCCCAAATTTCTGTTGTTAAGTGAGGCATTTGTTCAATGCCCCATTTTGTGACCTTTTTTTGCCACAGTTGTTAAGTGAATCATTGCAGTTCATAAGTTAGTAATCTGGTCGTTAAGTGAATCTGGCTTCCCCCTTGACTTCGCTTCTCAAAAGTTCGCAAAAGGGGGATCACATGATCCAGGACACTGCGACCGTTATAAATATGAAGCAGTTGCCAAGCCTCTGAATTTTGATCACCTGACCCTGGGGACGCTACAATCGTCGTAAGTGTGAAAAAGGGTCATACGTCACTTTTTTTCAGTGCTGTTGTAACTTTGAACGGTCACTAAATGAACTGTTGTAACTCGAGGATTACCTGGACAGTATAGGTATAAAAAAAGTAAGGAAAAAAATAGAGAAAAAGATTGACTGTTGTCCTCTGACATTCTTTCTATCAAGTAATTGCCATCTTACTCTTTGTGTTCCCTCTTTGGCCCTTTTAATCCCCAAATTTATTTATTTATTTATTCATTCATTCATTCTCTGTCTTTATTATTTTTATGAGTAACTCAAGGCAGTCAACATCTCCCCCTCCCCAAATTCTAAAATTATCCATTCAGGTTTTTTTTCTTTTCCTTTCAGCAAAAAGTCCATACAACCCATCCAAGTCTTTTTAAAAAGTCTTCATCATTTTTTTCCCCTCACCAAACTGATCATCTCCGCCATTTCCATGAGTTCCATCAATGCTATAATAATCCATTCTTTCTGGGTGTCTCTTTATTCTTCCATCTTTTTGCATACAATAATTTTACTGTCATTCCCATTATAATAATTCTGTCATCTGAATGACTGTTGCTAGTCTTTCCAATACTTTTCGTAGCTATTTCCTTTACCAGAATTAAGTTTTAACAAAACCAGCCCTCCCTCCCAACCCTCCCCCCCCAGTCTTTTATGGACAGAAAAGAAATTGGCTATATTTTGGCGAAGCCAAAAGTATTTAAAGCAGTGTCGGTTTTTGGCAAAGCCAGCATAAACATGGTCAGGTGATCGCAGGACACTGAAAACGGCCATAAATGCACACATGTGCCGAGAGGAATCAAATCTTGTTATGTGTGTTAGGAGCAATTGCCTCAGAGGACTGCTGTTTTATTTCTGAGTCAAAAAAAATCCCCACTTGTGAAAATTTGTAACTACACTTTAGAGCAGGGGTCTTCAAACTTGGCCCTTTTATGACTTGTGGACTTCAGCTCCCAGAATTCCTCAGCCAGCCTCCATTTTGTTTGTTAGATTTAAGAGAGGGGTCTTCCAACTTGGCCCTTTTATGACTTGTGGACTTCAGCTCCCAGAATTCCTCAGCCAGCCTCCATTTTGTTTGTTAGATTTAAGACAGGGGTCTTCCAACTTGACCCTTTTATGACTTGTGGACTTCAACTCCCAGAATTCCTCAGCCAGGCATACTGGCTGAGGAATTCTGGGAGTTGAAGTCAAAAGTCATAAAAGGGCCAAGTTTGAAGGCCCCTGCTATAAAAGTTCAGTTGGTGAAAACAGGCAAAGTTGTACTTTTTACCCAAGCAAGGAACACCGTGAGCTGGACTGCCTGTTTTCAAACAACACTACTATCCAAAAGGACGCCTATCTCTTATGTGAGGAATTCTGCAATTCTCAAAAACTTGGGGGTATGTCTCTGAACCAACTGTAATTTGAATATCCTGGTTTATTTCCCCCCCCCAGCAACATAGAGAAAACACATTCCCCAAAGTATCCTCTGTCTAGAACGGGTAAACATTAACTAAGTAGATGCAAACTCATAAATATATCACACCGAAAGATCCTGTGGACTAAGTTGATGGATCGGGCCTAGAGCCATTTTAGTGCAGTGTCTAGTTCAGTGGTTCTCAACCTTTTTCAGGTTGAGACCCCACTTGCGCCGCCCATGCGCGGCGTGACCCCGACCTGCACGCGTGTGCGATGGGCCGATCCGCGCATGCGCGGCGGAAAAAATTTTTTTTAAAAAAAAGGCGGACCGCGACAGGCCGATCCGCGCATGCACGCGTGACGGGCCAATCTGTGCATGCGCGGCGCCCGCAAGACGAAAAAAAAACAAAAAAAACCAAAATGGCGGACCGCGGTGTCCGGCGACCCCCGCGAAACGGTCGTTCGACCCCAAATGGGATCGCGACCCATAGGTTGAGAACCGCTGGTCTAGTTCAATGTTTCTCAACTTTGGCAACTTTAAGATGTATGGACTTCAACTCCCAGAATTCCCCAGCCAGACATGCTTTGCCAAGGTTGAAAAACTGTATTTTACTTAATCACACAGGTCAAGCAGTTGCCTGCAGGGTGTCCAGAAACAGAAGAGGTAGCCCTTCCTCATTCTTGTTCCCGCACAATCTAGGATGTTGGCCTGAGGTGTCCAATCTTGGAACTTTTTAAAACTGGGAACTTCAACTCCCAGAATTCCCCAGCCAGCATGTCCAAAGGTCCACAATCCACAGGTCTTAAAGTTGTCCAGAGATGTCTAATAAAAATCTCAGTGACAAAAAAATAGGGAGACACCTCACAACATTGTGATACAACCCTCTCTCTTTCTATTTGCCTTCTGACATCAGATGTTAAATCTCTAAGTCTTATGGTTTGTGTGGTGAGCTTGTCATTGTCTTCCCATCCCACCCCATGATCCAATCCCATCTCTTTTAAGCCTTCTGAGTCAGTAGCTATTATGATGTCTGGTGGCAATGAGTTCCACAGGGGGACAATGAGCACTCTGAGGGACATTTCTTCAAGATGAGGTTTTTGCTAACTAACCGTGAAGGCTAAATCTACACCTTGAGCTTCTGACATGCAAGTCATACATACTCATTTGCTCACCCCCCAGGAACAGAGGCACGAGGGCCTATCACTCAGGACAAATCTTTCTTCAATCCCATCTGCCTCACAGAGATATCAGGTAGAATCCAGACAAGCTAGGATTACGGATAGAATTGCAAAAGATGAAGAGTGTGAGAACCATCTCATTTTGAATCAGTCTAACTATAGGTAGTTCTCGACTTACAACCGTTCGTTCAGCAAACTGTTCAAAGTTGCAAGGACACTGAAAAAAGTGACTTACAACTAACTGGTCCTCGCACTTATGACTCTGGCAGCGTCCCCATGGTCACATGATCAAAATTTGGGTGCTTGTGTTTACAACGGTGGTAGCGCCACAGGGTCGTGTGACCACCGCTTGTGACCTTCCCAGCCGTCTCCCGACAAACAAAGTCAACGGGGGAAGCTTAACCACCATGGTGGTAAAATCGGCCATCGCTCATTTAGCAGCTGCCTTGCTTAGCAACGGAAATTTTGATCCTAACTGTAGTTGTGTCCAGGACTACTTGTAGCATACCAGAAAGGCAGAATTGACCGATTATACGATTGGCAGTTTCATTTGATCCTTCTTTGGTTGCTAAAAAATACTGTGGGTTTGTGAGCACGATCTGCCCAGAGAATATAAAGCTATCCCCCTGCCCTTGAGTAACCAGGTTTGCAAAAATACCAAGAACAAAACATACAGAAGCGTCATTTGTTTTTGTTTTTTAGGTAACTCTCTTTCCAGTGTGGTCAGCCTTCGACTTTGCTGTTTGAGCCACCAGTAAAATCAATAGGACACAAAGAAATGCTTGTTTTGATGAACAGAGGGCAAAATTGAACAAATCTAGTTTCTTTGTCTATGAATCCAAACTTCCCTGTGGGAAGGAAGCAGTGGAGGAATGGCAAATGACATTTCTAAAAAAGGAATTATTAGTTTCTTCAAGTTATTATATAAATAGCAATGGGAGCCACAGCTGCCAGATTTTTAGCTGGTGCTGGCCTTCATATGCATTGAGTTCTTCTGAAGAACTATTATTGTTGTTGTTATTATTGATAATCTAGGACTAAATTCACATCTAACACTGGTGTGAGTTTGATAATCCAAGTCCTAACCAAAGATTAAGAACGGCTCAGATAATATTTGAGAATATAGGTAGTTCCTAGCAAGGTGTAGGTTTTTGATTTTTTTTTTGTAAAATTAGAGTGTTCAAGTCCAATAAATTCAGAATTTCCCAATATTGAGGGAATCCTTTAGGTATTGATCCGAGGGATCCAATCACCGTTGGATTATTATTATTCTGAATTTATTAGCTGTCCAACTCCAGCATCAATACCAGCTGAGTTTGGAGACTTTATCTCCACCATGATAACCTTTATGCATCATTAGGATTCCACACATTTTAAACGGGTGTCATTAAATTATCATCGTCATTGTTGTTATATTATTCCTAAATTTAACGGCGTGCTGTTGGAGCATGCCACTGAGTTTCCAAACTAACCTACAATAGAACAGAGTCAGTAACAGGAGTGGGGAAAAGAGGCAGCCGGTTAAAATAATGAATTCATTGACAGAGGCTGCTTCATCAAATCTATCTGCGTGGAGCATTTTATGTCTTAAAAAAAAACCAAAACAAAAAAAACCCCCCAGAGGAATGGAATAAACACCACGCAGTCGGGATCCCGAGAAGCAACCGATAGATGGGTCTCAGCCCTTCCCCAGAAGCTAGAATCAACCCTTTGATATCCACGCGGGATAAGGAAGAGCAAAATGGTAAACACTCAGAAAAGAGCAACAGGACCAAGGTCCCGCCGGGCTGACCTGTAGGTGTCGAGACAAGTTACTAGTCCTCAAGGGAGCAGCCGGTCCCGTCCCTTAAGCCCACGGAAGTCGCCGCTGCGCCCCCCAAACTCGCTCCCTCGCTAACCGTTAGAAACCCAAACGCCTTTCCGGGGAAGATCGCGGCTCAAAGGAGTTGGGGATCGCGGGGCTCCCCGAGAGGCAACCGGGGCAGGCTCAGGATCGGGACGCGCCCGCGGGGAGGACGACGCCCTTAAAGCCGAGCGCTGCCTTCCCGGGCCAACCACACGCCGAGCGCGGCGGGAGCTTACCTGGGAAAGGCGAGGTTGGGCGCAGGTTTGACCCGCGTGGAAACCACAGCGCGGCGTTTCGTGTGTCTCGGAGCAACGCGGAGGAAAGAGGTTGCGGGGCGGCCGCCGCGCGGGACCCCGGACAGGTCGCGGCTCCCTGGGCGCTCGAGCAGGTGCAATCAGCCAGCAAGCCAAGCGACACTGGGCAGGGATAAGGCGGCGTCGCTCTGCCTGGTCTGGCCGGGACGGGACGGGGCGGGACTCCTGCAGAGACTCTCCCCGCCCTCTCCACGCGGTCATCTCGCCCACAGTGGCCGCCGCTGCCTCGCAGCTCTGGGCCACATACCGGAGCGTATAGGCCAGGGGTAGGCAACCTTGGCTCTTTTATGACTCGTGGACTTCAACTCCCAGAATTCCTGAGCCAGCCATGCTGAGGGGAAAGGGAGATGTTTCCAAGCTGAGCCATGCTGGCTCAGGAATTCTGGGAGTTGAAGTCCACCAGTCATAAAAGAGCCAAGGTTGCCTACCTCTGCACTAGGCCAAGGCCATTTTATGACTCGTGGACTTCAACTCCCAGAATTCCTGAGCCAGCATGAGGGAAACTTTGGCCGCTTCATGACTGATGGACTTCAACTCCCAGAATTCCTGAGCCAGCCATGCTGAGGGGAAAGGGAGAGGTTTCCAAGCTGAGCCAGGCTGTGATGCGCTTTCCTATGGTGAATTGGACCTGGGTTGAAGAATTCACACCGCCTGCTTAGCAAAGGCAGTTAAACGAGTCAGGGGCCAGCCTGTGCCATCCCAGCCTGTTTCGCTGGTTGTGATTTGGTGCCTAGAGAGCAGCCAGAATGTATAACTGGATGACTAGGGGTGACATGATAGCAGCGTTCCAACATCTCAGGGGCTGCCCCAAAGAAGAGGGAGTCAAGCTGTTCTCCAAAGCAGGACAAGAAGGCAGGACGAGAAGCAATGGATGGAAAGTAATCAAGGAGAGAAGCAACCTAGAACTAAGGAGAAACTTCCTGACAGTGAGAACAATTAACCAGTGGAACAGCCTACCTCCAGAAGCGGTGAATGCTCCAACACTGGAAGTTTTCAAGAAGAGACTGGACAGCCATTTGTCTGAAATGGTATAGGGGGTTGGACTAGATGACCTCCAAGGTCCCTTCCAACTATTCTATTCTATTCTATTCCATTCTATATTTTCTATTCTATTCTATTCTATTCTATTCTATTCCATTCCATATTTCCTATTGTAATGTATTTTATTGTATTGCATTCCATTCCATTCCATATTTTCTATTCTATTCTATTCTATTCTATTCTATTCTATTCTATTCTATTCTATTCTATTCTATTCTATTCTATTCTATTCCATCTATATTTTCTATTCTATTCTATTCTATTCTATTCTATTAGAAATGAGCTGTGTGAATGCAGCCCCTGAAGTGAAAATGTTTGTGTCAACACAACACACTAAACTCTCAAGGCAATTCATTTGTTTATAAAAGGTGTTATCACCAAACCAAAAAAACCCTATATTTTTAATTCATGGGCTAGCCTGATTCACACAAAATTCTGTGAGAAGGGCTGGATTTCAGAGGCAAGCTTCAGTGGCAATCCGTGGCAGTCTTCTAGTGTTTGAGGGGCTGCCACAAACAAGAGGGGGACAACCTATTCTCCAAAGCATCTCACAGCAAAGCAAGAAGCAACAGATGGAAACTTATCAAGGAAAGATTCAACCTAGAACTAAGGAGAAATTTCCTGTCAGAACAATTAAGCAGTGGGATGTCTTGTCTCCGGAAATTGTGGGTGTTTCATCACTGGAAGTTTTTAAGAAGGGACTGGAGAGTCCAAAATGATATAGGGACTCCTGCTTGAGCAACGGAGTGGTCTAGAAGACCTCCAAGACCCCTTCCACCCCTATTATTCTGTGCTTCCAACCACAAACGATCCCATTCCATTTTAGCCAAGCATTAAGTATGGTATGAATCTAAGAAGCAACTCTCAGGCCCAAATCCCCAAGTGGGTTTAAGTGTCAAGCTCAAGAGATCGGAACCTGGATGATCCTAGTCTAATTGGATATGCAGGTTGTGTTCCCACAAAGTGATTAAGTAAACCAGGTTCAATGGATTAATCCAGCTGCTTGGCTTCACACAATCCTATTGGTTATGTCTTACTTGCCACTTAGTGACTTGCTAGGTCAGGGGTAGGCAACCTTGGCTCTTTTATGACTCGTGGACTTCAACTCCCAGAATTCCTGAGCCAGCATGGCGAAGCATGGAAACCTCTCCCTTTCCCCTCAGCATGGCTGGCTCAGGAATTCTGGGAGTTGAAGTCCACAAGTCATGAAAGAGCCAAGGTTGCCTACCTCTGGCCTAGGCCTAGGCCGCTTTATGACTCGTGGACTTCAACTCCCAGAATTCCTGAGCCAGCATGGCTCAGCTTGGAAACCTCTCCCTTTCCCCTCAGCATGGCTGGCTCAGGAATTCTGGGAGTTGAAGTCCACGAGCCATAAAAGAGCCGAGGTTGCCTACCCGTTAATGTAACGTGCATAGTCACAAATCATGGTTGGCAAGCTATGCTGGCTGGATTTGAAACCATACAACTTGGTTTGTTTATTGAACCAATTTTATATGGCCTTCTTGTTCCCATGGCAATCTTCCAGGAGTTGTGTGGGATACACAGTCTATTCTGACCACCACTGCCCCAGTTATATTTCCAAAATAATTCATGGGTATCCAAAAGATGGGGGTCAAAAAAGTCAAAATGTCAAGTCGTGACAAGGCAATTGAAGTCTAACCCTTTTCATGTGTGTAGCACATGCAGTAGCTGCCATCTTGGCTTTTTGGGCCCCTGCAAAACACGCTGCATCCAAGCTTATAATGTGGCTTGTTTATGGCAATAATGGCTTGCAATTTGTAAACTGTGATTTATGGTTAACAAGCAAAAAAGACGACTTCAGTGATTATGGACCATTATGATAAAATGTATTGATTATCCTTCCTATGTTTATATAGACATAAAGCCTCATTAAGGTTTAAGCATGTCAAGGTTAGAAATTTATGTCTCTTGCATGACAACATTCTTGAATGTGTATGTACAGGTTCTCGATTTAACGACCGTAAATGGACCTTGCCCATTGGGGTGCTAAGTATTAATGGTCGTAAAACAGAATGACTTTTCCGCAGCAGTTGTTAAGTGGCCTTCACTGTTGTTAAGCAAAGCCATGGGTTTTTTTTGCGGAAAAAGAGAAATAGATGCCATTTGGGCAAAAGAAAGAGCATAAAATGCAGTCAGGTGACCGTGGGACACTGCAAATGGCTGTAAATGCAGACTGGTTGCCAAGGGCCCAACGTGCAAGTCACATGACCACGGGATGGGGGCGGGGCAACTGTCGGACATTCGCATCCAGGTTGCAAGTCATAATTTTGGTTGTAAATTGAGGATTACTTGTAATCTGAATAAATGCCAGCTGAGACAATTCCAGTGTTCCCTCTTCTTTTTACTTCTGCCCCCTGGTGTTTTCATCTGCATATTTATGACCCAAAATTTATGTTGCTAAGTGAGACATTTGTCAAGGGAGTTTTTCCCCGTTGTATAGCTTTTCTTGCCACAGTTGCTAAGCGAATCGCTGCACCTGTTAAGTTAGTAACACGGTTGTTAAGTGAATCTGGCTTCCCCATTGATTTTGCTTGTCCTAAGGTCGCAAAAGGGGATCACATGACCACAGGACGCTGCAGCCGTCATAAATACGAGTCAGTTGCCAAGCCTCTGAATTTTGATCACGTGGCCGTGGGGGCGCTGCAACGGTTGTGTGAACAACGGTTGTCACTTTTTTCAGAGCCGTCACTAAACGAACCGCTGTAAGTTAAGGACTGCCTGCACTGTATCTGAACACTGCATTTATTTGCAGGAAATGAAACTTTATATTTTTCTCTTGTCCCTCTTTCACCCTCCCTTCCTTTGCCTG
The DNA here is from genome assembly GCA_034064705.1 of Bothrops alternatus. Classification (NCBI taxonomy): domain Eukaryota; kingdom Metazoa; phylum Chordata; class Lepidosauria; order Squamata; family Viperidae; genus Bothrops; species Bothrops alternatus. The sequence continues at coordinate 177,663 of JARGCV010000146.1, read as the reverse complement.
GCCAGAGAAGATAAATCCTTTGATACTGACAGTAAAAATTCCAGTTCTTATTTAAACTGTAGTAACTGTAGTAGTAACTGTAGTAGTAATTGTGAGAGGGACCTCAGAATCCTAGTAGACAATCACCTAAATATGAGCCAACCGTGTGCTGCAGCTGCCAAAAAGGCCTACACAGTGCTGGGCTGCATTAAGAGAGGGACAGAATCAAGATCACGTGAAGTGTTAATACCACTTTACAAGGCCTTGGTAAGGCCACACTTGGAATACTGCATCCAGTTTTGGTCACCACAATGTAAAAAAGATGTTGAGAATCTAGAAAGAGTGCAGAGAAGAGCAACAAAGATGATCAGGGGATTGGAGGCTAAAATATATAAGGAACTGTTGCTGGAATTGGGTAGGTCTAGTTTAACGAAGAGAAGGACGAGGGGGGACATGATAGCAGTCTTCCAATATCTCAGGGGCTGCCCCAAAGAAGAGGCAGTCAAGCTATTTTCTAAGGCGTCTGAAGGCAGGACAAGAAGCAACGGGTGGAAACTAATCAAGGAGAGAAGCAACCTAGAACTAAGGAGAAACTTGCTGACAGTGAGAACAATTAACCAGTGGAACAACCTGCTTCTAGAAGCGGTGAATGCTCCAACACTGGAAGTTTTTAAGAAGAGACTGGACAGCCATTTGTCCGAAATGGTATAGGGTTTCCTCCCTGAGCAGGGGGTTGGACTAGATGACCTCCAAGGTCCCTTCTAACTTTACTACTACTACTACTACTACTACTACTACTACTACTACTACTACTACTACTACTATACAAGAAACAACTTCTCTCCTATCTGACATGAAGGCTTAAGACCAAGAGTCACTTCTCATGAGACAGATGGCTACATATATAAATTTGAGGAATTGATAGATAAAATGTCAAATGACATTTCTAGCATAGTTAGCATGCCTGTGGTTGTGTGTGCATGCACGGACATGGAACACAAAAGAACCGTGCTTTCATGAACTGGGAATGTACCAAACACCCATGATTGTGGTGTGTAAACTTCCAATCTGTATCTCCACCTCCTTTTTGCAAGAACGACTCACCCCACTATGCAATTATGGGCAACAATCTTCATCACATGCGAATCGTTCAAAATGTGCGATTGAGTCAACTCTCCAAGAAAAGTTGCAGCATAGCTGCAATCCAGAGATTATTTCTGATAACATACCAAGGAGTAGTCATGTTCATAAGAGAGGCTTGTTACAGTTAATGATGGTTCGCTGAAACCAGTTTTGGGGCTGTGTGAGTCACATATTGAGTCATAGGTTCTCTTTAAATCAAATATACGCAACCTGTGTGGGCTAAATTGGGCTTTTTTTACTTATAGTTCAGAGGGTTGTGTGAACACAGCCAGTAGTTTATTTACTACTGAAAATAAGCTGGAATTAACTTGCATCTTCTATGAAAGCAAGTGTGTTCTGTTTTCTATTTTCCTACTGTCTATAGTGGAGTTCATTCCTTCTGCTAAGCCATGGTTTGTTTCAACTATAACTTGTTGGTGGTGTTCACACAAGCACTAAGGCCATACCAAACAAATCACATTCCTATAAGATTTAGCATAACATGTGAACCAAGCCTCTCTGGTTTCTACAGCTTCGGGGAAGCTTACACTAGCTAGACAGACTTCTCCGGTCATACTGATATTTTACAAAATCTTGACATGTACCACACTGTCAGAGAGACATTGTAAAGCATTCTTGCACAATGTCTTGTAAATCTCCTGCTCTTACGCAACATCGGTGGGATTTCAGGATCTTGCAAGAATTTGTTTTTGTTTTTTTAAAGACATACTATCACGGTAAAGCATTAAAAGAACAACCAGCTCAGCTACAAAGGCTGAGTATTTATGTACTCAGCCTTTGTAACTATTAGAAGGCTATAGAAAGACCAAATTAGGCTTAATGCAATGTAGGAACCCATGAGTAACAGAATGAGTTGGAAGGGGCCTTGGAGGTCATGTAGTCCAACCCCCCCCGCTCAGGCATGAAACCCTATACCAGTGGTTCTCAACCTTTCTCAGGTTGAGACCCCACTTGCCCCGCCCATGCGCGCTGCGACCCCGACTCGGGGGCGTGCGTGCGCGCGCGCATGCGCACAATTAAAAAAAAAATAAAATTTTTTTTTTAAAAAATAAAAAAAAAATGGTGTCCGCGATGGGCGGATCTGTGCATGCGTGGATCGGCCTGTCGCGTGCACCATGCATGCGCGGATCCACCCATCACGGCCGCCATTTTGTTTTGTTTTTTTTATTTTTTTTTAATTTTTTTTTATTTTTATTTTTTTTATTTATTTTTTTCGGCGCGACGGGCGGATCTGTGCATGCGCGGCGTGTGCGCGCCAAAAAAATTAAAAAATTAAAAAAAATTAAAAAAATTAAAAAAAAATAAAAATTTAAAAAAAAACAAAATGGCGGCCCGCGGTGTCCGGCGACCCCCGCGAAATGGTCGTGCGACCCCAAATGGGGTCACGACCCCAAGGTTGAGAACCGCTGCCCTATACCATTTCAGACAAATGACCGCCCAGTCTCTTCTTACAAACGTCCAATGTTGGAGCATTCACAGCTTCTGGAGGCAGGTTGTTCCACTGGTTAATTGTTCTCACTGTCAGGAAATTTCTCCTTACTTCTAGGTTGCTTCTCTCCTTGATCAGTTTCCATCCATTGCTTCTTCTCCTGCCTTCAGGCGCTTTGGAGAAGAGATGGACCCTCTCTTCTTAGATACTGGAAGACTGCAGTGGTGGGATTCAAATATGTGAATAACCGGTTCTCTGTGTGGATGCCACTTCCGGAAGTCCATTCTGGGCCTGGGCAACAAAAAATTAGCTACCAGTTCTACCGAACTGGTGCGAACCGGCTGAATCCCACCACTGGAAGACTGCTATCATGGTAATTTTGATGGTTGATCCTCAGCCAGGCTTTTTCTGACAACCAGCTACATTCAGCCGGTCCCCAAAATAGCTGATGTGCCACAACTGTTTTTTGGGGGGGGGATTAGCCCAGATATTTTGTATGGGGTTCCTAAAGTAATTCTTCTCCCTATGCAAAAATAACAAGTGCTGTAGTAAATGACTAAAGCTACTGACTATCTGTTGAACTAACTAACTACCTTCCTGGTAATTGTAGTGCCAGGAAGAAGATTATTTCTCGTTTCCCCATTTTTTTTTTCCTACACAGTTCGCAGCTCACTAACCCTTGATCACACTTGGCTAAAAATGCTTACATTATGAGGGAAGCAATTCCCGAGCCAAATTTCTTTCGGACCCTCCTCAATCTTTTCTCATCCGCCCGAAATGTTTTTTTGCAATAGAGAGAGACCATATTGGCACAGTAGCTCTTTCTGTTTGGAACGGTTCCACACCTGCTTATATGCACACTCCAAAGCTCATAATGAGGAGTTCAGGAACAACTAGATGGTGCCCCCAGGCCTACTAGCGATCTCCAGCACAGGAAGGACGCACATTCCATGCATGGTTTTAAAAACCAGTTGGGCAGGTCCTGGTGGCTGTGAGTTGGTTCTTTTCTTTTCTTTTTCTCTTCTGTTTTCTCTCCTCTCCTCCCCTCTCCTTCCTCTTTCCTTTCCTTTCTCCCTTCTCTTTCTTCCTCTTTCATTTCCTTTCGCCCTTCTCCTTCTCCTCCTTTGTTTATTTAATTTCACTCTTCTTCTTCTTCTTCTTCTTCTTCTTCTTCTTCTTCTTCTTCTTCTTCTTCTTCTTCTTTTCTTCTTCTTCCTCTTCTTCTTCTTCTTCCTCTTCTTCTTCCCCTCCCTCTTCTCCCTTCTTCTTCTTCTCCTTCTCCTCCTCCTCCTCCTTTGTTTATTTAATTTCACTCTTCTTCTTCTTCTTCTTCTTCTTCTTCTTCTTCTTCTTCTTCTTCTTCTTCTTCTTCTTCCTCTTCTTCTTCTTCCTCTTCTTCTTCTTCTTCTTCTTCCTCTTCCCCTCCCTCTTCTCCCTTCTTCTTCTCCTCCTTTGTTTATTTAATTTCACTCTTCTTCTTCTTCTTCTTCTTCTTCTTCTTCTTCTTCTTCTTCTTCTTCTTCTTCTTCTCCTCCTCCTCCTCTTCTTCTTCTTCTTCTTCTTCTTCTTCTTCTTCTTCTTCTTCTTCTTCTTCTTCTTCTTCTTCTTCTTCTTCTTCTCCTCCTCCTCCTCCTCCTCCTCCTCCTTTCCCCCTTTCCTCATCAGTTCAGTGGTGAGAAAAGTAAGATCCTTCACTTAGGCAGGAAAAACCAAAGGCGTAGATATACAACAGGTTCATCAGGAGTAGGAATGTGACCAGCTTCTTCAGTTTACTTAAGGGGCTGTTGCAGAGAAGACTGGGGTCAACCTATTATCCAGAGCAACTGAAGGCAGGACAAGAAGTAACAGGCGGAAGACCATTAAAGTGAGATCCAACCTAGAGCTAAGGAGAAATTTCCTTAGAGTGAGGACAATTAACCAGGGGAACGGCTTGCCCTCAGAAGTTGTGGGTGCTCCATCACTGGAGGTTTTTAAGAGGAGATTGGACAACCATTTGTCTGGAATGATATAGGGCAGTGATGGCGAATCTTTTAGAGACCGAGTGCCCAAACTGCAACCCAAATGCATCGTCGGGTGCCGAGTGGGCGTGGTCCATTGGGTGGGCGTGGCTGCACTGGTAACAGCAGACTGGGTGGGACTAAAAAGTTCAATCAATCAATTCCAACTTTGCGAGATCTTTTTTTTCCCACGAGAAGTTGAAATTGACTGATTGAACCTTTTTTTTTTTTGGGCACACGGCGGCGGAGGCCTAAAGCGAAAAGGTTTTATAAAACCAGCTGAAGGCCTAGGACTGGGGCGACGGCGCATGTGCCCACAGAGAGGGCTCTGAGTGCCGCCTCTGGCACCCGTGCCATAGGTTCGCCACCACTGGTATAGGTTCTCCTGCTAGAGCAGGGGGCTGGACTAGAAGACCTCCAAGGTCCCTTCCAGCCTTATGATTCTGTATTCTATGTTCTAGCCAAACTTTACTTGGCTAGTGTAAGTTTTGTAATCTAAATAGAACAGTTGCTTAGAATGCGGAGGAAAAAGAAACCAGGTTCTTAACTTATTGGCCAGCACTTGATAAGAGACATGTAACATGGCCAGAGTTAGTACCAAGAATATCCATTCAAATCCCAGAACATGGCTGGCTTGGGAATTCTGGGAATAATAATAATAATAATAATAATAATAATAATAATAATAAAGTTGGAAGGGACTTTGGAGGTCATCTAATCCAACCCCCTGCTCAGGCAGGAAACCCTATACCATTTCGGACAAATGGCTGTCCAGTCTCTTCTTAAAAACTTCCAATGTTGGAGCATTTACCGCTTCTGGAGGCAGGTTGTTCCACTGGTTAATTGTTCTAACTGTCAAGAAGTTTCTCCTTAGTTCTAGGTTGCTTCTCTCCTTGATTAGTTTCCATCCGTTGCTTCTTCTCCTGCCTTCAGGTGCTTTGAAAAATAGCTTGACTCCCTCTTCTTTGTGGCAGCCCCTGAGATATTGGAAGACTGCTATCATGTCCCCCCTCGTCCTTCTCTTTGTTAATCTAGACATTCCCAATTCCGGCAACCGTTTCTTGTATGTTTTAGCCTCCAGTCCCCTAATCATCATTGTTGCTCTTCTCTGTACTTTCTAGAGTCTCAACATCTTTTTTACATCGTGGTGACCAAAACTGGATGCAGTATTCCAAGTCTGGCCTTACCAAGGCATTGCAAAGTGGTATTAATACTTCACGTGATCTTGATTCTATCCCTCTGTTAATGCAGCTGAAGTCCACAAGCCTAAAGTTGCTGAGGTTGGACACGCCAACCTAAAGGAAAGGTTTGACAACACTTCACTTGCAGTTTTCATCAGGGTCCCTGAGCACCTTGTCCACGTCTCCAATTCTGGAAAGGATGAACGATTGAACAGAGCTCACTTTTCAAACCATGCTTGGTTCCCGATGTTAAATATAAATTGCTGAACTGAGCTATGATTTTTTTTCTTTTCTTTTTTTCTTTCAGGCAAGAGTAGAAATGAGAATAACAGTGACATGCTACATTTTTACTCCTAGTTGAAAAATGAAGGCTAGATATTTTCCAGAGCTAAACCTAAATATAGATCAATGAAGAGCCAAGTGAGCTAATTAGTAGATGTAGCCCCTCTATCAATAGCTGTCATATTTTTCTTCAAAGGGAATTCAGTAAAGTTCAGTGAGGCTACAGTTGTTCAAGAAATGGCCAATTTAAAATTCTGCAACATTATTCTGTTCTGTTATACTGAGTATTGCTGAAATGGTAGGTTGGAGAGACACAATTACTGCAGAAGTCAACAGAATGTAGTCTTTTTGCAGTAAAATTATGGTTTATTTATGGTTTAGTGCCATGTTTGACCCCAGACACCGTTATCTTGTAGGGTTTTTATTTGGCATTTCCCTTTGTGAATTGTTTATTTTGATTAAAACAGCCAGGTTGGTATAATTAAGCTGAAAATGGAAAAGGGTTACAGTGATAGCACCAAGACAGCTCTCTATTTGAACGCAAATCTTAGCAACCAGGAATTGTTTGAAGAAATAGAAAAAGTTTTTTTAACAGTCCCTTTCTTGAATACAACAATATGGATTCTAAATTGTACTTACGAAGAGCAGTGTTTTTCAAGCTTGATCACTGGAAGATGTGTTGACTTCAATTCCCAGAATTCCCCTGCCAGCATGGCTGGCTGGGGAATTCTGGGAATTTAAGTCCACACAGCTTCCAGTGGCCAAGCTTGAGAAACACCGCTATAAAATCAAACACAATCACCCAGCTTCTATTTCAGTTGGATTTGCTAAAAGGAAGTTTTATTCTTGTGGTTTCATGCTGTGACATGAATCTAACAGCACTGATCAGGAATCCAAGATAAATATGCTTTTAAGTTGTGACTATCACAATAGTAGTTTTAAACTCAGGAAATAGGGAAGCAGTGAGCATCCTGGTATTAAGAGATCCTCTGTTATAACTTCAGGTGTATACCTGACAGAGTTTCGCAACCTTAACAACTTTAAGAGGTGTGGGCTTCAATTCCTGGCTGGGGAATTCTGGGAGTTGAAGTCCACAACTCTTAAAAGTTGACAAGGTTGGACACCCCTGGTTTAAATGTGGAATACAATGGTCCAGCTCTGGTCCCACACAAATCAAGGACAATGAAGAACTTGAAGGACTGTGGAGAAGAGTGCAGAAGATGATGTGGGCCTTATACCACTGTTTCTCAGTCATGGCGACTTGAAGATGTGGTGGACTTCAGTATGGCCGACTGAGGAATTCTGGGGCTAGAGGTCCACCCCTCTAGCTAAGGTTGAGAAACACTGAGGTAGAACGTTCCAGTTTTATCCATGGATAAACACTGGTCACCCCAGTTCAAGGAAGACACTGACAAACTGGAGCAGGTTCAAAGGAGAGCTACCAAGATGGTGAACGGTCTACAAACCATGTCCTATGAGGAACGGTTAAAGGAATTAGGAATGTTTAGTCTACAGAAAAGAAGACTGAGAGGAGACATGATAGCTGTCTACAAATACCTGAAGGGCTGTCACAGTGCAGAGGGATCAGCCCTGTTCTCACTTGCCCAAGGAAGGACTAGAAACAATGGGATGAAACTGCAGGGGAAAAGATTCAGATTAGATGTTAGAAAAAAATTTCTAACAGTAAGGGTGATCGACCAGTGGAACAGGTTGCCACAGGAGGTGGTGAGCTCCCCTTCGATGGAGGTCTTCAAGCAGAGACTGGACGGCCATCTGTCTGGGATGGTTTAGGGAATCCTGCCTCGAGCAGGGGGTTGGACTCGATGACCCGGGAGGTCCCCTCCAACTCTACGATTCTATGATTCTATGATTCTAAACACAATATGGAAATAAACTTGAAACGTTCTTCAAAAGCTCACCATGACTGTGGGGGTCCATAAAGGAAGAATGGTGCCTTTCTAACTGCCTGGATGACCTAATTCTCACTCAGCCAGCCTTCCTCAGGGTCTCTTTAATACACTGGGAGGAGATATTTGGGTTCCACACTGCAGATGGAACCCAAATATTCACATGGATGTCAATTACAGCAAGGGTTACCAGGTATCTAAACATGCAAAGAGAGACGTGGACAAATTGAAAGAAGGACAGACGGGAGAAAGGAGGACACAGAGTTTAACTTCCTTAGAAATATACTAGTCATGGGATCTACAGACTCTCCAATGGTGATCAATTTGAAGGGTCTGGATTGAAGCCAATTGCTGGAATCAGGAAATAAATAATGTAAATCTAGACTGCTGAGCCTGGCGGCAATTTATAAGGTCATAACATATGAACGTTGGACAGACTACTGTTGTGAAAACAGTCCAAGAAGAAGAAGGAACAAAACAAAACACTCAAAAAGCTGGACAATATTTGATTTTAAGGCTAAATGAAGGAAGAACAAAATGAAGGGCATCTGATTTGGCGGAGTGTTCGGTCACCTTAACTACGCCAGCATTTCTCAACCTCAGAAATCTCAAAGGTGCTTTTTCAAAAGGCAAACGGGCTGTTTTTTTCTTCAGGAAGAAGAAGAAAAAAAATGCCCATTTTTCTCCTTCCTTCCTTCCTTCTCAAAGAAAGTCCAGTTGCTTTTTGAAAAGGCACCTTTGAGACAACTATGACCTGGATGACTGAGAATCTCCAGAGACATTTCGAACTCGGCAACTTTATGATGTGTGGACTTCATGTTCCCAGGATTCCCCAGGGTTTGAGCACTCCCATTTTCTGTTAGAAGAGAAAGAGAAGACACCCAGTTCTAAGCCAATGTCTTCAGCATTCTGGCTCTAACCAAAGGGATTCAGAGAAGTAAAGAGGTCCAGGGTTTTCTGATATGGCTGGTGTGTGAAACGGTCGGGACAGAAGCGCCAAGCACCATTTGTTCCTTATCAAATCTTTTCTGCAGATTGAGGAAGATCTGTGTAGCCCAGTTCTCCCAAAACGGGGTTTTGATCTGAAAGGAACAGCATCTACTTTCAGCCAGAGAACAATCCATGCTTAGAACAGTCCAGCTTCGCACACATTGCCCAACTAGTTTGCAAAGAGCTCCTTTGAGGGACATGTTAAACAATGGTGTGGTTCAGGGTTCCTCAGCCACAGCAATTGTAGGATGTGCGGACTTCAACTCCCAGAATTCCCCAGCTGGCCATTGGAATTTGCAAACCAGTGCTTGCAAGGCAACTGTGAATATTAGTAAGCCAGATGAGCGCCATGCCCTAGACGGAGTCAGACAAAAAGGCAATAAGGACAAATATTCTAAAGAAGAATAAGGGGGGAAATGTAAATAATAGAAGATTACCATTACGTAATCGCTGTTAAAAAAAGGGGGGAGGAGTATATACTGTGTGTGTATGTGTGTTGTGTTTTGCTTTGTTTTGTTTTGTTGGTTAAAAATAAAATAAAAAAATAAAAAAATAAAGAGCCAAGAGAGCAATGGAAGAAAGAGAAGAGCCACAGTGGAAGTCTTTAGAATATACTTATGTCTCTTTTATGACATATTGCCCATGATCTATCTGTAAATATATAGGAAATATACAGTAGTTAGGCCAACATCATCTGCATTCTACTTAACATCCAGAAAACTTAGCCATCACTCTTTCATTGTAAACTTTAGATAGTAGGCTTTTCACTTCTACCAGCAATCTAGACTGTTCCTATCTTTTCTACATCTCTGGACAGGTTCTTTATCTAGACTGCAACTGCCAAACTGAGGAAAATAGAACCCATTACTTTTATAAATTATTTGTAGAATGCATTGCTTGCTTATTATAAAATACTGAAGAACTTTACCTGTGACTTTTGCAAAGTATAGATGTGGTGAATAATTCAGATCATGGAGAACAGTGCCTTTTAAATTTAGTACATAATGGAATAGTTCATCTGCTTGTGAATGTTTTTGTCAGCTTGAAAATGCTTCATTAAAAGACACATACTATGCCCTTCAAAAAAATAAAAAAAAATAGTCAGGGAAACCTTTATACCCTTTTAATTGAAAAAGCATCCCTTGTTAAGCTCATGCTTCAGCTAAAAGAAAATGCTTGATTTTTTTTTAAACTGCTCTAGTGACCAGTTTTATTTCATTTTTACAACATGGCAAACTTGGTTCCCAGACTTTTGCTAAGTACAAACAATGATTAGACACACCTTTATTTTCTAAAGATTTGATGCTTTAAGCAACATATTGAACTGTGGTCTACATTGATTGGGGCGATTAGATAATTATTATGCCTTTTGTAAGTATAATCACTTCAGTGAATAGCAATATTCCTCCCATATTTGGGCCTACAAGGGGCATCAAAAAAAAAAAACCAAAAACACTCAAGACACATACACACAAATGGGATATTTTTTCCTCCCATCTGAATAAAAGATTAGCATGTTTTTGAAAACCATGTAGTATAATCACCCTTAGATATTGTCATTCACAGAATGGCAATCAGTATCCTTTGTATTTTTTGTGGGTGTCCCACAATAGCTGCGTTTGTAACAACTAGCAAGTGAACAATTCACATAATCGCTAACTGAAAGTTTTCTGAATTTGTGCCACACAAGGATCGCAAGGCAGCTGGGTATGTAGGGCACACCAAAGTGGAAACTAAAAAGCAAAGTTTTAACCTCGCCCTAAGCTGAAGCAGAAACTTATTCATCCCTTCTTTTCTCCTTTCTTGCATCGATGGAGAATTGTGAAAAATGGACAAAAGGAGAGTTTGCAAAAAAAAAAAGAAAAAAGAAGAAGTTTCGGGTATCTTATTTTTTAAGAGTCTGAAATGTTAAGCGTTAAAAGAAAAAGCTTTGTGAATGATATTTTTATAAAGGCAAAGGTCTCCCTGTCCAGTCGTGTCCGACTCTAGGGTGTGGTGCTTACTTCTGTTTGTTACCCAAGGGAGCCAACATTGTCCGAAGACGTTGCCACGGTCATGTGACAAGACTATATATCAAAACTGAATGGAATGCTGTTACCTTCCCACCGAAGTGGTACCTATTTATCTATTCGCATTTGCATGCTTTCGGACTGCTAGATGGGCAGGAGCTGGAGCAAGGGACGGGAGCTCACCCCATTTCATGGCGCTCAGGTCTTGAACTCTGGCTGTCAATTTTCCAGCTGACAAGCTCAACCTCTTTAATGGCTGAGCCCCCCTTCTATTTTTATAGTGAAGCCTGAATCCCCCATATATTTTTATATTATGTATTTCCATTATATTGTTATTTTTACCCCTTATGTTTTTAGAGTGAAGCCTAAATTCGATGTTGAAGACAAAAGGACTAAGATCCCATATTTATTTATCTGGTACAGAGAAAGTAAAAAAGGGCGGCATATAAGTCAAAATAAAGATAAGGATAAATTCCAGCTTGATTTAGAGCAGAGCTTGGGGATTAAATTTTCCCAAGGGGCCACGAGATTGGGCCTGTTGTCGAGGGACACCCCCCCCCCACTGACATCCACCAGCCCACTACTGCCACCAACTCCATCCACTCAACAATCACAATCAGGAGTGCTGGGATTGCAGCCATTGGATGAAACAGTGACATCTCTCTTAATGACCAGTTTGCTCAATGACTGAAGATTTCTCTCACAAAATCCTGCGGTCGGTGGTGAGATTCAGCCGGTTTGCACCAGTTCAGTAGAACTGGTAGCTAATTTTGTTGCCCAGGCCCAGAATGGACTTCCGGAAGCGGCATCCACACAGAGAACCGGTTGTTCACCTATTTGAATTCCGCCACTGCCTGGACTTCCAGGTAGCAGTTTTTAATACTATGGAGTTTGAGCAGCGCACTGAAAATAGCTGAATTAAGTTTAACAGGGACAATCTCGACCATGTTGAGCTTCCTGAAATAGCCTCCGAGTTAGCAAAGTGCCATTTTTTTGGGTAAATAAATGATGAATTGTGTTTACAAACGTTGAAAACCAGACAGGGAAAATGGATTCCTTAACGTTTTTTTTTGCCTTATTTTGCTCCTGGCTGATTCGTGGGATCATGAAAAATTATCTGAATTCTTCCTGCTGCAGAAAATAGAGAGAGAGAGAGAGATGCTGGGGGTTTAGAATGTGAACATCCCCCCCTGGTGGTCATCCTTAGAATAACTCAATACCACCTTAACATTCAAATCCATCTAGCACAGACATGTCAAACACAAGGCCCGGGGGCCGGATGCGGCCCGTGAAGTGGTTTCATGTGGCCCGCGAAGCCGTCCTGGAGACAGTGAGGGAAGGGCCCCCGCTGCCTTGGCCCTGGCCCTGGCCGGCCAGGAGCCAATGTACAATTTTGTGGTGGCCATCTATGCTGAAACGCATTCAGTCTTAGCTCCACAAGGCCATCTGGAAACAGCGAGAAACCAGCCCCTGCCGCATCGGCCCCGCCCCCTGGGTGCATGCTGGGGAGGTGTCCCCCTTTGTGAGGAATGAAGAAATGGAGCATGCCTTGGCGCTTGCCCCAGTCCCACCCCACTTCTATCAGAGACCCTCAGATCTGTCCCACTCCTGCCCAGGCCCCCACAGGCACCCTTGACGCGAATGATGTAGAGCTGGCCATGCCCACCCAGTAGGCCACACCCACTCCATCCACACCCACCCAGTAGGCCACACCCACTCAGCCCCCCGCGGGCAACCGCAATGCTGATGCGGCCCTCAATGAAATTGAGTTTGACACCCCTGATCTAGCAGGAGGGGTTGCTAAAGAAGTAGAGCAGGGCTCTTCAAACTTGGCCCTTTTATGACTTGTGGACTTCAACTCCCAGAATTCCTCAGACAGCCTCCATCTTGTTTGTTAGATTTAAGACAAGGGTCTTCAAACTTGGTCCTTTTATGACTTGTGGATTTCAATTCCCAGAATTCCTCAGCCAGCCTCCATTTTGTTTGTTAGATTTAAGCCAGGGCTCTTCAAACTTGGCCCTTTTATGACTTGTGGACTTCAACTCCCAGAATTCCTCAGCCAGCCTCCATTTTGTTTGTTAGATTTAAGCCAGGGCTCTTCAAACTTGGCCCTTTTATGACTTGTGGACTTCAACTCCCAGAATTCCTCAGACAGCCTCCATCTTGTTTGTTAGATTTAAGACAAGGGTCTTCAAACTTGGCCCTTTTATGACTTGTGGACTTCAACTCCCAGAATTCCTCAGCCAGCCTCCATTTTGTTTGTTAGATTTAAGCCAGGGGTCTTCAAACTTGGCCCTTTTATGACTTGTGGACTTCAACTCCCAAAATTCCTCAGCCAGCGTGCCTGGTTGAACTCCACAGGTCATAAAAGGGCCAAGTTTGAAGACCCCCGAAGTAGAGGAATTGTCATTCAGGAACATCTGTAGGGCCAACATTTCTCCATACACATATAGAAATATTTTCCATACCAGATGCCTCTTAATTTGGGAGACATAATTTAGGAATCATCACTGCAGAGGGTAAATTCCAGTTGAATTTGCTTGATATACTACTGTAGTGTTTCCCCAATTGAGTGCTGCGTGTTAGTTGACCCAGATATTTGTGTATAGGCTTCAATAAATCATTTATGCTGCAACTTGTAGATGACCAGGGAGGGGTCAAACATGTCATAAGCTACGGGTCCCTGCGTGCCCACAAAGGATCTACATCCAGCCCACTTTCAACACCTTTCTTATCTCCACTCATTTCCCTTGACTGTTAGTTGGCCAGAATGTTGTAGAGTTTAAGCTTGCAATAAATCTTTATACGCATTTGAACTGCCTGAATCTCCTGATTTCCCAGGCGATTGACATAACTCACAAGGAAAGTCCTGATTTTTTGTGCTTGACATCTGAAGCCATAAACCAGAGGTCTTCAAACTTGGCCCTTTTATGACTTGTGGACTTCAACTCCTAAAATTCCTCAGCCAGGCACGCTGGCTGAGGAATTCTGGGAGTTGAAGTCCACGTCATAAGAGGGCCAAGTTTGAAGACCCCTGCCATAAACCAAGGAAATAACAACTTATAAGCCTATTTATTGGAGGAGTTCAACTAAGCCAATATATATTTGGCCAGATTTTGGTTTAATATACACTCAGTACATTCAGATATGGGGATTTATTAAATTGCAGTTAGGCAAACAATGGCTTAGCACCGTCAATCACAATCTATAATAATTGAAATAATATGTACTCATTAAATTCATAGCCATGTAATCGTAGGTGTAGACTTTGTAATTTCAGCATCTATGAATCTCTGCTCTTTTTAACCACCGTCCAATATAGTGTGTACATTTGTACAATGTACCCACTTGCTGAATTAATCCATTTTCAGGATTCACATGATAGCTTAAAGCAGTGTTTTTCAAACTTGGCAACTTTAAAATGTCAGGATTTCAACTCCTAGTGTGCTGGTTGCGATATTCTGAGAACTGAAGTTCACACATTTTGCCAAATCTACACAAAGGAAAGTCTACACCAGCGGTTCTCAACCTTTTCCGGGGCTCGACTCTGGCCCGTGCCGCGCAAGCGCGGCGCGACCACGCCCCCCCAAAAGGTGAGCCCGCATCGCGCATGCGCGGTGCAATGGGGCGCATCGCGCATGTGCGGCGCGACGGCCCGCATCACAAAGGGGAAAAAAATGGCTGACCCCCAAAAAAATGGCCGACCCCCCCCAAAAATGGCGGGCCCACATCGTGCATGCGCGATGCGACAGGGCGCATTGCGCATATGCGGCACGACGGGGCACATCGCGCATGCGCGGCGGCCCACATCACAAAGGGGAAAAAATGGCTGACCAAAAAAAAAAAGCCGACCAAAAAAAAAAAAATGGCAGGCCCGCATCACGCACGCGCGGCGCATTACGCACGCGCGGCGGGGTGCATCACACATGCGCGGCGCATCACACATGTGCGGAGCGGTGCACCGTACATGCGCGGCGCGGCGGGGCGCATCGCGCATGCGCGGCGGCCCACATCACAAAGGGAAAAAAATGGCCGACCAAAAAAAATGGCGGGCCCGCATCGCGCATGCGCGGCGGGGTGCATCGCGCATGCACGGTGCAATGGCCCACATCAGAAAGGGGGAAAAAATGGCCGACCCAAAAAAAATGGCCGACCAAAAAAAACCAAAAAACCTGACCAAATAAAAGGCTTTTAAAGATCTTAAACCAGTGCTTCTCAACCTTGACAACTTGAGGATGTGTGGGCTTCGATTCCCAGAATTCCCCTGCCAGCCAGCCAGAATTCTGGGAGTTGAAGTCCACTCATCTTCAAGTTACCAAGATGGAGAAACAATTGTCCTAGAGATGTTCCTTGAAAATAAGTTATTTCAAGAATGGAACCAGTTGGGCTTGCGTTTAGAAATGAAGGCCTCAATTCCTTCCTGTCCATCCTTCAGAGCCAGGTTCTCCACCATGACCTTTGAAGCTATCTGGTAGGCTGTGCCAATATCATGTTCCATCTGTTTGTAAAAAGTGGCCTTCCCCAGAGCTAACACGGCTCGGCTGCTCTGGCAGATCTTTTGGGCAACTCTCAGGGTCTCGCTTTCCAGCTGGTCCTCGGGTACAACTCGGCTGATGAGTCCATGGCGAAGGGCATCCTGAGCTGACATGGGCTCTCCGGTGAAGAGGATCTCTAGTGCCACCTGGAAGAAAAGATCTGAGCTGGAGACTTTGATGTTCATCATCTGACTCGTTTCAAGATTCTGATGCCCATCTGATGGGCAGTGTCATGCCTCCATCTGGGCCTGGATCTGCTGAGGAAAATGAACTATGGAGGCCGAGGGAGAGAGGTCTGTGGCTTCAGAGGTATGTGGGGGAAGAGGCCAGGGCCCTTCAGGATTGGGACAGGAAGAACGGGAGAGACAGAGTTCAGGTGATGAGCAAGGGCCACCCCACACCTGATCCTAGAGCACGGAGAGTGGAGAGGAGGAGGGAACAACGCAGGCAGGCTCAACTACTCGGGAAGAGAGCATCCCGCCCCTCTCCACAAGGCACACCTGGAGAATGAGATTTAAGGAGACGCTGTGGGGAGGGGCATTTGTCGGGAACAAATGCTGGTTCTTGGCGTGTTGTATATTGTTGCTGATCTCTTATTCTGCGACTTGTTTGGAAACCTGGAAGCTCGAACTGACCACGTTACTTGAATGTTTAAAGACCGCGGACTGTATTTTGGATTCTCTCTTTTGAAAACTGCTCAGGCAAGCTAGGATTCAGTTTGTTCTCTTCCTTGTTATCTCTATGGCCTTGAGTACTTTCTTATGCTAATCAGACTGTATTTGAACCTACTTTCAGCCAGAGTTGGCTGAAGGGGTGCGTGTGTTCTTATGTTAGAAGCTTGCTAGCAAACGTGGGAGCATTTGGGGAAAATTTGGAGCAATAAAAGAACTGTTTGAATTCCCAGCTGACTACATTGCCTCTGTGCTGTGCCCTGGGTCATCACAGGAAGGTTCAAGCCAGGAAACACCAGCAGACAAAACATTCTGCTTGAATTTGGGCATGCATTAAACTTGCAATAGTGGGACCATCTTCTCCAGACATCTCTGTTTTCAGAAGAAGCGAGCTGGCCTGAATTAATAGGCCCTTTTCTTTTGATTTTGGAATTAGGTGGCTGATCTTGGATAATTTGGAATCAGATCTGATTACAATCCCTGGAGGCCCAAGTGGGAGGTTGAAAAACATCCTAGCAACCCTTTCTTTATCGTAGCCAGGGTTTAATTCATATCCCAAAGATGTTTTTTCAAGAGGCAACTGGACTTCCTTGTTTTTTCTTTGAAGACGTTTCGCTTCTCATCCAAGAAGCTTCTTCAACTCTGACTGGATGGGGGTGGAGATGGAAAGATTTATACTCCTTGCAGACAGCCAGTCATTTGCATTCTTTTAGAGCAGCGGTTCTCAACCTTTTCCAGGCTGCGACCCCAACCTGCGCCGCACATGGTGCGGCGCATCGCGCATGTGCGGTGGCCCGCATCGCGCATGCACGGTGCTACCCCGCGCATGCGCGGCACAACGGCCTGCATCACGCATGCGCAGTGCTACCCCGCGCATGCGCGGTGCTGCCCCCTGCGCCGGCCGAGGGGAAAAGGGGAAAAAAATGGTGGACTGCGTTGTTTGGCGCCCCCCGTGAAATGGTCATTCGACCCCAAAGGGGGTCGCGACCCACAGGTTGAGAACCGCTGATTTAGAGAGTCGTTGAGGCCACTTGGGAGGTTTGTCTGTGTCTTCAGGGTCACCTGAAGTATGTAGAGCCTTTGTGGAATTGTTGTAGACTGGAGATAGATGGTGTCGTATCCCCCCCCCTCTATGTTCAGTTTTGACACAGATGGCCTCTTTGACCCCTCTTTCAAACCAGCGGTCCTCTCTGTCCAATATGTGGACTTTGCTGTCTTCGAAAAAGTGGCCTTTGTCTTTTAAATGCAGAAGGGTTGCTGAATCTTGCCCTGATGGATTTCTTTTCCTGTGTTGTGTCATGTGTTTATGAAGTTCTTTTGTTTCCCCAATGTACAGTGTCTGCACAAGGCTCACTGCATTGCATTGCATAATACCACATTGCTCAGTTTTCTGTCTGGGTGTTTTATTCTTCAGGTGGATAAGCTTCTGCCTTAATGTATTCTTGAGTTTGAAGTGTGGCTGTATGTTGTGTCGGGTTGTGTGTAGCTATACACTCAATCAGAGCTGAAGAAGCTTCTTAGATGAGAAGCGAAACGTCTTCCAAGAAAGAACAAGGAAGTCCAGTAGCCCCGTGAAAAAGCATCTTTGGGATAACTATGACCTGGATGACTGAGCATCTCCATAGACAGATTTAAATCACAGTTATCTCCATGAATTAACCTGGAGTCTCAAAGAACATTCTACCTCCCAGCATAGTTGGCTATACAGGTAGTCCTCAACTTTCCACCAAAATTGAACCCCAATTTTCTATTGCTAAGCAAGAAAGTTGTTACGTGAGTTTTGCACCAGTTTATGACTTTTCATGCCAAAGTTGTGAATCACTGCAGTTGTTAAACTTGTTGTTGTTGTTAGTCGCAAAGTCGTGTCCGACCCATCGCGACCCCATGGACAACGTTCCTCCAGGCCTTCCTGTCCTCTACCATCTTCTGGAGTCCCTTTAAGTTCACGCCTGCTGCTTCAGGGACTCCCTCCAGCCACCTCATTCTCCGTTGTCCCCTTCTTCTCTTGCCCTCCATCTTTCCCAGCATCAGGCTCTTCTCCAGGGAGTCCTTCCTTCTCATTAGGTGGCCAAAGTACTTGAGTTTCAACTTCAGGATCTGGCCTTCTAAAGAGCAGTCAGGGTTGATCTCCTCTAGGACTGACCGGTTTGATCGCCTTGCAGTCCAGGGGACTCGCAGGAGTCTTCTCCAGCACCAGAGTTCAAAGGCCTCCATTCTTTGGTGCTCAGCCTTTCTTATGGCCCAACCTTCACAGCCATACATTGGAACTGGGAAAACCATGTTAAGCTAATAATACGATTATTGAGTGAATCTGGCCTCTCCCTCTGATTTTGCTTGTGTTGCAAAAAGGGGAGCGCATGACCCCGGGACACTGCAACTGTTAGAAACAGGAGCCAGTGTCTGAATTTTGATCACGTGACCACGGGGGGATCCTGCAACAGTCGTTAGTATGAAAAATGGTCAAAAGTCACTTTTTTCAGTTATCGTTGTAACTTTGAACGGTCACTAAATGAATGGTTGTTACTTCGAGGACTGCCTGTAGAACTCTTCTAGGTTGGCCCCCAGATTTTAAAATTCCCTTTCTACTTTACTAACATTTAGGTGAAATTGCAGATTTCAAGGTTTCTGCTGAACCTGATCTCTCCTTTTGTTACTCTTTTCTTCTCTTGTTCTATGCCAGTGGTGGCGACCCTATGGCACGGGTGCCAGAGGCGGCACTCAGAGCCCTCTCTGTGGGCACGCACGCCATCGCCCCAGTCCTAGGCCTTCAGCTGGGTTTTATAAAACCTTTTCGCTTTAGGCCTCCGCCGCCGTGTGCCAAAAAAAAAAAAAAAAAGGGTTCAATCAATCAGTCAATTTCAATTTCTCGCGGGGAAAAAAAAAGATCTTGCAAAGTTGGAATTGATTGATTGAACTTTTTAGTCCCACCCAGTCTGCCGTTACCACCGCAGCCACGCCCAGCCAATGGGCCACGCCCAGCCAATGGGCCACACCCACCCGGCACCCGATGATGCATAAGTGGGTTTTGTGTTGCAGTTTGGGCACTCGGTCTCTAAAAGGTTCGCCATCACTGTTCTATTCGATCCTTTAACGTATGTTTAATCAGAAGAACATGTCAGAGAGTGCTAAATATTCCCAATCATAATGCAAGGCTACTATTTGCTAATACAGGTAGCCCTCAACTTACAACCATTTGTTAAGTGATGGTTCAAAGTTTATTTATTTATTTATTTATTTATTTAATTAGATTTCTATGCTGCCCTATTCCAAGAACTCAGGGCGGCTCACAACATAAATACTAACATGTAGAAATCTAGAATTAAAATACGTTGTAAAACCCATTAATTAAAACCAATCATCCTAACACAGACATACAAACAAACATACACTGGCTGGGGCAAGATGTTAACTGCCCCAGGCCTGTCGGCAAAGATGAGTCTTCAATAATTTGCGAAAGGCGGAGAGGGTGGGGGCAATACGGATCTCCGGGGGGGAGTTGATTCCAGAGGGCCGGGGCCACAATAGAGAAGGCTCTTCCCCTAGGCCCCACCAGGCGACACTGTCTGGCTGACGGGACCTGGAGAAGGCCGACTCTGTGGGCCCTAACCGGCCGCTGGGTTTCGTGAGGCAGCAGACGGTCCCATAAGTAACCTGGTCCGATGCCATGTAGGGCTTTATAGGTCATAACTAACACTTTGAATTGCGTTCAGAGACCAATTGGCAGTCAGTGCAGCTCGCGGAGTGATGTCAAAATGTGGGCATTTCTAGGTAGGCCCAATACTGCTCAAAGTTACGACGGGACAGAAAAAAAGTGACTTATCACCATTTTTTGCACTTAACGACTGTTCCAGCATCCCCACGGCCACGTGATCAAAATTCAGAAGCTTGGCAATGGACTCATTTTTATGACGGTCGCAGTGTCCCGGGGTCACGCGATTCCCTTTTTGCGACCTTCTGACAAACAAAGTCCATGGGGAAGCCAGATTCACTTAATAACCCTGTTACTTACTTAACAGCTGCAGTGATTCATTTAACAACTGTGGCAAGAAAAGTCGTAAAACGGAGCAAAACTGACTTAACGTTTTGCTCAGCAAAGACGATTTTGGGTTCCTTTCTGCTGGACTATCTGTGCAATGTCTTCACCCCCTTTTCAAGTCAATTGTAGTGGCCACCCATGATCTTGTGGACATAAGTTCCACAGCTCAAATGTTGCCCCTGTGAAGTAGGGGTTGCTTTGTCCTTGCGGAAGTGTTGACCCCCGTGTGACCCCAAAACGGAAAACGATGAAGGTGGGTGCAAAAGGGAAGGGCCACCAGGGACTATAAGGTCTACCTTTTTAGGCAGGGATCTTCCAATGGCTACTGCTGGTGTTGAGCAGAATAGGCCCACGTTCACTCCAGGGGTGGCGAATCTGGACTTCTCGCTGGCCACGGCAATGTCACAGCTGGCCACCAGCTGGCAACCGGCGGCTGTGGCAAGGCCATTTACTTTGGCTATCACCGGCACGGGCAGCTTGGGAAGCAACGTCATGACCTGTGAGGAAGTGTTTTAAAAAGAAAGAAATCAAGAGGTGTCCCTTTTTAAATGCGTGAAGATCAGAAGAAGTCATAGTTCCACTTTATACTGCATTAAGCAGATCACATCTGGAATACAGTGGTCCAGCTCTGGTCAACACAGAGAAGAACTGGAAGAACTGGAAGGATTGTGGAGAAGAATGCAGAAGATAGTGAGGGCCTTAGGTCACTGTCCCAAAGATGCTTTTTCCAGAGACAATTGGACTTTCTTGTTTTTCTTTGAAGATGTTTCGCTTCTCTTATATAATAATAATAATAATAATAATAATAAAGAAGTTGGAAGGGACCTTGGAGGTCATCTAGTCCAACCCCCCAGCTCAGGCAGGAAACCCTACACCATTTCGGACAAATGGCTGTCCAGTCTCTTCTTAAAAACTCCCAGTGTTGGAGCATTCACTGCTTCTGGAGGCAGGTTGTTCCACTGGTTAATTGTTCTCACTGTCAGAAAGATACTCCTTAGTTCTAGGCTGCTTCTCTCCTTGATTAGTTTCCATCCGTTGCTTCTTGTCCTGCCTTCAGGCGCTTTGGAGAATAGCTCGACTCCCTCTTCTTTGGGGCAGCCCCTGAGAGATTGGAAGACTGCTCTCATGTCCCCCCTCGTTCTTCTCTTCGTTAGACTAGACCAGGGGTAGGCAACCCAAAACACTCAAAGAGCCACTTGGTCCCGTTTCCCACCTAAAACAAAATACTGGGAGCCACAAAACCCTTTTGATATATAAAATGAAGATAACACTGCATATATCCTCTTCCCCCACTCTCTTTCTTTCTTTCTTTCTTTCTTTCTTTCTTTCTTTCTTTCTTTCTTTCTTTCTTTCTTTCTTTCTTTCTTTCTTTCTTTCTTTCTTTCTTTCTCTTTCTCTCTCTTTCCTTTTTCTCTCCCTCTCTCTCTCTCTCTCTCTCTCTCTCTCTCTCCTCTCTCTCTCCCTCTCTCTCTCTCTCTCTCTCTCTCTCTCTCTCTCTCTCTCTCTCTCTCTCTCTCTCTCTCTCTCTCTCTCTCTCTCTCTTTCCCCCACTCTCTCCAATCTGCTGCTCACCTGGCAAGCTGGCTTCAAGATGTTCTCCAACAAGCTCAGGGTAGGCAACCTCGGCTCTTTTATGACTCATGGACTTCAACTCCCAGAATTCCTGAGTCAGCATAGCTGGGCTAGCTAGCTCTCTCTTGCCCTTCCTGCTTCCTGCAGAAACGCAGCAAAGGGAGGAGCTCCGCCCAATAAGCTTTTCAGCTTGTCGGAGTCCACTCTTTTTTACACACACACACAGGGACAGGGACAGGGAGAGAAGCAGGGAAGTGCAAGTGCCTCTCTCTATCTCTGTCTCTCTCTGCAAATGGCAGAGGAGGCTGGGAGCCACCGGGGAAGGCTCATCTTGTGCTAATCATAGTACAACAACCACTTGGTGGGGATCCAAAGTCAAAATTTGAAGAAACTTCCTGAACAGAAGAGCTATGAAGCCATGGAGCAGCTTGTGGGGGTCCATCACTGGAGATCTTCAAGCAAAGGCTCTTTATGTGGGCTGCTATCAGAATTCCAGGGTTGGATTAGATGACCTCCAAGGTTCCTTCCATCTTTACAAGTGCTTGACTATAAAATCCAAAGAGCCTAAATAACCTATTTCCAATTTCCAGCATGAAATCACTCGGTGCTCAGTTGATTTAAGAAGAGATGCTCCTGTTAAAAGTTATTTATAGCGACAGCATTTTTTTTCTGGGGCACCACAGTGACTTTAAGAATTTCCCCTGCAAAATCCCGGAAGGGGGAAAAAACCCCCACAATCTATTATTCTCTTTCAATTCTGAACCGCAGTTCTCAACCTGTGGGTCGCGACCCCATTTGGGGGTCGAACGACCGTTTCACGGGGGTTGCCAAACACCGCAGTCCACCATTTTTTTCCCCATTTCCCCTCGGCCGTTGCACACGCGCGCCGTGCATGCGCGGTTCGGCCCATCGCGCCGCGCATGTATAGTTCGGCCCATCGCGCATGCGCGGTTCGGGTCGTCGCGTGCGCGCATGCACAATTTGGCCCATCGCGCTGCGCATGCACGGTTCGGCCCGTCGCGCCACACATGCACAATTCGGCCCGTCGCGCTGCGCATGCGCAATTCGGTTTGGGCCGTCGCGCCACACATGCACAATGCGGGCCGTCGCGCCGCGCATGCACGGCGCAGGTCGGGGTCACACCGCACATAGGCAGCGCAGGTGGGGTCTCGGCCTGAAAAAGGTTGAGAACCGCTGATTTAGAACAATATTACTTGTGTAAAAAAAAAATATGTTCAAGGGTCATGCTGTTGCATGTTGAGTGATAATTTAAACCAGGGATCTCCAAACATGTGGCTGCGGACCTCAAATTCTGAGAGTTGAAGTCCACAAGTCTTTAAAAGTTGCCAGATTTGGAGACCCCCCCCTCCCCCCCGATTTAAAGTAACATTTTGGCACACAGTGACGGAGAGAGAAGTCAGCCAACTGTAAAGAGAGAGAAAATTTTTCACAGGGTTGATCCAAATCAATGCGGAATTGTGGAAACTCACCTCTGAACAGGTTTTGAAGATGTCCATATGCTGCTTTGTGTCTTCCTTCCCGGTCAATTCCTTCAAGTCATGTCCAGAGGAGAAAACAGAGCCTTCGGCTTCAGAGAAGTTTGGGGGAAAAAAGGAAATATTTGCACAGGATAGCACTATGATCTAGTTCACACAACACACTGAACTAAGGCATGCTTAACCATGTTCTATAGAAAAACAACATCAGTGCTGGGTTCAAGTGACACGTTGAATCTGAGCTGTCTGAGCTTTGTGGCTTCCTTGCAGACGTTTCATTACCAAACTAGGTAACATCATCAGTACCACAAGGGAGTGGGGGTTTCCTCTTATTTTTATATACTAGTGGTTTGCCGTCAATGATAGTGGGTGTGTTCCTGGTAGTCCTTTGATTAGGTTGTTTAATGTTAGCTTGTTTGTCTCTGTTGGAAGTCCCTTGATTGGGGTATTGTTTATGTCTTGGTCTCGTGTTAATGTTGGCATTAATCTCTGCTCATGTGGGTGTTGATTGTTGGTGAGGAGGTGTTTTGGTCTCTGGGTTTCCTTGGGGCTTTTTCATTGTGGTCATAGATGTTGTTTATCTCTATGTGCCTGTTGATGGCCAATTAATGGTTGGATTTTTGCAAACAGACAAACCGAAACAAAACCGTATTATGGCTTAAGAGTGCTGTATGAACCCTGATTTTGGATGGCTGAATTCAACAAATAAAGGGGCTGCCCCAAAGAAGAGGGAGTCAAGCTATTCCCCAAAGCGCCTGAAGGCAGGACAAGAAGCAACGGGTGGAAACTAATCAAGGAGAGAAGCAACCTAGAACTAAGGAGAAACTTCCTGACAGTGAGAACAATTAACCAGTGGAACAACCTGCCTCCAGAAGTGGTAAATGCTCCAACACTGGAAGTTTTTAAGATGAGATTGGACAACCATTTGTCCGAAATGGTATAGGGTTTCCTGCCTGAGCAGGGGGTTGGACTAGATGACTTCCAAGGTCCCTTCCAACTTTACTATTACTATTATTACTATTACTATTACTATTATTATTATTATTATTAAGGCTTGGTGAGAATTCACACCCATGAAAGTACAGACTGCTGGACTAGTTTGGCTCAGGGTTCTCCAGCAGGATACTGCTTACGTTGTTATAACTGCCAAGGAACAGTTACAACGGTTAGTTCTCAACCTATGATCACAGTTGTGTCCAAAATTTGTTGAAATGTTTGTTAAGTGAGTTTTGCCCCATTTTATGACCATTCTTGCCACAGTTGTTAAGAGAATCACTGCAGTTGTTAAATTAGTAACATGGTTGTTAAGTGAATCTGGCTTTCTGACTTTGCTTGGCAGAAGGCCGCAAACGGGGATCACATGACCCCAGGACACCGCGATCGTCATTAACATGAGTCAGTTGCCAAGCGTCTGAATTTTGATCCCATGGCCATGGAGATGCCGCAAAGGTCGTTAAGTGTGAAAAACGGTCATGTCACTTTTTTCGTTGCCACTGTAACTAAAAACCACGTGAATTTAGGAAAGGAGATTGCAGACACTGAGTCTCACAGACCCTATTTCAGACTAATGATAGTTAGACTCAAATGATTGAGGACTCTGCCAAATGCTCTCTTCATTCATTCAATGAGCAGGGGGTTGGACTAGAAGACCTCCAAAGTCCCTTCCAACTTTGTTATTCTATTCTATTCTATTCTATTCTATTCTATTCTATTCTATTCTATTCTATTCTATTCTATTCTATTCTATTCTGTTCCATTCCATATTTTCTATTCTATTCTATTCCATTCCATTCCATATTTTCTATTCTATTCTATTCTATATTCTATTTTATATTCTATTCTATTCTATATTCTATTCTATTTATTCTATATTCTATTCTATATTCTATTCTATATTCTATTCTATTCTATTCTATATTCTATTCTATATTCTATTCTATTCTATTCTATTCTATTCTATTCTATTCTATTCTATTCTATTCTATTCTATTCTATTCCATTCCATTCCATCCCATCCCATCCCATTCTACTCTATTCATTATATTCTACTCTACTTCATTCCACTCCTTTTTCGAATATGTATGAAAAATATACCTGAAATGATAATGACGCGCAGATCCGTGCTGTCAATATTGTGCAAAATATCCTGACGGAGGGACTTCAGCATGGAGAGGGAAAGCGCATTTCTTTTGCCAGGATTGCTCAGAACGATGTTCCTGTAAAGAAAAATTAATGTTTATAAGATGTCATGGAAAGCAGCTTAGTAGGAACGAGAATCCCTACAACAGGGGAGAGGTTTTTTTTTTTTTTCCCAATTTGAGGGCTGCTTCCCAAAGTGACTGTGGCTGGACCTCCAAATCAGTCTTTTGGGAGGTGGGAGGTCTTTGTGGTATGAAATGAGTGCTTCTACGCAATGAAAAAATTAATTTCCTAAGATTATATAACACGGTTATTTTAAAAAAAGTATGTTTTCCGCACAGGTCCTTAGGATTGGTTACGATCCTATTGCGGTTGGACATGCAATTCAGAAGTCGCATCCTTAACTCATATCGTTTTGTCTTTTCCTATTATTTTTGTAAGGTGACGATGATAAGATGATTTTGGATCAATCGTGAACATCTGTTAAGGATGGATGGGTTCTTCTTGGCAGCATCCCTGATAGTTGGAATCTGTCAAGGTATCAAAAATAGCGGCTGGTTTGAGCATGAGGATTAACCCAAAGGAATTCTGGGAGTTGAAGTCCACAAGTCATAAAAGAACCAAGGTTGCCTACCCATGGTATAGATTCTCCTGCCTGAGCAGGGGGCTGGACTAGAAGACCTCCAAAGGTCCCTTCCAGCTCTATTCTATTCTATTCTATTCTATTCTGTTCTGTTCTGTTCTGTTCTGTTCTATTCTATTTTTTTAAAGAAATTTTAATTGATTTTCTAATTTTACATTTAAATATTTAAAAAGCAATGTGGCGGCTGAGTTAATCGATAATTCAATAACATACAAGTATCGTTAGTACAAGTCTCAAATTACTGCATTAAATATTTCCTCTTTTCCCCTTACTATTTACTGTCTCATATTTAAACTAACACAATTCTTATTATATCGATTAAATAAAAATAACTTCCTTACATTTATCAACAATTTTTAGTGTATAGATATCCCAGTTATTTTAACATTCAATCTTTATAGACAATCAATGTCCTAATTAGTTTTTACCAATTTTTAGTTTCCCATTTTCTCTTCTCTTCTATCTTTCTTCTCTTCTGTGAGTGTTTATTGAGAAGAAAGTTAATTTAAAAAATGGCCAGAAATGCACCAGAAGCCTCAAAGCCATGTTTAATCATGCCAAGGAAGGAATCGGCCGTGAATATTTCTGTTGTGGGGCAATGCCCACAACTAGGCAGTGGCCCAGAAGTACTGGTGGCGGTATATCACCAGTGGATGAGGGCCCGTAGTGGGACACCTGGGCTAGAAAAGCCGGGATGAAATGGGTAGGATCAGGTGGCCACGATGAATTGTCCATATTCCATACAGGACCTACATGGCAGCCTATCATAGGATCCAGCGGGCTCACAATTCATAAACTGCAGTTAAAGACATACCAAGGAATTAGACCAGGAGGTCTTCACACTTGGCCCTTTTATGACTTGCGGACTTCAACTTCCAGAATTCCTCAGCCAGCATGCCTGGCTGAGGAATTCTGGGAGTTGAAGTCCACAAGTCATCAAAGGGCCAAGTTTGAAGACCCCTGTCTTACATCTAACAAACAAAATGGAGGGAGGCTGGCTGAGGAATTCTGGGAGTTGAAGTTCACAAGTCATAAAAGAGCCACGTTTAAAGACCCCCCCCCGAATTAGACGAAACATCCTCACAGCCTTAACATTGCCTGGTTTTATGAATGCTGATGTAACCATTTGCAGGTTGTCACCTGTTGGTTCCTTGATTGAATACCTGATAATTGTTCTTGTGTTTGGAGTTCACTGATTCGGATCCAATATAGTTTGCAAGCTGAGAAGATTTTTTTTTTCTGAAGATGCCGCCTAGGGATTGATTTGGCCCCAAACCAATTAATACACAGTTTGCAGAGGGGATTTTCTGATTTTTGAGGTAATTTCAAAAGAGAGCTTCCCAAATAATAAACTCAGGCAAAAATTGGACTCACTTTTGAATCACTTTTTCAAGAGTTTTCTCCACGCTAAATTTAATCCACTATTAATTCATGCCCTTTTCTGCTCCCCTCCCTGGCACAGTTCAGTTCACTCACTTATTTAGAAACTGATCATTATCTTAATAGTTCCAAAAAAGAACTTCCTCGTGCATGCACTACTATTAATTATTAATTAATTGTGCTGTGTGGGGGGGCTGTTTTTGAAAAAACCTTGTTGCTAAATTTGCAATGGGTAAGCTTGACTTTATGAGAAGAACAGGGGGTGTTTTAGGACGTTATGTGATTCCATTCCAAATAGTTAATGGTTTGATAGCTGGTATTGATTCAGGTGCTGTAAAAATATAATTCAGTACAGGTAGTCCTTGACTTATGACCATCCATTTAGAAATAATCTTTAGGACTGTTCAAAGTTACAAGTGCTGAAAAAAATTACTTAAGACCAGTCCTCGCACTTACGACATCCTTATGGTCCAATAATCAAAACTGGGGCATTTGAAAATTGGCATGTATTTATGACAGTTGCAGTGTCCTGGGGTCATGTGATCACCAATTGCAACTTTCCCAGCCAAGTCAATGGGGGAATCTGGATTCACTTAACAACTGTGAAATTCACTTAATGACTACAGTTGTTTGCTTACAGAACATGGCATAAAAGTTGTAAAATCGGGTGCAAATAACTTAACCACAGAAATTCCAGTCCCAATTCCTCAGTCGAGGAGTACCCATAACTGGGTTATGGAGGTTGTACAAAATGCATTTTATTACCGTGTATTTTGTGGGCTGTCACCTGAATTCTATTTGGATCAGCCAGGGGGTGAATTTGCACACTGCTGTAGTTTACTACATGGTGTAAACCCGGCCATTATAGCATGTTGAAAAGAGGCACTGGTTTAAACCGGGGGAGGGGGGGAGCAACTCTGGCAACTTTACAACCTATGGACTTCAACTCCCAGAAGTCCATACTGGCTCTGGAGTTCCGGAAGCCGAAGTCCACAGGTCATAAAATTGCCATAGTTACCTACTCCTGGTTTATGAGGTGTTGCCAGGTTGTGCGTGTGTGCTTCTAGTTCTCCCTTAGGTAAGAAATGGTGGTGGTTTCTGTCAGGGGCTGTCTGTCAGTCGTTATCTCAGCCCAACCTATCTCACAGGGTCGTTGTGTGGTAATAGGAGAAAACATTATATCTACACCACCTTGAGTTGTACAAAAAAAAACCAATGATATCATTGTAATTACTCTTTCACATCTAGCTGTGGGCATTTGCCCATTGCGAGAACCAAGTCAATTACCAGCATATTCAAGAATTATGCAAACACATCTGTTTCATTTGCAAATGGCATGTCAAGCACTCTCCAGATTCTGGGTTGCACCCAGTTGCAGGAGAGCATCTGACCCAGGAAGGCAACCTTATCATTAAGGCAGGGGTCTTCAAACTGGGCCACTTGAAGACTTGTGGACTTCAACTGGCTGGCTGAGGAATTCTGGGAGTTGAAGTCCACAAGTCTTCAAGTGGCCCAGTTTGAAGATCCCTGCATTAAGACAAGGACGGCACTGCAACCTGTTCTCTTTAAATAAGTATTTTTTCCCAGGCTGGCTGAGGAATTCTGGGAGTTGAAGTCCACCCTTCCTAAAGTTGCCAACTTTGGAAAAACACGGCTCTAAAACTCTGAAGATTAGAACTAGAATTCTTTCTTGGCCAAGTGTGCTTGGTCACACAAGGAATTTGTCTCCGGTGCCTTAAGCCCTCAGTGTGCACACAAGCCACGAGTGATAAATCATGATTATAATCCTAAAACGCAATTCCTTCAGAGGGAAGTGGAGAAAAAAGCCCAGATCCCTTCTGTATCCAGACAGATGCTCCACTCTGGTGTGCCCCGCAAGGGCAGCAGCAGTGCAGCACAGCCAAACATCCTGGCTTAGAAGGGGGCAGTTGGTGCCCGAGTTAGCGCTTTCACGCATCTGCAGATTCACACGCCTCCTCCTGCTTCACCCCCTCCCCCCCCAGCACCAGACATTCGCAGGTACTGGAGAACTACTACTAGTAGTAGTACCCCAAAGGAGGGGTACCCGCCCTCCCCAATCCAAGGGGGCTGCAGGGAGAAGGGGCAGCCCTCCCCACCCAGCCGGAATCTCCCGGGCTTTGCATTCTCTGCCCAACCTGATGCCTTCGCTCTGCCACACGCGGGTGAGCTTCCCTTGCTGCTGCTGCTGCTCCTGCTGGCGCGGCCTATCGGGCGTTGGGACTGCGGGGCTGCCGGTCGAAGCAGTCCGGCTGCCCGGGACGAACCGCGCCAGCTTCGCCCTGCTAAGCCCTCCACGGGCGGCTGCAGCGGCCATCGCTTATGGCAGCGGCGCAGAGCGGAGCGACTGCAGGGAGACCCCTGCCGGGCAGATGCGGAACGACGGCTGGAAAAAGAGGCGCGCTGTTTCCGGGTTTCGCACAACGCGGGGAAGCTCGCCCGGGGTTTGTTTGTTCCTAGGTTGTCCCGTTGTGTATTGCCGCGGAAAGTGTGCCTTGCTCGCTGGGGTTTCAAGCGAGCCTGTGTTGAAGAACCAAGCCCGATCAGGCAGGGCGGCGGTCCGGATCGTGTGATGTCCCGTCGGAGATGCGTGCTTCTCAGTCTACTTCAGGGGTTCTCAACCTTGGCAACTTTTAAGACTTGTGGACTTCAATTCCCAGAATTCCTCAGCCAGCTTTGCTGGCTGAGGAATTTTGGCAATTGAAGTCCACAAATCTTAAAGTTGCCAAGGTTGAGAACCCCTGGTCTACTTGCACGTGTGGAAGAATGAACCGCCCATAAGGTTGGATTCCCAGGGCACGCCAGATATAGAGCTAGAATGCATTTAAAAAGCCACCTTTATTATTATAAATGGCTTAATAACTTATAAATTACTATCAATGACACACACATCCAGACACACACACAATATTCCTCCTATTTTCCCTTCCACAACAACCTTGTGAGGTGGCTTGGGTTGAGAGACACTGGCCCAAGGTCACTCAGCTGGCTTTCATGGCTAAGGCGGAACTAGAACTCACAGTCTCCTGGTTTCCAGCCTGGTGCCATAACTATCAAACCAAATTGTACTCATATAAGTTTACTAAGTCTATCAAGATATCAAGTTCAGATGAATTCAAATGAAAATGGGGGAAAAGGGAAGAGAAAAAAATGTAGGGTAAAGAGGAAAAAAAGACCCATTGACTTAAACCCTTTTTAGTGCAACAGAATAAGGCAATAACTTTGCAACCTCGGCTTTTTACTTTTACATAGTAAAATGTGCTAGCCATATTTCTATAACAACAAACTTATCTAATCAAAAAACCCAAAGTCAAAAGTTTCATTTTTTCCCATCTCAAAATTCAGAAGCGATTTCCAAGAAGGAACAAAAGTTGGATGCGCTCTTTGATTAAGGCAGCCCATTTAACCACCTCTGCTAGTTTCATGTTTTTCCAGCCAATTATCCATTGTGGGAATCAAAGTATCTTTCCATTTTTGTACATAAAGCATCCTTGCTGCTGTGGACATATGTACCGTATCAGCAAAGTCCCAAATTTTTTTTCAAGTTCGTTATCCACTAAGCCTAAAAAACTCTTTAGTTTTATATTCACTTTAAGAATCTTAAATATGAATCTTACTCCAGCATTTCTACCAAACTCATAGTTCAGTGATGGCGAATCTTTTAGAGACCAAGTGCCCAAACTGCAACCAAAACCCACTTATGTATCGCTGGGTGCTGGATGGGTGTGGCTGCAGTAGTCATGGCAGACTAGGTGGGCATGGCCGCGGCGAGAGTGGCCACCTCAATGTTGCTTATGCGGAGGGACACCTGTGGGAGCCGGGCAGGGAAGGGTTGGGGAAAATCCAGGGGGCCTCTGGTGGGTGGGATGGTGGGTTCCCCAATGGCGGTTCCAGGCTGGCTGGCCTTAGGCCACTGATGGCGAACTTTTAGAGATCACGTGTGCTGGGGTGATGGCACGTGCTCACAGAGAGGGTTCCGCGTGCCGCCTCTGACACGCGTGCCATAGGTTCGCCACCACTGTCATAGTTGCTCTGTGAGGGCAGTGGGCGGTGCCCAAATCTGATGTATAAACATAAATGAATAACATTTATTTTATTTATCGTTTTAATCAATAAATATTAAATCTGATATATTTATTTATTTTATTCAAATTTCTATGCCGCCCTTCTCCTAGGACCCAGGGCGGCTTACAACAACAATAAAATTACATGTGAGGAATTTAATAATAATAATCAAGCATCCAGTCCAAAAACACATTCATTCAATCTAAAACACATACATACAACATGCAATCACAATCAAACACACCATCAACGATGGAGGCACATTCCTAGGCCAGGGGGCAGAGCATTGCTCATACGCCCCAAGCCTGTCGGCATAAATAGGTCTTCAATAATTTCCGGAAAGCTAGGAGGGAGGAAGCAGTGCGGACCTCTGTGGGAAGTTGATTCCAGAGGGCTGGGGCAGCAACGGAGAAGGCTCTTGCCCTAGGCCCCGCCAGATGACATTGTCTAACAGACGGGACTCGTAGGAGGCCAACCCTATGCGCCCTAACCGGTCGCTGGGATTTATGAGGCAGAAGACGGTCCCGCAAGTATCCTGGTCCATTGCCATAAAGGGCTTTATAGGTCATAACCAACACTTTAATAAAAATAAATGAATAAAATTCATTTTAATCGTTTTAATAAATAAATGTTATTTTATCATCCAGCGTTGCTTTGCATAGGGAGATGGACAGCATATAAATTTTTTATTTTTTATTTTTCCAAACTCTCCCCGATAGATATACCATGATATTTATGAGATGTTAACATACATTGTTTTTACATTCATATCTAAGATACTTTTAATAAAATGAAATAAATACATACACATGACTTTTGGTGTTGCTCGCCCATTTCTCCTTTCACTGTATCCACACTCCTTCTTCTCTACCTTCTTTCTCCCTTTCTTCTCTTCCCTACTTCCCTCTTCTCCTCTTCTCTTTCCTTCACCACTCTCCTCCCCTTTCTCCCCACTTCTCCTCTTCTCCTCCAACCTTCCTACTTCCTTCTCCCCTCCTTTACTCTTTTCTCTCTCTTCTCCCCTCCTTTACTCTTTTCTCTCTCCTCTCTTTTCTTCCCTCTCATCCCTCTTCAGATACAATTCAGGGGTAATGGAGATGGACAGCATATGAATGTAATAAATAAACAATATGTCAGTCGTGGTTTGCCATCGCCTTCTTCTGGAATGTACTCTTAGCTTCTCAAGAGAGGGTGCCAAAGGTTTTGGCCAAAGGTGTATTTTTTTCTTTCGGTTATACAGGTTCAGCTGCCGCTGACTCACCGATCCATAGAGGTCAGTGGAGTTTCTGTTTCCCTCCTATTTTTGCTCTGTGTTGTGTCCTAAGGCAGATGACCGCAGCAATTTCATGGCAATGGCAAACAAGTAAGACAATGGATTCAGTGGATTCAGTGGATTCCTTCCCTATTTTGGGGGGGGGGACGGACCCCATTTCTATTCTTGAAAATGCTCTCCCCATTCTGGGGTCTCCTACTGAATCTGAGAGTTACTCATTATAAGTCCCTCCAAATCCAGCTGCTTTGAAACCTGTCATCCTATCATAGAGAGATAGAATCAAGATCACGTGAAGTGTTAATACCACTTTACAACGCCTTGGTAAGGCCACACTTGGAATACTGCATCCAGTTTTGGTCACCGCGATGTAAAAAAGATGTTGAGACTTTAGAAAGAGTACAGAGAAGAGGAACAAAGATGATTAGGGGACTGGGGGCTAAAACATACAAGGAACGGTTGCTGGAATTGGGTATGTCTAGTTTAATGAAGAGAAGGACGAGGGGGGACATGATAGCAGTCTTCCAATATATCAGGGGTTGCTATAAAGAAGAGGGAGTCAAGCTATTCTCCAAATCTCCTGAAGGCAGGACAAGAAGCAATGGATAAAAACTAATCAAGGAGAGAAGCAACCTAGAACTAAGGAGAAACTTCCTGACAGTTAGAACAATTAACCAGTGGAACAACCTGCCTCCAGAAGCAGTGAATGCTCCAACACTGGAAGTCTTTAAGAAGAGATTGGACAGCCATTTGTCTGAAATGGTATAGGTTTCCTGCCTGAGCAGGGGATTGGACTAGATGACCTTCCAACTTTATTATTATTATCGTCAGAGCTTTGGTTTGCATTCACACATGCACCACCCTATCACTGGTAGAGTGGTTGGCTCTTTGCAGGACCACCTGTCTTCCAGATTGAAAATTGCAGCAGTGATATAGGAGTGATGTAATAGCATAGTGATGGCAAACATTTTAGAGACCAAGTGCCCAAACTGCAACCCAAAACCCACTTATGCATCGTCAGGTGCTGGGTGGGTGTGGCCCATTGGGTGGGCATGGTTGCGGTGGTAACGGCAGACTGGGTGGGACTAAACAGTTCAATCAATAAATTCCAACTTTGCAAGATCTTTTTTTCCCCCGCGAGAAGTTGAAATTGATTGAACCTTTTTTCTTTTGCACACGGCGGCGGAGGCCTAAAGCGAAAAGGTTTTATAAAACCCAGCTGAAGGCCTAGGACTGGGGCAACGGTGTGTGTGTCCACAGAGAGGACTCTGAGTGCCACCTCTGGCACCCGTGCCATAGGTTCGTCACCACTGTAGTAGCAGCTTAGCAGGCCAAATTTGCCTTTCTCTGGGGCTGCACTATAGCCAAGCTCAGTGTGTTAATTGTTCTCTGGTGAGCTGGTGTTACTGTTGCCTTTTAATGCTGCAAGAAAATCTAAAAAATAAAATCTGGGTTTATGTGCTTTACCTTTCTTGGTGGTTGGGCTAAATAAGTCTGGGCAATCTTTTTTCCCATTTCTGCAATATTTCCCACTTTTTTTTTTTCATTTGTGCCAACCTTCCTGGGTTGCTGTAAGGCCAGAATTTGAAGAACTGACTGGATTCACAATTTACGTTAAGACTTTGTCCATGTCCAAAGTTGTTTTTTTCTTTGTGTTCCCACTGATGGTTGAATGTATCACGCAACATCAGAAATACTGGGTTAAATAAGCAGATTGTGGTTATATTAAGCGTTGCTCAAGGCTTTCTCACCTCTAAGTTTCCCCAAAAGACATTTCAGGCAAGGTGTCAAAACGAAAGGAAACCCCAGAATCACTTATCTCCCTGTTTGCTTTTTCAGTGACTGTGTAGGGTTGTTTTATTCTATATGCTTTATGCTCAAGTGCAATGATAGGGCTGATCCTTAAAGGGAGGCATTTTTTTTCCAAACACGGCAACTTTAAGATGGGTGGACTTCAACTCCCAGATTTCCTCAGCCAACATGGCAAGCTAGGGAATTCTGGGAATTGGAGTTCTGCAGCTGTTCGCGCAAGAGGCGGGGCCTCTCCTCACTTTTGACGGAAGATGGCAGAGCTGCTAAGAAAGCCGTATCGCGAACTAGGAGTTGGTTTTGCCACGCCGGCGCGCCGTAGCCTCCTTGGAATGCAAAATGGCGCCCTGCTTGGGAACGCCCTCGACGCTTGCCAGGCGGCGGCGTGCGGCCAGGAGCCGAGGCTTTCCCTGGCCTGAGCCCGGCGGGCGGGGGAGCGTTGTCATGGCAGCGAGGAGTAGGTGTCACACCGGGCCACTTCCTGGTTGGAGGCCAAGGTCCTGACCACAGAGCTGAGAAAAGCACCGCGGAGCGGCGGTGGAGGCGGACGGAGGCGCGGGAAGGCGGTGAAGGCCGAGGCGGCGAGGTGAGGACAAGGGAGCTGAGGAAGCCCCCAGGAGCCCTTCTCCCCCCCCTCCGCCCGTTATGCGTTGGATCCGGCCAGCGTGGAGGGGGGCGGAGGTGGACCGCTCCATTTTTGGAAAAGAGGGGTGCGCGCGAGGGGCTGCTTCCTCGCAGCGGCCGGGAGGCGTGGCCAGCCCAAGACGGCGCGGGCTTTTCCGGGCAGAGGGAGGGGAAAGCGACCCTTTATTCGGCCTTCCCTTCGAGGGAGGCGTGGAGCCGGGCTGAGTCTGCCCCTCTCGGCCCCCCTCGTTTTGAGGAGGGGGAGGCGCCCTTGCCCTCCATTCACGGTGGGTTTGAGGGGGGGGCGGGCGGGCGGATCCTCTAAGGTGATCGGGGCGGGGAGGACAGGAGAGCCGCAGCAGTAGCAGCTTAGTGGGGAGGGCTGTGCCTGCCTCGCAGGGAGGGTTGGCTGGGTAGAAGGGGAGCAAATCGGCTTCTCTGGGGAGAGGGTCTGCAAGAATGTGGAGGAAGGGGAGTTATGGGACTGCTGGGCTGGGCTGGGGGCTTTCCTTCCCCCTTTCTCCTGGGGTCCATGGTGTGCTCTCTGAGCTGGGCTGTTTTCTTGCAGACGTTTCATGACCCAGCTAGGTAACATCA
Source organism: Bothrops alternatus (assembly GCA_034064705.1). Taxonomy (NCBI): domain Eukaryota; kingdom Metazoa; phylum Chordata; class Lepidosauria; order Squamata; family Viperidae; genus Bothrops; species Bothrops alternatus. Next base: position 141,891 of record JARGCV010000146.1, on the reverse strand, counting down.
TCAGGGCTAGAAGGGAATGGGGGTTTGTAGAGAGGAGGAGGAGGAAGAGAACTGTGGGGTCCTTGGTTGTCTCTGAGCTTGACTGTTTTCTTGCAGACGTTTCATGACCCTGCTAGGTAACATCCTCAGGGCTAGTAAGGAGTGGATACAAACTGAGAGTAAGCCCCAGTCCCTTCTGGCACGGATGAGGTTACCTAGCTGTGTCATGAAACGTCTGCCAAGCACAGGGAGCACCAAGGAGCCCTCATTTCATCCCTGAGCTACAAATATTCTGCTTTATTGGGAGAAGACTTCCTGGCGAGGAGGAAGAAGGGGAAAACGTCAAAGGTTGGGCAGGCAGGTGCCCCTTTGATGAATGGACCGCCTCTGGGTTAATAGCAGGGCAGCAGAGGAAGAGGGGAGGGCATGGCTGGTTGGGGGAATTCTGGGAGATGAAGTCCCCCCCTCCATCTTAAAAGGCTCTGAGAAGGAAAAAAAAAGCTGTGCTTAACACCCTCTGGATACCCTTTCTTGTTTAGGAAGGGAGCTGTCCATTAGCTTGGGGGGGGGAGGCTCCTTTCCAAACCTTCCCCCCCCCAAAAAAAATCCTCAGCAGAATTTGAGACTTTAGCTCTGGAGGCTACTTGGTTTCGCTTAGAAAAGATGCTGATGGTTCATGTTTTTGTCCTTCCTTCCTGGATGGATTTATTCCCTCCTTTGGGAACTGGGATTCGGCTGCTGAATATGTTGCCACCTCGAAGGGCTGTTTGAGAGTAAGAAGCCACGAGTGCATCACAATTATCGTTCCTTGAAGTTTGGGGTGGCTTAAAAAAACAACAACTAGTCTTTCCAACGTCTGTTGCAGAGAAAGGTTTCTTTTAAATGAAGGGGAGGGGAACTCGAGTGTGTTGTGTTAAATTTATTAAAAAACTTTTTCAGCTCAGTTCTGTGTGCTTGAAAGATTTTGTAGGTTTTGCTCTGCAGCGTCATCTATATTTCCTAGAGAGAATAAGCTCCAGGAGAAAGCTGGCTTTGAGTAACATGCATGGGGTTAGTAGTGTACATTCTTGTACCACTGAGCAACACAGATAGTCTTTGATTTATGACTTTGATTTATGGAACTGAGACTGCAATTACTGTTATAAGTCATTGTAGTTGTAAATTGAGGTATCACATGGCTAGACTTCAGTGTTTTGGCATTTTTTGCAGTGGCTATTAAGGAAACACTGGTCATTAAGTGTGCACTGGTTGTTAAGCAAATTAATTTTATCCTGTGGGTTTGTTTTTTTTTGCCAGAAACGGATGTAAAACATTGAAAATTGTAGTCACACATTACCATGAGATGATGCGAAGGGTCGTAAAGGTGAGCCAGTTACTAAATGCCCCAAATCCAATCCCATGACCATAAGAGTCATTGTGTGGCCACTGTAACTTGGAAATTGGATTGTAATTAGTTTTTGGAGCTTCTGTGGTAATTATGAACTGTTGATAAATGACCGGTCATAAATTGAGGACTATCTGTAAAGATAAAGCATCTTTCTGGTTGAACTGGACCTTGTGAATTCATGAAAGACCATTTTACCTTCTCTGTTCTGGCTTGTGGCCCTGGGATTGCCAGGTGTGTCACATCTAAAAACAACCTAATTTCAATCAATAGAGCTGGAAGGGACCTTGGAGATCATCTAGTCCAGTGTTTCTCAACCTTGACAATTTTAAGGCATGTGGACTTCAACTCCCAGAATTCCACAGTCAGCATTGCTGGCTGTGGAATTCTGGGAGTTGAAGTCCACATGCCTTAAAATTGTCAAGGTTGAGAAACACTGATCTAGTCCAACTCCCTGCTCAAGCAGGAGACCCCACACCATTTCAGACAAGTGACTGTCCAGTCTTTTAAAAATCTCCAGTGATGAAGCACCCATAACTTCTGAAGGCAATCCATTCCACTGGTTAATTGTCCTCACTGTTAGGAAGTTTCTGCTTAGTTCCAGGTTGCTTCTCTCCTTGATTCGTTTCCATCCACTGCTTCTTGTCCTGCCTCCAGGCCTGCCTGTCCTAAGTCATAGAATATATAAGTATTAAAAGGGATTTTGGAGATTGTTTAATGGAGTGTTTTTCAACCTCATACTGGCTGGATGACCCTGGGAGTTGACATCATGACATCTTAAAAGGTTGAACTGGTATAAGCCCCTGCCAATTGCAGGTTTCCACTGCTATGTCTTTTTTTAAACTCAATCCTAAGATTAGTAGGAGCTGCCACCTTGCTATTTGAATAGAAATTTTAGTAATTTAACTGCCAAGACCTGATGATCTTCATTTTTTTCTCTGACGCTCATGACTTGGCAGCTAGGAGATGCAGTTTGCCAGGTGACTCTTTGATATGTAAATACATTGAAACTGAATTGAGAGGAGGGAGTGTCTTTGGAAATTTTTGGTACTTGTTTCACTTGTAAGATATTTAGAAATGGCTATTGAATGGTAGCCAGTGTATTGTGTTAGTTGTAACTTGAAGTATTTGTTGCATTTATTATCAGGGAACTGGATCAGGATAGCTTTTCTGCACAGCTTTCTATGTTCTGTTCGGGGTTTTTTTTCCCCCCCAGAAGGCTGCTCTTTTTTTATTCAATTTTTAAGTTACTTCAATCTTCCATGCATCTCTAGCTGATGTATAACATTTTCAGCTAAGTAAAAAAAAAAAAGTTAAAATAAAAGCAAGCACTAGGACCCATTAGTGGAAGCCAAAATACGTGTTCTGTTCTACATTGGGAGACAGTGTTGTCAGGTGCTTTGATCATCTTTTTAAAACATTCTGGGTTGCCTTTCGGCTTTTATGTTATGCTATTCTATCCACCTGTTTTGTTAGCTGCCCAGAGTTATTTTGGCAAGGTGGACAGCTGTGTGAATTCAGTAAATAAAACTTGAGTTAACAATGGAGAGCTATATTCTTGTATGGGGAGGGAGGAAATATCAGAACCAAGCCAATACAATGTCAAGGAGTGCTCAGGATTAGTTATTTAAGAAAATTTATATGGCCACCCAACTTACTCTCAGTGACTCCAGGCAGCTAACAAACCTAAAAGCCCAATGCAAGAACAATGAAAGCGCAATAATGCACAGGCATTATTGGCAACAGCAATCACACGAGCTTAATGGGCTCAGTCACACTCTGCTGTCCCCGGGGCCCACGTTTTCAAGGCCTTGTGAAAAAGTATCAAAGTGGGGACCAATCTTATCTCGGTGGGGATGAAGTTCCATGTGATGCATTATGTCATGTTCTGCATGATGTATTGTGGCAGGAAGCCTGTTTCAAAGGCTTTAAATGGCAGCAATGTTAAGCTTGATTTAGAGTTGGGCGCAATTGCGCGTAGGCCTCTCTGTATATCTACACCGATGGGTAAGTGTAGTTTGCAGATGGTTGCAGGTGGGCTGATGTTCACACCTCTCAAATCCCAGCTGCATCTTGTGCAAAGGTTTGCATCCTGCAGTGCTGATTGTTTGATCCGACTTCCTGTCCTGTTTCATTTCCTCCTGACAGAACAATTAACCAGTGGAACAACCTGCTTCCAGAAGCGGTGAATGCTCCAACACTGGTAGTTTTAAAGAAGAGACTGGACAGCCATTTGTCTGAAATGGTATAGGGTTTCCTGCCTGAGCAGGGGGTTGGACTTGATGACCTCCAAGGTCCCTTCCAACTTTATTATTATTGTTGTTGTTGCTCTACAAACGTTTGTTCTGGCTGGTGGAATGCCTCCTAGCCAGAACGAACATTTGCAGATGTATGCAACAGCTAAGCAGCCGTCTCTGGAAGATAGAAACACTGATGTTCAGTGATGAAGTCTATCCAGGCCTTTAGGAGATATGCAAATTTTGGAGGAGACATTATCTCATGGAGCATGTGTGACTGCAGAAAGGCCATATCTTGGGTTTAGCTCTTAATGGGACCCACATACATACCTGGAGAAAGGTGGTCCCACTGATAAATCGGTTGACTTTGAAATTTGGACATACATCACGCATTTTATAGATCTAATTTTGGATAAGTCATAAATCTGCACATTAAAAAAAAAGGCTGGCTGTAGTGAAAATTAGAATCTAAATTAGCGCAGGTGTTTCAGAAGAAAAATGTAGTGTCTGCTATATTCTTATGGGTTTGTCAGGAACAGTTTTCAAAGTGCAGAGAATCTATCATTAGCTGTAGAATCTATTTATGGCCCTCTAATGGGCAGTGAACTATGCATAGGAGTAATCCTTATTTAGAAACGAAGGAGGGTTGTTTCCTAGAGATTTGCACTGTTAATGACAATGATTTAGTAAATCCAAGGTAGTATATATTTCTGAGAATAGTACTTAAATGGACAATGCCTGGAAATGTGTATGAAAAGCAGAGAAAATAGAATTTGAGGTTTTACTTCAGGCTTTGTGAAAATGAGTTGTGCATGATAGAGATTTCGTTTATTTTCTGATGGCTTCTACGCTGGTTATAAAATCCGGTGCTTTTGGGCAAAAGCTGACTTATTTTGCCCTCTTGATGTGTTGAGACGACATTTCCCAGAATTCCAGCCACTATGGCTGTTGCTGATGTAAGTGGTCATTTCTGTAGTTGCTAGATCACAACTATCTTTATTTTATTTCCCGGGCTTATATGGCGCTGATTATAATTGAAGCTAAGCTCCATTCACACCTAATGCAATAATTGGATTAAAAACAAAATACGCCAAAAATCTCCCACTGTCTCTGTCAAAACATGCCAGGCACTGCTACCAACCAATCACATATAACATATAACATTCTATTGTTCAGAAGGCCGAACAATAGAGAGCATCTTAGATCTCAAAGGCGTGCTGGCAAAGCTGAGTTTTGATTGCTTTTTGAAAATTCAGGAGATTTAAAAGGCACAGCTTAGAACAGGGGTCTTCAAACTCGGCCCTTTTATGACTTGTGGACTTCAACTCCCAGAATTCCTCAGCCAGGCATGCTGGCTGAGGAATTCTGGGAGTTGAAGTCCACAAGTCATAAAAGGGCCGAGTTTGAAGAACCCTGGCTTAGGAAGACCTATCGTAGGTTATTTAAAAAAAACCAAAAACCTTACATTTTACTGATTTAATAAAAGGTCCAGTACTTGTGTGAAAGTTACACTTTACTAAGAGACATCACCTGGGCTAAAAGAGCAGTTGCTTTCAGATGTTGGGTGGAGTTGCAGTTAATATCTGTAGTAGCCAAACTCTGCAGGAGAACCCATTTTTAGCATTGTATAATTTGGCAAAGTTTCTTAGGAAGTTTCTCCTGTCTGCGTCAAAATTATAGCTTCAGACAGACACCTTGGAGTACAATAAATGCCAAAGTAGGATGCAGGTGTTGTGTCCAGCAGATGATTATCCAAAATCTCAGTTTGCAGGGGAAAAAAAGCAACATCTTTCTAATGAACGACCTGCCTGCTTTTGCAGCAGTTCCGTGATGAATAGAAAATGCTGTGTAGAAAATGCTGTGTGAGAATTAATGTAATCCCGGAGCAGTGTCTTTGAGTAAAAAAAGGCTTTTCTGCTTTTACCATATTGGGACTAGAGATGGTTCATTGTGCCTTTGATATACTAGGTAGCATTCTTCTGCAGCAAACGTATACAAATCCTTCTCGACTTACGATCAGAATTGAGCCCCGAATTTATGTTGCTGAGCAGTTGTTGTTTTGTTTTGTTGTTTTGTTATGTTGCTGCAGTTGTTGCTTTGCCCCATTTTACAACTTTTCTTGCCACAGTTGTTAAGTCAGGGGTCCTCAATCTTGGCAACTTTTAAGACTTAAGGACTTCAACTCCCAGAATTCCTCAACCAGCGTGCCTGGCTGAGGAATTCTTGGAATTGAAGTCCACAAGTCATAAGAGGGAGAAGTTTGAAGACCCCTGCTCTAAGCAAAGAGGAGAGGAAAAAGGCTTAGATTCCAACTCCAGTTTACCTCAGCCAAGACACCTGAGTTCTCGATCTGTGTTGATGGGCTTAAAAGTATGGAAGGCCTGAAGTTGTTGCAGGGTTGACCCATTTTTCACCAACCAAGAATGGTACTAGATGCATCTTGTGAATCTAATAAACAGGATCGTTGGGGTCCAAATTTCAAATTACTCTGCCTACATCCTCTTTTAGGATAAAAATATAGGCTGAAAAATCAAGAGAAGGTTTGAAATTGCATTATGTCTTAGCAAAAATGTGAGAATGCTAAGCCAGGGGCTTTCAAACTTGGCCCTTTTATAACTTGTGGACTTCAACTCCCAGAATTCCTCAGCCAGGCACGTTGGCTGAGGAATTCTGGGAGTTGATGTCCACAAGTCTTAAAAGTTGCCAAGGTTGAGGATTCCTGTGTTAAGTGAATCGCTGCAGTTTTTGAGCTAGTAACCCGATTGTTAAGTGAATCTGGCTTCCCCTTTGACTTTGCTTGTCAGAAGGTCGCAAAAGGGATCACACGACCCCGGGACACCGCGACCGTCATAAGTATGAGTCAGTTGCCCAGCATCTGTGTTTTCACATGACCATGGGGATGCTACATTGGTCACGAGTGTGAAAAACAGTCATCAGTCATTTTTTTCAGGGCTGTTTGTAACTGAATGGTTGTAAGTCAAGGATTAGCTGACTCTAGCACAGCGGTTCTCAACCTTTTCCGGGGCTCGACCCCAGCCCGCATCGCGCATGCGCGGCACGACGGGGCGCATCGTGCATGCGTGGCACGGGGGCGCATCACGCATGCACGGCACGGGGGGCACATCGTGCATGCGCGGTGCGGCACGGCGCATTGCGCATGCGTGGCGCAGCGGGGCGCATCGCAATAGGGGAAAAAATGGCCGACCAAAAAAAAATGGTTGAGAACCGCTGCTCTAGCACATTGTCACAATAGCAATCAGGCATTGAATCTCAATTCTTTAGAAATAACTGGAAAACTCTAGTTTTTTGCTTAAAATTCCACAGCAACAGCTAGTCCAGGGGTAGGCAACCTTGGCTCTTTCATGACTCGTGGACTTCAACTCCCAGAATTCCTGAGCCAGCCATGCTGAGGGAAAAGGGAGAGGTTTCCAAGCTGAGCCATGCTGGCCCAGGAATTCTGGGAGTTGAAGTCCACGAGTCATAAAAGAGCCAAGGTTGCCTACCTCTGAGCTAGTCTGTTTCCTTAAAAACAAACTGAAACCACCACTAAAGCTTCAAGAGGAAAAGAAAATCAGCAGTCAGCATTTCTATTATAGCAGGAGCAACAAACAAACATACATACATACATACATACATACATAATACATACATACATACATACATACATACATACGCTCTAAACCAGAGTGCTATTATAGTACTCCATCAGTATGGTTGAAGAGACAGTAAATAAAAAGCCTACACTACAAATGCTAATTCAAAGAATTTGTCCGAAGTAGCGGAAAGGTGAATGGAATAAAATGCATTTATTTCTGCCAGAGTTTGCAGTGCTGTCCTTGATTATTGAAGTTTCCATTAGTACAAGATTTCTCATTTACTTCATATGGCGACAGACTAAAGATCAAAACTCTGAATATTAATGAATAGTCTGTTGTAGTATGCAACTAGCCGTATATGGGTGAAAGCGTATTAAAGATATCCCATCCATTGCTGTTACCTAGTCAGTTAATTCACATGTGCTTGTCTAAGGTCAAGAGAATGTACTTACCAAAAACAGACAGGAAAGGTAGATCATTTTATAGGTCTCTTGAAATTATGCAACGGAAAGGGAGTGAGGAACAATTTTCTACAGTAATTTCTAGCAAAATCTATATATATTTTTTTGGTATAAAGTTTTATTTATTTATTTATTTTACAGAATTCAATAGTAATCATTCAACAAAATGTGTTGTTTGAGTATCTTGTTCACTAATCCAAATTAAATTCCTAATCCCTAAATCTTCTCTCCAACCATGGATAAAGTAGGTCTCAAGTTTGAAAATGTTCTGCCCCTTCTTCTTTTTCTTTCAACCTTAAAAGTAAGTCTGCCCATTTCGCAAAATCAATATTTTGTTCATTTATTATAGCAGAGCTTTCATGGATCACAGTTCATTTCATCGTGTTCACAGCTGTTATGGGCTGTGATCTAGAATTATTATTATTATTTTTTTTGTAACAAGAAATGCATTGGTTCTTAGGTTGACATAAATCCTTTATCGTTAGTATAAAATAAACAATTTACAAAAATTGGCTGTGCTTATACAGTATGTTTGTCATTGACACTTATACACCACCTTTCTGCTACCACTCAATAATTATTTTATCTTACCAAACCAATAATAGTGTTCTGGAAAATATCGGCCACAAAAAAACTTAGCTTTTTTTTCACAGAGGGATCTTAGTTGAATTTTCTTGAATAGTAATAGGAGTAGACTAGTGTTTGGTGGGCAGGACCACACTTAATATTTTTAGGAGAGTTGAGAGCTGCAGTTGGGTTGGGGCTACATCGTACACATGGAGGTGTATAAGACGGTTTCTTTGGGTGGAGAGCGGGATGTTTCTGTTCAGCGTGCCTGGCTGAGGAATTCTGGGAGTTGAAGTCCACAAGTCATAAAAGGGCCAACTTTGAAGACCCCTGATTTGGGGCAATGAACTGAATGAAAGACCTTTCAGAGATGGGTCTAGGTCAGGGGATAGGGAACCTTGGCTCTTTTATGACTTGTGGACTTCAACTCCCAGAATTCCTGAGTCAGCATACAATTTTCAGTTGTACATAGACACATAGACATTAACAACATCATTAGACTATGAGAAAGGGACTATCACTTAGCCTAAAAAGGAACAAAAAGACCCAAGCATTGCTCCATCAGCAATCAGCACCCAGATCAGCATAGATTAACTCCAAGGTTAACATCAGATCAACAGTCAAGTAAGCAATACCCCAATCAAGAAACTGCCAAAGAAGCCAACAGCCAACAGCCCAATCAAAGAATTTCTAAGACCGCCCCCACCAACACTAACAGGCAAGCCACTAGAACAGCGGTTCTCAACCTATGGGTCGCGACCCCATTTGGCGGGGGTCGCCAAACACCGCAGTAAGCCATTTTTTTCGCCTTTTCCCCTCGGCTGGCGCAGGGGGCAGCACCGTGCATGCGTGATGTGGGCCGTCGCGCCGCGCATGTGTGATGCGGGCTGTCGCGCCGCGCATGCGCGGCGCAGGTTGGGGTCACGGCCTGCAAAAGGTTGAGAACCGCTGCACTAGAATACAAAACTGACAGCAAACCGCACTCCTTATAGCACTGATGATGTTACCTAGTTTGGGTGATGAGACATCTGCAAGAAAACAAGCAAGCTCAGAGAGCACCAAGGACCCCTCATTTCAACCCTGAGCTACAAATATTCTCCTTTATTACGGTAATAAATATAATGATACATCAGCTGGTTGTTTACATGTGAATCAGAGTAAAGAAAACCGTGAGCTAATTTGCTGTGCAGCCAAAAGCTAAAGGAAGTTCTAAACAGGGCCAGTTAAAGTGTACTTTGATCCACAATGAGATTAAAACACAAATATCTCAACAGCTCTACAGAAGTCTAGCTTCACTGTGGTTTTTTTCTCTCTCTCCTTCCTGCCACTTTTTCTTTTAAGGAGAGGTATCTAAGCCAGGGCATTTTCTGTTTTCATTCCCGCCTACTTTTCTATTTTTTTTTTTTTAAGAAAGTCAGGTTGATATTTACTGTATCTTACTTTTATTGCTTCTTTGAAAGCCATTCTGGGAATTACTTTGAAGAGGGCGAAATACTTCAGGTGAAGCACTGTCGGAGCAAAGGCTCTTGAACCAATTCCCTTGCTAGATGAAGACGACATAAATAGCAAAGGAAGTTTATAGGCATGAATTTGAGTATCTTTATTTTCATTTTTTTTTTCTTTTAATGTGCTTTGGATCTTTTCAACTCCTTTTCAGATGCGGCTAAGCAGTTTACATTAAATCTTGGTAAATGATGATGAGTTATTTCCACTCCCTGATAGCTTCCTTCTGCGGATGATTAGCAATTCCCTTGCATATCCTGTTCATTATCCTCCGAAACAGCTGCTGGGACATTGGGCAATTGACTGTTAATGGGAGCCTAAGATTGCTCCAGTGCAGGTCATCCTTGACTTACGACCACAATTTTTGGTCGTAACCAACTCCCCCCGGAGATCCCTATCGCCCCCACCCTCCCCGCCTTTCATAAACTGCTCAAAACACAAATTAAATTGATTGTACTAAGTTGGATAGCAGGTAGCTTGAACTTTCCCCTGGTTTACATATACAAAGAGTATAATTTACTGTCGTATCTCATGATTTATGTTGATTGCTTTTTAGTATGCTATTATGATTAATGTTGATTGCTTTAATAAAAAATTAAAAAAAAAACACATCTTTGCCGACAGGCCTGGGGCAGTTGACACCTTGCCCCTAGCCAGTGTATTTGTTTGTGTGTATGTTTGTTGGATGATTGGTTTTTTAACTTAGGGGTTCTTTTTATATATGTATTTTTTATATATGTATTTTAATGTTGATTTCTATTTATGCTGTCAGCCGCCCTGAGTTCCTGGAATAGGGCGGCATAGAAATCCAATAAATAAATAAATAAAATAAATAAAATAAATAAAATAAATAAAATAAATAAAATAAAATAAAATAAATAAATAAATAAATAAATAAATAAATAAACAAATAAATATATATAAATAGATAGACCTCAAACAGCGTGCCATGGCATGCCAGCAGCCGGTCCGCACAAACAAGCAAAGTCCCATCTGGGATGCAGGCAGCACACAAAACCACGGACCGTCCGGTCCACGGAAAAACCTCTCTCCACGGAACCGGTTCCTAGTGCCCAAAAGGTTGGGGCCCTCTGATCTAGTGATAGTCCAATTGCTGGGCGAATGACACGTCCCAAAAAGTGCCTTCTTACATTTTGTCCCTATCTCAAGAGTCTTGGGGAATTACTTCCTCATAATTTTATTGCAACAGAAATTACAAGTTAAGTGAGTTTGCCCCCACTTTATGACCTTTCTTGTTACAATTGTTAAGTGACTCACTGCAAGCTGTTAAGTTAGTAACGGGGATGTTAAGTGGATCTGGTTTCCCCATTGACTTTGCTTGTCAGAAAGTCACAAAAGATGGTCACGTGACCCCAGGACGCTGCCACCATCATAAATATGAGCCAGTTGCCAACTGTCCCAAATTTTGATCATGTGACCATGAGGGTATTGCAACAGTCATAATGGTCACAAGTCACTTTTTCCAGTGCTGTTGTAGCTTTGAACAGTCACTGAATTGTTTTAACTCGAGGACTTGGTGTCAGATCTTTCCTCCAGCTTCAAAGAGCTACTACCTCCCTCTAAGCCAGGGGTCTTCAGACTTGGCCCTTTTATGACTTGTGGACTTCAACTCCCAGAATTCCTCAGCCAGCGTGCCTGGCTGAGGAATTCTTGGAATTGAAGTCCACAAGTCATAAGAGGGAGAAGTTTGAAGACCCCTGCTCTAAGCAAAGAGGAGAGGAAAAAGGCTTAGATTCCAACTCCATTTTACCTCAGCCAAGACACCTGAGTTCTCGGTCTGTGTTGATGGGCTTAAAAGTGTGGAAGGCCTGAAGTTGTTGCAGGGTTGACCCATTTTTCACCAACCAAGAATGGTACTAGATACATCTTGTGAATCTAATAAACAGGATCGTTGGGGTCCAAATTTCAAATTACTCCGCCTACATCCTCTTTTAGGATAAAAATATAGGCTGAAAAATCAAGAGAAGGTTTGAAATTGCATTATGTCTTAGCAAAAATGTGAGAATGCTAAGCCAGGGGCCTTCAAACTTGGCCCTTTTATAACTTGTGGATGTCAACTCCCAGAATTCCTCAGCCAGGCACGTTGGCTGAGGAATTCTGGGAGTTGAAGCCCACAAGTCATAAAAGGGCCAAGTTTGAAGACCCTGGTGCTAAGCGGCTCTGATTGTGATTGTTTTCCTGCAGATGTTACTTAGTTGGGTCATGAAATGGCTTGCAAGAAAGCAGCCAAGCTCAGAGAGCACCAAAGACCCTATGGTTATTTATCAAGAGTTCACTTAAGGTTGTATTTACTGCTGGATTTCCTTCTTTCCTTCGAAACAAGAACCCCTTCAAAAATCATCTCTATGTATTAGGACTACATAATATATGTGAAGATTAATTAAGCGCAAGAACTGGCTTTCTCGGTCCAACAATTTCTTGAGAGTCTGATTCAGCAGTTAAATTTTATTTTATTTTATTCTTTTGGTAAAAGAATTACATTTAATGTAGTCAGGTGGATTCAGTCTTGAAGTAACATTGCTTTCACTGTTTTTGTTTCCCTTTGGTTAGGACATGTATACCTCGGAGAGATCTTGGACAAGCTGCCTTAATTTTATATCTATCTGGAACTATATGAAAAGAGACACCCAGTCATGAGTGAGTAAAAATCTTGGAATGGGATGGTCAAGGCCCAGTATTAAAAATGAAGAAAGACAAGAGTAAGGCTAAAGAAAATAATGGCCATGACCTGTTAGAGGGGATATTATATTACCAATTAGATGGTTGAATATGGAGGAAAATAGATAACTTTTAGAAACTAGAGTAACATAATTAAAGAGATGAGATGTGTAACTAGAATATTAGACCTTGGTATGAAAAGGGAAAAAGGGAGAAGTTGAGATAAGAGAAACTTTTGGTCATCTAAACATAAAGTACTTGGAAATCATAAATAATAGTGTTATTTTGAATATTGATGGGAAATTAAAGCTTGAAAAAAGAGCAATAACAGGACATTGATTGTATACAAGGATTAAGTGCAAATGCAATTAAGACATGTATAAGCTAAACATTATTATTATTATTATTATTATTATTATTATTATTATTATTATTATTATTTATTAAACTTATATGCCGCCCTTCTCCCAAGACTCAGGGCGGCTCACAACAAGAATACAAGTATAAAAAACATAACATAAAATCAATTAAACAAAGATGTTTTTATTTAGTTGATAACAATAAGAATTGCACTAGCCCAATAGGAGATAACAGATATTAATGGAAAAAGAGAGGAAATATTTGATGTTGTAACATGAGATTTATATAAAGATTTATGTACACTATTGAACTATTGATTAACCCAGTCATCACGTTGCTTTTTAAATATTCAGTTATAAAATGAGAAAATCAATAAAATATTATTTTTAAAAATGAAATATTCTTAGCTGTTCAAAGCTAACAAATGTTATGATTGTGAAATCCGCGAAGAGCAGACTCCATACTTGCTTTGGTGAATTGGTGATTCCCATTTCATGACGTGGCACATTGGGCTACAAGCCGACGCCACAATTTTCAGTCTGCATCCTTTCATTTAAGGTTGATGCTTTTCAGATCTTCCTGAAATGTTTGGTGGCAGGTTTTCTTTCATCTTTCTCTTTTTTCTCGACCATCTAGTGCAGGGGTCTCCAACCCTCAGTCTGCGGACTGGAACCGGGCCATGGCATGCCAGCAGCCGGTTCGCACAAACAAGCCAAGTCCCATCTGAGGGATGCAGGCAGCACACAAAACCACGCACCCTCCGGTCCACGGAAAAATCTCTCTCCACGGAACCGGTCCCTGGTGTCCAAAAGCTTGGGGACCTCTGATCTAGTGATAATCCAATTAATTGCTGGGTGTTTCTCATTCATGAGGATTACACATCCAAAAAAGTGCCTTCTACATTTTGTCCCTATCTCAAGAGTCTTGGGGAATTACTTTTTCATGATTTTCTTGCAACAGAAACTATAAGTGAATATTCCTGTTTACCTCCCAGTTATTGAATGGACCCTAGTCTATTAAGTGATTGGGAATTGTGTGAAACCATAATCAATATAAGTATCTTGGGAACTGAACTGGGAATATCCAGCATGAACGAAGGTCACCGTCAGTGGGAATTTCACAGTTTTCCTACAGCTTCCTAATATGAGATCCTCCACTCTCTTAAGACAGAGAAACAGTATAGTTTAGTAATTAAGGTGTTGGACTAGGATTGGAGGACCTGGGTTCAAATCCAAACAAGGTTTTGGAAGTCTTCATAGTGACGTGGACCAATCATTCTCTCTCTCTCTCTCTCTCTCTCTCTCTCTCTCTCTCTCTCTCTCTCTCTCTCTCTCTCTCTCTCTCTCTCTCTCTCTCTCTCTCTCTCTCTCTCTCTCTCTCTCTCTCTCTCTCTCTGCCTTACTACATCACAGGATTGTAGGGAAAAATTGGAAAAGGGGGAAAAAACCCTAGAAATTCTGAGGAAAAGTAGAACATACATTTAAAAATAAAAATTTAAGAGTATATTGTGGCCTGCAAGGGAGATTTTGATATAGCCCCTTTCAGATTGCTCACTGCCTATCGGAAATAATGCTTTACGTGGCATTGCAATGGCATTTTCCTGTTTACCTTAACCAGTTTTCACGTGCTCCTATAATTTACAGGATAATTTCCTTTGTCGTTGTTTACTCTTTACTTCCAACTTGTAAACAGGGATCTCTTGATGTTCAAGGTGGAACAAGCTAGCTAAGTGATAGGTGTTTAGCTGACATGGTTCCTTGTGTCTGTTTCTCCAGATTGGTACTCTAGCTTAGGAGGGGGCTCCATTATTTCTTTCCATAAATGCTATTTTTTTGGGGGGATAGAGGTTACTTAAGAAGAAACCAGTAATTTTTGGATCCTGTTTCAATGAGAAAAGGAGACGGGTAATTTGGGTAGATAAATTACGGCCTGTTTGGCTTATTATCCTCAGAGAATGACAGAGGGCATTTACCATCCAAATGAAACTATAATAGTTACGGCTTCTTGTTTGGTTATTTTCTAGAAAAAAAACAAACCAATCGGGCATCTCGTTTGGCAGAAAAAGAAAATGGAAGGAAAAAAAGTTACAGTGAGGGATTGTTCTCTGTGGGAGCTGGAGGCCACAAGCAGAACAAAGTCGGTCACTTTTCCCCCCGAAGTAGAATAAAAATTCACCCTTCCCTTGGATATAGTCTATCCATTGTTTCCAGTCTGTCAAATATTGTTCATTGGAACGACCCTTCAAGTATGCTGATATTTTCGCCATCTCCGCCAGGTTTGATACTTTCACAGTCCATTCTTCCATAGGCGGTATTTCTGGGTTCTTCCAGTATTGTCCCACCAACAATCTCGCTGCTGAAATCAAGTTCAGAAATAAGGTTGTCTCTGAGGTAGTGATGTCCTTTGTAATCCCTAACAAAAAAACCTGAGGTAGAAATTCTATACGCTTTTTAAAAATGGTTTGAAGTGTCCACCATATCTTCCTCCAGAATGCTTTGATTTTTCTGCATGTCCACCATATGTGAAAGTAGGTAGCTTCCCCGTCCCCACACCTCCAGCATTTGGTTATGGCTAATGTTGAACATTTTTAATATTGAAAAAGCAGACTGAATATCTACCTCAGGTTATTGAATTACTACCTCAGGATCTAGTATTAGGGACCACACAGGTCAAAAAATGTAGCAGGTGTATAGTAGAGGCTTGAAATGAGGAGTGAAGAATGTATCCCTATTGTTGTATGTTATGTTCTACGATGATCGCTTATCAAGATTTTGTGTACAATGCTGATTGTTTTAATAAAGGAATTTTTTATTAAAAAAAATTCACCCTTCCTTTTAAATCCTCCTCCCCTCGCCCTAAATAATCTAGGAGTTTGCAGGCATAGTTCCTTCATGGAAAAGGTCAGCCATTAAGCTACAGGTACAGAAAGGCAGCCCCTGACAAATGACTTAGCATTGTTCCTTGGGTGTTTTAATAAGGTGCTGGCAATGACAAGGAAAACGTGAACTGAAAACATTTAGAGCAGAGTTGAATAATGCAACAAGAAGTATGTTTTGCCTTACCACTGTCTGCAAATTCTCCTTGTGAGGTAACAATCCAAAGAATATGGGTTAGAGTGTATAAAAGGGAGACCGATCATTTAGGGTAGGGGTGTCCAGCCATGGCAACTTTTAAGATCTGTCTGTGGACTTCCACTCCCAGAATTCCCCAGCCAGCCATGCTGGCTGGGGAATTCTGGGAGTGGAAGTCCACAAACCTTAAAGTTACTAAAGTTGGACAATCTTGATTTAGGGGCTAGGGCAGAAGTGGACTTTTAATAGCAGGTGATTTTTCAGAAAAGGAGACTTGCTTGTCATGAAATGACTGTCATCGTAGGCAGGGTTTGGCCAGTCTAAAGAAAAGAAGAAATAGGGGAGACATGATAGCAGTATTCCAATATCTGAGGGACTGCCACAAAGCAGAGGGGGTCAGATTGCTCACCAGGACAAGAAACAATGGTTGGAAACTGAACAAAGAGAGAAGCAACCTGGAATTAAGGAGAAATTTTCTGACAGTGAGGACAATCAACCAGTGGAACAGCTTTCCTCCAGAAATCGTGGGAGCTACATCACTGGAGGTTTTTAAGAAGAGACTGGAGAATCACTTGTCTGAGATGGTATATGTCGTCCTGCTTGAGCAGGGGGCTAGACTAGAAGACCTCCAAGGTCCCTTCCAGCTTCTATCCTATCCTATCCTATCCTATCCTATCCTATCCTATCCTATCCTATCCTATCCTATCCTATAATCCATTCCCTGTTCTGATTCTATTCTATTCTATTCTATTCTATTCTATTCTATTCTATTCTATTCTATTCTATTCTATTCTATTCTATTCTATTCTATTCTATTCTATTCTATTCTATTCCATTCCATTCCATTCCATTCCATTCCATTCCATTCCATTCCATTCCATTCATCAGCTAGAAGTTGATAGTATTCTTTCTCATCCTTTGTGGGGGCCCCCATAAATAGGATGCTGGTGAATGGTGCTTTGCACCAGGCCGGCTTACAATTTGCTTTTGCAATAAAATTAAACATTTTAAAGTTTAGAATTGAAAGTTCAATGTTTGAACCAGACTTTTAAACATCAAGAGAGCTATCTGGGCTAATATTGGTGTATGTTAATACCCTGTATCACCTATAACAAGAAGTATGATATGCCAGTACTAAAAGTTTGAATGTAGAGCTCTACAGAATTTGGTTCTTGTTTTTTTAATTTTTTTTTTGAAAAAGCAGTGTTCATATAGGCAAAACAATTAACCTCTTAGCCGTAATCACATTGATATTTTTTTTTTTGTACTTGTTCAAACGTGGTTTGATTCTCGGATACTGCCTGGACAAGTCCTTGTAGTTTTCTTGGCAAGTGATTTGCCATTGCCTCCTTCCTGGGGCTGAGAGAAAGTGACTGGTCCAAGGTCACCTAGTTGGCTTTGGGCCCAAGGTGGGACTAGAACTCACAGGCTCCTGGTTTCTAGCCTGATGCCTTAAATGTTATTGGCTCCAACCACTGTAATTGCCTTAATTCTGATTGTATTATTCAGTTCAAAACTATCTAGTTTGTGGGAAGATATATACAGGGACATTAATGAGGCTACCTTATTACAAAACAAGTAGTGGACTGGATAGGTTGGCTTGTTTTTTGGTATAGGACAGAGGTAGGCAACCCTGGCTCTTTTATCACTCGTGGACTTCAACTCCCAGAATTCCTGAGCCAGCCACGCTGAGGAGAAATGGAGAGGTTTCCATGCTGAGCCATGCTGGCTCAGGAATTCTGGGAGTTGAAGTCCACGAGTCATAAAAGAGCCAAGGTTGCCTACCCCTGGTATAGGAGAACAGTTAACTAGTTAAGGGAAAGTATAGATAACAATTGCCATTTCATTTTTTTGTGGCAAATCCTTATTAGCAGGGCTGCTTTTTAGATCTCTTTCTCTGCTTACAAACAACGGAAATGTTTTCATTAGTTGATACAAGCAGATGGTTTGTGTTCTTCCATGTCAGTACATTCCTATTCTTTTCTCTGTATTGTAATGAGATTACAGCTTTGTGAAATAATTTGGTCTTTAATTACTGGAAAAAAAGAGCAAATGAGTGTAACCAGTAAATAGAGTCATGCCTCACGGGAGATAACTCCTGCCTATGATTTTATTCTAAGCTTGAGCTTAGAAACTAAGCAACACCAGGCCTGTTTATTATTTGAGTGGAGAATATGAATCCCAGACTTTGGACTGGACTAGGAGGTCAGAAAAGAGATCCTGGAAAAAGAGAATGACAACCACTATATACTGATGGTAAGAAAACCACATGGATGTATCTGTGCAGGTGTACATCCATAACTCCCAGTTCTGATCATCAGCTACAGAGAGAAGGATGTTCCTTTGAATATTTAGCCACAGAAAGAGTGTAGTCCCAGCTTGAGCTGCTGTTGTATAAGTGTGTCTGTGACTTTGTCTTTGATAGATAATTTTCTTCCCCCCACTCCCATATTAATAGTGTCTTCAGGCATTTCAAATATTTGTCTCCATGCTGCAGTGCAAGGTTCAGCACTGCACAGTGAGGTAATTTACAGTGGCCCCTGTTGTATCTTACTTATGTTCTTCTAGGTATCCAGTTTTAATGACTGGAACGGAAGGGAAAATAAATTATTTCCTGTTCAGACATAAGAAGAGGCTGTGATGAAGGGTTGGAGGTCCATCCTTTGGAATAAACAGATACCCCAGCTCAGAGCTGGTTGCAACTTCGTAAAGCCATCGGTGGGGACTTCGGTGCTGTCTGAGTCTGGTTGTTTCCTTTATTATCCAACGGGTAACATCTTTGCTAGAGGAAACATCTCTCTCTCTCTACTAGCACTGATGACGTTGCCTAGCTGGGTCATGAAACGTCTACAAGAAAACAACCACACCCAGAGAGCATCAAGGACCCCACAGCTGAGCCTTAATCTACAAATCTTCTCCATCAAAAGCCATCAGTATCCTGTTCCTGAAAGGTTGGCAGTTCCCCAAATATATTTGGCAGCAACTGATACCTTTTTGGGAAGCCTTTCTCTCCCCCCCCATACATAAAAGCCCATGAAATATGTATTTCTGAAGTGACTTCCTGATGGTTGGATTATCTTGCGTGCCACCTGTTGCTTCCCACTTTTGTGCAAATTGGCAAACGTGCCAGGAAGCTGCAATGAAAAGCTCTGTAATTTCTAAACCGGGAAATTGAGACTCGGCTTTCCAGCAGGCCAGCATGCGAAATCCCATTCTCATGTCGGTCTGGAAATCATGGCTTGTTTTGAAGCCATCATTCCCAATTTAGACAAAAAAACAGGATGCTGTACTTAAGAACCGGAGGTGCGTTCTATAGGGAGAAGCAAACAGAGAGCAGAGAGTTTAAACCAGGAGTGCCCAACCAGAATTCATTCCCCAGTCAGCCATGGTTGAAGTCCACAAACCTTTTAAGATGCCAAGGTTGGATACCCCTGGTTTAAATGTTTCCCATTGTTTGATTAGAGCAGTGAAGCATCCTCGTTGAGTGGCAGGAAGGAGAGCAATGGACAGAGGTTGCCTCTTCACCCCTTTAGGCTGATCACTGTGCAGGATGTGTGGTCCTGTGCTCTGTGTACACAGTCCGTCCTCCTCCTCGCAGCCTGTAAGGTTTGGCTATAGGTAGTCCTTGACTTAACAACCACAATGGCACCTGTCCATTATGACTATAAGTTGTGAATGACCTGATTTTACAGGGTTGTTTTTTTTTTGCAGCAAACTTTTATTTGCTATGAGCTGTCTTTGATGAAAGTGAAAATGCAATGGTGGGTTTTGGCAAAAGCATAAATCGGGGTCACATAACCAGGAGATGCTGCAAATGGGGGTAAATGCCTGCTGGTTGCTGAATGTCCAAAATACAGCGATATGATGGGGGATGTGTGTGTGTAGTTGTCCGAACTTCAGAACTGGTACCTTTTGAGTGAGGGGTCTGTCGTAGCTTCAAATGGTTGTAAGCTGAGGATATGTTTCCCCAAGGCCTTGGTCCATGGATTTACAAGTTGCTCAGAGCTACCCTACAATTTTTAGAGCAGGGGCATAAGACGTGTAGTCCATAATAGAGGCGGTCCTCAACTTACAACAGTTCATTTAGTGACCGTTCAAAGTTACAATGGCACACAGAAAAAAGTGACTTATGACCGCTTTTCACACTTACGACCGTTGCAGCAAAAATTCAGACCCTTGGCAACTGACTCTATTTATGACGGTGGCAGTATCCCGGGGTCATGCGATCCCCTTTTGCGACCTTCCGATATGCAAAGTCAATGGAGAAGCCAGATTCACTTAACAACCGAGTTACTAACTTAAGAACTGCAGCAATTCATTTAACATAAATAGGGGCAAAACTCACTTAACAAATGTCTTACTGAGCAGCAGAAATTTGGGGCTCAGTTGTGGTCATAAGTCGAGGACTGTCTATAGCAGGGGTCTTCAGACTTGGCTCTTTTATGACTGGTGGATTTCAACTCCCAGAATTCCTCAGCCAGGGTGCCTGGCTGAGGAATTCTGGGAGTTGAAGTCTACCAGTCATAAAAGGGCCAAGTTTGAAGCCCTCTTGACTTGTGGACTTCAACTCCCAGAATTCCTCAGCCAGTGTGCCTGGCTGAGGAATTCTGGGAGTTGAAGTCCACAAGTCACAAAAGGGCCAAGTTTGAAGACCCCTGTCTTAAATCTAACAAACAAAATGGAGACTGGCTGAGGAATTCTGGGAGTTGAAGTCCACAAGTCACAAAAGGGCCAAGTTTGAAGACCCCTGTCTTAAATCTAACAAACAAAATGGAGGCTGGCTGAGGAATTCTGGGAGTTGAAGTCCACAAGTCATAAAAGGGCCAAGTTTGAAGAGCCCTGATCTATAGCAATAGCAATATCCCTTAGACTTATATACTGCTTCACAGTGCTTTTACAGCCCTCTCTAAGCGGTTTACACCCTGTTGCCCCCAACCATCTGGGTCCTCTATATCGCTTCTGTAGCTTTCTTAGAGTGGGAGAGGCTAAAGATTGGATCCTTGTACTGTAGCATTTCTCAGAGTATTGGATTAACTGAATTATCACTTTAAGAATGGCAGGTTCTTAAGATGGCCTCTCCTCCCTTTAAAACTCCTGCAGGGAGCCCTCCAGAAGGGCCCGACCCACTTTTTATGTGTAGTCCTTCATGTGTTCCTCAAGTCTTTTGTCTTGGTGTGTCTGTGTGTGTGTGTGTCTCTGTGTGTGTTTTAAGCGTGGGGGGAAACTATTCTGTAAACGAGCAGGCTTAGTGTGGCTTTCAAGTTGACAGAAGGAGCCACGGGGAGGTTAATAATCTCTGTCATGAGCCCGAGAATGTCATTAGTGTATCTTTGAAAAAACACATTACCTGGACAGATGGAGTTGAATATTTCTTATTCGGGGATTGAATAATTCATGGCTGCCCGGCTATATTTCAATTTTTATTTAAAAAAAACAACAACAAACCAACCCTGATATCTAGTTCCTATTTCAGAAGATTATGTGAAATAACTTGCGGCTATTTTTATCCTTAGTAGCTTTTGCTACTGTTTTTCTTGAACCTCTACTGTGGCTTTTCACTGTTTCTGTGTTTGTGTCATTTCTGAATAGAGAGAGTTTCATTGTAAAGAAGAGCAGAGGGGAATTCTGAGAGAGCCAGGGCCTTGCCTTGCCTGCAACTCGATTTCACCGGTGGCCATTAAGTTTTTTTTTTTTTAAAGTCTGCCTTTGTTACAGCAATCGACACTACTGTAGCTCTACACCAGGGGTAGGCAACCTTGGCTCTTTTATGACTCGCGGACTTCAGCTCCCAGAATTCCTGAGCCAGCATGGCTCAGCTTGGAAACCTCTCCTTTTCCCCTCAGCATGGCTGGCTCAGGAATTCTGGGAGTTGAAGTCCACGAGTCATAAAAGAGCCAAGGTTGCCTACCCCTGCTCTATACATTCATAGCTATCTATATATTAAGCATCCATGTTTCAGTGGGACCATTGATCATCCTCTATCACAGGGGTCTCCAAACATGGCAACTTTAAGACTTGTGCACTTCAACTCCCAGAATTCCTCAACCAGCCGTGTCGTCTAGGGAATTCTGGGAGTTGAAGTCCACAAGTCTTAAAGTCGCCAGGTTTGGAGACTCCTGTTCTTACCATGAATTGTGGATTTGCTGTACAGCAGGGGTCTTCAAACCCGGCCCTTTTATGACATGTGGACTTCAACTCCCAGAATTCCTCAGCCAGGCACGCTGGCTGAAGAATTCTGGGAGTTGCAGTCCACAAGTCATAAAAGGACCAAGTTTGAAGACCCCTGCTGTACAGTTTCATTGAAGAGTTGTAATGCCTTAACCACTAGACTAGTGTTTTTCAACCTTGGAAATTTTACCATGGATGGATTTCAGGCTTGGCTGGAGAATTCTGGGAGTTGAAGACCACCCATTTTAAAGTTGCCAAGGTTGAGAAGCCAAGCCAGACCAAGCTGGCTCTCTTTAAAATAATGATTGCTTCATTCTGCTTTCTTTCTTTCTTTCTTTTTTTTTGGACTTGGCTTTTGAATGTTGTCCTTATGCCCAGGAATATGATCGAAAAGCAAAATGGAACAATTCATATGATATGATGTAAGGGGATGACCAATGTTTGTGATGCTGGTAAATCTAACATAATGCTTTTGTTTCTTGACTCTCTGGCTTAAGGAGCCTGTTGTATGCAGTCATGTTGGTGTGCTTTCTCTCTGTCCCTTTTGAAAGGCTTAATCTGTCTACAGATCACTTTCGTTTTACAGATTAATTTTCCCTGATGGGTCTCAGGGTATCATCTCGAGAATATTTTTTTGATGTCATCCCACTCTTATGATGTGTGCGAATCAGGCATTTTTTCATAATATTTGAGATAAACAGTGCTCAATAGAGCTCTAGTGGCGAAATGGTTAGAATGCCCACAGTCTGGAGTTTATCTTGATGGGGCCCAAGGTTGACTCAGGCTTCCATCCTTCCGAGGTCGCTAAAATGAGGACCCAGATATGCTGACTCTGTAAACCTCCCAGAGAATGTTCTAAAGCACCATGGAGCAGTATATTAGTCTAAGTCAGGGGTCTTCAAACTTGGCCCTTCTCTAGCACTAGGAGATGGAGAATCCACCAATGGGTTATGACTGTATTCCTGCCCAATCAGATCAAGTCAGCCAAAGCTGCCACGCCCCTTCCTGGACCCTTTCCCAGTTTTGACTTGATCTGGCCCAAGAAGGACATGTAACGTGGCTCCTAGGCAGATATAGTCATTTATTGGTGGATTCTTCATCAGATTAGAGCAGGTTTTTTAGAAAATTGCTTCAGAGTAAGCAGGGATTGGGAACTTGTCTCCTAGATTCCCCTAGAAGAAGCAAGCTAGAAACAGCTCCAGGTAAGGGGGGAAAGGGCTCCTCCTTTCCTCTTCCCCACTTGAATCGCCCCCCCCACTCACGATCCGACAACCGAGACCAGGTAGGTAACATCGGTTGGCGCGGGGGAGGCGAAGGGGAGGGGGCCCCCTCACCCTTTGCCGTTCGCACGGTTTTCCCCCCTTCCAGGGTCCGCGGGTAGGCACCGATCAGCTGATCGGCGGCCCGTACGGCCTCGGTTTTCTTTTGCATTCCCCTCGGCCCCAGGGACTGCGGGAACGCAAATAATTTGAAACGGGCGCCGATCAGCTGATTGGCGCGCCACGGGGCCCCACGGTTCCTCACGGGAACCGCGGGCTTTTTAAATGAAGCGGGCGCTGATCAGCTGACCGGCAGCCAAGGGAACGGCGCCGATCGGCTAATCGCAGGCCGATCAGAGGCCTCGCCGCAAGGCGGCGGAGGCCGCAGCTAGCAGCCGGCGCCATTCGGCGGAGGCCGCAGCTAGCAGCCGGCGCCGTTTCGGCGGATCGGCGAACGCAGAGGTTCCCCTTCTTCCCAGTGCCGCGGCGGCCGCCATCTTGACCACGCGGCGCGTGCGGCCGCAGAGAACAAAGAAGCCAGCGCCGATCAGCTGACCGGCGCCGGAGGACCCGCTAGCCTGAGAGGGGAAGCCGGCGCCGACCAGCTGATCGGCAGCCAATCGCTGGGCACTCCTAGGCCTCGACGGATCAGGGCTTCCCCCTTTTAGAGCTTGCTGGTGAGGGGACGCGGGGGGGGAAGCGACGCAGGTCGCAGTGGCCGCCATTTTGGCGCGACCGCAAAGGCCGAGCAAGGTCCCCCCCCCACACCTCAACAGGCCCAGCCGGGCCAGTAGGCAGGCCCATTTAGGCCCCTTTGTTTTGATAAAATTCTACTCCTTTTGCGGGGCGTGGTGTCTCCCATCGTCTGGTGTCTCCCATCGTCTGCTGGCAGCTCCGTTCAGCCGTTTTTTTTTGCTCCTTTGACCTTGGTTCCGCTTGGATTCCAGGAACCCCCATTAGCGTGCCTGTCGTTATCTGAGCAACCTTTACGTGGATTCCAGGCGCCCCCCCCCCACAGTGGGCCTGTTCTTATCCACCGTATTTCTAGCCGGATTCCAGGCGCCCCCTATAGTTTGTCTGTTGTTATCCGTGCACAGCCTAGTGGGTTCCAGACATCCCAGCAGTGTGCCGCTCCTTACCCATACATAGGCTGTCCCTGGGTTCCAGGCGCCCCCTCTCGTGCACCTGTTCTTATCCAGTGGGTTACACTCCCTAGATACTCAGGGCCCCCTCTCATGCCCCGGCGATATCGGAGAATGGAAGAGGCCACCCCGCCTTCTTCAGGAGCCCCTCCATCCTCATCAGGTCAACCTGGTCTGGAAAGTACCACCAGGTCGGCAGCCAAATCTAGTGTTAGATCTGCCACCATGACCTCTAAGAGAGCAGACAAGCAGGACAAGAGGAGACACCAGGCCTTGGAAAGGGAGTTCTCCAAGGCGCAGAAAAGAGCAAAAGTAGCGCCGGAATCACCTCTGGGGCCGTCTACAGACGATCTTCAGCTCATGGGCAGCGAGCAAGCGAACCTCCCTAACGAGGACCGTCTAGCCCTGCTTATTGCCCAAGCAGTGGATCGAGCCCTGGAGGCCAGAGCGCAGGCATCCACCGCTCGCAAACGCAGCCCACACCGGGAGATGAGGGCGTACGATAGCCCCGCATCTCCCTCAGCATCCCAGGCTTCGGAGGAATCGTACCTAGAGGAGGCAATAGCAGATCAGGGGGTACCAATGTCTAACGAGGAGGAGGATCCACCGGAGGCCCCCGCCTCCAAAGGACTATTCAACCCCTCCTCCTTCCTGACCTTGCTACGCAAGACCGCATCCACCACACACCTGGGGCCCGAAATCCCAGCGGCAACACCCTCCGACCCACAGGACACGGATGCAGAGGCACACCCCAGCTTCGTGGAACCGGTCACGATCAAGCACCACATCCCCTGTCCCTCCATGTTCCTGAAAGCGATCAAAACACAGTGGACATCACCGGCCTCTCTTCCCATGCCGAGCAGTACTGACAAGAAGTTGTTCCGGGTGGCCCCGAAATTGGAAGAGACACTGGAAGTTCCTACCGTGGACGAACCCCTAGCACCCCTAGTGTCATTCACCACCTTCTCAGGAGACCTCGCTGAGGCCCTCAAAACTGAGGACCGCAGGGGCGAGGCCACGTGCCGCAGAACGCACCAAGCAACCGCTTGGGCGATCAGAGCCTCTACTTCCGCCTCATTCTTCATTAGGGCCGCCCATGGTTGGCTCCAGGAGCTTCAGGGAAAGATCCCTGCGGAGGACTTCCGCACGCAACAGGATCTCAGTAAGATAGTGGCGGCCGCAGAGTACGCAGCAGACGCGACTCTCCAGGCCGCTCGGTTTTCATCCAGAGCTATGGCTTCCAATGTCACCGGCAGGCGCCTGCTCTGGCTGAAACACTGGCAGGCGGACTCTAGGTCCAAGTGGAAACTCGCATCGGCCCCCTACCAAGGGGGAAAGTTGTTCGGGGACGCCTTGAACCCCTATACAACAGAAAACAAGGACAAACGCAGGGTCCTTAAACACGTGTTTAGGAGACAGGCCAGGCGCGCCGGAGCCTACCCAAGGCGACAGCCCTTTCGGGCCGGAGCCAGGTACAACCATTCCCAGACATCCCAGTCCTTTCCGACCAGGCAGGACAGACAGGACAGACAGGAGAGACAGGCAGACAGGCAAAGCCCCAGACCCAGACAACAGCCTCAGAGCAAGCGGCCCTTTCGAGGCGCCAACAGGCCTTTCCGGCGCTCCAAATGACACCTCATCAGGACCTCCCATCGGGGGCAGACTCTCCTTGTTTGCCCACCAGTGGGAGGTCACCACCACGGACGCATGGGTACTCAACACCATCCGTCATGGCCTCTCCCTGGAATTTGTCTCCACCCCCCCAAATCGGTTCCTCCCTTGCCCAAGCCCTCGCAACCGAATAAGAAGGAGGTTGATGGACGAGGCAGTAAACCATCTACTTCAAATACGGGCCATAGACACAGTTCCGATGGACCAGAGAGACCAGGGATTCTACTCCATCCTCTTCGTAGTCCAAAAGGCATCAGGGGGATGGAGAGCAATCCTAGACCTCAAAGGACTAAATTACCACCTGGCATACCACAAATTCAAGATGCAAACGCTCCGATCCATCTTGGGAAGTGTCAGAAAAGGGGACCTCCTGACATCTATAGACCTCATGGAGGCGTACCTCCATATCCCGATCTCTCTGGCCCACCGACGGTTTCTACGGTTCGCATACAGGGGACGTCACTTTCAGTACAGGGCGCTCCCATTCGGCCTATCCTCTGCCCCAAGGGTCTTCACCAAGATCCTGGCAGCCCTAGCAGCCAGCCTACGGATGGTGCCAATCAGAGTCCAGTGCTACCTGGACGACATTCTAATCCAGTCCGCGTCCACCCAGGCCGCCGAGTCGGACCTACAGGTGATGGTAGGGCTACTCCAAAGCCACGGGTTCTCCGTAAATTTTCCCAAGAGTCACCTAGTCCCCTCAACAAGGTTACTCCACCTCGGCGCCATCATAGACACCGTAGAATGCCGGGTCTACCTATCCCAAGAGCGCCGGGAAAGCATAAGAAGCTCGATCCTCCAGATTCGCAGGAGTCGATCAGTAACATTGGCCAGCATATCTCAGTTGCTAGGAAAGATGATTTCGGCCATTGCAATCGTGCCTTGGTCCAGGCTCCATTCCAGGGAACTCCAATGGTTCCTGTTGCCCTTCCAGAGGCAAAACCTCAGCGCCTCCCCACAGAATGTTCGCCTCCCGCCACAGGTACTACATTCCCTCAGATGGTGGCTATCACCAGCCATAAGCAAAGGGTCAGACTTCAGGGAACCGGACCGCATAATACTCACCACGGACGCCAGCCTCTTCGGCTGGGGAGCGCACCTCCATTCACAGTGGGCACAGGGCCGGTGGTCCAGGGCGGACCTCCGCCACAGCATCAATTGGCTCGAATTACGGGCCATCCACCTCGCCCTCCGTCACTTCCAGGACCGAGTGGTGCGACAACACGTCCTGGTCCTCACTGACAACGTGACAGCCAAGGCTCATGTAAACCGTCAGGGGGGCACTCGGTCCCGAATCCTCATGGCAGAGGCTCTCCTTCTGGGAACCTGGGCAGAACACAATTTAGCTTCCATCAGGGCCGATCACATATCAGGGGAAGCGAACACTCAGGCCGACTTCCTGAGCAGAACAATAGTGGACCACTCGGAGTGGCGACTTCATCCGAGGATCTTCAAAGAGATCTGTCACCGGTTCGGCTTGCCACAGGTGGACCTCTTTGCCTCCCCACACAACGCCCAGCTGCCCCGATTCTTTTCCCGTTTTCCAGCCAGGGAGGCGGAACAGACGGACGCCCTCCGGAGTCCGTGGCCACAGGGTCTCCTTTACGCCTTCCCCCCCTGCCCCTCCTCCCAGCAGTGATACGCAAGATCATCAGGGAACGAGCAGTGGTACTCCTAGTGGCCCCCCACTGGCCAAGGAGACCATGGTTCGCCGACCTGATGAGTCTCTCCCTGGCGGAACCCTGGAGGATCCCCCCAGAACGGGTGTCGCTCAGTCAGGGAGACATTCACCATCCAGATCCTCAGTGGCTCCAGTTAGCCGCCTGGCACTTGAGCGCTCGATCCTGACAGGGGAACTCTGCTCCCCGGGGGTCATCACCATAATCCAGGCCTCCCGTCGCCCCTCCACCAACCGCATCTATGATGCCTCGTGGAAAAACTTCCAATTGTGGTGCTCCAGGTGGCGGCTGCCGCTTAGGGACCTCACAATTGCCCATATTCTGGACTACTTGTTAGCCGGACTCGACAGGGGCCTGGCCCCAAACACACTGCGCAGACAAGTTGCAGCCCTGGCAACGGTGCTCACATGCGACTCAGCAGGTACCCTGAGTCGCCATCCCCTCATCAGGTCCTTCCTAAAAGGGGCCTCCAACTCCAGACCCCCTACTGTACACAGGTACCCCTCGTGGGAGTTGCCACGGGTCCTCCGGGCTCTCACTCAGCGGCCCTTCGAACCCTTAGCGACATGTGACGTGCGCCACCTGTCCCACAAGGTGGCGTTCCTAGTGGCGATCACGTCCACACGACGCATCTCCGAACTGGCAGCACTCTCAGTCAGGGAAGACTTGTGCGTCTTCCATCAGGATAGGGTGACCCTGCGCCTGGATCACACCTTCACCCCGAAGGTAAATTCCCTATTCCATAGGTCGCAGGACATAGTGCTACCAGATTTTTGCCCCAATCCGTCGCACGATAGGGAGCGACAATGGCAGTGCCTGGATGTACGTAGGGCGCTGAAGTGCTACATCGCACGTACAGCGGAATTCCGTAGGTCCGAAGCTCTATTCATATCGTTCCACCCTTCCTATAAGGATCTGAAGGCATCCTCCTCCACAATTGGTAGGTGGATCAGAGCGTGTATCGCCGGGGCGTACCAGGCGGAAGCCTTGCCAGCCCCAAGAGGGATCACAGCACACTCCACATGAAGCGCAGCTACCTCCACGGCCTGGTCCACACAGGCATCCATCGAGGAGGTATGCAGGGCAGCCACATGGGCTACACCATCCCCATTCATTAGGCACTACAAGATTGATAGGTTTGCCTCGGCCGAGGCGGCCTTTGGCCGGAGAGTTCTCCAACAGGTTATTCGCCAAAGTGCCACACCGGACCAGTCGGCTGCCCACCCTCAGGGACAGTAGGCTTGGGTATGTCCCATTGGTGGATTCTCCATCTCCTAGTGCTGGAGAAGGGGCGTTGTCTTACCTGAACGCCTTTTCTCAGCACGGAGATGGAGAATCCACCCCCACCCTGGTAGGTCAGTTAGACCTAGGATTAGCATAGTGGAAGGAGCCACGAGGTCGCACAGTCAGTCAAGGGCTACGCTCGCGTCAAACCTGGGAAAGGGTCCAGGAAGGGGCGTGGCAGCTTTGGCTGACTTGATCTGATTGGGCAGGAATACAGTCATAACCCATTGGTGGATTCTCCATCTCCGTGCTGAGAAAAGGCGTTCAGGTAAGACAACGCCCCTTTTATGACTTGTGGACTTCAACGCTGGTCGAGGAATTCTGGGAGTTGAAGTCCACAAGTCATCAAAGGGCCAAGTTTGAAGACCCCCTGGTCTAAGTGTTATTGCTATTAATTTCAGCAGCCCACTGAAAATTTTATGGTCACACCTGATCCAGTAGGTTTATAACATTTGGTTTATAACATCCGGTGGGCTTATAAAAAGACTAGGGAATCTGTAGATTTTTAAATGTGGCTGAACCACAACTCTCAGTTGTTCCAGGCAGAATGGCCATTGTAAAGCAGAATATATTATGCAAATAAATGATGATGAGCCAGCCAAAAGTATTTCAGGTGAGGAAATATGGCATGTTTGGCACAGCACCTGAGGCTTGATGTGTACTCATTTTTCTGCCTGGTTCTTTTCTCTCTCTATTTTTATTTATTTATTAAATCTTTATGCTGCCCATCTCCCCTACAAGGTGACTCTGGGTGTCTCTTTAGGTAGTTTACATGATATACATACACACCGGCTGTCTTAGTGGGAAGAGGGACAAAAGATCAACTGTTTCAAGTCTTTTCCCCCCTTTTGCGTTGCTTGGATTTATCCATTAGGTCAGGGGTCTTAAAACATGGCCCTTTTATGACTTGTGGACTTCAACTCCCAGAATTCGTCAACCAGCGTGGCTGGCTGAGGAATTCTGGGAGTTGAAATCCACAAGTCATAAAAGGGCCAGGTTTGAAGACCCCTGCATTAGGTGTACGAAGCTGTGAAGCTTGACAGTTTGGTGAGGATTAGGCCACCTCCTGCTTCCTAGTTTTCAGCTGTGCGAATCAGAGGCGAGCAACTAAATGACAATATGGCTGGCTCAGGAATTCTGGGAGTTGAAGTCCACAGGTCATAAAATTGTCCTGGTTACCCACCCCTGATGTAAATGTTCCCATGAGCTGTCACAGTCGGAGACAACATATAGCCAAGCATAGTTGGCCCTATAGATAGTCCTCAACTTATGAGCACAGTTGGCACCCGCATTTCTGTTGCTAAGCAGGGCAGTTGTTAAGTGAGTCGTGCCTGATTTTATGACCTTTTTTGCCACTGTTGCTAAGCGACTCACTGCAAATTTTAAATGAAGGATGTGGTCATTAAACAAATTGATAAGTTAGTAACCCGGTTGTGAAGTGAATCTGCCCCCCCATTAAAGGTCGCAATAGGTGATAACATGACCCAGGGATACAGCAACGGTCATAAGTATGAGTCAGTTGCCAGGAAATCTGAATTTTGATCACATGACCGTGGGGATGCTGCAATGGCCGTAAGTGTAAAAAAATGGTAATCAGTGCCGTTATAACTTTGCAGTGCCGTTGTAACTTTGAACGGTCACTAAATGAACTGTTGTAAGTCGAGGACTACCTGTAGTTAGGACATAAATGGGAATTTGAAAAAAAAAACAACCATCCTGAAAGAAAGCTTTTAGCAAACAGCTATTGCTAATAAATATTGCCAGCGCTATAGCTCTCCCCTTTCCAGCTGTCATAGTTTTCATTTTCTCAAAAAATAAATATATGTTATATTTTTCTTGCGGCTACGCGGCCCTTCCATTAATTTTCCATTTACTGATCAACTGCTGAGTCCCTGCAGATCTTTCTTAATAGGTCCATTCACCTTATGGAGCCATTTTTTATTCTCAGATTAGGAGGAGAGGAAAAAACATAAATCTTCATCCTTTTCCCCACATGTCTGTCTTCCTTTCTTTTATCATTGTGTACAGATAGCTTTTGAATTACCTTCCAAAGAGAAATTCCTTTGTCTTCTAAGCTTTTAGGAGATAGTGTACTTAACAGGAAGGGTTTTTGTGGTTTTTTTTGACAATATGTCTTTTACTACCTCTGGCTTTTATTGGATAAAGTAAAAAGCACACTTTTAACAGGTGGGATTTATTAGAACTCCAGCGCCTAATGAATCTGTTTTCTTCCTGTGGTTGAAGAAGGCCTGATGTCTTCTGTGCAGTAGTTATGTGTCCCGTTACACCTAGGATTAGGACCGCCACAGACATTTTGCACGCTGCCGAATTCTTGAGTCTTGCCAACAAATGGACAGATGGAATTGTGTGGTTAGCCTCATCTTTCTGGATGATGTGAAAACAGGAGGGGGTGTGTGTGTTGGTCTCCCTCGCATCTTTTTCAGGAGAAATGTGTTGATTTAGAAGGGAAACAGGAAAACCTGTTTTTCCTGCTGTCTTTTTTAATTTTCTCGTTTCTCGGTGATTCCCTGATTCGTTTACTTCTGACAGAACCACTTTGCTTTCCAGGGGCAGCAGATGCGTAGGTTCCTAGTGGCACTGTGTTCTTGAAATTATTGTTTTGACTTGATTGATTTTTTTTTTTAGAGGAATCCTGCTCACAACGTGTATTGTTAGGTTAGATTCAGTTCGGTTTTCAGTCTGTCGGTTCTGAAGGAAGCCACAGCAGTCCAGTCACAATCCCAAATAAATGCATGAAATTGCGGTTGTAGCCTCTTTGTTGTTGTTGTTGTTGCCTTCAAGTCATTGTTGATTCCTGGCGGCCATCTGGACCAGGGGTCTTCAAACTTGGCCCTTTTATGACTTGTGGACTTCAACTCCCAGAATTTCAGATGGGAATTCTGAAAGAGCCAGGGCCTTGCCTTACCTGCAACTCGATTCTACCGGTGGCCATTAAGTTGTTTAAAAAAAAAAAAGTCTGCCTTTGTTATGGCAATCAGCACTACTCTAGCTCTACACATTCATAGCTATCTATATATTAAGCATCCATGCTTCAGTGGGACCATAGATCTTCCTCTATCACCGGGGTCTCCAAACGTGGCAACTTTAAGACTTGTACACTTCAACTCCCAGAATTCCTCAACCAGCCATGCTGTCTGAGGAATTCTGGGAGTTGAAGTCCACAAGTCTTAAAGTCGCCAGGTTTGGAGACTCCTGTTCTTATCATGAATTGTGGATTTGCTGTACAGCAGGGGTCTTCAAACTTGGCCCTTTTAGGACTTGTGGAACTCCCAGAATTCATAAAAGGGCCAAGTTTGAAGACCCCTGTAGTAGGGTAATGAAACATCTGCAAGAAAACAACCAAATTCAGAAAGTACCCAGGATCCCACAGTTATCCTTCTCCTATTTCTCCTCTCTACAAACCCCAATCGTGTCCGACCCATCGCGACCCCATGGACAATGTTCCTCCAGGCCTTCCTGTCCTCTACCATCTTCTGGAGTCCACTTAAGCTCACTCCTACTGCTTCAGTGACTCCATCCAGCCACCTCATTCTCTGTCGTCCCGTTCTTCTCTTGCCCTCCATCTTTCCCAGCATTAGGTTCTTCTCCAGGGAGTCCTTCCTTCTCATTAGGTGGCCAAAGGACTTGAGTTTTAACTTCAGGATCTGGCCTTCTAAAGAGCAGTCGGGGTTGATCTCCTCTAGGACTGACCGGTTTGATCGCCTTGCAGTCCAGGGGGACTCGCAGGAGTCTTCTCCAGCACCAATATTTCTGGTAAGTGCTTTCTTTTCCAGAATAATTGTTGTGGACTGTTTTCTCAAACTTTGGGTGACTGTCTTAATTTCTTCGTGCTGTGTGGTAGCAAGACCTTTCTAAATCGTTGAGGATGGGAAAATTTTCCCATTTATTCCCGTGGGGAAAGAAGAACGGGATCTGCTAGGAGTCAACCCCAGAAGCATTTTCAGCAGATGCCTGCTGAGCGATGGGTTTGAATAACAAGTTTTTTTGGCTCTGCTTTGTGCTGTAAATGTATTAGACGTCTGGCAAGAAAATCCCTAAAATCTGTTGGTTAAGAACAGTTAATTCTAATTTCATTAATGGAGGCATTTTTTTTTAATCTTAACTGATGACAGTTGAATAATCAGGATCGAAGCTCTCTGTTTCTTATGCTTCGGTGTTGTAGACCTCAAAAAGTTGGGCCTTAAATGAAGAGACTGTTCTTCTTTCAAAAACGATTTGGAAGGTTTTGGATCTTGTAGAAACACAGCACAGCATTTCTCTGTTCATTAAAGCACCCTCTTCTTTTTAGACCCGTGTGAGCTTGAAAAAAATAAGATGCAGCCACTTGAATAGTATGTCCTCTGAAGCACGTATAGTTCTATTAAACGAGTCTTTTATTCTCAGGGTCTCTTTTTCTTTAACTTAAATATTCATTTTCAGCTCGGCGAAAGATTTTTTTTTTTTTTGGTCATTGAAACCACTGAACGCTAAGACACGAGCTTAAATTGATATTAATCTAGCACTATAATTGGACAAACGTCACAGTGGCTACGAGAAATTGCCCATGGCTAGCTGTCTTGCACAAAAGAATATAAATATAAATAGTACCACTATTATAAATTAAGGATTGCTATATATAAGATCCATTATGTAAGAAACTTACAGATATTTTGATAGTTTCCACCAAGAAAGTCAAAGTTGGAGTCAGGGGAAGTTGGCAACAGTGGTAAGGACTTTGGCCAGTGGTGGCGAACCTATGGCACGGGTGCCAGACGTGGCACTCAGAGCCCTCTCTGTGGGCACATGCGCCATCGCCCAAGTCCTAGGCCTTCAGCTAGGTTTTATAAAACCTTTTCGCTTTAGGCCTCCACCGCTGTGTGCAAAAAAAAAAAAAAAAGGTTCACTCAGTCAATTTCAACTTCTCGTGGGAAAAAAAAGATCTTGCAAAGTTGGAATTGATTGATTGAACTTTTTAGTCCCACCCAGTCCGCCGTTACTACTGCAGCCACGCCCACCCAATGGGCCACACCCACCCAATGGCCACACCCACCCGGCACTCGATGATGCATAAGTGGGTTTTGGGTTGCAGTTTGGGCACTCGGTCTCTAAAAGGTTCGCCATCACTGACTTTGGCTAAAGTCAGATGACTTACTGAGCTGCAGTCTGCCTGCTTTTAAATTATATATCTTCCACCTAGATTACGATTCTACCTTTTCGGCTTTCTTGTACAGCCTGCCTTACCCACTGTGAACTCAGCAAGTCCATAAATCAGCTAATAAACAGTTGCAAATTGAGCAAGCTATGGTTTGTGCACATATACATGAACAGGTAAGCAGAAGGAAGGATTTATGGGATGCCAGGAGAAGGCTTTGAATCTTCTCTTGGGACTCATTCATTTAGAATTAAACTACCGTATACTTCTTATTCCAGCGGCAGTAGAAAAAGTTTGAAAATGAGGTTGGAATCCAGAATGTTAAAAAGAGTCCTATTCCTTATTTATTTCATTCCAGTTGAAAAGCTTGGCCTAAAACTGAGCAGGGGGGTGGACTAGAACTAGATGACCTCCAAGGTCCGTTCCAACAACAACAGTACCACTATTATTATTATTATTATTATTATTATTATTATTATTATTATTATTATTATTATTATTATTATTATTATTATTATTATTAATCATTGCACAGTCAGCCAGATGTTCAGACTAGATTTGTCTACCTGTCAAGTCCTTACCCAGGACCTGGGATAGGCAGATGTGGATGTTTGATGGTATTACAGATATTATTATTATTATTATTATTATTATTATTATTATTACTACTACTACTACTACTACTATTATTATTATTATTATTATTCACACAGTCAGTCAGATGTTCAGACTGGATTTGGCATTTTTGTCTACCTATCGAGTCCTTCCCAAGGACCTGGGATAGACAGATGTGGATGTTTGATGGTATTACAGATATTGTCGCAGGATGGAAGCAGTTCCTAGTCAGGCCGCCTTTTGCAATTGACTAATGGCGAATTTGTCAGTGCCAATGGTGTTCAGGTGGTGCTCCAGTTGTTTTGGGATTGCACCAAGGACACCTATTACTATTGGTACTATCCTTGCTGTTGTTGTTCTCCTCCTCCTCCCCCTCCTCCCCCTCCTCCTCCTCCCCTCCTCCTCCTCCTCCTCTCCTCCTCCTCTCCTCCTCCTCCTCCTCCTCCTCCTCCTCTCCTCCTTTTCCTCCTCCTCCTCCTCCTCCTCCTCCTCCTCCTCTTCCTCTTCCTCTTCCTCTTCCTCTTCCTCTTCCTCTTCCTCTTCCTCTTCCTCTTCTTCTTCTTCTTCTTCTTCTTCTTCTTCTTCTTCTTCTTCTTCTTCTTCTTCTTCTTCTTCTTCTTCTTCTTCTTCTTCTTCTTCTTCTTCTTCTTCTTCTTCTTGTACTACTACTACTACTACTACTACTACTACCATGGGTGAAATTAGTTTGTATCATATGTTGCCCAACAACTCAAGATATGTTTGGGCCTAGAATATGTCTAGAATACATCAGGTGGGAGTACCATTTCTTTCCTTCCAGTAAAATGATACTGATCTTTCCTTTCCTTAACTTTATTTCCCCATGCTGGCTGGGGAATTCTGGGAGTTGAAGTTCAGAAGTCTTAAAATGGTTAAGGTTGGACACAAGTAGATTTTTAATGGCAGATGTTGCCCAGAAAAGGAGACCTCCTTGTCATGAAATGACTGTCGTTAGCAAAAACAGTCACAAAACACTCAGTGATTAGAGGTTGAACAGGTGGCCTGCTGGTTGGGGAATTCTGGGACTTGAAGTCCATGGGTCTTAAAGTTGCCACCGGTTGGACACCCCTGGTGTAGACTCTTTACCTTGAATGCCTCCTGTGGAACAATTTTATCTTCTCTTCCCAGTAGCTGTTTTTGGGCTGTTGTTGAAACTCTTGGCATCTGCTTGTAGACAGATCATCTTTAAAGAAAAAAATAACAGCACTGGAAGGTTTTAAAGGTGGAAAATAAAGTTGCATGGATGTTAAGGCTTTTATTTTTGCAGCTACCAGTAATAGTAAAAATCACTTTTTCTGGCTTCTTTTTTTGTTTTTGAAGATTTAAAAAAAAAATTAAATTGGTTTAATATTAAATTAAATTAAGTTGGCTTCCTCACTTAAATATGAGCCCAGCAGCCAAAAATACCAACATAGTCCTAGGCTGCATCAATAGAGGAATAGAATCAAGAACATGTGAAGTGTTGGCACCACTTGATAATACTTTAGTAAGACCACATTTAGAATACTTAAAGAAGTGAGAAGTGGTGTACCCCAAGGTTCAGTTTTGGGGCCTTTACTTTTTAATTTATTCATCAATGATCTGGATGTAGAAGTTAATAGTGAGGTAGCCAAGTTTGCTGATGACACTAAATTGTTCCGTGTTGTGAAAAGTGAAACTGATTGTCGGGAGCTCCAGAAGGATCTCTCGAAATTGTGTGAGTGGGCAACAAAGTGGCAAATGCATTTTAACCTAAACAAGTGCAAAGTTATGCACATCGGGGCAAAGAACCCCAATTATACTTACCAACTGATGGGGACCAAACTTTCTGAGACAACCCAAGAAAGGGATCTTGGGGTTTTGGTGGACAGCTCGATGAAGATGTCAGCCCAATGCGCAGCAGCAGTAAAAAAAGCAAATTCCATGCTTGGCATGATTAGGAAGGGAATCGAAAATAAGTCAGCAAGTGTTGTATTGCCTCTGTACAAATCGATGGTGAGACCACACTTGGAGTACTGTGTACAGTTCTGGTCACCGCACCTCAAGAAGGATATAATGGAACTGGAAAAGGTGCAAAAAAGGGCAACAAGAACGATCAAGGAAATGGAGCGCCTCCCTTATGAAACCAGATTGCAACGCCTTGGTCTCTTCAGCCTCGAAAGACGGCGTTTAAGGGGTGACTTGATCGAAGTGTATAAAATCATGCATGGGATAGAAAATGTGGATAGAGAAAAATTCTTTTCTCTATCACACAATACCAGGACAAGGGGGCACTCCCTAAAGCTTATAGCTAAGAAAGTGAGGACAAATAAAGGGAAATATTTCTTCACCCAGAGGGTCGTTGATTTATGGAATTCACTTCCTGAAGGGGTTGTGACAGCTGTCAGCCTTGACAGCTTCAAGGGAGGGCTAGATAGATTCATGGATGCAAAGTGTATTGGTGCTTATTAAAACAGATGTCCATGTGCCGCCTCTATGTTGGTTGAGGCAGACAGGATTCCCTTGAGTACCATTTGTTTGGGGGTCAAGGGAAAGGGAGGGTTTTGCCTTCTCTTTCTGCTCAAGATCCCCATGTACATTTGGTGGGCCACTGTGTGACACAGAATGCTGGACTCGATGGGCTTTGGCCTGATTCAGCATGGCTCTTCTTATGTTCTTATGTTCTTATGTTCTAATACTACATCTAATTTTGGTCACCATGTTATAAAAGATGTTGAGACTCTGGAAAGAGTGCAGAAAAAGAGCAACAAAGATGATTGGAGGCTGGAGGCTAAAACACAAAGAACAGTTGCAGGAATTGGGTCTGTCTAGTTTAATGAAAAGAAGGACCAAGGGTGATATGATAGCAGTGTTCCAATATTTGAGGGTCTGTCACAAAGAAAAAAGGGTCAACTTATTCTCCAAAACGCCAGAAGGCAAGACAAGAAACAATGGATGAAAACTAATCAAGGAGAGAAGCAACTTAGAACTAAGGAGAAATTTCCTAACTGTGAGAACAGTTAATCCGTGGAACAACCTGCCTCCAGAAGTTGTGAGTGCTTCATCACTGGAAATTTTTAAGAAGAGACTGGACAGCCATTTATCTGAAATGGTATAGGGTTTTCTGCCTGAGTAGGGGGTTGGACTAGATGACCTCCAAGGTCCCTTCCAATTGTGTTATTCCAGTCTGTTCCGTAAATCGACCACAAACAATATTTGAGAGCAACTATTGATAGTGACACAATCTGTTGATAGGCTGTCCCTGTCCCTCTTTCAGATCCCGATGGTTCTTCTAAATCAGTGTTTCTCAACCTTGACCATTTTAAGGCATGTGGACTTCAGCTCCCAGAATTCCACAGCCAGCAATGCTGGCTGTGGAATTCTGGGAGTTGAAGTCCACATGCCTTAAAATGGTCAAGGTTGAGAAACACTGTTCTAAATAGCGGCATCCTATAATGACATCTTCCAAATGTGGATTGAGAAAGCTTGGGTTTGAGCTTGCCTAAATTATTCATTACTTTGTTTAGTGTATGAGCTAATGGGCATTTGCTTTTATTTTGTGCTTTTTTCATTCCTTTTTTTTTTTCCCCTGCGGTTGTTGCAACCAGGATGTTTATTTAATATTTTGGCCTCTTCCCAAAATGTCTTTAATTTTAAATGTTTTGTCCTTTTGGGGAGTGGAATGGGCTTACTGTTCGAAAAGAGGTAGGAACCTGGGATGTTTATAATATAAATAATCTCAGAATCATGCCAGAAAATAATCAGGAAACAAATACTGTCCTGCAGTAATTCACTTTTCCCCCTTTTTGTATCATCTTAATTTTTAAAAGATAATAATAATAATAATGATAATAATGATAATGATGATAATAATAATAATAATAGTAAATAATAGTAGTAATAATAGTAAAGTTGCGATATAATAATAGTAAAGTTGCGATTCAGATCATCTGGAGAACATCAACATGCAGAGAACTCCCTGATAAATCGTTCAGCTGCAAAAAACCCTGTACAGTATATATCCTTCCTCTTCTCTTCCACTCCCACGTACTCCTAGTTGCTGTGGCTAAGAATATAAATAGGCAATACAGTGTGATTGGTGGAATACCACTCAACCTGCCTTCTCATCCAAAAATCAGATGTTTACATTGAAATTGGTGATACAGTCTGAAGGAAGCATTCCCGTGGAGTGTGTTGTGCACGAGGGAGATGCACGTCCCTACGTTAAGGGGGATCTGGCTGATGGACGGATTCTTTGACCCACTTTTCACGTTTAAGTAAAAAAATAAAAATTAAAACTGTAAATGAGGAAGAGCTGTGGCTCAGCAAAAGGGACACATGAGAGAATCCACTGAGAAGAGTGGAGGATTAAAACTCTTAAAAGCAGCCTTACAGTGACCCAGATTTTTGCTTTACCTTGCTCGCTGTTGTTGGCTTCAGATAGGAGTCAGTGTTGTCTCAGGTAATAATAATAATAACAACAACAACAACAACAAAAAAGTTGGAAGGGATCTTAGAGGTCATCTAGTCCAACCCCCTGCTCAGGCAGGAAACCCTATACCATTTCAGACAAATGGCTGTCCAGTCTCTTCTTAAAAACTTCCAGTGTTGGAGCATTCACTGCTTCTGGAGGCAGGTTGTTCCACTGGTTAATTGTTCTCACTGTCAGGAAGTTTCTTCTTAGTTCTAGGTTGCTTCTCTCCTTGATTAGCTTCCATCCATTGCTTCGTCCTGCCTTCAGGTGCTTTGGAGAATAGCTTGACTCCCTCTTCTTTGAGGGCAGCCCCTGAGATATTGGAAGATTGCTATCATGTCCCCCCTGGTCCTTCTCTTCATTAAACTGGACATACCCAATTCCAGCAACCGTTCTTTATATATTTTAGCCTCCAGTCCCCTGATCATCTTTGTTGCTCTTCTCTGCATTCTTTCTAGAGTGTTAACATCTTTTTTACATTGTGGTGACCAAAACTGGATGCAGCATTCCAAGTGTGGCCTTACCAAGACATTGTAAAGTGGTATTAATACTTCACGTGATCTTGAAGGTTGTTCTGCTTTGGCTGTCAGAGCCTGCTGGCTCTAGAGCTACACGCTCCAAAGGGAACAACGTTTATCGCCAACTGCATTCTCCAAGGTGCTAAGAGGAAAAGCCATTTACATGTAGGTTTACTAACATTGCTTTTACGCCTTGCCATCAAGGGCCCAGCAGGGATTGGTAATTGAGATGAGCCAAGACTTCCATCAAACCATCGAATTACAGAGAAAAGAGGGCAGATTGCCACTTCTCTCAAGCATCAGTGTTAAGCTGAATGCTGGGGGTTGTTTAGGCTTTAATAGATCCCAGGTGAAAGTTCAGGACAACCAAAATGACTCTGTTTATCTCCATGCTGGCAATGACGGCTTATTTAGCCATTGGACAGAATTCCCCTTATCAGATCCAACTGTAGCATTGCAGAATGGACTTTGGATATGATATTGCATCTGCAGTGCTACAGATGTAACATTAGGTCATGTACAAGATCTGCATTTTGGGGAGAGGGTGGATTCCTGTGAAACAAGATATTCTTGGAGATACATATATATGGATCATGGAGCTACTGCGATTGTGGCTCTAGATAAGTTTGTACTGTCAAAAGCCCCAAAGGCATCGCTTTTGCTTTGTTTGAAGTATGATTCATAATTTTATCCGAAGTACATTTTTTCCCCCTGAAATTGGCTTGACAGCTCTGTGTTTTTCAGACTCAAAAGACTGCAGAGACTTTCGCTGTTTTTAAATGAGTTTTGCTTCAAAAGATTCTAACAAGGCTAGATTCTTCGAAGGAGTGGAAATCCTTTTCCTGTTTCGTTTCCACAGGCTGTATACCTGAGCAGGTGCCATGGATGGTTAGGTTAATGGCTTGGAAACTTTGGGTTGTTGATGCTCTCTGGTTCAAATTACCTGGCAGATGCAATAGGAATGGATCAGGTGAATGTGTGTATTCTGTTCCCCGGTGGGAAGATTGAATCGCGACTGAAATGTTCATAAGGTTTTCGGTTTGCAATACGATGCATACATACAGGAAGGAGAGAGGCTGGTATGGGCACAAAGGAGAAAGTGTGGAAGCCTTTTCCCAACACACTTAAGAGTATTTTCTTTTCAATTTACTGCATCGTTACTTCGGGCTTCAAGTTTAGGTAGCTTGAAGCTGTTCCGGTTTTTTTTTTTTTCCCCACCCACCACAAGAATTGATTTCCTATGGTGGTACATAGCAGCAAGGCTGTTGGTGGGACAATATTGGAAGAAGCCAGAATTACCATCTATTGAAGAATGGATTTTGAAAGTAATAAACTTGGCAGAAATGGCCAAAATATCTGCATATTTGAAGGATCACTCAAATGGAAAATATATGCTGGACTGGAAAAAATGGATAGATTATATACAAGGGAGATATCAATCAAAGAAATTGTATTTAGTATATAATTAAATATTTATATGTTGGACTGGAAAATATAGTTAAATTTTTAATAGGATTTATATAACAATTTGTTGTAGTTTAGTGGGTTTTCTTGTGTTTTTTACCCTGTTTTCACTTTGGGAAGTCGGGGGGGTGAGGGGGTGAGGGGGGGTTTATAATTCTCTCAACTGTAATATGGTATTGGTACTATTTAAGTACGATATATGTTTTGTTTTTTGGGTTTGGAAAAAGTTGTATATGATTTTATTCAGTTGAGTTTTTATATCGATTCTTTGTTATATTTATAATTTTAAAATCAATAAAAAATTTACAAAAAAAAGAATTGATTTCCTTTGTGACTTTGATCTACTCTATTATTCTTATTCTTATTATTATTGTGGAAAACAACAGAGGTTCATGTCCTGAACTGGGGAGACGAAACGTGTTAGTTTTTTAAAAAGTCTTATTTGAAAAGGGGCCACGCTAACTTCGGAGTTACGTTCTGAAACACTTTGCAGCGATCTGAGAGAAGATGCTGCTCCTGCATCCATACTGTTGTCAGGCATATGCTCAGAAAGGTAACGGAGCTGCTGTGTTGCTGTGGCTCCGGCTTATCCGAAGGCAGACGGGAAGCGATCTGTGTAGGGATGAAACCTGTTCACATTCCAGGAAGAGCACAGCCGCTGGCTTTGATTTGGTTAACTAGCAGTGATGATTCAGATCTTGCAGACTGTGAAGGAGCTGGTATCGCCAGCCAGGCATAGATCAGACACTGCCAAGAAAGGTAGGAAAAGTCCTGAAAACCTTCCTAGTTAGGGCATTCCGCTATTTTGTTCTTGCCCGAAGAACCGTATCTTGCGGTTGGGCGATGGTCCTTCCTGCCTAGGGCTGTTGGCTGTCTTTATTTCAAGTTTGCCTATTGGATTCCGTGGCTACATACTTGCTTTGAGTAGCGATAAATTCGGTCTGATTAACAAAGAGGAATTTTAATCACTTTCAAAAAAACCAAAGATAGATGCTAAAGATGTTTAATAATATATAACGGCAAGGATCGCCTTCTTTTTCTCTTCCCTATTCCCCAGCCAAAGCTGTCAGGGCAACTGATGAGAAGAGTAAATTTCTCTGAATACTTGAATATGGGACATATAATCCTGTAACTGCAATATTATCTTTAAATACAGGACTAATATCTGTATTTCTCAGTAAAATCCCACTGTCCACTTTAAAAAAGCTGCAGAAATGTATGTCTTTAATCCCATGGCACAACTTTGCTTTGATATAATTCTGTTTTCAATTTTATGTTTCCATTTATTCTTATTGCATGCGAGGGATTAAGTAGAAATGATGTCCTTTT
This sequence comes from Bothrops alternatus, assembly GCA_034064705.1. Classification (NCBI taxonomy): domain Eukaryota; kingdom Metazoa; phylum Chordata; class Lepidosauria; order Squamata; family Viperidae; genus Bothrops; species Bothrops alternatus. The sequence goes on along the minus strand of JARGCV010000146.1, from coordinate 99,323 downwards.
TAGTACATGTAATTGTTTTTATAGATGCATGGCTAAGGGGGGAAAAAAATCGAAGCCCTAAGAAAACTTGTTTAGAATTTCTGGCACTGCTTACCCTAGCAATTAAAACTGTATTCTCTCCCAAATTAAAAGTATTTGTTAAATCAGTCACCTCATTAAAATCAATATACTGCTTTCAAATAATGGTGTAAGGTTGCACTGGACTTTTATTTCTAATCAGGTATGATTCATTGTGTGTTATTAAACAGCTGTTTCTCTATTTAAACCCATATGTAAGCAGCAGGTATTTTATAATAAAATGTTAAAGATCAGTTTCTTGCTTTTTGGATAACTTGAAATGCCATAATGATGCGCGCTTTCTCTCTCTATATTCATTCATTCATTGATATTCTGTTGGAGCCATTCCCTAACTTTGTTCTCGATATTAATATTCAGTTGCGTCCTTTACACGTGGCTTGAGAGCGTTAGTCATTTCTGTATGGGGATGTTGTCTGTGCTGTGACGGAACAAACATGGATTAATGTAAAAGTGAAAATGTTGACTGCAGAGAATTCTCCTTTCATGCCCACTGGAATCAAAAGTTGTATTTTACTCATTGTGAAGATGTTTTAAGAGTGTTCTTAGGCCCTCTCTTCAGGACCCCACAATCTACTTAGCCAGAGTTCTGTCTGTGGTATCAGTCATTAGGTTTTATATTTGGGGTAGAAAAAAACTCTTTTGATTTTACAGATGTTTGTTGTGGATGTACTGTAATCCAGGGCTTTTCAACCTTTTCACCCATTGTACCACTTTTAGGATATGGCGATATCTGAGTACCACCAGTACTACTGCCCTAGCAAGGTGTCAAAAACATGATGACAAAAAAAAAAGAGGGGAAAAAAGTGATAAAGAACAGGTAGTCCTCGACTTACAACAGTTCGCTTAGTGACTGTTTGAAGTTACAATGGCACTGAAAAAAGTGCCCCCCAAGCAAGACACCTGCCTGCCCACCTGGTGGCGCTCTTCCTCCTGTCCAAGGTTTTCATTGTTGTGAGCGTTTCTGTTGAGGATTGGCAGTGGGGGTGGTGTGGGGTGGTGTTTGGTTTTTATTCCCCCCGTCTGCTGGATGGTTGCAGCAGGTTTTGGTCACTTCACATGACCCTGGGACACTGTGACCGTCATAAATATGAATCAGTTGCCACGCATCTGAATGTAAATCACAAGACCCTGGAGAGGCTGCAACATCCCAGCTGATCGGCGCTTCTTCTGGGCTCAGTGAAAGCACCAGGATCAGTGCTGCTTTCCAGCTGATCAGCGCTTCTTCTGGGCTCAGCAGAAGCACCAGGATCCGCGCCGAGCTCCAGCTGGAGCCTGGTGCTGATCCTGGCGCTTCCGCTGAGCCCTGACAGCCCTGCAGCTCCAGCCGTCTCTCGCTCAGGCTTGTGCGGTGCTGCCACCGGTTCAGCTCATTCCCCTCCCCTGCAACCACTTTTCTAGGATGGTCGCGTACCACCTGCCAGGTGCCAATGTACCATAGGTGGTACCCATACCACTGGTTGAAAAGCTCTGCTGTAAACCAGCATTTTTAAGTCGGTAGGAGATGTGCGCTTTGCCACTGGAACAGATTAACTTTCTCTCTTGTAATGGATGGTTCTTAATGGAACACTTTGAGGGACTTGTACTTCACTCAGGATGGATGGGTGAAATTATCAGCTTCTACCCTTTGGCTACATCATGTCCAAAAGCTAAGCAATCTTTCACAGGATAATGTCACTTGGTTGTTTTGTGAAGCATGATGTGATATTTCCAGAGGAATGGCATGAACCCTGAATTAAGCAGTCTCCTTACTTGTACACACCACATAAGAGAGACATTGTTTTTCTCAGCCGCTTGAATTGAGTGTGACCTTGGCCATTGATATATGCCAAGACTATGCTGTGTGGTATAAGTCAACCTAATTAACATTTTTAATAATTAAAACAAACACTGTCCATGGCTTGATGCTAAGTATTCCAGGACATTAAAGCAAAAGGTTAATTTAATCAGAATAAAGAATGGCAAGTTAACTTCATGGTTTTTCAGAAAGTTTCTTGCAAGTGGCCTTTATGCATTCTCCTCCTTTGCCTTAGTTTATTTATTTATTTATATTTTATTTTTCGGATTTGTATGCCGCTCCTCTCCGCAGACTCGCGGCTCACAACTTACAAATAAACAATTCAATATAAATCCGAAAAAAAAAACATTAAAAATAAACCCCACACATACTCCTCAGTCACACCACAATCAGCAATCATCCCCAGGCCTGCCGGCAGAGGTAGGTTTTTAAATTCTTTTGGAAGGCCGGGAGAGTCGGAGAAACGCGGACTTCAGGAGGTAGTTGGTTCCAGAGGGTGGGTGCCACAACAGAGAAGGCCCTCCCCCTAGGGCCCGCCAGACGACATTGTTTCGCTGACGGGACCCGGAGGAGGCCCACCTTGTGCGCTCTCACCGGTCGAAGGGAAGTATATGGCAGAAGACGGTCCCGTAAAAAAAGGAATCTTATTAATTTGGTTAGGCTAGAGAAAATCTGGGTGCTGCTTTCATAATCACCTTTGTGCATGTACAGTATGCGTGTGCTCAAACTCCGCCCCCCCCAACAATTTAGTCTTCTTTTTCTTAAGATAAATACATGGCCAAAAAAGGAAGGGATCTTAAAAAATATTTATCGTTCAGCTAAAATAAACCAGACTATTCCCATCGCTCTGTTGAATTGAACTTGAGGGAAAGTGCTGGTTTTGTGAGATGGGCTTGGGGCTTGAACCCCAAGAGGCCTCAAAATTCATGGCAGTATTTGGCTCAAGATTTCTCATTTGTATGATGGGACTTTCTTAGGTATCTGAGGAAGCTTCAAGTGGCTATTGATTGTAGCAAAAGCAAGTGAGAGATTATGAAAGATAGGGCCACTTTCAGATACATACATCAAGTATTATTCTAAATTAAACTGGGAGTTACTCAAATTATAAAATTATGATGAAGGCATTGATATGATATGATGTTAGGAATGGTTGCTAGAATTGGGTATGTCTAGTCTAATGAAGAGAAGGACGAGGGGGGGGACATGATAGCAGAGTTCCAATATCTCAGGGGCTGCCCCCAAAGAAGAGGGAGTCAAGCTATTCTCCAAAGCTCCTGAAGGCAGGACAAGAAGCAACGGATGGAAACTAATCAAGGAGAGAAGCAACCTAGAACTAAGGAGAAATTTACTGACAATGGGAACAATTAATCAGTGGAACCACCTGCCTCTAGAAGCTGTGAGTGCTCCAACATTGGAAGTTTTGAAGAAGAGACTGGACAGCCATTTGTCTGAAATGGTATAGGATTTCCTGCCTGAGCAGGGGTTGGACTAGATGACCTTCAAGGTTCTTTCCAACATCATCACCACCACCACCACCACCACCACCACCACTATTATTACTATTATTATTACTATTACTATTATTACTATTATTACTATTATTACTATTATTACTATTATTACTATTATTATTATTATTATTATTATTATTATTATTATTATTATTATTATTATTATTATTATTATTATTATTATTATTATTATTATTATTATTATACCAGTTATAATTTTCTCAAGGAGTTCAGGAGAATTTGTGCTTTATTTTGTGCTGGAAGAAGTTGCCTGAACTATACAAAATCTTAGGCCAAGATAGATATCACTCATCTTTAAAGGTCTGGTTCCACTTTGGCGGGCTCACCCGTGCTTTTAACTAATTGGGGAATGTGATTTAGGACAGTTTATTGGGGGGTGGGAATTGCACTTTGTTACTTTGTATCAAGGGAAGGGAATTTTGTGTTTGGGTTCAACTATGTAGTGCCGATACTTTGTTTCCGAATAAAATGTTCTTTAAGGAAGAATTTTGCCTGGAAGTTCTTTTGATGGGTTTCATCTATTAGAACCATGACAGTACCAGCCAGGTTAGTTAAGATTTTCAAGGGCATAGCTGGCAATATCTATGAAAAAATAGGGACTTAAATCTTTAAGGAATGTGACTGAATGCCAAATCCTTCAAGACATCGGCTGTATGTTAGGGCGTAATTATGTTCCTTTTTTCTGAATTGGTGTAATGAGAGTCAGGAACTAAAAGGAAAACAGAAGAAAAATAGTAATTCAGTGTTGTAATGAAAATGAGATAACAGCTATTGGTTTAAATCAAGCACTGAAAGTGCTATATTGTTTTGGCCCTGATTTGTGATTAAAACTACTAGTGCAATAAAAACGAAAGCTAATTAATCTAGATATATTAAAACCTTGCCTTTTCTCTTGAATTTGTTTCATTCAATCCTTGTATTTTGTCTTCATTAGGTCTAACAGTTGTAGAGTTATTAGTTGGTTATGGAATTTTCAGCTGATTGATTACACAAATGGAGTAATCATTTCTGTTTAAGTAAATTGGCATATTCCCAGAATTTTTTAGCAGCAGAGATGTGGGAGCAATTGTGCGAAAACTGGCAGTTTAGTAAAATAGAAACTGTGGCTCATTATTAAAGGTCATCTTTATTTTTTTTTCCTCTTTTCAGCTACATTATAGAGCCAAAGTAGTTTAAAATTAATTTGTTTTCATCACTTTAATTTGCCATTCAGTCAGATTAAATGTTTTTTTACTACTTAAAGGAATTTTGTGATATTTGGAAATATAGAAACTTAGTAGATAACTGGTAATCTTTTGGGTCATGGTTTCAGAGATATTTCTTTGACTAAATAGAGTAACAGGATGACCACGGATGACCAAAAAGATAAAACAAGTGGGAGCAACTTGTAACATCCTGCTAGGTTCCCCACTGAATTTCCTTTTGGGAAGCTAGTAGGGACCATTGGAAATCTCCTCCTCCTCCTCCTCCTCCTCCTCCTCCTCCTCCTCCTTCTTCTCCTTCTCCTCCTTCTCCTCCCTCCTCCTCTTCCTCCTCCTTCTCCTTCTCCTCCCTCCTCCTCCTCCTCCTCTTCCTCCTCCTCCTCCTCCTCCTCCTCCTCCTCCTCCTCCTCCTCCTCCTCCTCCTCCTCCTCCTCCGAAGTTGTCAAGGAGTGTTGGAAATGATGATCACAAGACTGTGGCTGACCGCAGCAATGTAGCAGTATTGAAGCAGTGGTGCTAAAACAGCCACCATTTCCCCATGCAGTGGTACCTCATTGTCACTGGTAATTCATTCCGGAAAATGTGACAAATACTAAAACTTAGGAGTATCGGGAAAAGCAGGTGACATAACCGCTATTTCGGCTGAAAGAAATAGCAAGTCATGAGGCAGCTGCCCTCAGCAAGTTCTTCTTTGCCCGTCAATTACAGGGAGAAAGATGAGTGATGAGACAGGATTTCGGCTTTACAACATGTTGAATACTGAATTTGATGAGTTTTGAAGCAGTCAAGTGCCGAGGTATGATTGTATTTCAGGATGGGAATTTGGACCCATTCTCTAACACATTCTGTATAAGCTAATCCATTTGGGGTACCTTGGTTGAAAACCCTAACCCTATTTTAATTTACCACAGCTCAGTTCATACTTCCTTCTGAGTTAAATTCAAACACATCAAGTGATAGCTTTTGAATCTGGAAGGCTACAAGACTAGAAAACCAGCAAGGTTCTTTTAAGTTGTTTCGCTCTAGTGAGATTGATTGTCACTTTTTTCAGCTATTTCAGAGTCCTGGTGGCCCAGAATGCAGTATTGCAGGCTAACTCTGCCAACTGCTAACAGTTCGATTCTCAACGGCTCAAGGTTGACCCAGCCTTCCATCTTTCGGTAAAATGAGTGCCCAGATTTTGGGGGCAACAGGCTGACACTGTAAATTGCTTAGAGATGACTGTAAAGCACTTTGAAGCGGTAATATAAATCAAAGTGCTAGTGCTATTTCATTCTAGCTTTGCACATCCATAAATGTGTATATTCATACAGTCTTCACAATCTTTCATTTTTACAGAACTCCCATCAATGGAAATACAACATATTAATTTCAACTTTGACCACCCCTAAAAAGGTATACTGTAAATTGTTGTAACTTACATATTTGGGTCAAATATATGCCATCTGCATAATGACCCAAATGACATAAATTATATCCATTCAGATTTAATGGACAACTCTGCTTTAACGGACATTTTTCCCCACCTGGAGTAGAATTAGAGAGTAGAGTTTTCTTTGTACTTCAGCTACCATGAAAGTGCAGCCTTCAGAATTCAGTGAACAAGTATCATGACCCAGTAACTTAAAAGATAGAATAGTATTTATTAGCCTAAGGTACTTAAGCTGTCGTTGGAAAGAACTGGATGCTTTCCGGACAATACCTATTTGTAAGTTGATTTGTTATTAACTGAACTGTAAAATGAACTGTAGCTAATTCTAATTAGCGGCCCAGGTAAATGATACTGGATTTAGTGTTTGACCTAGCTTCATCCATTACTTGTTGGGATGTGTTGCCAGAAGACAACTCAGAGGTTGAGTGCAGATCTCAGTGTAGTCCTGGTGTCATGGTGAAACTCTTTAAAGAACTTCGAGGCATTGTTTTACCTTAAAGGATCTTTATTTTGAGTAGCATAACATCGGCACTGCATAATCGAAGCCAAAAACTGAATTCCCCTCCCCTGAGCACATAGTATCAAAGCACAATTCCCTTCTCTAATTAACAGTCATAAATCACATTCCCCAATTAGCTTGAAGCGCAGGCTTCCTCTCCAGTTCTCCAGTCACCAATTCCTTATCAGCTCTGGTTACAATAATTCTCACGCTAGGTTTGGTGTGTTATGTCTAGCTGGACTCTCATTCGCATCCCCCCTCCCAGCATCATCTAACTCTAAAAGCAAAAGGAAAAAGATGTCTATATTTCCATCTGTTGTCAATGAAAAAACATCCTGATGTTAGCAGCGTTGACATCTGGATTTACACCTCAACGGGTCTCAATTATGGTTGTATACTTTGGACCTAAATCACTTCTTGATTTCAGAACAGATGGATGCTTCACTGAAAGTCAGAACCGAAGAAGCTTCTTGGATGAGAAGCGAAACAGCTTCAAGGAAAAAAAACACAAACAAAAATCCAGTTACCTTTGGGAAAAAAAACACCTTCTGTTCTGTTTTAAAAACACAACAAAAGGAGGTACAAGATTTGCTCTCTTATTGTCACAGAGGGAAGGACCCAGAATATGGATCTTAATTTGGATTCCAACTAAATGCGAAGGCTAATTTTCCCAAGGTAGGAGCAGGCTGACAGTATAACTAGTTATTGAGGGAGGTGGTAGGGAAGGAGGTGATACCAATTAAATATTAGGAAAGTATTTCTTAGGAATAAGAGCATGTCCAATTCCAACCAATTCCAATTCCAGGGTCGCTGTGGAACCATCAGAGAAGTGGCAATTTTTCATTCTCTGACTGGATTTTAGCCTGGAGCAAAGAGTTTGACGCAGCAGATTAAATGGTCCCTTCCAACTCGGTGGTTTGTAATTCTAGACTGTGACTAGAAAATTTGGTTTCTTAAACAGCAAAGTAAGCTCATGATATTAGCAGACACATAAAGGAGTTAGCTTCACCAATGGATTTGTTCAGCCTTTTTTTTTGGTTTTGATGTGAGGTTGTGATAGGAGAATGTTCCTCAGGGCTGTGAAGAATCTGAGGCTTTTGTCTCTCTGTGTGTTTCTTTTTTCCTAAGCTGCTCAGGTAGATGAGAAACCTGGAATATTGCTTCTTTGGCCTTTGGTGGGAGGAAAAAATGACTATTCTTGCAAGTTCAGATCCTGTGAAGTTTTATTTCTGGCTTCACTTCTTGCCAGGTTTGATTGAACTGTGACTCTTCCACTATTTCTAGGTGCCACCATTTTGTAGATCGTTAACTTTTTTATCCTGTCTTTTCCCAAGTACTAAAGATAGCTTTCATTTGACCCTTTATTTTATCAGCCTAATGACAATCCAGTAAAGTAATCTATGCTCAAACAGAATAACCAGCTCATATTGCATAGTGATTTTCTATGACTGAGGGTAGAATGGAAATCTCTATAGATTTAGTCGAGCACCTTCACCTCTTTTTTATTTTATTTTATTTATTTTTTAATTCACTTTTTTTAAAAAAATCCCATCTTTTTATTATTTTTATAAATAACTCAAAGTCGCCTGGCTGGCTTTCATGTCTTAAGGCAGGATTAGAACTCAGGGTCTCCTGGTGATTGGCCCAAGATCACCCAGCTGGCTTTCATGCCTAAGGTGGGACTAGAACTCAGAGTCTCCTGGTTTCTGGGTCAGCACCTCCATCATTACATCAAACTGGCTTATATATGTAGGCTATAAATATTAAATTGCAAACCAGCATATATATTTTTTTCTCTCTCTCTCTCCCTGCTCTAACTCAAATCCTGCATGGGGACTTGAGAGTTGATTGTAAGTAATAAACGAAGGAAACCGTCAGCACAAAAAAAACTCTGGTTTGATCTTTCTCAGACAATTTCTGAGAAAGCAGCTCACTTGTTGACAATTAAAACTGACACAACCTCCACAAAGGGGTTGCGTTGGCTACAAATTCCATTCCTATGAAACCTGAAGAAACTTAGCTGGCTCATGCTTTGTATGTTCCTCAAAATAAACAAGTTCAGGGTAGAACTCAAAAAGAAGTTGACGTTAAACCCGGTGGCCATTTTGACAAAAAAGACAGAACTCATGTCTGTTTGCTTCCTTTTCTCCTCCATTCTGATACCAGCCAGATGGATTTAGCATTGCAGCTTGTAATTATTTCAAAGTCAACAGTGTATGGCTTGTCAGGAGCTTTAGGTATTTCGAAGTGAGGAAACTGCAGAGGATTCCTGAATTGTTAAGGCTAAAATATTCAGTCAAATGCTGGAAAAGAATACATGTGTATTGGACATCTGCTATATCAATGTTTCTCAACCGTGGCAACTTGAAAATGGGTGGACTTCAACTCCCAGAATTCTCCAGCCAGCTAGGCTGGCTGAGGAATGCTGGGAGTTGAAGTCCACCCATCTTCAAGCCACCCATCTTCAAGCTGTGCTATATCATTTGTGCTTGAGGTGCCACAAAGTTAAGGAGAATGGTTGCAGCTTAGATTTTCCTGGTGGAAGGTCTATTACAGGGGTAGACAACCTTGGCTCTTTTATGACTCGTGGACTTCAACTCCCAGAATTCCTGGGCCAGCATGGCTCAGCTTGGAAACCTCTCCCTTTTCCCTCAGCATGGTTGGCTCAGGAATTCTGGGAGTTGAAGTCCACGAGTCATAAAAGAGCCAAGGTTGTCTAACCCTGGTCTATTAAATACCATTTCCAATTCGGTCGAAACTCTGGCTGGCCTATTCAGTTTGGTGCCAGGAGACACGCACTCATGACCTACTGCCATGGTAACCAGCAGAGTCCTTGTCTCTATGGTCTTACTACATTTAGGCAAAAACCTTTTAATTAAGGAAAACTGAAACTATACAACATTATATTCCAGCATCATTTTTATTCTCAAGAACGTTCCTGAACGCCAAATGGGTCCTATCAGTCTACAAAACACCAAATGATAAGTGGGCAGGCATAGCCAGAAGAGGTTTATTGTTCTTCCATTACCTCTGATTCTTCCTGTCCCAGTGTGAGGTGATTTTGTCAGGACTGCATGTCAGTAATTGCTTCTTTGAATTCTTGCAAGCGCCTGCTTAGGCCACCAGGGAATTAATAGCTCTTTGTCTCATTTTTGGCTGGCCTTTTTTCGATTGCCTTTGATTCAGGCGGAGGAGATGGCAGCGAGTACCATTTTAGTGCGGAGATGGATAAGTCCCTTGGGACGGCCATTTTGAAAGAGCACCTGCAACCGGTTCGATTTCCAGATGCAGAAGCCAGTTCTAGGAAGCAACTGAGATTCCTGTCACTCTCTTGTGAACGTTCTGGGTCTTTTGGTTGGTCACATATCCAGGAGGGCTTTTTGAAAGTTAATTTGCTCTTATGAGCTGCTTACGAATGTATACGAAGACTCCAAATCATATACAGCTAGCCTTTGACTTAAAACCATTTGTTTAGCGCGCGGGTCTTCAAACCTGGCCCTTGTGGACTTCAACTCCCAGAATTCTTCAGCCAGTGTGCCTGGCTGAGGAATTCTGGGAGTTGAGGTCCACAAGCAGGGGTCTTAAAACTTGGCCCTTTTATGACTTGTGGACTTCAACTCCCAGAATTCCTCAGCCAGCTGGCCACAAGTCATAAAAGTCCACAAGTCATAAAAGGGCCAGGTTTGAAGACCCCTGATTTAACATCTCTAGCAAGAAAGGTTGTAAAATGGGGCAAAACAAATATCTCACTTAGCAACATAAATTTTGGGCTCAGTTGTAAGTTGAGGACTATTGTCCTTAAATGACAGGAGAATGGAGATCTGGTGGGTGCATTCCATGCTTGGTTTAAGAATTCTGTGTCACTGCAGTCTTTGATTAGCGTAAGCTCCTTGTTTTTTTTTTTTTTTTGTTATTTGGCATTAAAAGAAGAATTATATGCAGGTCATATTTTTTGGTACAGTTAATTGGATTAAAATAGGTCAGCCTTCTAGATAGGTTTCCAGTGCTGTTTTTTGACTTGACCAAAATGAATCTCTCTTTTGAGGTAACTCTGTAGCTAGGACATGGCATGTTATCCTAGTTCCTGGATATGATTATGAGGATTTGCTCATCAGTTTGCTAGACAGTATTTTCACTGTTTTCAGTGCTTGGTTTGTAGCGTAAATAAAAGTTGGAATTTACAGCGGAAGAAGTTTTCTTCTCCTGCAACAGAAATTCCACGTTGTGGGCCAGGCCACTGTTCAAAAGAAACAAAGGGCCTTATTCAAGAGTGTTTCTTGCTTGCCATTCTGCTTTTTCCAGAAAACTTACAGATTAGAGCCGGACCTTACATTAACCAGAAAGAAGCATGTCTGAGGGGAAGTGTATTAGACATTTGTTCGCTTCTTTGGCACATAACTAAACTGCATGGCAACAATAGTGCTATTAATAACAACACCCTGTCTTTTAGCCTGTATGAGCGTTCAGGGCAGCTTGCAGCAATAACATGTATGTTTTACAGTATAAAATAAAATGAGTTTAAAATTGGCATTCAAAGGAATGCAAAAGCTGTTAATGAAAAGCGAGGTGAAAGAGACACACTTTCGTCAAATGAGCACAGGTAGCCCTCGAATTACGACTGCAATTGAGCCCAACGGTCTCAAGCTCAACCCATCCAAGACCGAGTGGCTGTGGTTACCGTCGTCCCGGTATAGTCAGCTGACTCCATCGCTGTCTATTGGGGGCGAGTCAGTGGCCCCCACGGGAAGGGCTCGCAACTTGGGAGTCCTCCTGGATTCACGTCTGTCCCTTGAGGACCATCTGACGGCCGTAGCCGGGAGGATGTTTTACCAGATTCGTCTGGTACGCCAGTTACGTCCCTTCCTGGATCGGGACGCGCTACGCACGGTCACCCATGCCTTCGTCACTTCCAGACTGGACTATTGCAATGCTCTCTACATGGGGCTCCCCTTGAGGTGCATGCGGAGGCTCCAACTGGCGCAGAATGCGGCCGCGCGGGTGGTGGTGGGGGCGCCCTGGCGGGCACGAACAGCCCCCATCCTGTGCGAGCTGCACTGGTTGCCGGTGGTCTTCCAGGTGCGCTTCAAGGTGTTGGTCACCACCTTTAAAGCGCTCCATGGCATAGGACCCGGTTATTTACAGGACCGCCTACTGCCAGTAAATACTTCCCACCGACCAGTTCGCTCCCACAGGGAGGGCCTCCTCAGGGTGCCATCGGCTAAGCAATGTCGGCTGGTGGCGCCCAGGGGGAGAGCCTTTTCTGTGGAGGCACCGACGATGTGGAACGAGCTCCCTCCGGAACTCCGGACATGTCATGATCTCCGCACCTTCAGAAGAGAATTGAAGACTTATTTCTTCAATCAAGCCGGCCTGACCTAGAGCTCCTCGGTTTTTTAATGTAAATTTTAAATTAAGTAGTTAGGGTTTTAGTGTGGGATTTTAATTTGGTTTTAGTACAGCCTAGGTTATTTAATTCTGTTTTAAATATTTATTATTGTTACGTTTTAAATTTGGCTGTAAACCGCCCTGAGTCCTACGGGAGAGGGGCGGTATAAAAGTTTAATAAATAAATAAACATTTCCGTTGCTAAGCGAAACATTTGTTAAGCGAATGTTGCTCTATTTCACGACCTCTCTTGCCACAATTGTTAAACGAATCACTGAATCACCACGTTTGTTAAGTGAATCTTGGCTTCCCCCATTGACTTAGCTTGTCGGAAGGTCACTGCGACCGCCATTAAATGTGAATCAGTTGTTAAACGTCTGAATTTTGACCACACGATCATGGGGATGCTGCAGTGGTCCTAAGTGTGAAAAAGTCATTTTTTTTCCCCAGCGCTGATGTAACTTTGAATGGTCACTAAAAGAACTGTTGTAAGATGAGGACTTCCTGTAAATATTGGAAGAGAAGTGGCTAAACACATCACACGTTTACTATTCCAGTGTTAAACTAGGGAGAAAAGAAGGAAATTGATACTAATAGAAGAGAATATTTATGGCTCTGGAGTGAACTGTGGGGCCCTTGGTGCTCTCTGAGTTTGGTTGGGGTTTTTTTTTGGTGGTTTTTTTTGCAGACGTTTCATTACCCAAGTAGGTTAGACCATCATCAGTGACGGATAATCTGCACACTGATAATGTTACCTAGTTGGGTAATGAAACACCTGCAAGAAAACAACAAAGCTCAGAGAGCACCAAGGGCCCCACAGTAATACACAGTGCTTTTAAACTCTTACTTTCTAAGAGAAACTTCTTTTAGAATTGTTTTTTTAAAAAACAAAAACAAAACACACTTCTGGTAGGGACAATCAATCCTGGTTGCTCATAAATTACTCCCTGGAACAGAGGGGTCAAACTTGGCAACTATTTATTTATTTATTTATTTTATTTTAATTAGATTTTTATGCCGCTCCTCTCCAAGGACTCAGAGCGGCTAACAACATAAACAAAAACAACATCTCAACATTTCAAAACTCTAAAACCAAATCTACAAAACATTTAAAAAGACCCCCCCAAACACATTCATCATTCACACACAATCACAGTCATCCCCAGGCCTGCCGGCATAAATAGGTTTTAAGATTCCTTCGGAAGGCCGGGAGAGTGGGGAAAACGCGGACTTCAGGGGGCAGTTGGTTCCAGAGGGTGGGTGCCACAACAGAGAAGGCCCTCCCCCTAGGACCCGCCAGATGGCATTGTTTCGCTGGCGGGACCCGGAGAAGGCCGACCCTGTGCGCTCTCACCAGTCGAAGGGAAGTATGTGGCAGAAGACGGTGGACGTATAAGACTTGTGGACGTCAACTCCCAGAATTCCTCAGCCAGCCAGTTGGACACCCTGCTCAAGAGAATGATTTAAGGAAGAGGTTTGTCTTAGTTTTGGAGACCATCTTTAAAATGAATTTTTCCCCTTGCAGTCCATTTTTGAAACCTTCCTAAATATATATATATATCTCATTTGCTCCGAATAATACCAGAATTATAAGACTGCATGCTGCACATGGGCCGTTGCTACCTGGTGCCCTCCAGACGCCCACTACAATTGTTAAAATTCTGTTCCCACAGGCTCAATCAGCACGGAATAGGAAACTACTTGGGAATAGGTGTGAATATTCATTCAGACATCTGAATCAACTTCGTTTAGTATTAGAGCTCGACCAGGGCTTCACAGTACTGTAATTTACTGGTTTGTGCATTCAATTCATATAGCTCTCCAGAAGATTCTGAACAGCTAACAAGGATTAAAAACATCCAATCAAAGGCAAATGATACCATACTAGAAACTGCTAATAATACTAAAAACCTTGGAACACACTTAGAAAAGCTACACACTGATACAATTTCCAGCTGTCAATTATTGTACAAAAGGCCACCCTGCTCAGATCTGCACATTTACTATGGTAGTATCACATCCTAGGTTGGGGTAGGCAACCTTGGCTCTTTTATGACTGGTGGACTTCAACTCCCAGACTTCCTGAGCCAGCCATGCTACGGGGGGGGGGGGGAAGGAGAGGTTTCCAAGCTGAGCCATGCTGGCTCAGGAATTCTGGGAGTTGAAGTCCACGAGTCATAAAAGAGCCGAGGTTGCCTACCCTTGGCCTAGGTTCTTGGAAAGAATTCAGTGCTTATGAAGGCCAATATCAGCTAAAGAACTGGCACTGTTGTATATGTAATAATAATAATATAAAATATAGTGTGCTGGAAGGCAGATACATGACTCAACAGTTGAGCCAGGCCTATCCATAACAAACAAAATGAACGTTGAACTATAAAGTAGCCCTTTTGTACACATGTACTCACCAGACAGATGCATATACAGGGGGTCCTCGACTTACAAGTGTTCATTTAATGACTGAAGTTACAAAGGCACTGAAAAAAAATTGACTTATGATTGTTTTTCACACTTGTGACTGTTGCAGCCTCCCTGTGGTCATGTGATCAAAATTCAGATGCTTAGCAGTTGGCATGAATTTATGACAGTTGCAGCGTCCTGGTTTCATGGGATCTCTTTTTGAGACCTTCTGACAAGCAAGATTCACTTAACAACTGCAGTTATTCCCTTAACAAGTGTGGTGAGAAAAGTCACAAAATGGGGGGCAAAACTCACTTAAAATCTTGGAAAATTTTGGAAATTTTGGCCTTAATTATAGTCGTAAGTCGAGGACTACCTGTGTTTACTTACTTGAAGTCCGGGTTATTTCTACCTTTTGTATTCCGTTCAGCTTCTTGGGCACACAAAGGTCAAAATTAGAAGCAGATCAAAGTGACTAGTTTTTGGCACCCCTCTCAGCTTGTGGTTTGTTTGATTTCACTGTAATGTGATGAATGAACCCAGCTGCAGGACTTTGTAAACAATAATTTAGGACTTAGCATTATGTGCAAAGGTAGCCATTGTGCCTTGTGTCACAGCCTCTTTGAATCCAAACAATGTATAGGCAGTTTTTTTTTAGCCCAGATTTCTGATTATTGTATTTGTCTTATTTTCTGAAAAGAATTAAACCCTGTAACATGTTTTGCTGTAGGAATTGAATTTAAAAAAAGTGGTTTTTAAAAGAAATGGATGAATCTAACTGTGAATGTTAAGCTTTATCAGCATTATAACAAGCCTTGGCTGACATATAGTGCAATTGTTGGAGACAGGACACATTCAGATGGGATTACTTTTTTCCGGGAACAATGAAAAATTGTAATCCATTTGCGTTAGCATCCTGCTATCTAGTTATTTGTATTTCGTTGTTTCTGTCAGATTTAATACAAGAATGGTAATTAAGAAAGAACAGGGTTTTTTTTCCATAACAGCCATACATTCAACTGAAGATATCAAAGAGATGCTGTTCTTGCACAGATGGGTCCAAATTACACCACCAAAGGAAATAATTCAGTTCCCTATTCGTCTCTTCTCTTGTCTGCCCCAATGCAATTCTGTGCGTCTCTTTCTCTCTCTTTCCCTCAAATTCTTGATTTTTTTCTTTTCTCCCTGTGAATATTATTGACCTACACGCCAATTTAGGTTTATCGCTAATGGTGGGCTTATATATGTCTTGAGTGTTTTTCGATGCACCCTGTCAACCCAAATATGGCCTAGGAATCAACACAGCTGCCTAACATGCAAGCAGTCCAGCCAGGTTCGAATCTCAGAAGGGTATGGCTGGCTGATGAGAGCTAATTAGTTCGAAATAGCTATCTCAGTCCCTTTTTAATTCTTTGTTAGCACCCCAAAAAAATTAGCGTATATATATATATAGAGAGAGAGCAGGGAGAAACGTTCAGTTTACAACCCAATGGGGCGGGAAGAATGGATCGGAGTTTAAATGAAGTATGCAGTAGGAGAAAGGGAGGTATGAGCAGATGGTATTCAGAAACCCCTAGTGAGGAGAACAACGTGAGGGGGGACTGGGGAAGTACGGAGGCAAGGATCACCCGAAAAAGGGGCGAAAGGATCTCGCTTAGCCCAAGAACCTGTGATGAGGGGATAGGCAGTAATACACATATAGGAAAGGGGAGCAGGAAGAGGATGGGTGTTGATGTTAAGGATACATTTAGAACACAGCCCAATCAGCTAGGACTGGTAACGAGGTCCAGGAGCCGGATGCAAACGCTGATTAACCTTATATAAGTTTCTCTCATTGACTAGCATTGGACCCTGACAATGTCGGTAGTTTCCGATGAAAGCTTGGTAATATATTAAATTTTTCTAGTTTGAATTTTTCGGGTGTTCGTGTTTAATATATATATATATATTTATTTTATTTTATTTTTATTTTATTCGGATTTGTATGCCACTCCTCTCCGAAAACTCGGAGCGGCTTACAACATATATATATAAACAATTGAACAAATCCGAACAACATTAAAAATACAAACCCCATACATACTCATCAATCACACCACAATCAACAATCATCCCCAGGCCTGCCGGCAGAGGTAGGTTTTTAAATTCTTTCGGAAGGCCAGGAGGGTCGGAGAAACGCGGACTTCAGGAGGTATATATATATATATATGTATGTATGTATGTATGTAAGTATGTATGTATGTATGTATGTATGTATGTATGTATGTATGTGTTGTGAGTGTCCCTAGACCAGCTTGGGAAGTGTCAGAATATGAGGATGAGCAGCCAGGCCCCTCTGGGTGTTTTCCCCTCCCGGCAGCCGAGGAAGAGCAGCCAGGCCCCTCTGGGTATTTTCCCCTCCCGGCAGCTGAGCCAGACAGGGAGGAGATTTACAGGCAGTCTGGATCAGATTCACAAAGTGAGGAGTCAGATTTGGATCAAGAAGATAAATGGCTTGATCCGAGATTCCGAAGGTTTGATAAGCGACGGTGTCAGTTAAGTGGAAAAAGGAAGTAATGAGGGGAAGTGACGTATCGGACACTATATTAGAAGGGGACAGAGAGACTACGCCTTTGTCACGAGAAACGTTAATCAAGGAGTAGCCTGATATCTGGAGCATTGCCTGTGAATTCAGTCTTCTGATGTTTTGGAAATCTACGGAAGAATAATGAGGTATTGGACAATGTGATAAAGAAAGAGTGAGTAATTGGAAGGTGTGGGCAGAGCCTGTTTTAATCTAAATGTAAATAAATGAGATTTGGCCGTTCTTGCCAGCAACATGCCAGCAGCGTGCTCTGAAGTGAATCCTTTTGAAATGTGTTAAATAAACCTCTTAAAGACATATTTATGTGGATTTTAATGAGCTGAGAGGGGCCAGACAGAACAGTATGTATGTATGTATGTATGTATGTGGGTTTTCTCCCACGTAGAATTTGAAGTGTTTCTAGGAGCAAACACCAGCCTGAAGATGACGAATGGGACTTCGTCGAAACGTCCCCAAGACACTTCCAATTTTACGTGGGAGAAAACCTGAATAACCAAAGACCTACACACACATACACACACACACACACACACACACACACACACACACATATATATGCTATTTTTTTGGGGATCGCTAACGAGAGAGAGAGAGAGAGAGAGAGAGAGAGAGAGAGAGAGAGAGAGAGAGAGAGAGAGAGAGAGAGAGAGAGAGAGAGACATACATACATACATACATACATACATACATACATACATACATACATTTTAATTTAATTTAATTTTCACCTTTATATGCCGCCCTTCTCCGAAGACGCAGGGCGGCTCACAACAAGATACAACAACAATTTTAAAATTAACCACACTCATACCACATACAAACACAATCAATTCGCAGCCGTTGATGGCGGGACACTCCTAGGGCCCAGGGGCAGAGTGCAGCTCATATGCCCCAAGCCTGCCGGCATAGATGTGTCTTCAGCACTTTCCGGAAAGCTAGGAGGGAGGGAGCAGTGCGAACCTCTGAGGGAAGCTGGTTCCAGAGGGCTGGGGCAGCAACGGAGAAGGCCCTTGCCCTAGGCCCCGCCAGACGACATTGTCTAACAGACGGGACTCGTAGGAGGCCAACCCTATGCGCCCTGACCGGTCGCTGGGATTCATGAATTGCAGACAGTCTGTTCTCTCTAAACTTTTTTTAGGATCTCAGTTTTTCTTTTCTTCGCAGTATAAACCCCCTTTAAGCTGCCAGAGATACGGAACGTACTTTTTCTGAAGGGGCATCATGTCAGTCTTAGGGAGAAAATGATGTTTCATGAAAGCTTCTGGACATGGTGCAATCGGCAACACACCACCTCTCCCATTTCCTTGTTAGCAAGTAAAGACAAAAAGTTGCGCTTTCATCTAGCGATTAATTGGGCCACTTTTTTTATAAGAATTTGTAAGCCAAAATAACTTGTCAGGCTTGTTAATTTGCCTTGGCTTTGCTTACTTTCCAGATGGCTTATTAGTGGCAGTTTTAGCAGAAAGAAAGAGGAAAACTGCCAGGTTTCTCCCTATCTACATATTGATTGATTGGTTGATTTAAAGCAGGGCTCTTCAAACTTGGCAACTTTTAAGACTTGTGGACTTCAACTCCCAGAATTCCTCAGCCAGCCCAGGCTGGCTGAGGAATTCTGGGAGTTGAAGTCCACAAGTCTTAAAAGTTGCCAAGTTTGAGAAGCCCTGCTTTAAAGATTTTCCAACTCATAAAAATGCAACTCTTGGAGGGCAAAGGGCATACAACAACAACAACAACAACACCTATATCACCATTTTAGGAATTCTTTATCCCTTTCCCTTAAACTGGATTCTGGTTTCCACTCAACTTTTGCTTAGCCGTGCTGTTATTTTTTTTTCTTTTTACAATGTTTTGATTTTGCATTTGGATTTTAGATAACTTTTGAGGTCTCTTTCTGCCCCCGGTGTGGTTGATTATTTAACTTTTTTCTGCTATGCAATCTTGTCCAGTTCTAAGTAGCATATAATCATCAGATACATTAAATGTTGTTGTTGTTGTTGTTGTTAATTGCGAAATCGTGTCCGACCCATCGCGACCCCATGGACAATGTTCCTCCAGGCCTTCCTGTCCTCTACCATCTTCTGGAGTCCATTTAAGCTCACGCCTCCTGCTTCAGGGACTCCATCCAGCCACCTCCTTCTCTGTCGTCCCCTTCTTCTCTTGCCTCCATCTTTCCCAGCATGAGGCTCTTCTCCAGGGAGTCCTTCCTTCTCATTAGGTGGCCAAAGTGCTTGAGTTTCCACTTCAGGATCTGGCCTTCTAAAGAGCAGTCAGGGTTGATGTCCTCTAGGACTGACCGGTTTGATCGCCTTGCAGTCCAGGGGGACTCGCAGGAGCCTTCTCCAGCACGCAATATCTTCTCCATCAAGCAATATCCAGACAAAATAAGCCTACTATATTATTCTAGTGATGCAGATCACTTTCCCACCCAGATGCAAAAAGCGTTTTTGTGAGATGCAAAAAAGCGTTTTATGGCTAAGGTACAAAGACTCGCAGGAGTCTTCTCCAGCACCATAGTTCAAAGGCCTCAATTTGTTGGCGCTCAGCCTTTCTTATAGTCCAACTTTCACAGCCATACATTGCAACTGGGAAAACCATTGCCTTGACTATATGCACTTTTGTTGGCAGGGTGGTGTCTCTGCTTTTTAGGATGCTCTCTAGATTTGCCATAGCTTTCCTCCACAGGAGCAAGCCTCTTTTAATTTCTTGGCTGCAGTCCCCATCTGTGGTGATCTTGGAGCCCAGGAAAATAAAATCTGTCACTACCTCCATTTCTTCCCCATCTAACATTAAATATTAGTCAGCCATAATATTGCATTAGGAGAGAAATAATGTGTTACTACCGGCAGAGCAGCAGATACTGATTAGTAGATTAAGATTCTATTGCCAGTTATGTTTTATAAATTTTCCTTTTTGGTGAAGCTGTTTGTCATAGTTCCAAAAATATTGACTAGCTCTGTTTTGGGATTACAGGTACTCCTTGATTTGCAAGCCTTCATTTAGTGGCCATTCAAAGTTACATCGACACTGAAAAAAACTGGTTTATGACCCTTATCACACTTACGATGATATTTCACACTTAATGACCATTGCAGGAACCACGTAGTCACATGAACAAAATCCGGACGCTTGGCCACTGGCTGTCAACGCTGCTAACATTGGGTGTTTTTGCTTTGACAACATATGGAGTTGCAACCATTTTCCTTCTTATGTTTTACTCTTAGAATTAGAGTTAGAATTAGATGTTACTGGGGGGAGAGCAGGAGGAGGAATGTGCATGGGAGTTTAGTTAGACATAACAATACTGTAACTAGTGTGTGAACCAAACTTTTTGAAATAAGAAAAGATAAGAATTGGCGGGTTAGAGAACTGGAGGAAAAGCCTGCATTTCAAGCTACTTGGGGAATGTGATTTATGACTGTAAATTAGAGGAGGGAATTGTGCTTTGATACTATATACTCGGGAGGGGGGTTCAGATTTTGGCTTTGACTATGTACGTGCCGATGCTATGCGACTCGAATAAAGATTCTTTAAGGTAAACAATGCCTCAAAGTTCTTTGAAGAGTCTCATCTGTCGGAACCATGATACTGACCTGTATTTATGATGGTTGCAATCTTCGAGAGTTATACCTTTGGAGTCGTGTATGAATTGCTTTTATAGAAAGAATTGTAAGTAATAGTTCTGGGCATCTTAAGGCTAGTAAATTGCTCACAGCTGAATTGTTCACCATTCCCTGGAACAGTTATAAAAGCAAATATATTTAATTTAATTTAATTTAATTTTTCGGACTTATATGCCGCTCCTCTCCGAAGACTCGGAGCAGCTTACAACATAAACAAAACAGTACTTCAAAACTATGTCCAAATCTAAAAATCATTAAAAAATACAACCCCAGACGCATTCATCATTCACTCAACATTCCACAGTCAACCCCAGGCCTGCCGGCAAAGATAGGTCTTAAGATTCCTCCGGAAGGCCGGGAGAGTGGGAGAAACGCGGACTTCAGGAGGCAGTGGGTTCCAGGGGGTGGGCGCCACAACAGAGAAGGCCTTCCCCCTAGGACCCGCCAGACGGCATTGTTTCGCTGACGGGACCCGGAGGAGGCCGACCCTGTGCGCTCTCACCGGTCAAAGGGAAGTATGTGGCAGAAGACGGTCCCGTAGGTATCCTGGTCCAATTACTTTTTCTCCATTTTTAAGGAAGGGAAAATTATTGTGCCCTTAAGTATAACTTTGTTATCAGTGTTTTGATATACCCTGCAAACTTACTCTAACTCTTATTTGACCCCTCTTCTCTTTATATGACCAAAACACCTCACTTGTTCTGGTTATTCACTTTTGTATTAAACTCACATTCATTAAATCTGCATCTGTACTTATACTTGACTGATTTTATGTCGCATACATCTTCAGTGAGTTAAGTACTCACTTCAGAAACTGCTACTACTAGAAGAGAATCTTGAGTAGTGAATAAACATACCGTAGTAGTTCACGGCTTATAACCACAACTGAGCCCAAAATTTATGTGGCTAAAGGAGAAATTTGTTAAGTGAGCTTTGCCCCATTTTACGACTTCTTGCCGCATTTGTTAAGTGAATTCCTGCAGTTATTAAATTAGTAACACGGTTGTTAAGTGAATCTGGCTTCCCCCATCGACGTTGCTTGTCAGAATGTCGCAAAAGGGGATCACGTGACCCCGGGACACAGCAACCGTCATAAATGTGAACTACTTGTCAAGCATCCAAATGTAAATCACATGACCGTGGAGGAATGCTGCGTGGTCATAAGTGTGAAAAATAGTCATAAATCACTTTTTTTCAGTGCCGTTGCAACTTCGAACTGTTGTAAGTCAAGGGCTGCCTGTATTGCTTGAAATAATTAATTGAAATTTTAGTTAGATCTGAAAGCTGTTTTAAATTGATTTGCTTTTAATCAAACCTACCCTAATTAACATATTGTTTTCCCAATATGTATGCAGGCATTGACAGACTACTGGAAAAAATAACGTGGGTGGGGAAGGATGTATTTTTGTACAAAGACAAAGAATTCTTGCTTATTTTTTTTCCTTTCCCACGACTCTAAACCTCCTTTTTTCAGTGCTTCAGATAGCGTGAAAAAAGCCACTTTACCCCGATAATGTGATGAGGTTTATAAATGTTTATGTAGTAGTAGAGTAGATTTGTTAGACATTGAGGTGCCATAAGACTCATATTATTTCCTTCTAAGGGCGTAATTGCTTCTTGAGAAGATGTTAGCATATTTCCATGGGAAGCATTCATATGGCTTGAGAATAATTTCATATGGCTGCTAGATTTATCTTGCCTACCAATTTGCTTGGTTTTGTGTTTCAAGTGTTTAATTTTTCTCCACATCTGCCACTTGCTACTATCTTATTCCCCCCTTTTTTTAACCATTTCACGCTCTACATAGCCTGTTATGGAAACTCAGAACAGGGACAATTGAACTTGATTAAGAAATTGGGAGTGTAATGATTTGGTGTTAAAGATATCACCGCTCAACTTTCTGAGTGTTAAAATACTAATGTGGATGACAGTTGTTGTGTTGTGTTGGCTGATGTCAAATCATGGGGTTCTTATTCTGAGCATGTGTGTTTTCAGTAGCTATACATCTTTTTCAAGCTTTGCTACTATGGTTAGTATGCAGTGTCTTTACGTAAAAGTAAAATAAATAAATATTGGAAGAAATTCACTTTTTCCGAAGGGTGATTTTAAAATCCGATGAGTCCTTTTTTTCTTTCTTTATCTGGAACATTTATAAGAGTATTCATTCTCCTGAATGAAGGTGAATATACGTGTCTCAGGATAATGTTGCAGGATCCAATCCAGGACCAGAGATTTAGTCTTCTGAGCTTTTGGACTCGGGCTGGAGCCTATCCTCAGGGAACTTCTCTCTAGCAAAGTGTGTGTTTTGGGCTATTCTGTGTGTGGCATTTGTATGGTATCTGGTTGTGTGTGGCTTTTTAGTTGTCGATTGGGATGTTGATGGCCCGCTATTAAATCACTGGCTGTTGTTACCTTGTCCTCTGGCTGCTAAGTAGCTGATAAGCTGACAGTAAATCAGCACTCCTGTTGACTGACAAGAGGCTTGCTTCCCAGGTTTCAGTCATTTCCCTGGCTGTTTTTGTTCCTGCTCGACCAACAATCTTAGTAGCTGCGAAATTGTATGTATGTTCTTATTCAATGCAATTTGAGGCTACCAATCGGTTTGGGTCTTTTCGTCTGACCAGTCACATGTGTTTCTGCAATCTGATACTTAGCTTGGTTTTCCCAGTTACAATGTATGGTTGTGAAAGTTGGACCATCAGAAAGGCTGAGCGCCAAAGAATGGAGGCCTTTGAACTATGGTGCTGGAGAAGACTCCTGTGAGTCCCCTGGACTGCAAGGCAATCAAACCGGTCAGTCCTGGAGGAGATCAACCCCGACTGCTCTTTAGAAGACCAGATCCTGAAGCTGAAACTCAAATACTTTGGGCACCTAATGAGAAGGAAGGACTCCCTGGAGAAGAGCCTAATGCTGGGAAAGATGGAGGGCAAGAGAAGAAGGGGACGACAGAGAATGAGGTGGCTGGATGGAGTCACTGAAGCAGCAGGCGTGAGCTTAAATGGACTCCAGAAGATGGTAGAGGACAGGAAGGCCTGGAGGAACATTGTCCATGGGGTCACGATGGGTCGGACACGACTCGTAAACTAACAACAACTTAGCTTACTCCCTGTCTGTCCTATATAGTCACAGGGGCAACCCAGGCAGGGAATCTGGTAGAATTACATTTAAAGTATCTCGCACCTCCAACCAATTTTTGCAATGCATTATTTGTCCTTGTATTGTAGCTTCTGGGTCAGGAGTCTTCAAACTTGGCTCTTCTACAACTTTTGGACTTCAACTCCCAGAATTCCTCAGCCAGGCACCTGTGCCTTGCTGAGGAATTCTGGGAGTTGAAGTCCACAAATCATAAAAGGGCCAAGTTTGAAGATCCCTGCTCTGGGCAATGTATGATGCCCACTCACAGATCTCAGGAGCCGTGTTCCACTGCTTCTGAAATGTTTTTGATGTGTGGCAGGGTGTGCCGTATAGTTTGCTGTGTACTTTCTTTTTTCTCTCCTCTGCGTGTTGTGCAGGCATCTTGCAATAAACACTTGTGGGTATCCATTCTGCCTGAATGGTTCATGTAGATGCCTGCTCTCCAGTAGTATTCATTCTCAAGGAATCCTCCAGTTGGATGCCAAGCACTGAATTCAGAAAGATCCTTAGTATGAATAGAATATCATTTCCTTTGTAGAAGGGCTGACTCTGATTCTGCAACAACTAAAACCTACAATTCTGTGGCTCCTGATCCCCCACTCAGTTTAATCTCTATATTTGTGCATATATTTTGCCTTTGATTTCTCTTCTGGCCAATAAACGCCTATCCGCTTTGCGATCAAATCAGTGTAAGACACATACTGTGTATGTTACCTAGTCTCCTAAATGCAAAATATAATGCTAATATTGCACAGTCAGAGTAGGCTGATATAGGAATTAGACGGTTGCTCACAGAGTCCAGAATAAAAGCAGGCAAATGAATGCTGCCCATTGTTTTTTAAAAGCTATTTTTAAATGATAGGCAGTGGGGATTGACTTTCATTTGTGGAAACCCAAATGAGGAAGTGATACCTGATTACTTCATAAAGAGCAAAGTGTTTACTTGGCAAAATGAGCCAGTTTCTGCCACACCTGTTTTGTGGTTCGGAGGGAAAACAGCAAAGGAGGACTTAACCTCTGCTGGATGGGTGGGCGGAATAGATTACACAACTGATTCACCAGCCAAACTAATCTGGAAACATTAAAAGCCCTTATATCAGGGGTTCTCAACCGTGGCAACTTTGTGGACTTCAACTCCTAGAATTCCTCAGCCAGCAAAGCTGGCTGAGGAATTCTGGGAGTTGAAGTCCACAAGTCTTAAAGTTGCCAAGGTTGAGAACCCCTGCCTTATATTGTAGTGAGAACAAGTGTTTATTTTGTCCTTTGTCTGTATAGGGCAGGGGTAGGCAACCTTGGCTCTTTTATGACACGTGGACTTCAACTCCCAGAATTCCTGAGCCAGCATGGCTCAGCTTGGAAAGCTCTCCTTTTCCCCTCAGCATGGCTGGCTCAGGAATTCTGGGAGTTGAAGTCCACGAGTCATAAAGCGGCCTAGGGCAGAGATAGGCAACCTTGGCTCTTTTATGACTCGTGGACTTCAACTCCCAGAATTCCTGAGCCAGCATGGCTCAGCTTGGAAAGCTCTCCTTTTCCCCTCAGCATGGCTGGCTCAGGAATTCTGGGAGTTGAAGTCCACGAGTCATAAAAGAGCCAAGGTTGCCTACCCCTGAGCTAGGCTATGGAAACAGTCCACGAGTGCATCCTCACTTGCGTGGGAAGCTGGCAACCATGTGCGTGCTCCATTTGCACGAGTGGGAGGTGTGTGTGCACGCCGCTTGCGAAAATGGAGCTGTGCATGTGCACGCTTGCTGGCCACTTGCGTGTACCACCCCCCCCCCCACTTCCCCGCCGGTCTGCAGTGTTGGGGAACTCTGGTCTAAGATACTTAATATTGAAACATAGCATCATTTAACTTAAAAAAATAATAATAATCAGAAACTAGACCGGTATCTGACCTCACGTTACAGCCGGTCGCGATGTGATCTACAGTTTGACGTGGGACCCTGCAGTCACACTCAGGGGAGGATGCTATGCCCCATTTGTACAGAGAGTCCCGACAGACACCCATTGTGTGAGGTGCGAATCCTACTCAGGATTGTCCATTGCTGGAATGGCGGTTCGGAACCTGGCATCTCTTGCGTAGCATTATCTATATATCTTCCTATGTCTGGGCATTCAGCAACTCATGTGGCTTTTCAATGGGAACTGATGTTAAAGTTGTTAAGCGGATGTTGTGCACATGCCAGTGGCGGCTTCCTGGATTTGAAGCTTGCAGTTGTTAAGTGGAGAAGGTCGGCGTATGCCGGTAGGAGAGGGTTGTTCCTAATTTTTCTGTATTCTCTCACTAGTGCATCTTGCCTTCGCTGCTAGATGGCTCAGAACAGGAAGCCAGCAAATAGGAGTGGTTTTAATACATCCGCTTATAATCCTCATGGTGTCATTGAGTCTGGCGTCGAACTTACTACTACAGCAGTTTTTAAGCCATCCAGGGACACCCGTATTCTACTGCAAAGTAGACTAGTCCTAATGCGGATGACCCCAGGATAGCAGCTGAAGCTCCTCCTTTAGTTCAATCTAATTTCTGGAATGTGTTTATCCCTAGAATGGATTTGTGCCACTGTGTTCTCTAGGTGTATTTTATAGGAAAGAGTCTGGTGTGGTCTAATGTTGCTCCAAGGTGCTTTGGATTAAGTTTGTAGGGGAGTAAGTTGTTGTTTATGTAAATCATGTTTATGCAAACCTCCGTAAACCTTTGGAGCTTCATTGGCTAGCTTGTTATTAAGAAGGAAGCATGAAAGAACTAAGTCAGTGGTGGCGAACCTATGGCACGCGTGCCAGAGGCGGCACTCGGAGTCCTCTCTGTGGGCACACGTGCCGTGGCCCCAGCCTCGACACCCCCTACGACCCCCACCTCACCAGCAGCCTCCCTGGAGGAGAGTCGCCCCTCCGAGTGTGGCCCACATGGAGCAGCACAGCCAAGGACATGGCAGCCAGGCAGCATAGACAAGACTCTGCCCTCACGCTCCATCATGCACAGGTGATGCTGCGGGGCGCGGGCAGAGGGCATGGCCGCCATGGCGCTGCTGGGCTACCTGGGCGATCTGTGGCAGATCCTGGAGGCGGTGAGTGGCCCTGCGGGGCAGGGGCAGGGCAGGGGGTGGAGCGGGGTCGGGGCCAGTTTTTGGGCTCTAAAAGGTTCGCCATCACTGAACTAAGTGGTCATGTACATAATGACAAAATATGTACTGATATTGGTTGGTGCTTATATTGGGCTATATAGGTGATTGCAATATGATGTCTGCCTTTCATTGATCATTTCTCAGCACAGCCTGGCAAGTGGGAAAACCTAGTGCAGCGGTTCTCAACCTATGGGTCGCGACCCCATTTGGGGTCGAACGACCGTTTCGCGGGGGTCGCCGGACACCATGCTCCGCCATTTTGTTTTTTGTTTTTTTTTGTTGTTTTTTTCGTCGCGCGCCACGCATGCGCGGATTGGGCCGTCGCGGTCTGCCATTTTGTTTTTTTTGTTTTTTGTTTTCCGTCACGCGCGCCGCGCATGCATGGATCGGGTTGTCGCGCGCGCCGCGCATGCATGGATCGGCCCGTTGCGGTCCGCCATTTTGTGTTTTTTTTGTTTGTTTTTTCGTTGCGTGCGCGCCACGCATGCACGGATCGGCCCGTCGCGCGTGCCCGTGCGCGCCCCGGGTCGGGGTTGCGGCGGGCACGGGCAACGCAAGTGGGGTCTCGACCTGAAAAAGGTTGAGAACCACTGACCTAGTGGAACTTGCCTGAGTTTGAAAAGCTAAGCATGGGCTTTGTTAGTATTTGATAAAAAACTATCAGGAAGCTATCCCAGGTTGTAGCATGAAGGAGAGGAGAGGAGAGGAGAGGAGAGGAGAGGAGAGGAGAGGAGAGGAGAGGAGAGGAGAGGAGAGACAGACAGACAGACAGACAGACAGACAGACAGACAGACAGACAGATATAGAATCATACCAACCCTCTGCTCAGGCAGGAAACCCTATACCATTTCAAACAAATGGTCGTCCAATCTCTTCTTAAAAACCTCCAGTGCTGGAGCACCCACAACTTCTGGAGGCAAGTCATTCTACTGATTAATTGTTCTCACTGTCAGGAAATTTCGCTTTAGTTCCAGGTTGCTTCTCTCCTTAACAAGCTGCCAGGCTAGCTATAGCTTCTTGTCCTGCCCTCTGGTGCTTTGGAGAATAAGTTGACTCTCTCCTCCTGTGGCAGCCTCTCAAGTAGTGGAAGACAGCCATTATGTCACCCCTTCAGATGTCATGTTGTGTACGTTTATTGTAGAACAAGGTTGTGAATCAAAGCCACAGAACGCTTGGTTTATTTATTAAGTCCTTCTAATATCTGGACTACTTTGTTGAAAGAGCAAAAAAAAAAAAGTATAAGGTATTGGCAGAGTTTTGATAGACTCTTATGCCCCAACAGAAAGATTCTCACAGAGGCTTCTTTAATCATTATATAATCACTGCCACAAAGAAGAGGGGGTCAGCCTATTTCCCTAAGCACCAGAAGGCAAGACAAGAAACAATGGCTGGAAACTAATCAAGGAGAGACGCAATCTGGAATTAAGGAGGAATTATCTGACAGTGAGAACAATTAATCAGTGGAACAGCTTTGCCTTCAGACTTTGTGTGTGCGCCATTACTGGAGGTCTTAAAGAAGAGACTGGACAGTCACCTATCTGAAATGATATATAGAGGCTTCTGCGTGAGTAGGGAGTTGGAGTAGAAGACCTCCAAGGTCTGTTCTAGCTCTATTCTGATTGATTGATAAGGGAAGAGGCAACTTAATGTTAACCTAAATCTCAAAAACTAAATACGGTTACCTTTAGGACCCCTTTAATCCTGAGTTTACAAAGGCAGGCCTTCCCCCCCCCCATTTTCTTGGTAACAGTCTTTGATGAAGAGGAGATGTAGCTAACCATTTACCAAGTGAGGGAGGGATCTCCAGCTCTTGTGAACTTGGAGTGCTTTCAGAAACAACCTGTTCTTTCCCAGGGATTAGAGAATGCATTACAGGCACTTCCACGCAACATGTTTCACTGTAAAAATTCTTAATGCCGCCCATGTGCCCATCGATTCACTCCACAAGTAGCTGAAGTAGTGCAGTTTGCAAACTACGCAATCCCTGGGAGTTGGGCAGCATGCACATTTCTTTCTTTCTTTCTTTCTTTCTTTCTTTCTTTCTTTCTTTCTTTCTTTCTTTCTTTCTTTCTTTCTTTCTTTCTTTCTTTCTTTCTTTCTTTCTTTCTTTCTTTCTTTCTTTCTTTCTTTCTTTCTTTCTTTCTTTCTTTCTTTCTCGAACTTATATGCCGCCCTTCTCCTAAGACCCAGGGCGGCTTACAAACAATGCAATAAAATTATAACAATAAAATTTATCACATTCATACAACATACAAGCTCAGTCCACTCACATTTAATCATAAATACATGGGCCATTAGAGTTGGATAACCCCTATCTCAGGGGTAGGCAACCTTTTATGACTGGTGGACTTCAACTCCCAGAATTCCTGAGCCAGCCATGCTGAGGGGAAAGGGAGAGGTTTCCAAGCTGAGCCATGCTGGCTCAGGAATTCTGGGAGTTGAAGTCCACCAGTCATAAAAGAGCCAAGGTTCCCCACCCCTGGACTATCCAGAGACAGGATACATATCCTGTTTTCTGTCATGCAAACTGCATCCAGAAAGTAGTATAGAACTAGTGACATCAAGGGATCTCCTTCTATACAGGTAGTCCACAATGGTATAGGGCAGGGGTAGGCAACCTTGGCTCTTTTATGACTCGTAGACTTCAACTCCCAGAATTCCTGAGCCAACCATGCTGGCTCAGGAATTCTGGGAGTTGAAGTCCACGAGTCATAAAAGAGCCAAGGTTGCCTACCCCTGGGATAGGGTTTCCTGCCTGAGCAGGGGGTTGGACTAGATGACCTACAAGGTCCCTTCCAACATCATCATCATCATCATCATCATTTTTATTTATTTATTTCCAACCAACGTCTGGATTGTTTTAGGATTGCTGTTTAATGTGTTCGATGATTTTTTCTTTTTTTTTAAAAAACCGCACAATATATTCCTAAAACTAGGGTGGCTCTTTGCTTCATTTCTAAGCACAGGTAGTCCTCAACCTATGGCCACAACTGGGTCCAAAATTTCCCTCGCTAAGCAAAACAGTCCTTAAGTGACTGTATTTGCCCCATTATGCATCCCTTCTTTCCACGGCTGTTCGGTGAATCACTGGCAGTTATTAAGTTAGTAACAGAGTTGTTAATGAATCTGGCCTTCCTATTGACGTCTCTTGTCAGAAGGACGCACAAGCGGATCACGTGACCCCCGGGGCCCCACAACCGTCAGAAATACGAATCAGTTGCCAAGCGTGCGTATTTTGATCATGGGTCTGTGCAACGGTCGTAAGGGTGAAACACAGTCATAAGTCACTTTTTTCAATCCCGTTGTAACTTCGAGCAGTCACTAAATGAATGGCTGTGAGGCAAGGTCTACCTGTAGTGAAGCTACTCTCCTGCTAGCAAGGCTTTCCGATGGGTGTGGGTGTGTCCTGGTGCCTTTTAGCTTAATTCTTGTGAAAACCAACCCTCAACGTTCATTAAAAGAGCGTCAAGTACTGTAGTTGCCACCCACAAGAATTTTAATACTTTAATGAAGCCTTGCTGAATTGGAATGTTTGGGTATTTCCAAGAGAGCTAAGACACGGCAACGCAATCTTATATAGCTTTTTTTTTGTGTGTGTGTGAAGCCTGCATGGAACAAGTTTGTCCTTCTTTTTTTGAACGGGAACATTCTGTCTATGTGCGTCTTTAATAGCTGCAACTGAAATACTTTGTAACCAAGGACAATGTCTATCATTTGATATTCTCTTCTTGGTGTTTATTGCCGTCCTTGATGTTGTTCATCTCGCTGTTGTGCAACGGGTTTACTGAAGACTCGTTTCTTCTGGAGTGGAATGCTGGATGTGTAGGCTGCGATGGGAAATACTTGCGCGTCGTTCACAACTCACCCAATGGCACCATTGTTTTAAAGCTCTGTGGACAGTAAAGCCAGCCACATTGGGTCAGTGTTTGCAGGAATTTGATATTCAAACCACTCCGAGTTACTTGAAGGACTCTTTTTTCAAGGAAGAAGAAGAAGAAGAAGAAGAAGAAGAAGAAGAAGAAGAAGAAGAAGAAGAAGAAGAAGAAGAAGAAGAAGAAGAAGAAGAAGAAGAAGAAGAAGAAGAAGAAGAAGAAGAAGAAGAAGAAGAAGAAGAAGAAGAAGAAGAAGAAGAAGAAGAAGAAGAAAGATGGGTGTCATCCCCTTTTCCTTGGATTTTTCTGCACGGGTGAACAGAATGGACTTTGTATGATTGATTGTTGCGCAGCGGTCTGGAAATAGAGTTTCTTGCTCAATGAGGACTAAAACTGTAAACAGGATTCGGGGCCGGTCAAGGAAAGCAAACCTCAATGGTAAAATACAACTCCAAAATGAAATTGCATGCTTTACTGACTTATTCTTAGTATCAGAAGTAAGCCCGTTGAGATAAAACAGCTTCTTGTGTATCTATTTCAACTGCCTTCCTTTGAAGTAGGACTTGCTCAGATAACTTTACTTAGAAATGATTATCCGTGTTCTTTGTGTGTGGTTTTCCTCAAACTGCACTTTTAAAAGAGGAGATATGGTTCCATAGCTCTTAAAAGTATTTTGTGTATTGACTCTTCTGTATAAAATGCTAGAAAAGAAATGAAAAAACATAGGTACTACGTCAATAATCTTCTACCATAATACCTTTTTTTATTGAATTTATAATCCATATTTTCTTTTGGATGGTGCTAAACGGAAGAACTATGGAATCAGCTGTTAGATAGAATGATTTATTGTAAGCCAGTCTATTCCCCCCCCTTATTTATTAGAAAGGGAGGGGGAAAACTCTATTAGCCTTGTTGCCCAAATTACTTGTTTCCTCAACCATGTGAAGTGCCCACTTGACTGCCATCAACCAAGTTTTCTTGTGGATGTGCTAGCTAATGGTGAAACCTAATGCTAAAACCCAAGTGATACAGAAACTCAGGTCATTTGTGGATAATAATTAGCTGTAGTAAGTCTTTTGCTCCACCCTCTGAGCCACGGTTTAGTATCTGGCTTAATCTGCAAGGTATTATTTTGTATTGGTATTGTTTTGGGGTGTGGGGCTGGAGAAAATTACAGGAGATCTGCCCATTTTCTTTCACTGAAAAAGCACAGCTAGTATTTATACGTGGGATGTTCCTAATCTCCCGTCCAACTTCTGACCAGACTCAGATCCCTCTAATTTCATCCAATCCCTGTGTTGTGTTCCTTTGACATTATCCTAAGGAATTTCAGTCTCCTGGTAGGAAAGCTTTGAAAACAGAGATGTAAATAACAGAGATCTTAATGGTGTCCCGGTGGTCAGGAGCTTATAGGCAGCTAAATCGTTGAAGGGGTTGAATGAGGAAACAAGGGATTTCAGTGCATGTTAAAATGGATCTACAGTTTCCTAAGTGCTCCTCCACAACGCCAGAGATTTAAGGAATACAGCAAAATCAGCCGGCGCTTTTTCCCAGCGTCCCAGAACAAACTGTTGCATGCTAGTGATTACTTTGCTGCTTTTTCATACGGTTAGAAGAGGTTCTTCCCATGCTTAAAAGCTAGCACGTCCATGAGTGGATTTGGCAGTTAACGCTGATCCGTGTGTCAGTAGCTTCACTCTTCTCAACGAAGAACTGAAAGCACTGTGGTAATTTTATGCGTGCAGTTTGTGACCCTCATACTCCGTGGTTAGGTAAGTCACGGTGAGCTATTAGAAGACGCCATGGGTTAATTCAGTTACATTGGTTTCTGCCTCTTGTGTTGGCTTATTGCTGAGTTGTGTACTTTTTGCTCCTATTCTGTGGCTGGTTCCACTGTTTTTTCTCTCTCTCTCTCTGCAGACCAGTCTTACAGCCATAAGAAACCCTCTTCCCATATGCCTAGGACCTGGTGTAAATAGACCTGAGTACCTAGCTACTTATCGTTAGTGTAAGGTTTCTCTGCTCTCTCAAGGAACCTGTATTATGTCATAGAGCCCTGTGGAAGATTCCTAGTGGTTGGGATAAAAGGTGTACTGGGCACTTCTCTCTAAAACATCTCTTCAGAAGTAGCCAAGATCAGTAGTGGAAGACGTTATGGGGAGAAGGGAATGGGGGCTACCCTTAATCTGTTCAGTTTTGGCAAGATGGGTAAAAGTCCTCATTTTGTTCATAAGGTTAATTCACTTATCCTTTCTTTTATATAACAACGGTAGGCTTAAATAACAAAGCGAAGTGGAACGAAACATGGTACGAACAATTTCCTGATTAGATTGTTGGCTTCATGGTCTAAGAATGTTAGTACATGAGATTATGGTAAGAATGTTGTTGTGCAAAGACAACAGAACGATGCCCTCATAAATCTGAGCATGCAGTCATTGCTCAAGGAGTCAGGCACAAGTGATTGTTATTGTCTCTCGAATAACTGTAATATTCAAACCAATTGGCTTAGAAATAGACACAGCTGCTTGTTCGCTCTGTTCATCAGGGTCCACATAATTTATAGTTTGCTATTGTTCATTGCAGACTGCAGCGAAGGGCTGCAAAAGTCAGGCCATGGAAGGATACACTGCTTGTGATCGGCTGGAGTTACCGTATTTTTCTCAGGATCCAATCTGAATCGGTCACTGGGACCAAAGGTTTATTCTGCCAAGCTTTTGGGTTCATGCTGGATTCCAGTCCATCATCAGGGAATTCCTCTCTCTCCAGAATATGTGTTGGGTTGGTCTATGTCAGGAGTCTTCAAACTTGCCCCTTTTATGACTTGGGGACTTCAACTCCCAGAATTCCTCAGCCAGCGTGCCTGGCTGAGGAATTCTGGCAGTTGAAGTCCACAAGTCATAAAAGGAGCAAGTTTGAAGACCCCTGCTCTACGTGTTGTATTTATATGGTTCCTGGTTGTTTTTTAGTTTGCTGTCTGAGGTGTAATATGGCGACACTAGTGAACCATTGAACCTTCATCTTTGTTCTCTTCCCCTCTCTTCGGCAAAAAGTTTAAATCTATCACTGTCAACACTTAATCACTATTTATTATATGAGTATGTAGGATTTAATGTCAGATTATTAGATAGCACAGTACTTACATAGTAGCTATCAGGAATAGCACCTGTCTTTTTCTCTCAGTAACATATGGTAGATAGGTTTTGCAGATTGAAAACTGGTTATTAAATAAGATTTTCCTATTACATAACCTATGCACAATAATTCTTAGGGATGAGCCTAAACCTAATCTAATACAATCTTAAAATATTGGAATCCAGATTCACATTTGGCAAGTTCATTTGGGGAATTTTGAAAGTGATAGTTCCAACAGATTTAGAGGTGTTGAAGATGTTGCTGGCCAGTATCTTGAAGCTCATAATGTGCTTGACTTCTGCAGTGAAGTTACTAACCAAAGGGCTGTCAGTCTCTTCTGTCAAGGGCTCATTAGAGCATCCTGCAGAGAGAGTGGGATAGAAATGCAAAGATACTCATCGACTTCCTAAAATTTGCTGGACCAAATCCTAATTCCAACCTAAAGCGATCAACTATTACCATAAGCTCTTTATTTTTATGCTGGCAAACTGAAAAGCTTCAGGGATTCAAGCTTGACCCAGAGACCTCTAATTTACCGGATTCTGCAATTTACTTTTTTGCTCAGGGAGGTAGGGGAATTGGAGAAATGTAATTCCTTTATCTTTTGATTAATATTCGCCCGAGTCTGATGTCTCTGTGTCTCCTTCCTTTCACTTCCCTGTGGACTCTGTTGGTGAGTCAGACCATTATTTTTGTCACTTGCTTTTATATGGCTCTACTGCTTTTTTCTTTTCCTTTTCGTGTGACCTAATGTCTTCTCGTTCAGCAGCACCTTGTAATCATTAGGTGACCCCGGTGATCCAGGGAGAAAACAGCAGTACCTGAAGCTGTCTGAAAATCTTCTGATCTTCACGGTTTTCTGAATCTGATCTGATTTGTTTTTCAGCATTAGAGGGCAGTCACTTCCCAGCATGGATAATAGCTGTGCTTTGTTAACTACCTCAAGCTTGTCCAATTTGCAACCAGGAAGAATTTAAAAATAGAGCACATGCTGCTGAAAAGCTATGAGACCTATCCACTCCGGCAGAAATAATAGAGCTAGGGAAAGTGAGAGAGCCTGTCAAACTTTCTGCCTTGTTGGGATCTTTGCCTGCCTAGTCTGTCAGCCAAGGCATCTTTGTACCTTAGCCATAAAACACTTTTTTGCATCTCACAAAAACGCTTTTTGCATCTCGGTGGGAAAGTGATCTGCATCACTAGAATAATATACGGTAGTAGGCTTATTTTGTCTGGATATTGCTTGATGGAGAAGATATTGCGTGCTGGAGAAGACTCCTGCGAGTCCCGTGGACTGCAAGGCGATCAAACCGGTCAGTCCTAGAGGACATCAACCCTGACTGCTCTTTAGAAGGCCAGATCCTGAAGTTGAAACTCAAGTACTTTGGCCACCTAATGAGAAGGAAGGATTCACTGGAGAAGGGCCTGATGCTGGGAAAGATTGAGGGCCATAGAAGAAGGGGACGACAGAGAATGAGGTGGCTGGATGGAGTCACTGAAGCAGTAGGCGTGAGCTTCAATGGACTCCAGAAGATGGTAGAGGACAGGAAGGCCTGGAGGAACATTGTCCATGGGGTCGTGATGGGTCGGACACGACTTCGCAACTAACAACAACAACAATTGTTTGATGATGATATTATCCATTCAGTCATGTCTGATTGATGATTCTATGCGCCAGGTCTCTCCACATCTTCCAATCTTGCACTACTGCTCAGAGTTGTTCTATGCTCAGACTGTTGTCAGCTGTTGTTCTTTGGTGGCCTGGTTTCCCTCCTAACATAACAGATAGTCCTCAATTTATGACCACGGTTGAGCCCAAAATTTATGTGGCTAAGTGAGAAATTCGCTAAGTGAGTATTGCCCTGTTTTACGACCTTTCTTGCCGCAGATGTTAAATGAATCACTGCAGGTGTTAAAATAAATAACACGGTTAAGTGAATCCGGCTTCCCCATTGACTTCGCTTGTCAGAAGGTCACAAAGGGGGATCACGTCACCCCGGGACGCTGCCACCGTCCGAAACGTGAGTCGGTTGAATATAAATCACATGACAAAGAGGATGCTGCAATGGTCCTAAAGTATGAAAAATGATCATAAGTTGCTTTTTTCAATGCCGTTGTAGCTTCGAATGATCACCAAATGAACTGTTGTAAGCGGAGGACTGTCTGTATTGCTTGATAAAAATCCAAATGCTTCTTAATGGTATATTGAGGCATGAGGTCAGGGGTCTTCAAACCTGGCCCATTTATGACTTGTGGACTTCAACTCCTCAACTGGCTGAGGAATTCTGGGAGTTGAAGTCCACAAGTCATAAAAGGGCCAGGTTTGAAGACCCCTGCATGAGGTAGTCAGATAGTTTGGATTCACAAATAAATTAATTTGTGTCCGTGAATGTCTTATGTCCTGATTCTGTACCTCACAAGTTTTTTTTTTAAAAAATGAAATAACCTTAAAACTAGCCATTATTGGTGCATTGTACAAATGCAGCTGCATATTCCTTTTACTGAACTATTAAGCATATGTTGTAAACCCAGGCAACATGTTTAATAATAATAACATGTGGACTATTTCTTTTTAACTTGATTGTTAAGAAAAATCTTACGGAAATTTTTCTGTGTAGAACATAGTGGTTCTAATACAGACGTTATGATTAAGAAACGTTTGTCATAAATCCTACATTGTTTAACAGTGGATCGAAATCCAGATACTGTCCTCTATAAGTGAAGGCTTTAGCACAAACAATGCCTCTGTAGCTATTGATGATATATTATCTTTATATTTTATTGGAAGCGCTATTCAGATTTTCTTGCTTTACTGCCCAGATTCCTTAAATAAAGTGCATTTTGCCACAGATTTTAATTTCAGCAGGGCTAACTTGAACCAGCATTACTAATACATTATTTTTTAAAAATAGGTATGCAAAAATATTGCAAAAGACAGCAGATGAAAAATTGTCAGTTTAATATATATAATGTTTTCTGAGGTTTTTGCGGGTGTTTGTATGTAGGTGTTTGGTTATTCGGGTTTTCTCCTGCGTAAAATTTGAAGTGTCTTGGCGACGTTTCGACGAAGTCCCATTTGTCATCTTCAGGCTGGTGCTTTCGGCTTCATGCTTCTAGGAGGTTCTAGAAGCACAAAGCCGAAAGCACCAGCCTGAAGATGACGAATGGGACTTCGTCGAAACGTCGCCAAGACACTTCAAATTTTACATGGGAGAAAACCCGAATAACCAAAGACCTATCTCTATCCCTATCTCTATCTCTATCTATCTATCTATCTATCTATCTATCTATCTATCTATCTATCTATCTATCTATCTATCTATCTATCTATATCTAATCTATATATCTCTATCTATCTATCTATCTATATCTGTCTATCTATCTATCTATCTATCTATCTCTATATCTATCTATCTATCTATCTATCTATCTATCTATCTATCTATATCTAATCTATCTATCTATCTATCTATCTCTATATCTATCTCTATATCTATCTATCTATCTATCTATCTATCTATCTATCTATATCTAATCTATATATCTCTATCTATCTATCTATCTATCTATATCTATCTATCTATCTATCTATCTCTATATCTATCTATCTATCTATCTATCTATATCTAATCTATCTATCTATCTATCTATCTATCTATCTATCTATCTATCTATCTATCTATCTATCTATCTATCTATCTATCTATCTATCTATCTATCTATCTATCTATCTCTCTCTTTAAATGCCAATCGTGAAAACGCAGCCAGATAAAACCTGTCCATCTGTATCTGTTTTCTCTCCCCCCCCCTCCCCAGGTTCTGATGTTGAACAGGATGCTGCTGTTAAACTTGCTCAAGAACGTGCTGAGATAGTTGCCAAGTATGATCAAGTAAGTTTGTGTAATTTTTAAATAATTGTGTCATGGGCTATTCTACTCTCTTGGACTGAGTAATGATCATCCCAGATGTCAGAGGATGAACAACTAAATACACATCAACACCTGCCCCATTATCTCACTCATAGCCGATCACTGTGCCCTCTGTTTTCTTAATTAATCATTGTACCAACGTGTTGTAAAAGGAAGAGCAGGAGAGTGCGAAAAGATTCACTCTAGTCCTAGGTAGGAAATAGTGCCTGCCTTATTTTGTAATATTTTCGATATTGCAAAAGACAGGAGGTTTCTGGGGAGGGGGGGGAATAAAAACATCTCTTCTGTGATTTTATTTATTGATTAAATTTATACGGCACCCATCTCACTGATAAGGTGATTCTGGATGGCTTACAAACAATAAAAAGATAAATATAGCAACAATTAAAATGTAAAGAAATCGTGTAAAAAGAAGAGCCGAAGAGATGGGCCGCAAAGGGATGAGGTCTTTTTATTTTGTCAGCCACCTCCAGCAAAGAGTACCTACATCAGGGCCCCAGTCTCACTTCTGGTGGCAGGATGTTCCACAAGGTAGGGACCACATCAGAAAAGGCTCTTCTCCTTGTACCTGCCAGCTGGAATTCCTCAGCGATGGTTCCCACAGTAAGCCCTTCTGCTGAAGCAAATGGGGTGAGCTATAATCCCATTAGGGTAGTAACTGTGAGAGGGACCTCGGAGTCCTAGTGGACAATCACCTAAATATGAGCCAGCCGAGTGCTGCAGCTGCCAAAAAGGCCAGCACAGTGCTAGGCTGCATTAACAGAGGGATAGAATCAAGATCACGTGAAGTGTTAATACCACTTTACAATGCTTTGGTAAGGCCACACTTGGAATACTGCATCCAGTTTTGGTCACCGCGATGTAAAAAAGATGTTGAGACTCTGGAAAGAGTGCAGAGAAGAGCAACAAAGATGATTAGGGGACTGGAGGCCAAAGCATATAAGGAATGGTTGCTGGAATTTGGTGTGTCTAGTTTAATGAAGAGAAGGACGAGGGGGGACATGACAGCAGTGTTCCAATATCTCAGGGGCTGCCACAAAGAAGAGGCAGTCAAGCTATTTTCCAAGGCGCCTGAAGGCAGGACAAGAAGCAACGGGTGGAAACTAATCAAGGAGAGAAGCAACCTAGAACTAAGGAGAAACTTCCTGACAGTGGGAACAATTAACCAGTGGAACAACCTGCCTCCAGAAGCGTTGAATGCTCCAACACTGGAGTTTTTAAAGAAGAGACTGGACAGCCATTTGTCCAAAATGGTATAGTGTTTCCTGCCTGAGCAGGGGGTTGGGCTAGATGACCTCCAAGGTCCCTTCCAACTTTACTATTATTATTATCTGCTGAGGTAAATCGGATCCATGCCATAAAGGGCTTGAAAGGTAATGACCAGCACCTTGAATTGGACCTGGAAGCAGGCTAATAATCAATTTATTGAAAACATTTCTTCTTGATCTCTCAAGCACTTACCCTCCAAGTCGCGTATACACCAAAAATACATCTGAATAGAAGAAAATATGATGACTAAGTGAGTGAACCATAAAAAGATTTAAGGAGGTGACAGTCATCATTGAAACCTGC
The DNA here is from genome assembly GCA_034064705.1 of Bothrops alternatus. Lineage (NCBI taxonomy): Eukaryota > Metazoa > Chordata > Lepidosauria > Squamata > Viperidae > Bothrops > Bothrops alternatus. The sequence continues at coordinate 60,040 of JARGCV010000146.1, read as the reverse complement.
TCAGTTGGAGTCTTCCTGTTCTCCCCCATTAAATGGACCCTAATATACCATTTAATAGAATAATAAGCGTGTTCTCTTGAGGAGAGGGTAAGAGATCCCATGAAACAAATAATCTCTTTAGAACAGCATTTTTTTTTCTAGTCCTGGTCAGGCAATTGGACTTAAAAGTCATGAGCAGAATACAGGCGGTCCTTGACTTAAGACCACAACCAAGTTCATAAATTTCCATTGCTAAGCGAGACAGTTGTTAAGTGAATTTTGCCCCCTTTTACGACCCTTCCTTGCCAGGTTGTTAAGCAAATCACTGCAGTTGTTAAGTTAGTAACACTATTGCTAAGTGACTCTGGCTTCCCCCATTGACTTTGCTTGTCAGAAGGTCACAAAAAGTGATCACATGACTCTGGGACATTGCAATTGTCATAAATATAGGGCCGGTTGCCAAACACCTGAATTCTAATCACGTGACCACGAACTGTAGTTATTTGCTAATATTTCTTTTGTAGTTGAACACGAGATGGATAATTACTCCTGGAGAAACGGGAGGAGCAATTCGTTAGGAGACTTCATTAGGAAAAATTATAGTGCAGATACATTCTCCATTGTTTGGCGGCAACCCCATTGTGTATCTCTGCTGAGAGAAGGCCTGTGCACACCTAATGATGATTTGAATATGTGTAGTTGTAGATAGCTGTGGGAAAGACACTCAGACCCATGGTTCCCCTCAGTGGTGGGATTCAAATACCTGAACAACCGGTTCTCTTATTAGATGCAGGCCTGGCCCTCCAAGGCCTGGAACAGACTTCCAGAAGTGGCACCGACGCACTTCTGGTGGGCCGTTCTAGGCCTGGGAGGCATCCCGCAGGCCTTTGAGGCCTAGAATGGACTTCCGGAAGTGGCATCCATGCACTCTGAGGCCTAGAATGGACTTCCGGAAGTGGCATCCATGCACTCTGAGGCTTAGAATGGACTTCCGGAAGTGGCATCCATGCACTCTGAGGCCTAGAATGGACTTCCGGAAGTGACATCCATGCACTCTGAGGCCTAGAATGGACTTCCGGAAGCAGTGTGCGTTCAGCCGGTTCTCTGAACTCAGCAAAATTTAGCTACTGGTTCTTCCGAACCGGTGCAAAGTGGCTGAATCCCACCACGGGTTCTCCTCCTCCAGCGTTTGTGGATAAAAATAAGGAATCGCTGGTGAGGTTCCGAGGACACCAGCAGCTATTGTTACGTGCTGTGCCAGAAGTAGTAAATTTAGCAAGGTGAATTAATGATGTGTCTTCTGTGCTTTCTATAGGGACGTGAAGGAGCCCAGATCGAACCTTGGGAAGATGCGGACTACCTGCTTTACAAAGTTACCGATAGATTTGGTTTCTTGCAGTAAGTTTCGCAGCTTGGCAAAGGGAATGGCCTTCGCCGTCGGCTTTGTTTTATTTTCCGTCGTGGTTTTTGCATGCCTGTTTAGTCAGCGTATCGATCCCGCGCCTCACAGAAAAATTGCTTGGTGAATAGGGTTGCGTTGGGCAAATAAAATTCAAATGGTCTCGTGCTGTGCTTTTCATTTATTTATGCACAGCATTTTTCTTAGTCGGTGATTTAAAATTGATCCACGCCTGGTAATTGAAAAGTGTCAGCCTTTACCTTTTGCTGTGTGTAAAACGGCTGTAGAGATGCTTTGTCCGAAACGAAGATGGGAGACACATTGAGTAACAGCTGAGGGAATAATTTAAACATAAAAGCGGCAGTATTTTTTTTAGTTAAATTCTATATTAAATTATCAGAGTCATCTGAATAAATAATCCTTGACTTAGGACCAGCCGCTTTAGTTGACAGTTTGAAGTTACAACTGACCCCAAAAATGGCACTTAATGGTTGTGCCCCCCTCCCATTCATGTGACCAGACTTCAGGCCTTTAGCCACATGGTCACAGTTAACAACTATTTGTCGCTTCCTGTGATTGGGTGACCCTGCTTTACAACAATTTTGCCATAAATCAGCACTTTTAGCATCAGAAATTTTTGGCAAAACTGCACCATAGTAACCCAGGGGTTTGCTTGATGGGCCTCCACATTTGCTTATCAACCATTGCAAAAAAAAAAAAAATAAGTCATAAAACATGACCAGTCTGTTTTTATGGCAGACTCCATTATGGTCGTAACTTGAGGATTACCTGTATGGAGCCAGATACACACATATGACTGTACAGGTAATCCTCGACTTACAACCACAGTTGACCCCCAAACTTATGTTCTTAGGCGAGACGTTTGTTAAGTGAGTTTTGCTCCATTTTACAACCTTTCCTGCCACAGTTGTTAAGCGAATCACTGCAGTTGTTAAGTTAGTCACACCGTTGTTAAGTGAATCTGACTGTAGGCCAGGAGAATATGTTCATCTGATCCAGCGGGTTAACATCTTAATTGTTGATATCAAAAGCCTTGGCTATGGCATCATCCTAAGAGTGTGTGTGTGTGTGTTTAGGAGTGTCTTGTTTTCATACAAAACCAATAACAATACTTAGTTGCTAAGGCAGCACATGCCAGTTCAACTTAGGACCAAACTGATCTAAGTCCAGATTTCTAGTTGCAATTGTGTTTTCTTAGGCGAGTTTCCCACTAATTCTGATTTGTTAACCTGCCTGTTTGTTAATGAATGAGGTAAGTAGCTATCCCTCAATAGGATGGATTTATTAGTTGAATATGGAGGGACATGATAAATAGTCCTTTTGAGGTACTTTGCCGTTGTAGGAATAATCTCTTGGTTTAATGCCATTCTCCCCATGGGTGCAATATATCAATTAAGGGGCTGAGAAATGAGTCAACTTTTATTGGTTTTAAATGATGGTGGATGGAAATCTATTCAAAGGATGAATTTAACAATTCTCGCCTTTGTGCGAACGTTACAGTAAAACTTTTGCCATCTGATATTCGGTTCCTAGCTATCGTAACTAAATGGGTTTCTGGGTTATCAATTATTAAAATTCAATTTTAGAGTACAGCGTTAGGGTATGCTAGTTGGTTCTGTGCAAGGGCAAAGGGGTTATTCCTCATTCTCTTTATCTTAGAATAAAATTGTGAAATGTGGCATTGAATCTGAGATTGTTAAGTGGGTCAGATACGCCTGCACAATGAATGGGGCACCTGATAACATATTACTTTAGCAAAGTTAACACCTGTAATTCGGAAATGGTAAAATTGAATAGCAGCAGACCAGCTGCCTTCTGTCTTGTACAGTGTTGTGTTGGCTTAATTTTGTGCCACCTTCCCAGGGAGGAATTCATTTATATTAAAAGTAGCTTTAATTTCCATGAATAATTTATGGCACTGTTCCAAGTCAATCTAAAATGGTATTGACTGATACTTAGGGCAGGTGAGAGAAATTACCAGCTCACACAATTTTCTCCTTTTCATGTATGACATTCATTACTGCAAGACAGTTCAGGCATGGTATATAAGGTCTCTATAAAGCAGACATGTCAAACACAAGGCCCGGGTGCCGGATGTGGCCCGCGAAGTGGTTTCATGTGGCCCGCGAAGCCATCCTGGAAGCAGTGAAGGAATGGCCCCCTCGGCCTTGGCCCTGGCCCAGGCCAGCCGGGAGCCAATGTACAATTTTGTGGTGGCCATCTATGCTGAAACACATTCAGTCTTAGCTCCATAAGCCTCCCCCCCCGCATGGCCTGAGAGGAACAGTGAGGCTCCTCCAGTGGACCATGCCTTGGCGCTTGCCCCGGTCCCCCCCCCTTCTGCCAGAGACCCTCAGATCTGTCCCACTCCTGCCCAGGCCCCCACAGGCACCCTTGACGCAAACGGTGTAGAACTGGCCACGCCCACCCAGTAGGCTACACCCACTCCATCTACGCCCACCCAGTAGGCCGCACCCACCCTGGCCACACCCACCCGGCCCCCCAAGGGCAACCGCAATGCTGATGCGGCCCTCAATGAAATTGAGTTTGCACCCCTGGACTAGAAGACCTACAAGGCCGCTTCCAGCCCCCGTGATTCTGATTCTCTTTTGAGCATCATCTGAGCTGATGTCTGCGTGGGCCCTTTGTGATCCTTTCCCGACAATTATTGATCAGCAGATAAGCCAGCAGAAGGAACAAGACTGTCCTTCTGCTTTCTTCTCTCGTTTATAGGCTTTGGGGGAGGTTTCTGGTTGGTTGTTTGGAAAAAGCTGGCGGTAAAATGAAACCAGACTTCAAGGGACACGGTGGCTGGATACCATCAAAACTGACATCAGCCGGAGCATAGAAAAATTTGAGGAAGCAGTGCAAGACATGGCGAAACTTGGCCCATAGAATTGCCAAGAATTGGACACAACTGTGTGGATAACATCATCATCATCATCTAGTTGGTTGTTTTACCTAGAAAAGAGGGTGCTGGATTGGATGTCCTTTTGGCCAGATTTAGCAGCTCTTTTTCCTTTGAACTTCTAGGCAGAAATCAAAGCACTCCAGCCTATAAAGATGCATGTTTTATTAGTTGTTCTATTGACTGATTTCTAAAGCTGGACGTATGTGCTCAAACAGTAACGGTGTCTGAGTGAATGGTCTATTGCACATGCGGTGGCTTTGAAAAAGAGATTGAGACCCTAGAAAGAGTGCAGAGAAGCGCAGCAAAGATGATCAGGGGTTTGGAGGCTAAACCACAAGACGAACGGTTGAGGCTCAACGAAGAGAAGGACCAGGGGTAGTATGATAGCAGTCCTTCCAATATTTGAGGGTGTGTCACAGAGAAGAGGGGGTCAACCTATTCTCCAAAGCAGCTGAAGGCAGGACAAGAAGTAACGGGCGAAAACTCATCAAGGAGAGAAGCAACCTAGAAGTAAGGAGAAATTTCCTGACATTGAGAACAATCAATCAGTGGAACGGCTTGCCTCTGGAAGTTGTGGGTGGTCGCTCCATCACTGGTGGTTTTCAAGAAGAGACAGGTCAGCCATTTGTCTGGAATGATGTAGGGTCTCCTGCTTAAGCAGAGGGTTAGACTACAAGACTCTCAAGCTCCCTTCAAACCCTACCATTCTATCTTCTGTGAAATTATATCCTTCTAAAAATCAAGATGCCGTAGTAGCCTTCGACAGTAATGCAGCTCATGGAACTGCTTGGAAGAGAACAGTGTACACGTTCACTTGAGTCCATGTTGAAGCCCTTGGTGAGACTGACTTTCTTACCGAGGAGTTGTTTTCAAGGAGTCGATTTTCTCTGTTTTAATCATTTTTCCCCCCTTGGGAAGGAAAGAGATTCTCTTTCCCTGCTCCCTTGGTTTAGAAGCGTGTGCGCTTCAAAATATGAACTTGTCCTTAGAGGATCAGCTTATCAAGAAACTGGATTGATCCCCTGGAATCAATGAGAAACAATTCAGCAGAAGAGGATATGTTAACAACGCAGCCATCCTTGTCTTGGGGGGAAAAAAATGAAGCCCACCATTTTGAAGAATAAAAGGACCTGCCTAAGAATTTAACCCATCTCTGTTGGAAATGTGGGGCTTTCTCCATGATTTTAACTAATTTGTGTTTAATTGTTAAATGTCCTTCTCTTGAATTTTTTTCAACAAACCCATGGCATTAATTTTGGCAGGGTTTGGTTGCTTTTCTTTGTTTTCTTTGCGCATGTCTTTGAGTCAGTTTTTTCAATACTGGTGACTGCCTGGAGTAGACCTTGCAGTTTTTTTGCTAAAATGTTTTCGAAATGATTTCTTCGGTTAGGTCTACAACAGGGATGGTCAACTTTGGCTCAGGGCTGGCTCAGGAATTCTGGGAGTTGAAGTCCACTGGTCACAAAGTAGCCATAGTTGACCACTCCTGGTCTACAGTATCATTCAATCCTCTGTGGCCCTTTGTGGAAGCATTGTTGACCATCTTACTGACATGTACTAAGACGTATTATGCATTTCAGGCAGTAGAAATCTATTTTCCATCTTGCCAACAGGGTGGTGGTGGTGGTGGTGGTGGTGTGTGTCTGTGTCTGTGTGTGTACTGCATGTGAATGTCTTCTTGTTGACTAACAGCCTGAAGCTGCGATGAGTAGCAAGCCATTAAAGGAAAGAATCTGTAAAATCTCCAGTTGCCTCTTTGCTGTTACACCCCTTGATCAGGTCAATGCTGCTGTAATCCAATGAGATCTGGAAGGTCATAGTTTCTCTCCTGGAATGTCTTAGCCGAGATTGGTAGCATTTTTGCAGGATCTCCAAAGACAGGTCTTTTGTCCTCTGGGCCTTATAAACTGGAGATTGTGGGTATTGAACTGGAAACCTCTGCATCTAAGATAACCCTATCTCTGTATAAATAGCTTGCACTTCTATTGCAGAAGAAAGGACAATACAGAAAAAAATAGACTTGTAAGGGACTTTGGAGATCTTCTAGTCCAGTGGTTTTCAACCTTTTTCAGGTTGAGACCCCACTTGCCCCGCCCATGCGCGGCGTGACCCCGACCCCCCCAAAAAGCAAAAACAAAATGGCGGACCGCAACGGGCCAATCCGCGCATGCGCAGCGAGCACGCGACAACAAAAAAAAGCAAAAACAAAATGGCGGACTGCGATGGGCTGATCTGCGCATGCGCGGCGCGCGTGCGATGGCCCAAACTGCGCATGCGTGGCGTGCACGCGACAAAAAAACAACAAAACAAAAACAAAAAAATGGCGGACTGCGGTGTCCGGCGACCCCCGCGAAACGGTCGTTCGACCCTAAATGGGGTCGCGACCCATAGGTTGAGAACCGCTGTTCTAGTCCACGGATGTCAAACTCGCCACGTGACGTGTCGCGACTTTTTTCGCATTGCCAGAGCTGGGGTGGGTGCGACCTCCCCATGATGCAACCGGCCCATGAGCCGATATTTTGACACCCCTGTTCTAGTCCAACTCCCTCTGCAAGCAGGAGACCCGTTATCATTCTGGACAAATGGCTGTACAATCTCTTTATTGAAAACCTCCAGTGATAAGAGTACCCACAACTTCTGAGGGCAAGCCGTTCCCCTGATTAACTGTTTTCACTGAGAGGAAATTTCTCCTTAATTCTCAGTTGGATCTCTCTTTGATAAGCTTCCATCTCTGACTTCTTGTCCTGCCCTCAGGTGCATTGGAGTGCAGTCAACCCCCCATCTCTCTGTGACAGCCCCTCAGATATTGGAAGAGTGGTCATGTCACCCTAGTGCAGCGATGGCGAATCTTTTAGAGACCGAGTGCCCAAACTGCAACCCCAAACCCACTTACTTATGCCGGGTGCCAGGTGGGCGTGGCCCACTGGGTGGGCGGGGCTGTGGTGGTCATGGCAGATTGGGTGTGGGTGGTCACCTCAATGTTGCTCATGGGGAGGGATGCCTGGGGGGGTGGGCAGGGTTGGGGGAGATCCAGGGGGTCTCTGGCAGGTGGAGCGGTAGGCAGGGTGGGGGTGCCATTGCCATGGGCCAAGGCAAGGGCCAGGGCGGCGGCTGCCTGACACCATTGGCCCCCGCACACAGAAGCCAGTGAGCGCATGGGGGCCGACGGTGTCCGTCAGCAGCCATAGCCTACTGGCCCCTTGACCGGCGCACTCTGGGGCTCCGCAGCCCACCGCCAGCAGTTCAAAGAAGCCACTTCTGAGCTGGATGGCCGGCTGACAGCTGAGGAGGCGATGCAATGGGTCGTGCCCGGGGAAAAGTAGAGCATGCGAGGCCAGGAGGGAAGGGACGGCGAGAGGGAGGGAAACCAGCTGTGCTGGGATGCATCTGGCCACATGGAACCTCGGCGAGTTAGCAGGGGGCTGGTTGAAGAGGGACAGTTGCCATCTCCAGGGCATGGCGCACGTGCCCACAGAGAGGGCTCTGAGTGCCGCCTCTGGCACGCGTGCCATAGGTTCGCCACCACTGCCCTAGTGACTGTCCTTCTCTTTGTTAGACTAAACATACCCAGTCCCTGCCATTATTCATCGTATGTTTTAGCTTCCAGTCCCCTAATCATCTTTGTCGCTCTTCTCTACCCTCTTTCCAGAGTCTCAACATCTTTTTTACATCGCGGTGACCAAAACTGGATGCAGTATTCCAAGTGTGGTCTTACTAGTGCAATGTAAAGCAATATTCACACTTCACATGATCTTGTAGATGTGTGTACAAAATTGGATAACAGCTTGGTGTATGCCAGGTTTTGTTCCAAGTAAAATAGTTTTTATAACCTCAGTTGGCTATAATTTGTCAGAGATGCCTGCTATCAAAATAATGACTGCTAAACCAACTCGTTCCTCTTTTAGAAAAGAATTGAATCCAGACTTCAAATATTCTTAAAATTAGAAACACTGATACTTAGTTCTAATTTCAGCACAGCACTTCGGATTATGTCTAAATTTCAATGCAACCAGGTGCTTTTAATGGCAGATAGCAGTACTGAAATGTTTAAGGACATTGATGACATAGTAAAAACATAAGGAATTTAGCATGAATGCTGACTAATCCATTTCCACGGGTTTCCATTAGAAGTACTTAAACCATATGAATAGCCAGTCAGCAGTATAATATATTAAAATAACTAAAGTCTAATTTAACATTGGAGAGAATTATTTTATTTTGGTTGTGAGGCATGCATGATTAAAAGCACACTCAGTTTGCATAGTGCCCATTCCCTCTTGCTTTCTTGACACACCACAGTGAAATCCACAAGTCATCATTTATACTAATTTGCTAATTGGCAACATGATTGAAATGCAGAGTCCTAAGAAAGGAAGTGGGAAGGAATAACAGAAGGTCAGAGCTGCTAAGGCACATATTTAGATATTGAAATGAAATACAGTCTCAGTGTCAGCGTCAAGTAGCTGACAAAATGGACTTTATTTAGGATGGTTCCTCCCTTTCAAGTATCTACTTTGTATAAGCTAGGTTTTCCACTATGAGAGTAATTTTTTAATTTGTCCAAGAGGAATGGCCTACACATTTACAGAGAAGGAAGAAAACCCCTTTTTATGCCCAGCACTTGGTGTGTGAATTGGGCCAAAGATGTCAACTTAAGCCCCAAAGGTTCTTTTTCAAGAGGCAACTGGACTTCCTTTGTGTTTCCTTGAAGACACTTCGCTTCCCATCCAAGAAGCTTCTTCAGTTCTTCCAGAACTCTTCCAGAACTGAAGAAGTTTCTTCGTTGGGAAGTGAAATGTCTTCAAGGGAAAACAAAGAAAGTCCAGTTGACTCTTGAAAAAGCACCTTTGGGACAACCAAGACCTGGATGATTGAGAATCTCCATAGACATGTCAACCTAACTTTGTCAACCCTGTCAGGAAAGAAGCCACAGGAGGACTGGAACTATACTTTGAGATTGGCTATTGCAGTGTTTCTCAACCGTGACAATTTTAAGGCATGTGGACTTCAACTCCCAGAATTCCACAGCCAGCATGGGGGAACTATGGCCCCCTCATGACTCGTGGACTTCAACTCCCAGAATTCCTGAGCCAGCATGGGGGAACTACAGCCCCCTCATGACTCGTGGACTTCAACTCCCAGAATTCCTGAGCCAGCATGGGGGAACTACAGCCCCTTCATGACTCGTGGACTTCAACTCCCAGAATTCCACAGCCAGCATGGGGGAACTTTGGCCCCTTCATGACTCGTGGACTTCAATTCCCAGAATTCCTGAGCCAGCATGGCTCAGCTTGGAAACCTCTCCCTTTCCCCTCAGCGTGGCTGGCTCAGGAATTCTGGGAGTTGAAGTCCACATGCCTTAAAATTATCAAGGTTGAGAAACACTGGGCTATAGTAACAGGATACTATGTCTACTGTTCCGTTTTATCCCTACTCCAGGGAGTCTGAGTATTTTTATAATATTTCCATGCTTCTCTAGGATCGATGCATGCTTCTGCCTCTGTTTTTCTCTGAATGGCCTCTGAATGTCTTCTCCTGGGTCATCTCCATGGCTCCTCACACGCAAGACCTCCCATGTGGGCACCTTCTTTAATTTTATCTCCGTAACAGCAACCATGTGAGGCCTGGCAAGCTGGAGTACAACTGGGTCAAAATCACCTAGTGAATTTCCCTGGCTAAGGGTAGACTTGAACCCTTTGTTTTCCTAATCCTTGCCCAATACCTTAATCACTGTAGTATAGTGCAGGAGTCTTCAAACTTGGCCCTTTTATGACCTGTGGACTTCAACTCCCAGAATTCCTCAGCCAGCGTGCCTGGCTGAGGAATTCTGGGAGTTGAAGTCCACAGGTCATAAAAGGGCCAAGTTTGAAGACCCCTGGCATAGTGAGTATCAATTACCCAAACAAAATCCTATTGTGCTTAATGTAGCTTGCTTGCTAATAAGTAAACCTAGGGTTGTCGCCCAAATGGGGAAGCAAATAATAAAGCATACAGAATTTGAATGCTGAACATCTTGCTAATATAATTGTTATGTCTGGCCTCTCGCAGCTCATTAAAATCCACGTAAATATGTCTTTAAGAGGTTTATTTAACACATTTCAAAAGGATTCATTTCAAAGCAAGCTGCTGGCATTATGTTGGCCTGAACGGCCAAATCAGATCTATGTACATTTAGATTAAACATGCTCTTCGGTAGGTTTTCAAAACACCAGAAAACTGAGTTCCAAAGCACTGCCAAAGTTTTCAGCCCACTCCTTGATTAACGTTGCTCGTGACAAAGGCGTAGTCTTTCTTTTCCCTTCTAATATAGTGTCCGATACGTCACTTCCCCAATTACTTCCTTTTTCCAGTTAACTGACACCTTCGCTTATCAAACCTTCGGAACCTCGGATCAATCCATTTATCTTCTTGTTCTAAATCTGACTCATCATTTTGAGAGTCTGATTCAGAATGCATACAAAGCTCCTCATTGTCTATCTCAGCTGCCGGGAGGGGAAACCACCCAGAGGGGCCTGGCTGCTGATCCTCGGCTGCCGGGAGGGGAAAACACCCAGAGGGACCTGGCTGCTGATCCTCATCCTCTGATACTTCCCAAGCTGGTCTAGGGACACTCACAACAATAATTAGTAGACAGATTAATTATTCATTAGTTTCACATTCTCCAATTATAGAAGTTCTCGCCTTGCTAATTTGGGCAATGATCTATGTTTAAAACTGATTGAACGGGCTATCCAGGTATAATTATTAAACTTCCAGGTATGGTTCAGTTTGACTTAAAGCCAGGTAATTTGGAAATGTAAGCCCAATAAATACCTGATTATTTTATGTAATGAATGTGTACTTCTGTCTTGGGAGGCCCCTGTTTTTTGTGAACCCATGAAATAATCTCCTGAAAAACCTTCTAAATTAGTTTGCAGTACAAAAAGTAGTTTTGTGCAGATTTGCTCAGTGCTGTAGCTTCCTTGAAGCAGGCTCATTTCGTGGAAAGTGTAGTCAGAAAATTTCAGATTAGATTGGCATGTCACCCTTAGCTATTGTTTGCCTCTGGTTAATTTATAGAATAAAGCCAGGTGATTGGGATAATAATAATAATAATAATAATAATAATAATAATAATAATAATAATAAAGTTGGAAGGGACCTTGGAGGTCATCTAGTCCAACCCCCTGCTCAGGCAGGAAACCCTATACCATTTCAGACAAATGACTGTCCAGTCTCTTCTTGAAAACTTCCAGTGTTGGAGCATTCACCACCTCTGGAGGCAGGTTGTTCCACTGGTTAATTGTTCTAACTGTCAGGAAGTTTCTCCTTAGTTCTAGGTTGCTTCTCTCCTTGATTAGTTTCCATTCGTTGTTTCTTGTCCTGCCTTCAGGCGCTTTGGAAAATAGCTTGACTCCCTTTTCTTTGGGGCAGCCCTTGAGATATTGGAAGGCTGCTATCATGTCCCCCCTCGTCCTTCTCTTCATTAAACTGGACATTCCCAATTCCAGCAGCCTTTCCTTATATGCTTTGGCCTCCAGTCCCCTAATCATCTTTGTTGCTCTTCTCTGTACTCTTTGTAGAGTCTCAACATCTTTTTTACATTGTGGTGACCAAAACTGGATGCAGTATTCCAAGTGTGGCCTTACCAAAGCATTGTAAAGTGGTATTAACACTTCACGTGATCTTGATTCTATCCCTCTGTTAATGCAGCCCAGCACTGTGTTGGCCTTTTTGGCAGCTGTAGCACTCGGCTGGCTCATATTTAAGTGATTGTCCACTAGAACTCCGAGGTCCCTCTCACAGTTGCTACTATTGAGCAAGGTACCCCCTAACTAACTAACTCAGAAATCATGGTTGCAGTGGCTTCTTTCAGAGTAAGAAACCAAGTTATTTGTGGCTTGGCCCAGGGGCTGCTTCCAATCCTAATAACTAGGATGTGCTATTCGGGAATCGGCTACAGGTTGTCCTCGATTTGTGACCACAATTGAGCCCAAAATTTCTGTCGCTTTCTTAAGCGAGTTGGCCCCATTTTACGATCTTTCTTGCCACACTTGTTAAGTGAATCACTGTAGTTGTTGAATTAGTCCAAACTGTTGTGAAGTGAAGCTGGCTTCCCCCATTGATTTTTGCTTGTGAGAGGGTCGCAAAAGGGGATTGCGTGACCCCGGGGCACCGCAACCGTCATAAACATGAGTCAGTTGCCAAGCGTCTGAATTTTGATGATATGACCATGGGGATGCTACAATGGCTGTGTGAAAACTTTTCGTAAGTCATAATTTTACGGTGCCGTTGTACCTTTGAACGGTCATTAAACAAACTGTTGTAAGTCAAGGACGACCTGTATTTAGTTTCTCTGCCTTGCAATCTGTTGTCCCTGTAACTGGCTTTCTTACTCTTTCTTTTTAGCCAGGAGGAGTTACCAGTCCACGATGCAGCTTCTGAGAAGGTAAGCAGCTGGTCTCCAGTGTGGATAGCAGTACATGTTTTAGAAGCATGTAGACCTGATTGGCGTGTGAAAGCAATCAGTATACATTTACTTGGCATTGCGTGGCTAAGAATTGGACAACAAAAAATGGTAACTTACTGATCATGCTAATGGAATGTCCGGCTAAGCTCCGACCTCCTCTTTTATCCAAGATCTGAAGACGTTTGGTACTGAATTTGGAATATTGGATTCTAATTTAGGCCAAGTCAGGATCACGAGTCTATGGAATTCATCGTTGCCAGCCTTCCGCACCCTGTGGAAATTTATTAATTTCCATCACCTTCCAAATTCTGACCTTAGCACGTCTTGAGACGTTGGGTAGTCAAAATCTCAACGTTACGAAGGAATTAATTTGAGAGCCCTGAATGGTTTATCTGAATGGTCAGCCAACATACAAAAACGGCTGGGTACTGAAATGGCTTGCCTGAAGCTACCTGTAAAAAAAATATTTATTTATTTATTTTATTTATTTAATTAAATTTGTATGCCGCCCCTCTCCCAAGACTTGGGATAAGATCCTTTTTTGAAAACATTCCGGCATTTGGGGGAGAAAATGGTTTGGCGAGAGTTGGTACAGTCCAATGACTCGCTGACTCTCTGCCGAAATAATTTTGCTCTGACTGATGAAGTTGCTTGGATGAGCAGCGAAATGTCTCAGATTAAAAAAAAAAAAAGTTTGGTCCAGTTTCCCAAGGATTCAACTGTAGACACCTTTAGCCTGGATGATTGAGTCTTCATTGACATATTCTGGCAATAGCACAAGTTTGCCTGGAAGGTAATGGGTAATGCAGTCCAGCACTTTAGAGCAGGAGTGTCAAACTTGCAACGTCATATGACGTGTTGCGATGTATCGTGACTTCTTTTCCATTGCTGGCAATGGGCTGGGCGCGGTTTCGCCATGACGCATCCGGCCTGTGGGCCGGCAGTTTGACACCCCTACTTTAGAGCATCATGTTGAAGGAGGAGGAGCTGCAGGAAGCCACATGGATGGTTGCAGCTTCTTCCATATAGAAATACCCCACTCCTCAATTTTTTATAAGTAGCATCCCTATGAATGACCAATTGTGGTTGCCAAGCACCACTTTACAATTTTCTTCCATATAGCACTGAGTATGGGGAATGTTAGTATTTCTGAATTGGTTCTAAGACAGTGTTTCTCAACCTTGACAATTTTAAGGCATGTGGACTTCAACTCCCAGAATTCCACAGCCAACATTGCTGGCTGTGGAATTCTGGGAGTTGAAGTCCACATGCCTTAAAATTGTCAAGGTTGAGAAACACTGTTCTAAGAGGACTTCTGTCTAGTGATTGCCTTTAACTCTCTTAATTGAAATTTCCTGTTCATAAATCTGGTTAACCTCAGTCCCAGTTGGTCTACATTAAACAAGGCTAATCTAGATGTAGGCCAGTGTTTTTCAAGCTTGGCAAGTTTAAGATATGTGTGTGTGTGTGTGTGTGTGTGTGTGTGTGTGTGTGTGTGTGTGTGTGTGGACTTCAACTCCCAGAATTCCCCAGCCAGCCTGGTGGATTGAGGAGTTCCAGGAGATGGTCCATGTACCTTAAACTTGCTAAGTTTAAGAAACTCTGATCTAGCCAGATGGCTGCACTATCAGGCTTTTCTTCTTTGTAAAATGCAACGATGAATATGGATCTCTGTTAAAGCAAATTGTTGCTCTCTTTAATTTAATGCATTCCTTCCTGTTAGTTTATAGTCTTCCTTGCTGGAATAAACATTGTTTTTTTCGACCAGTAGTTAATATTTGAGAAAGGAGATAATTGAGAGGGGATGGTCGTCATTTGAAATGCTGTCTCTGTTTTAAAATGTTGAAATGCCAGATGTTATTGTGCTCAATTACCAGCTAATATGCTGTGACTGTAATTATGCAGTGGAGTGTTGCCAAGTTAGAGTCAGAGGGATGAATGAGGTTGTCAGCAAGTGGTATTTGCAAAGTAATTCAGCAAACTGAGCAATCAGAGCATCTTTTATATATTTGACACTCTGAGGGAAAGTCAAAGGGGTTATATAACCCAAGCTCTGCAGACAGGATTGAGTGCTGTCTAATTCTAGTCCAGGGGTAGGCAACCTTGGCTCTTTTATGACTCGTGGACTTCAACTCCCAGAATTCCTGAGCCAGCACAGCTGGCTCAGGAATTCTGGGAGTTGAAGTCCACGAGTCATAAAAGAGCCAAGGTTGCCTACCCCTGTTCTAGTCCATTGAAGTTTTCTCTCAGAGAAAAAAAAGTTTGCTTACTATTTGGAAAAATAAGGACTTTATTATTCCATATCCAATTGTCTAATGAATGACTACTCAATTTGGCTGAGTGGTTAAATCACCAGGCTAGAAACCAGGAGGCTGTGAATTCTAGTCCTGCTTTAGCCATGAAAGTTGGCTGGATGACTTTGGGCCAGTCACCAGGAGACACTGAGTTCTAGTTTCGCCTTAGGAATGAAAGCTAGCTGGACGACCTTGGGCCAGTCCCTCTCCTTCAGCCCAACTCACCTCATAGGGTGGTGACTGTGGGGAAAATAGGAGAAGGAAGGAATAGTGTGTGTGTTCGCTGCTTTGAGTTACTTATAAAAATAACAAGGCAGGAAATAAAATAAAAACACAGAATCATTTTGCAATTGTTACCTGAAACATTACTATAATAAAAGTATGATTCTTTTCCTGGAAAGAGGCAACGGCACACGCATTGCTTAAGGTTTTAGGGAGGTTATTTTTGTAACTCCTTTAGTAAATTACAGGCTTGTTTGGAAAAAAAACATTGCCACACACCAGTTTCTGAAGAGAGTCTGTAATTCCTGCTTGTTACTTACAGTTTGGCTAGGAGCTCTTCGTAGTTTAAGCACCTGCCTAGCAAGCATCCACCCTTTTTCAACTTATTTCATTTTTATCCATCACGCCCTTCGCACCATTATGCAAAGTGCAGAAAAGATGTAAGAATGAATAAACCACAGAAGTTAGGATATATGGTGAGAAAAAAAAAATACAGCAAAACTTAGCTTGGCCAATCTCAACCACCCATTCTGGTTTTGCTCAGGGGAGACTTTCTTTTTTAGGAAGATGTAGTAGCGGTTGGGTGGCCCACCAGTCTTAACCACTTCCATGCCACAGACACATTCCCTGATAATAGCTAGGGGGCAATTGGTTAGTTTTGTGTACTGTATTGTGACCAGTATAGTCAACACAGCCCACAAACACTACCCAAATCCAGTTGTACCACAAGGGCCACTTCACCACAACCAAGAGGTTCAAATTCTTCTAATTGCAGTCCATCACATTGTACTTACTGATCAAGAGGATATATAAACAGGGAGTTCTCCTTAACAGAATAGAAAGCTGCTAGAAAACTGTAGGGTTTCTGGGGAGACTTCTACGGGTACAACTTTGCAAAGGATTGAGTTGCATAGACCTTGTTATTACCCACTTTGATGAGCAGGCTTTCCACAGTCATTTCTCAACAGGAGAATAGATCACCGTGCACACTGTAGTTTGAGTTTATTGAAGTGTTGTGAAGTGCTCTAAAATTACGATAATGATGTCCTTCTTGCCACAGTCATTCCTCAGTATCTCTCAACCGACAATCCTAGCTCTACCAGAATATTTAAACTAAATTACAGATCTCGAAGGGGTGCGGCCGAAGAACTCCCATCATTTTCATTTTTGCTTTCTATTGGCACGGCTAGAATCTAGAAATTATTGCATGGATGTTTGTGCACAAAGCCTTAAATTATCAAGCTGTTTACTTGAAAGGATGTTTCCGAAATTGGCAGGCTTCAAGGAGAAGTGTCTCCAAACACTATCATATTTATTTGAATTGTTAGGTCCTAAATGTATAAAATGATGCTCTTGAGAGAGCTGTGTCTAGCAGACCCACTTCTCCAAAAGACACTTGCAGGAATCCTCAGTCTTTGACTGACGTACACGGGAAGGGTGGTGAGAAAAAGCCCATTGATTGGGTTCCACTGCTTAAAACAGTGTTTTTTCAACCTTGGCAACTTTCAGATGTGCAGACTGGCTGGGGAATTCTGGGAGTTGAAGTCCATCCATCTTAAAGTTTCTAAGGTTGTCAAATGCTGGCTTAAAACATTAAGAATCTCTTACCTGGGCTGCAAGAATCCAGACACAGGTAGTCCTCAACTTACAACCACAAATGAGCCCAAAGTTTCTGTTGCTAAGCGGGACAATTGTAAATGAGTTTTAACTCATTTTACAACCATTCTTGCCATGGTGGTTAAGTGAATCACTGCATTTGTCACGTTAATAACACGGTTGTTAAGGGAATCTGGCTGTCCCATTGATTTTGCATGTCAGAAAGTCACAAATGGTGATCACATGACCCTGGGACACCGCAACTGTCCTAAATATGTGCCAGTTGCCAAGCATCAGAATTTTGATCAGTAACCACTAGGATGCTGCGATGGTTGTAAATGTGAAAAAAACGGTCATAAGTCACTTTTTTTCAGTGCTGTTGTAACTTTGAAAAGTCATTAAACAAAAGGTTGTAAGCTGAGGACTCCCTGTATTTAATAGATGGCAGCACAAAACATTTTCAATAGCTCTTTCCTGGCCCATCAAGTGTCCTTGAGTTTACTGCCAATCCTTTGTTCTGAAAATCAGTGGCTGAGTAACCGGTTCCTGGAAGCATACAAGTGATAATACAGGTAGCAGTGTGAGTACTATCAATAGAAAAGCAATAGTGAAAGGGTCTTTCTGTGCTAAGTGGAGCTTTAATCTCTCACAAGCAGCCTCAAAAAAAAGGTGTTGACAATCTAAAAATAGAACTTTGATAGACTGTAGATCCACTTGCACCTATCCCTTAATACCTAGGGACTTTTGTTGGGGAAACCCAGCCGATTTCTTGGAATTATAAGTATAATTGCCCAGGGTACAGAATATAGTCCAACTGTTAAAAGTATATTTAATTTTACTTAAATTCTTTTGCACAAAATCTGGTTTAAAAAAGCCTTTCAAATGGAGTGGATAGTAACACACTCATAAATTCAGCCATAACTATTTCCTCATTTGTTGAAAATTGCGTACTCCTGTGCTCTTTTAAGATAAAAACTTAGGAGTGGTCTCTTCAGTTGACTGGCCCTTCCA
This sequence comes from Bothrops alternatus, assembly GCA_034064705.1. Lineage (NCBI taxonomy): Eukaryota > Metazoa > Chordata > Lepidosauria > Squamata > Viperidae > Bothrops > Bothrops alternatus. The sequence goes on along the minus strand of JARGCV010000146.1, from coordinate 42,158 downwards.
TTTGATTTAAAATACTTGCTAGTGATTTCAGGCTGTTAAACACATCACAGTGTCTGTCCCTAGATGCTTATAAATGTTGAAAAAGAATTCTTGAGGAGTATTTGAAGTGGAGAGACTGATGGCCTCTGATTTTATTTCAGCAAAAGCAGCTTGAGATTGAAAGAACTACAAAATGGTTGAAGATGTTAAAAAGTTGGGAGAAATACAAGAACACAGATAAGGTAAAGTTGAGTGTTTCCTTCAGCAACTGTATTTACTAAATGCAAAAGTATAAATTGGGTGCTATAGCCTTGGCCTACTGTTTTTATTTGTTATAAGAACGAAGTACAAAAAAGGTGGCTTTCAGAATTTCTGAACTATCAGTATTTCAGAAATGTTGGTGTAGGAATGGAAAAACCCATTTCCTTGTGACCTTACATTTGCATTACTGTAATGTCCGCTACATGGTGCTGTCCTTGAAGAGCATTCAGAAGCTTCAACTAGTACAGAATGTGGTTGTATTGATAATAAATACACATACAACATCACTGGTATGTGAAGTGCATTGGTTGTAAGTGTGTTCCCGGGTGCAATTCAAGGTGCTGGTTGTCACCTTGGAAGCCCATCATGACTTGGGACTGGGTTACCTCAGGGACCATCTCCTCCCAGTTGTTTCCACCCATCTGACTGGGTTGGACATGCTACAAGTCCTGTCACCCAAGAAATGTCAGTTGGTGGAAACTAGATGCTGTTCCTTCTCAGCTATAGCACCTACCCTCCAGAAGATTCTCCCGTCAGAGATTGCACTGACCTTGGCATATTGGTCTTTTGTAAGGTGGACAAAATGGAGGTAGTGACAGATTTTATCTTCCTGGGCTCCAAGATCACCACAAATGGGGACTGCAGCCAAGAAATTAAAAGACCCTTGCTCCTGGGGAGGAAAGCTATGCCAAATCTAGACAGCATACTAAAAAGCAGAGATATTACTCTGCCAACAAAAGTACATTATAGTCAAGGCCATGGTTTTCCCAGTTGCAATGTATGGCTGTGAAAGTTGGACCATAAGAAAGGCTGAGTGCCAAAGAATTGAGACCTTTGAACTATGGTTCTGGAGAAGACTCCTGCGAGTCCCCTGGACTGCAAGGCGATCAAACCGGTCAGTCATAGAGGACATCAACCCTGACTGCTCTTTAGAAGACCAGATCCTGAAGCTGAAACTCAAGTACTTTGGCCACCTAATGAGAATGAAGGACTCACTGGAGAAGAGCCTAATGCTGGGAAAGATAGAGGGCAATAGAAGAAGGGGACGACAGAGAATGAGGTGGCTGGATGGAGTCACTGAAGCAGTAGGCGTGAGCTTAAATGGACTCCAGAAGATGGTAGAGGACAGGAAGGCTTGGAGGAACGTGGTCCATGGGGTCGCAATGGGTCGGACACGACTTCGCAACTAACAAGAACAAGGTGGAGAAGAATTAGTTATGTGCCCGGATCTGGAGCCTTGAGTGTGTTATTTGGTTATAATTTTCTTGGTATATATAATTTTGATTTCTTGATTCTCTCCTCTCCTCTCCTCTCCTCTCCTCTCCTCTCCTCTCCTCTCCTCTCCTCTCCTCTCCTCTCCTCTCCTCTCCTCTCCTCTCCTCTCCTCTCCTCTCCTCTCCTCTCCTCTCCTCTCCTCTCCTCTCCTCTCCTTTTCTCTCCTCTCCTCTCCTTTCCTCTCCTCTCCTCCATTCCTCTTCCCCCCTCCTCCCCTCCCCACCCCCTTCTCTCCTTCCCTTCTCTCCCTTCTCCTCCCCTCCTCTCCTTTCCCCTCCCCTCCCCTTTCCTCTCCTCTCTCCCTCCACCCTGAGTCATTTGAGATGGGTGGCTATTGGAAATTGAATAAATAAACAAAGACTTTTTAAAAACTCTCTTACAAAATCCATCTGCTTCCTTTCTTTCATTGGAGAAGCTGCTCATCCCTGACCCTCGTATAAAGGCTCAGGTGCTTCTTTGAAAAATGCCATCATTTGGCCAATATTTAACAGGAGAGGGCTATAATCTCACCTCCCCTTGGTAATTTATTTTGTGGGGAAGGAGGGTGGGGCATTTTGAGTCGGCATCCTGCTTCCCATCGGTGCTATGTTGGTGACATTGCTTTACTCCAAGCTTGCTTTAAACTCTTTTCCTTTCCTTTCCATTTTATGACCTATAAAAATGTACTTTGGAATATCATAAAACACAACATTTGCTGCAGTGAAGCTGTTATAAATTTACTAAGGCACAGAGAGTTGCTTTTTTATCCCCTTGAAGCAATTCCTGACACAATTTCTATATATATATGGCCATATAGTTCAATATTACTTCAAGGGGACAAAAATGTGCTAACTTGATTCTGTGCCGTTCAATGTAATTTTCAGCTAGCCAGAGGGAGCATTAAGACTGCTGCCGATATGATGCTCATCACTGCTTCCAAAAAAGAAGAGCATAATCTGTACACAGGAGAGATGGAGCACACAATTCTTTTCACGCGCTTACTTGCAACTAAACAAATCATCATATCTTCACTAGGACTTAAGTGCAGGCAAAGAGAGATTAAGATCTGATCGCTCTTTATGGAAAGCCACTGGACCTCTTCATATGACCGTGGAGATTGATGTGTGTGTCTGATCCTAGAATTAAATTAGGAATGCTCCAGAATGAAAATCTAATTCCTGCTTGTTTCCATGATACCAGCCTGTGGTTTGATGAATGCTGAATCATGGCTTAGTGATAGATGAACAAGTACAATTTTTGTTATAATCCCCTTTCTTCTTCTCAAGGATTGCTTCTATGGTAGTTTTCTCTTTTGAACTATCAGAATTTGAAACAGATAGCAAAGATGAAAGTGAATATTTTAAATGATAACTTCTTTAGCAAGACAGGTTCTCATTTTTTGATAGCGGAATCTCAGGCTGTTGAAGGACTGTTAAATGTTAGGAGACTCACACCTCCTGAAAAGTACTTTAAAAATATCCTTTGTTCACCTAAAACAGCTAGAGAACGTTAAGTCAGAGAAATTTAAGAAGGGATTTAACTGCTCTCCTTAAGATTATCTTTATTAACACTGGTAAATGTTATTTTTTAAAAAAAATTGTGAGCTTTTATTTTTAATTTGGTGTTGCCCTCAATGTATTCAGAAGGTCTTTTCTGGAATTCTTTGCCTAAGCAAGTCAGAACATGCATTAAATGGACATTCTTTATTTAAAGTTGTATTAATGCGAGTCAAGAGTTGCATAACAGAGACTGTGGTTTTTTTTTTTTTTACTAAAACGTGGTTCTGGAGAAATCATTAATAATGAAATTAATAGTGTAAGATGGGGGGTAGTCTTGATTTTCAGGAAGTGCAGATGTTTCTGTATAAGTGTCTTAAACTTTTTAGCTAAGGAAAGTAGCAGATAGTCAAAGGAGTGAGTTAAGGAAGCAGCTAGATAGAGTGACAGAGTCAGGCTGTCACAGAGAAGAGAGGAAGTCAGTCTGTTTTCCAAAAAGCACCTGAGGGCAAGGACAAGAAATATTGGATGTGTCAGGAAATTGTGCAGCAGCTGTCCAGATGAAGTCAGAGACACTGACACCAACTTGTACTTTTATATAGATAAATATATTTAACATTTATAGTTACAGCAGACAAGATAGTCAGGAACATCATGAGGTAAATCCAGAGCACAGGGCAGAAAAAGGCGGGAAAAAGGGAAACGCCCCCTTTATACCCACAGCAACCAATCATAGCGTAGATTGCCTCATGCAGGAGCCCGCACTCTCCAATCAATCAACTCCAACTGTGTGTTCTGGCCCATTGTACAATTTTACTGTTCCAGCTACTAGATTTAATACCCTAAAACAGAGGTCTTCAAACTTGGCAACTTTAGGACTTGTGGACTTCAACTCCCAGAATTCCTCAGCCAGCCAGGGCTGGCTGAGGAATTCTGGGAGTTGAAGTCCACAAGTCTTAAAGTTGCCAAGTTTGAAGACTCCTGCCCTAAAAGGATGGAAACTTACTAAAACGGGATCCAGCCTAGAACTAAGGAGAAATGATCTGAAGTGAGAACAATTAATCAGTGGAATAACTTGCCCCTGAAACTGTGGCTGCTCCTTCACTGGAGGTTTTCAAGACAAGATTGTCAACCATTTGTCCAGAATGGTACAGAGCAGACATGGGCATTTTATGGCCCCTGGGCCACATCTGGTCTTTTGGCCATCTCTGGCCAGCACCTGTAGATTGCTTTTATTTTGAAGGCAACTCCTATTTAAAAGAAAATACATATATGTGTTTGGCATGCCTACGCACCTTCACAGCCTATTGGTTAGGCCCTCCATAACAATCCCAGTTTCTCATATGGCCCATTGGGAAAATTAATGGCTCATCCCTGGTATAAGGTCTCCTGCTTGAGCTGGTGGTTGGACTAAAAGACCTCCAAGGTCCCTTTCAACATTATTTTATATTCTATGTCCTAAATGATTTCTAGTAGGCACCTTTACTTACAACAGTTTGTTTAGTGACCGTTGAACATTACCACGGCACTGGAAAAATTGACCTATGACCGTTTTTCATATTTATGACCCTTGCACCATCCCCATAGTCACATGATCAAAATTCAGATGCTTGGCAACTGGCTCATATTTATGATGGTTGCAGTGTCCTGGGGCCGTGTGATCAGCTTTGGCGACCTTCTCACAAGCCAAGTCAACGGGGAAGCCAGATTCACTTAACACAACCATGCTACAAACTTAAGAACTGCAGGGATTCACTTAAGTGTGGCAAGAAAGGTCATGAAATGGGGACCAAACTTTCTGAGACAACCCAAGAAAGGGATCTTGGGGTTTTGGTGGACAGCTCGATGAAGATGTCAACCCAATGCGCAGCAGCAGTAAAAAAAAAGCAAATTCCATGCTTGGCATGATTAGGAAGGGAATCAAAAATAAGTCAGCAAGTGTTGTATTGCCTCTGTACAAATCGATGGTGAGACCACACTTGGAGTACTGTGTACAGTTCTGGTCACCGCACCTCAAGAAGGATATAATGGAACTGGAAAAGGTGCAAAAAAGGGCAACAAGAATGATCAAGGAAATGGAGCGCCTCCCTTATGAAACCAGATTGCAACGCCTTGGTCTCTTCAGCCTTGAAAGACGGCGTTTAAGGGGTGACTTGATCAAAGTGTATAAAATCATGCATGGGATAGAAAAGGTGGATAGAGAAAAATTCTTTTCTCTATCACACAATACCAGGACAAGGGGGCACTCCCTAAAGCTCATAGCTAAGAAAGTGAGGACAAATAAAGGGAAATATTTCTTCACCCAGAGGGTCGTTGATTTATGGAATTCACTTCCAAAAGGGGTCGTGACAGCTGTCAGCCTTGATAGCTTCAAGGCAGGGTCAGACAGATTCATGGATGCCAAGTGTATCGGTGGTTATTAAAACGGATGTCCATGTGCCGCCTCTATGTTGGTTGAGGCAGGCAGAATTCCCTTGAGTACCATTTGTTGGGGGTCAAGGGAAAGGGAGGGTTTTGCCTTCTCTTTCTGCTCAAGATCCCCATCTACAATTGGTGGGCCACTGTGTGACACAGAATGCGGGACTCGATGGGCTTTGGCCTGATTCAGCATGGCTCTTCTTATGTTCTTATGGAAAAGCTCACTTAACAAATGTCTCACCTAACAACGTAAATTTTGGGCTCAATTGTGGTCGTATGTTGAGGACTACCTGGACCTCCTGGTGTTGCAATAGCAATCACATAATAATTTCATTTACCAATTTACCTCTGTACCTGTTAATTACACTTGCTTTTCTTTTTTGGGCACAGTTTCATAGAAGAATCTATAAAGGGATTCCATTGCAGCTGAGGGGTGAAATCTGGTCCCTGTTGCTCGACGTCCCAAAAATGAAAGAAGAAATGAGAGGTTATTATAATGTGAGTTTCCAAGCCAGCAAGTGAAACACAGAGCTTTTATTTTATTTAATGCAGCAAATAGTAAATGCGATATAATTAAGAGCGATAAATGCCATTCTTTCTAAGTTTTTAATCTTTTTTTTTCTTGAAAAGTACTCAATAATATGAACCCTAAATCAGAATTATCCACCAGGCAAGAACCTTAGTACAACTACAACTTAATTTCTTAGGCCTGAAGATTGGTTTAGCTTTTTTTCCCCCATTTTCCTACTGAAAGGATTTCAGATTTCAGTATTGCTTGTAGATGTTTATGCTATGCTCAGAACCAGTACAGTTTCTCAGGTCTCATTCTTTTCATAAGATTTCCCCTTACCTGCCCTGGTTTATTGTTTGTTTTGTGTGTGTGCATGTGTGTATGCTATGCCATACAGAATCACATTGTTTGAATTGGATGGCCTTCATAGATCTAGTTAATAAAACAGATAAGTAAATGTTGTACCCTAAGAAACAGTCTTGTGTCATGTTTGATCTGTTTTTTTAAATTCTCTTTTGGATGTTGTATTTAAGTTTATGCATTTTACAGATTTAAATTTTTACTTTTCAACTTTCAAATTTTTACTTCTTCAACTCCCAGAGAAGTTTTGAACTGAGAGGGTGGAAAACATAAGAGTGAAATATTCATCTGCCACTGTTTTGATTAAGGAATTAATAATTACATTTAAACCTGCCAAGAGACTCAAAATACCTATTTCCTTTCACTTCCAGAGAAAATTGGCAGAAATTCTGCTGTCAAAAAATTGTAATTTGGGGCAGATACTTAGCCTGTGGACCAAAACTTACATATGATGCCTCAAATAGAAGAGAATATTAGTAATTCAGGGATATCTGTGTTGGAGAAGAGTAGATAGATAGATAGATAGATAGATAGATAGATAGATAGATAGATAGATAGATAGATAGATAGATAGATAGATAGATAGATAGATAGATAGATAGATAGATAGATAGATAGAGGAGGGGAGGGGAGGGGAGGGGAGGGGAGGAGAAGAGAAGAGAAGAGAAGAGAAGAGAAGAGAAGAGAAGAGAAGAGAAGAGAAGAGAAGAGAAGAGAAGAGAAGAGAAGAGAAGAGAAGAGAAGAGGACTAAAACTTACATATGATGCTTCCAATAGAAGAGAATATTAGTAGTTCAGGAATATCTGTGTTGGAGGATAGATAGATAGATAGATAGATAGAGAGAGAGAGAGAGAGAGAGAGAGAGAGAGAGAGAGAGAGAGAGAGAGAGAGAGAGAGAGAGAGAGAGAGAGAGAGAGAGAGAGAAAGAGAAGAGAAGAGAAGAGAAGAGAAGATTAGTAGCCCAGGGTTATCAAGGTTATTTGCTGTGAGCTCTGTGTGGCATCAGGAAGGATCTCTGGCCAGTAAATGCTGAGCTCCAGCCACCCCAAATCTATCCCGAATTAAAGGATTACAGTGTCATAAAAAAGGAGTTTTATAGTAGCTCAAAGTTGAACTCTGGGGTCCTTGGTGCTGTCTGAGTGAGTTTGGCGGTTTCCTTGCAACCCCACAGTTACATATAATGCTTTTCTTAAACAGATGTCCTGTGAGACTGTAGCTCTCAGAATTTCTTAGCGCATGACTTCTAGAATTCTGGAAGTCCTTAAACCTCTGGATGGATTCTCCAAAACGCAGAATCTTCTGCAACATGGAAACAATTCAGAAGCAGCTGCTTTTAATTCGTGCCACCTTTGACTTTACACAGCATTCACTGATGAGTAGAGCAAGTTTAAGATGTTCCTTTCATTCCTTTCACCAGGAGTATGCTGAATCAGACCAAAATGTTCTGTAGATCAAGATTCCTTGTCATGGTTCCTCCCAGATGTAAATATGGAAGCCAGCGGAAGAACATGAAATGAATATAATACCCTTTCTTCAAGTGAATTTCCCAGAGGGATATTCACTGTGTTTGGCTGCTTGTGTTTGAAATCCTGTCTCTTGTTGGGATAAGATATTTTGTAAAGGAGAAAATCTGTTATGCTTCCCTCAGCCCAAACAGAATAGATTTACCACCTTTGTAAGAAGTGGAAGATCATCCAAAAGGATGATAAGCTGTCATGAGTTATGAAGTCTTAGTGTATATACATTTGTTGATTGTGTCTCTCTTTGTCTCCCCCCCGCCCAGACTTTAAAAACTCAGGCAAGAGGAACTTCTCCAGATATCCGGCAAATTGATCTTGATGTTAATCGGACCTATCGGGATCACATCATGTTCAGAGATAGATATGGAGTAAAGTGAGTGACGCTAAATCAGCTCCTTTCATGTGGATCTTGTTGCTTTTTATTTTCTGGAACTTCAAGAGATTTAATTTATACCAGCGGTTCTCAACCTTTTTCAGGCCGAGACCCCACCTGCGCCACCCATGCGCGGCGCGACCCCGACCCGTGCTGTGCACGCACGGCGCGACGGGCCGAACCGCGTATGCGCGGCGCGATGGGCCGAATCGCACATGTGCGACGGGCGCGATGGCCCGAACCGCGTATGCACGGCACGACGGGCCGAACCGCGCATGCGTGGCGCACGTGGGACGACCGAGGGGAAATGGGGGGAAAAATGGTGGACCGATGTCCGGCGACCCCCGCGAAACGGTCGTTCGACCCCAAATGGGGTCACGACCCATAGGTTGAGAACCGCTGATTTATACAGAAGTGCAGCAAAATTTTGAGTCCTGTCTTCCCCCAGAAAACGTCCTCCCCTTGAGCTTGGTGGTTTTCTTGCAGATGTTCGTGGATTGATGCTGTTACCTAGTTGGGCAATGAAATGTCTGCAAGAAAAGCACCAAGCTCAGAGAGTACCAAGGACCTCACAGTTCAACCCTGAACTACAAATATTCTCTTCTTTTGGTATTGTCTCTTTGCCATGGGAGATCTGGGCCCCAAAACACATGTGATGCTCTGAAATTCAAAGCAGAATCCAGCTCTTCTGTATTTAACAGGCTGGAAAAGCCTGTTAGGAAAAGCATCATTAGCAAGATATCTAGAAAATAGTTTTAAGTTTTTAAAATAGTAACATTTTAACATTGAACATTGAAACAGAGGCATATTTTCCCATGTTAAATCCTGAATGCTCCATTTGGTTTTGAAACGGTACAAGCAAATTTTAAAAAGCCGTCACCCTGCATTTTAAACATGCCAGAAAGAAACACTAAACTGTCTTGGATGAAAGTGTTCCAAAATTGTCAAATTCAGTTACCTGCTTGGATTACCTTTCAAAGAATCCCTTACATTAATCCAAAACTGATATTTGGTAATCTCCCATAGTCATATAGATCCATGTGAAGAAAAATCAGTACTTCTTTCAGTATTTTTTTTAGCTTAAATATATTTGGAAATTATGAAAGCCAGTTACACTTTTTTATGAGTTGGGTTTCAGATGCAATAGGCTTACAGTGCTCCAGATTCACAACAAGAGTTTTGAGTTGTAGATCCAAAGCATCAGAAGGGCACCAAGTTGCAAATGGCTTTTTAAGTATTACAGTCAACTTGTGTTTGCTACAGTATGAAGTATTGCCTAAGCTCCCTTTTTGCAAAACTGAACAAACAAAATTATTGTTTAATTAGTTGTGAGAGTATTTTAAGAATGTTTTGGATTGTGATTATTTTAGACAGTTGTACCCCCCCTCTCTGAGAAACGAGCAGATTAAATTGCAGATTAGTTTTTTTTGTTTTTTTTTAGAAAAAACATTTTCTAACCTCAGGAGAATTATCAGAATAGTTAGTAAAATAGCATCATGGAAAATAAAATGTCAGTAATTCCACTGAGCATTGTCCAAGCTCTTAGCTATATCTAAATTGCCTGTTCTAATTTTTGAACATGACTTTTCCTTGACTTTGAGATGATTCAGATGAAATACTGTGTCATAGGTTAGCATTGCAACCGTCTATGACTAAAGCTATGTGGGAAGCTCATGGTTTTTTTTTTATTTTTTAATAAATTGCATTTTCCCTGGTTGGTTTGTTTAGAAAATTTCTGTTTGACTGGCTCAATACAGTAAACAAGACAAGAACAACAGTGATCAAACCAACAGATTGATAATCGGCAACAAGAGATGTAATAACTTGAGAAAATGTTCACAATAAAACCCATCAGCTCTCATGACTTGGAGATAACAATAACGTTTATTCCCCAAAGGCACTGGAAGAGCTTTGTGGGAGCTTCTCCTGTTGATTAACAGGAAAAGAGCCATTCTAACATTCAAGTGTTCCAGAAGGAGAAGACCATCAAAAAGAGGGCTTGTTTCCATGTCCCCCCAGTTATAGGTAGTCCTCGACTTGTAACTGGCAGTTACAGAGGATCGCTAAAATGGGACTTATGATCTGAATGCGAAGTTCTAACATCTGCACACCCACCCACAGGCACATGACCACATTTTAAGCTGCTTGACCGCTTTTGCAACCACTTGTAGCGTTGTAGTGATTACACGATCACAACTTGCATTTTTGCTGAAAACTGGCATTGACTTCCAGTTTCTGTCAAAACCCGTCCCATAATGAACAATGTATTCGCATTTGCTTTATGACTGCTGGAAAAAAAAGATTGTAAAATCAGGCCCAGTCACATTGCGACTTGCTTTGCAACCATCACGACTTATAACCATAATTGTGGGGTTCAGCTACATCCATAACTCGAAAACTACCTGTGCTGTTTCCTCTTTGGTGGGTGCCTCTCTTAAACTGCAGAGAGTGTAGAAGATGGCATGTTTTCTCCGCAAAAGCGTCTATACGTTTTGGCAGGATGACGATGACGATTATGATGACGATAGTGTCCAAATTTCAACCTCAGATGTTGTTACATAGCCAGAGTGAATATCTGTGCACAAAAGAGGAAGGGATTCTGTGGTAAGGATAAGGAAACCAAGTCAGTAAATAGGAAAAAAAAGTCAAAAAACAAATTTGGTCTAGTGCAGGGGTTCTCAACCTTGGCAACTTTAAGACTTGTGGACTTCAACTCCCAGAATTCCTCAGCCAGCAAAGCTGGCTGAGGAATTCTGGGAGTTGAAGTCCACAGGTCTTAAAGTTGCCAAGGTTGAGAACCCCTGGTCTAGTGGTTAAGGTGCCAGAGTAAAAAGTAGGAGACTATGAGTTCAACTCCTACCTTAGGCATGAGAACCAGCTGAGTGACCTTTAGCCAATCACCAGGAGATGGTGAGTTCTAGTCCCATCTGACAGCCAACTGTGTGCCCTTGAGCCAGTCACCAGGAAATGGTGAGTTCTAGTCCTGCTTTAGATATCAAAGCCAGCTGTGTGACTTTGGGCCAGTCACACTCTCTCAGTCCAGTTCATCTCAAAGAATTGTGGGGAAAATAGGGAGAGGAAGGTGTGTTGGATATATTTGCTGCCTTGAGTTAATTGTAAAAAAATAATAAACACAGGATAAAAAAATAAAGTTGTGAGGATTCAGCATGCTCTCTGGACCCAGAATGCAGATTGGGGCTAAAATGAAGGTGTGAGTGAATGGAAGGGCAAGCTAGGTTTGCCAGGCGTCCAGGTTTCATTGTATTTTTACAAAATACAGTATTACATTTTGTAACATGAATGTTCCTCTGCAACAGTCCCTTTCCTTCAATGCTCAGTTTCTTTGGTGATAAACAGAGCTCTTTTCCAGATAGGCAACACCCTGCGTGGTCTTTCTTTTTTTTTTTTCCTTAAAAGAGAGCTTTTGTAAGTCTTTCACCGTATAATGGAACACTGATGTACTTGCTTTTATCACTCACACACATACATAATAGATAGATAGCCAATCTTTGTAAATAGTAGGCTGCTTTCAGTGTTCAGTTGAGCAGAAAGGCAACCCAGAAGTCAATAAGGAGTATCAGCTTTTCTTGCGATAAGCAGAGATAACTGCTTTGAAACAAAATCTTCCTGTGTGTGTGTGTGTACGTGCGCGCACTGGTCGATGCTCTTAAACATTGGTAGAATCATGTGTGGCCTTCTCACAAGACTTTGAAGCATAGGCAGCAGGGCCAATGAAGTCCTGGGCAGCCCAAAGGACAGAAAGGGGAGGGGAGATACTTGAGTGAGGGGAGTTGAAAAGGAGGCTTTGCATTGTTAGATGCAAAGAATCAGAGCCATCCGTTAGGTTGCAGTATTTACTCAAGCTTATATCTGGTCAACTGAAATTCAACACTGACCAGGTAAGGGTCAATGGAATTCAAGAGGGGGTGGACACAGACCACTTATGGGAATGTAATGATTCCAGGTTGATGACTTGCTTAACTCCACCCCCAGCTCTGCCTACCCTTCTCCTACAGAATGGCTTGGATCTGGGTAGGTCCTCACATAATAGGTAGGATTTGAGTGAGGTTCTGTTAATGAGCACCATCAGGACTGTCACCAAGCAATGCCATCACATGCCATAGTGCCTCATCACCTAGCAATGGAAATTCAGGTCCCAATTACTGTTAACCAAGGAGTATCTGTAACTAAGTATCATCTGCACATTGATGATACTTAACTGCACATGGCAGAGAACCTAACAGATGGCTCTGATTCTTTGCATCTAACAGCTTTCTTCCTCCCAATCCTAAGCCTCCTTTTCAACTCCCCTCACTCAAATATCTCCCCTCCCCTTTCTGTCCTTTGGGCTGCCCAGGACTTCATTGGCCCTGCTGCCTATGCTTCACTCTGCAGCTTCATGTTAAGTAGGAACAGAAAGAGTATAAAATTATGAGGAACCCCACAAAGTAGAGTCTAGATCCTTTGTCTTAAAGTGCATTAAATTTTGCAATATATTGTACCTGAGAGATGCTTATCACTCTGCAGGGTTATATAGATGTACAAAATAGGATTGATATGAAATTAAGCCAGCAACATTTTAAATCACAAGTATTTTTTCCTGTAACGTGGCTCCAAAACACATTTTGATTTTGTATAGTTACTTTCTGTCTTTTTTCCCCCTAGGCAACAATCTTTGTTCCATGTCTTAGCTGCATATTCTGTATATAATACGGTAAGATGCTCCGTGCATGCTTCTCTGCATCTATACGCCGTCAGTTTACAAAGGTCATTCTTAAGCGATGTTGAATTTCATGGAAATAGAATTGTCAAGGTCAACATGAAAACAGTGACTTTGAATAGGCATAATTCTGTATTTGATTGTTTGGCCCAACAGGTGTAAAAGAAAATATTTCTGATTCTTGGCCAGATGCTATCAAAGCTTGTTTTGCAAATGCTTGCCTGGAACCATTAAGATCAGAAACTGTAAAAACAGTGGTGAATAAACTCACCCAACTAATAAAATGCTACATTTTAAGCTTAATAAATTTTAGCAGCATTATTGAGCTGGGTCACAAAGAAGAAACAGTTGTGGAATTTTGGAATGGAAATTTACAAATGTTCCTGAAAAGATGACAAATGTTTTGCTTCTTACCGCTGATATGAAACATTGAAGAGAGGTAGCCATTTTAATCTATTGAGAAGAACAAGTGAATTGCCCAGTAGCATTACTAGGATAAGCCAAACTGTGTTAGTGGGCTAAAATCCATAACTTGCTCACTTTATCTATAATTCTGTGGCTTCCTACTCACAAGTGTCAGATTGAGTTCCATGAAACTCACAACAAAACTCTTTAAGGTAGCATAAACCCTAAATGATAATATAGTCTCAATTGGGGGAATAGGTTGGATTAAATTAATATGGACATTTCAGGTAGGTCCAAATTCTTTGTTCAAATGAATCAGTTTGAAAGGAGAGAAATTTAATCAGAGGGTTTGCATTGACTTCCTTCTGAAGTACAAATGCTCTGTCTTGAAGGCTGTTTTGTACTAAGCAGTATTTCACCATGAGGGTTGCCAGTCACTTAAATGGGAGAGGAGCTAAAGGTTACATGGAATAAGCTAAAGATAGAGAATAACAACAGATCAAAGTGCAGAAGGTGGGAAGAAAGGACTCCTTTGTCCTCTTCTAATTTTATAGTCAACATTTCCTTAGAGCAGTGTTTCTTGAACTTGGCTCCTTTAAGATCCATGGACTTCAACTCCCAGAATTCCACAGCCAGCATGCTCTGAAGCAGCCACGGTGGAGAAACACTGCCTTAGAGGCCTCTCCACATCTTCAGGATAAACAAAATTAGATAATGATAGCTTGTCCTGTAGAAGCTCTAGTTCAGGGGTAGGCAACCTTGGCTCTTTTATGACTCATGGACTTCAACTCCCAGAATTCCTGAGCCAGCATGGCTCACCATGGAAACCTCTCCCTTTCCCCTCAGCATGGCTGGCTCAGGAATTCTGGGAGTTGAAGTCCACGAGTTATAAAAGAGCCAAGGTTGCCTACCCCTGGACTAGTTATACCAGTCTTACTTTCCTTTTTAGTTCTCTATGCAAAGTCAGACAGAGAACTAATCCTCAGGGATATCCTTCCTTCAAACATCTCATAATACACCTCCAACTACCTTTACTACAAGAAAAGTGAGTGCAACTGCTTCAGGATTGTTTCATATGTACACAAATTTTGTAACGGTTTTGTCTACTTTTTTCCCAGGAGGTTGGATACTGTCAAGGGATGAGCCACATAACCGCATTGCTCCTAATGTACATGAATGAAGAAGATGCTTTTTGGGCTTTGGTGAAACTGCTCTCGGGACCCAAGCATGCTATGCATGGTAGGTGTCTGACGTTTCATTCAATGCCATTATAGCTAAACTGGCCTCTTCACATTACACCTTTTTTTTTTTTAAAGAATTACATTTAGAGTTTTGCTTTTCAATTCTTCAATATCGTGGCTGGGTTCGCACCACAGTCCTAAACCAAGTAGACAAGTCAAAGGTCTTATGGATATCACATAGAGCTGAAACAAATGGTGTTACAGGTAGTCCTTGATTTACAACTGGTTGCTTAGTGACTGTTCAAAGTTACAACGGATTCCCCCCCAAAAGTACTTATAAAATTCTGACAGCTGACCCCCCCAACCTCTCCCAACCATCTCTCCCGCCCACCCCGATTGTGTGACCACATTTTAGGTGCTCAGCAACCAGTCCACATTTGCGGCTTTTTGCAGTGTCCTGCAATCACATGAGTCCAATTTATGATCTGGTTTTGCTGAAAACAGATCTTTGCTTCTGGTTTTCAGCAAAAATACCCCATTGTGAACAATGAGTTTGCTGAATGACTTTAACATTCACTTAACAAGAGGCACGAAAAAGGTGGTTAAAATTGGGCCTGGTGACATGATGAACTGCTTTACCATTGTCATGATTTACTACCATAATGGGCAGTCTCTGTGTTATGGTTGTAAGTTGAGGACTATCTGTATGGCTTCATGCAGTGACCTGGTTCGCATAACATGCTTCCAAAAGATACTGAACAGCCAACTGCATTAAACCTTGAATGATTAATCGCACACCATCAAATTGAGGTCAGCTCTTAGTGACTACATAACTAGAACTTGTTCAGCACGGTCTGTTCCATCCTAAGTCTTCAGATCTTCTAGCAAAGCACCTTTCACTGCTGTAGTTGAGACAATCCACTTTGCTGCTGGTCATCCTCTTCTGTTTCCTTCCACTTTCCCTTCTTTTTCATCTTTCCCATTGTTATAGCTCAGATTCAGATGCTGTATTAGCCTAGGTATAGATTAGTAATGCCATTAAAGTGGTATATCTTAATTTAACATTACGTTACTGCAGTGTGCAGCGTCGCCTTGTGGTGAGATAGATGGCAAACAAGTTTAACAAACGAACAGACAGACAGACAAACAAATAAATAAATAAATAAATAAATGCTTGTTCATGATGACTTCTCTCTTCCTTCCCCCACTTTTCCAATTTTAGGGTTTTTTATTCCTGGGTTTCCTAAGCTGTTGAGGTTTCAAGAGCATCATGACAAAATAATGAAGAAATTTTTGTCCAAGCTTAAGCAACATTTTGTAAGTAAATGCCAACATGAATATGTTGATCAAGGGAATTGTTCACAGATGAAATTTCTTTGGCATTTAATTTTCATTTATCTTTCGCTTCCATAGAGTGTCACAGGAAATGCAACAGCTGGCACCATGCTAATCTTTATAGACATAGACACATCACGGCATATGAATAACTTTTCAAAAAGTCTTTCATGGCTACTTTACCAAGTGCTACCTGGTAGTCTATTTCTTGACTGCTTGTTCCTTTACTATGGATGGTGGATCCTAAAATAGCAGAAGCAACCTACCACTCTGATATCTTCATTATCTATCCTAAGGCTGGTTGTTTTACCTGCAGTCATTTGTTTGGTCTTTTTAATTAAAGTTCCTTTTTTTCACTGTGCTTCTTGACTTTTATTACCAGAGCTTGCACATCCATTGTATTTTCAGCTATTGGAATAGTGTCATCAGCATAATGCAAGTTATTGATCATCCTGTTCCAATTTTAAAACCATACTCATCTTCCCTTCGTATATATTCAGCACACAGGTTGAATAAATAAAGAGAAAGTGTTCGATCTTGTCACATTCCTTTGCAAGCCTAGAGCAGTCTTTTTTGGCCATGTTGTGCCCATTCTGTGGCTTTCTGACATGTCTTTATTCCTGACCTATCTTTAAGCCTTGGTAAGACCACACTTGGAATATTGCACCCAGTTTTGGTCACCACAATATAAAAAAAGATACTGAGACTCTAGAAAAAGTACAGAGAAGAGCAACAAAGATGATTAGGGGGCTGGAAGTTAAAACATATAAAGAACGGTTGCAGGAATTGGGTATGTTTAGAGATTGGACAACCATTTGTCTGAAATGGTATAGGGTTTCTTGCCTTGAGCAGGGGGTTGGACTAGAAGACCTTCAGGGTCTCATCCAACTCTGTCATTCTGTTATTCTTTAGGTTTCTTATGAGGGCAATGAGATGTTCTGGGATGGGATGCAAACACTCTAAGCTAGTGGTCCCCAATCAGTTCCATGGAAAACAATTTTCACATAGATGAGGGAGATGGTTTCATATGCTACTTAGATCACACACATGTGCAGATGAAATTTGGCTTAGGGGGTTGGGGACTCCTGCTGTAAGCAGCTTGGAGACAAACCATATGTCTAGAAGCTGAACAGTGGTTTCCCAACATATCTGTCACCAGAGTTACCATAAACTGGTAGTCCTCGACTTACAACTTACAATTTTTGGTACTATTGATGTATACAAAATTAGGTATAGACATCATCATATTTTACTAATATACAAATAACAATAATATCAATTCATAAGTCAATATCCTGTTTTTTGTGCTCTAATTAAAGTTTGATTTCCCATCAATATTTAAAGTATCTTTGTCACTTATGATTTTCTCAATATTAATTACATTTATATAGGTAAAAAAAATTATTCATAACAATCCTCTTATTTTCAAATTTCCCAGATCAAAAGAAGAAAAAAATGCTATTTTAATTCTAAATCATATCTACCATTATAAAAATCTAGTTATATTTAAGGGTCATCCATTCTTTTAATCATATTCAGACAGGTATATTAAACAGATAATGCCTCCTCTGATAGATCAAATCCTCTAACTCTTTAACTCTCGCTTTCTTTCTTTGCCAAGTAGCTTTCCAGGCCAAGGCAATAAATTGCCCCAAAATTTTCTTTCTATTTTTGTGAAAGCTGCTTGACATGAGGAAGATAATTTAGGTAGAGTATTTTTGGGGGGAACTCCACCCATCCACGTTCCCTAAACATTTCCTCTGCCCGCTCTATGTTCCATTTTCTATAATCTTCTTCCTTGTCATCAGATGTATTTTGGAGAAAGGAGTAAGGGGTCCTTTGTATTTTCATTGTTATAGGTAGTATTTTATTTGTATATGGCAGTCCATATTTCCCTTCTCCAATCTCTTCCCTCTCTAGGTCCATTTCTTCTGCTTCATCCTCTGGTTTCTGATTTATTTGTTCATACTTTGTAATCGTTATCTGAGAACTTTCCAGTTGTTGCTTCAATTTGGAGATTTGGTCATTTATATCATCTAGGTTATTTTTAGTCTCATTATGGTTTCTTTTTATGTCCTCTTTGTGTGCAACAATTGTTTGATGAATTAGCTGTAGCATGGAGAATATTTCCTTCTGAAAGGTATTTGTTTTTTCTTGAGGCATCATTCCTAAAAATCCTCTAGTGTCACCAGTCTCAGTAAGAGTGGAACAAAGTTTCTTCTGGTTTTCTAGTCTTTATATGTAGCCTTTATAATCCAGTCCTAATGGCAGTATTTTATAGTAATCCTCTATCTCAAGTATCCTGAAAATTATCAGTCAGGCAAGGTTGTAATCCACAATGTTCCAAGTGTTCAAAATGTTCAACCTCCCTGCAGCCAGACATATTCAAAAGGTTTTTTTTTGTTTTTAATTGGATTTCTATGCCGCCCTATTCCAGGAACTCAGGGCAGCTCACAACATAGATATTAAACATTAAAATACTTTATAAGAAAAACCCCTTAATTAAAAAATCAATCATCCAAACAAACATGCACACAAACATACACTGGCAAGGGGCAAGATGTTAACTGCCCCAGGCCTGTCGGCAAAGATGTGTCTTTAGCAATTTGCGAAAGGCGGAGAGGGTGGGGGCAATACAGTCATACGGCAATACGGCGGAGAGGGTGGGGGCAATATAGTCATTTTTTTCTTTATCTCCCACTAGTTCTTGAGATTAAAAGTCCAAGCTCAGTAAGTATTTATAGTCCAAGAAGGTCAGGATGATAAATATGCCAAAATATTTTCCTTTATTGCCCTTCAGCTGAAAATCACCAAGCAGCCACGGGGCTAGTTATAGTGCTGTACTCAAATCCACCACTAGATGTCATTCAAAGTCCATTTTCCACTCTTAAAACAAAGGGTTGATTTCTTACATTTCACCTCAGCGAATTTTTTTCCAAAGAGAAAATCTTAACAGTTATCTCAGTTCTCAAATTTATCAAAACTGTAGCTTTGTATAACTTTCACTTCAGTATTGTATATTTCTGTCTCCCATAATAAATGTAAAACACTGCTTCTGTTCACATCCGGAGGTATTTAGCTTCTTGGGAGCCTTTCCCAGGAAATTCAGTTGTAAAATAGTAAAGAAAGGATCAATATTCTCATCCAGTTCCAAACATGCTGTTTACGATGTGCTAACGGAAGCTTTTGTTCTTCGGTTGTCAGCAGCTAATGGCTGGCCACAGAGATGTGGCCGGTCTTTTCCCTGCCGGTTTAGAGGGCTTTCCTTGGATCAAACGGAAAGACCGCCATCTCTCCGTGATCAGCAAGGCACCCCTCCTTCTTCATCACCTCTTCGGGGTGAGCTTAGGCCCTTTTCAGGGCCCCCGGCAGGGCGAAATTGGGTGCAGAAGGCAGAGCCCTGCCTTCCTGCATCCGTCTTGTCGCGATGCAAAACCGGAAGCCCCGAGGACTACCTGTAGTTATCCTGCAAGGCAGCACAAGGGTCTTGAAACAAGCCCTTGGAGGGGGAAATACACTTTGAATACAGTGTGCATTTAACTCCACATTTGCATTCTGCTGTATGCCATTTTTCTTCTTCTAAGATTGGTGAAATGTGTCTTCTTGGCAGGATTCCCAGGAGATCAACACCACCTTTTACACAATGAAGTGGTTTTTCCAGTGTTTCCTTGACCGTGTGAGTAGCCTTAGCTGTTGTTTTCATTATCTGGGCCAGAGATGAATTTTTATTTATCTGCTGACACATCGGCATGGTTCTTTCATTGCAGACTCCCTTTAGGTTGACCCTCAGGATCTGGGATGTCTACATACTCGAAGGAGAGCGGATTCTTATTGCAATGGCCTACACCGTTCTGAAACTGCACAGAAGTAAGAGCTTTGCCTTGGCTTTCAATGCTCTCTGGCTACCTGGTATGGTCAGTCCTTGTTTTAAGTGACCAGAATTGAGGATTCTTATTTCTAGCTGGCTTAAAAGAGATAGAAGAGAATGTTTGTAGCTGTAGAGTTCTTGATGTTCTCTGAGCTTGGTTGCTTTCTTGTAGACCATGGGTCCTCAACCTTGGCAACTTCAAGACTTGTGGACTTCAACTCCCAGAATTCCTCAGCCAGCTTTGCTTTGAGGACCCCTGTTGTAGGCGTTTTATTACCAAACTAGGTAACATCATCAGTGTACATAGTTGGCAATGAGACTCCGAGAGCACCAAGGACTAACGGGGGCTGAAAACTCCCAATAAAGTAAACGTCTATGGAGATTCTCAGTCATCCAGGTCATGGTTGTCTCAAAGGTGCTTTTTCAAGAAGCAACTGGACTTTCTTGTTTTTCTTTTCTTTTTTTTTTTCTTCGAAGACGTTTTGCTTCCCATCTAAGAAGCTTCTTCAGCTCTGCCTGGATGGTGGGGAATGGAAGGATTTATAGTCCCCACCATCTGTTTGCAAAGAATATAACTCACCTTGGTTGATACTCATTCACTCATGGTCAATATTTGAGATAGGGGTGGAAGGTCAGCACAGGTACCTAATCTGTTTTTGGGATGTTTTTTCCTAGTGACTCAGGATTCTAGAATTATTGATTTAAGAAGTAGGTTGGGTTCTGTTTTTGAAGGTATTTCCTTTACATCGAGAAGGATATTTTCTTACATTTTAATTGCATCTTCGCTGTCTGATACAGGTAGATCTTGACTTACAACCACAACTGAGCCCCAAATTTTTGTTGCTAAGCAAGACAATTGTTAAGTGAGTTTTTTTACCCATTTTATAACCTTTCTTGCCACCGTTGTTAAATGAATCATTGCAGTCATTAAATTAGCAACATGTTTGTTACAAATGTTTGGCTTCCCCACTGACGTTGCTTGTCAGAAGGTTGCAAAAGGAGATCACGTGACCCGGGGATATTGCAACAGTCATAAATTCATGCCACTTGCCAAACTGTCAACACTGCTAACATTGGCTGTTCTTGCTTTGACAGTGTTTTTCTTTCTGTTGTTTAACTCTTAGAGTTATAAGATGCTGGGGAGAGGGGGAGGAATGGATGGGAGTTAGTTCAACATTCAATATCGTAACAAGAGCTGATAAAGGATGGCCGGGAGAGGAAATTCGGTGGGAAGCCAGCATTTCAAACTAATTGGAGAATGTGATTTATGACTGTTAGTTTTAGGAGGAATTGTGCTTTGATCTATGTACTGAAGGGAGGGGAAGTCAGACTTTGGTTTCAGCTATAGCAGCGGTTCTCAACCTTTTCCGGGGCTCGACCCCGGCCCGCATTGCGCATGCGCGGCGCGACGGGGCGCATCGCGTATGCGCGGTGCGACAGCCCGCATCGCAATAGGGAAAAATGGCTGACCAAAAAAAATGGCCGACCAAAATAAAAAAAATGGCGGGCCCACACTGCGCATGTGCAACGTGATGGGGCGCATCGTGCATGCGCGGCGGCCCGCATCGCAATAGGAAAAAAAATGGCCGACCAAAAAAAAATGGCTGACCAAAATAAAAAAAGGCGGGCCCGCACCGCGCATGCGCGGTGCGACAGGGCGCATCACGCATGCGCGGTGCGACGGCCCGCATCGCAATAGGGAAAAAAATGGCCGACCGAAATAAAAAAATGGCGGGCCCGCACCGCGCATGTGCGGCGCGACGGGGTGAATCGCGCATGCGCGGCGCGATGGGGCGAATCGCGCATGCGCGGCGCGATGGGGCGAATCGCGCATGCGCGGCGCGACGGCCCGCATCGCAATAGGGAAAAAAATGGCTGACCAAAAAAAATGGCCGACCAAAAAAAAAAAGGCGGACTGCGGTGCTTGGTGACCCTAGTGAAATGGTCGTTCGACCCCAAATGGGGTCGCGACCCACAGGTTGAGAACCGCTGAGCTATAGACTTCAGAAGCTATGCTGCTCAGTGAAAGATTCTTTAAGGTAAACAATGCCTCAAAGTTCTTTGAATTGTTTCATCTTTCGGAACCATGACACAAACATCCACATTTGGATTACATGACCATGGGGATACTGCAAGGATCGTCAGTGTGCAAAATAGTCATAAGTCACTTTTTCCAGTGCTGTTGTCACTTTGGCCACTAAAAGAATGGCTGTAAGTTGAGGACTACCTGTACTCATTTTTTCCTCCCGCGTCACCTTAGAACACCTGATGAAATTGCAGATGGAGGAACTGGTCCAGTTTCTTCAGGAGGCTCTCGCCAAAGAGTTCTTCTACGAGGATGATTTCGTAATAGAACAGCTGCAAAGCTCCATGGCAGAACTGAAACGAGCAAAGATGGACCTCCCTGTAGCAGGTGAGCCATTCTTCTAGGTACCAGTCACTTGTGGTGGTGTGTTTATTTGCGCACCTTTTGAAATTTCCTCGCCTGTTGGCAAGGATTGTAGAATCACACTACTAGGAAGGGAAGTCTGCAGGAAGTTCAGTGTATCTCCTTGGAAACCCCGATCATTTACCAAAATGAGCACATCCAGGTGACTGTCATTTGTGCACTGTGCAACTAAGGTAGTTTGGTAGGTTTTGCTACCTTGCTTCAAGGTATGTTCATCTCAGTATAACATTTCTGCAAATTTTGAAGCTGTGGGAAAAACATGTTGTTGTTTTTTTGCCACCTGCCTCCCCGCTTTAAAAGGAAGGAGAATTTGGGGGGAAATGGAGGCATATTTATTATTTAAAATCCGTTACAATTACACCTTCATTGTTAATGAAATGTGAGTGAGCACTGAATTTCTTCATAAATATGTCTTTGGTGTATGCAGTTGAATAATGGCATTTATTCACAGGATAATGACAGATGGCAGTGATTTAATTTACTTTAGATGTTTAGTTTTTATAGCAAACCGGTCTGTCAAACTCTAAGGACTATAGCATCTTTTCATTTTGATCTGTTGAGTTAAAGCTGGCACATAGAAATTTATCTTTCAAAACAAGAGACTGCCAACTTTCATAGTAAGGGGGGAAATGTAGATTCTGGACATTTCTGCCCATATTTTAAATATAAAATGTATATAGGTTCAGAAAAACACAACAGAAAATAATGTGGAACCTCCATTTTGATACGTTCATCAAGTGTCTCAGTCGTGTTCTGAATCCTGTCAGTGGATTCTATTGCAGCTGATTTCTTATTTTTGTCCTTTTCTTCATTTTTATGGATTTCTGGAAGCAGAATGTTCCCCGTTTATTGTGACATCACATGTTCATTTATTTCTTAATTTGGAGGGAATACTGTCAACTCTAAAGCAGATGCTTCCACACCCTAGTAATTTACAGCTATTTTCATTTTTCTAATTTCTCAGGAAAAATTCAGAAACTGTCAAAATGGGAGGGAAAAAGGGGGGAAGCAGCATTCCCCCCCATTTCCCCCCCCAACATGTCTATTCACCAACCCAAAGCATGAATAAAGATAAATAAAATGTCTGTATGCCGAATCACTTGCTTCTTAGGAGGCATCTGTTTCCTGGAAACAGCCTTACTTTTTGGCATGGACCTTGGCACATTCTGAAGGCAGTTTTACATCCTTTTAATTAGAAAGGGAAGGTCGCGTTAATTTCTAGGCAACAGGCTCCGGAAAGGCATTTTCACCCATGATGGGGAAATAGTGGAGGTCCTCTTTGCCAAGTGGCAGTCTTTGCAGAAAGGGCAGAGCCGATTCCCTCGTTTATTTAGCAAATCCTGCCTTCCTAAGGAGGTTTCTGTGGCGTTAAATCAGCGGTTCTCAACCTTTTTCAGGCTGAGACCCCGACTTGTGTCGCGCATGCGCGGTGCGACCCTGACCTGCACCGCGCATGCGCGGTGCGACAGCCCGATTTGCGCATGCTCGGTGCGCACGCAACGGCCCGAATCGCACATGCGCGGCGCGAGGCCCGAATCGTGCATGCGCGATGCAACGACCCAAATCGCGCATGCACGGTGCGTGCACAACGGCCCGCATCGCGCATGCGCGACGGGGCTGCGTCGCGCATGCGCGGTGCTACCCCGCGCATGCGCGGTGCTGCCCCCTGCGCCGGCCGGAAAAAATGGCGGACTGCGGTGTTTGGCGACCCCCGTGAAATGGTCGTTCGACCCCAAATGGGGTCGCGACCCACAGGTTGAGAACCGCTGCGTTAAATGAAGAAGGTGGGAAAGGGAATTGAATGTTCTGCTTCAGTTCTTCACCAAGAGTGAACCCTTCAAGAGAGGCCTGTCAGCATTTGGGGCCAAGGCAAGCAAGTAAAAACAACAACAACAACAACATGTCAGGTGCAAATATTTCTTTTGAAAGATGGGGAGGACGGTTGTGTTGTGAACGATGCACCATGCAGATTTATATTGAGGGGTCCTTGGCGCTCTCTGAGGCTTGGTTGTTTTCTTGCAGACGTTTTCAGTGCTGATTTATTTATTTATTTATTTATTTATTTATTTATTTATTTATTTAAATTAGATTTTTATGCCACTCCTCTCCAAGGGATGTTACCTACTTTGATGGGATGTTACCTACTTTGGGTGATGAAATGTCTGTAAGAAAATAAGCTCAGAGAGCACCAAGGACTCCCCTCATTTCAACCCTGAAGCTGCAAATATTCTCTTTTATGGATTTTTATATTTCGGTTTTAGGTTGTTTTCCAGCCCTGTGTAGTTCTGGCACTGCACCTGTTTCCAGTGTCAGTTTGTTGAAAACCTGAAGACCTCTAGTTTTACTATCTCAAAGGTGCTTCCCCCCCCCCAAAAAGGCAACTGGACTGTTTTTTGAGGAAGAAGATTTTTCACTTCTCATCCAAGAAGCTTCATCAGTTGTGACTGGATGGGGGTGGTGGTGGAAGGATTGTATTTCTTTGCAGTCATCCGGTCATTAGCACTCTCTCTCTCAGAGCTCTTGAGGCCTCTTTTGGGGCTTTATCTGTGCCCTCAGGGTCATCAGAATCAGGGTGCAGATGGGTGTGGCATCTTCTTGGAACTGCTCAAAGGGCTGCATTGTAGACAGGAGATAGTGGTGGTGTCTTATTTTTCCCCCTCTGTCTAATGCAGCGGTTCTCAACCCTTTTCAGGCCGAGACCCCACCTGCGCCGCCCATGCGCGGCGCGATCCCGACCTGCGCCGCGCATGCGTGGCGCGACGGGCCGAATCACGCATGCGCGGCGCGGGCGCGACGGTCAAGGGGAAATGGGGGAAAAATGGGGAAAAAATGGCAGACTGCCGTGTTCGGCGACCCCCGTGAAACGGTCGTTCGACCCCAAATGGGGTCGTGACCCACAGGTTGAGAACCGCTGGTCTAATGACTGCAAAAAAATTGCAATTCTTCCAACTCCCCCCATCCTCTAAGAACCTATCCTTCCATGCACCATCCAGTCTCAACCGTCAGTACCTATCCTTGCATCTCCCCACCATCTAGTGACAACTGATGAAGCTTCTTGTAAGACAAGTGAAACATCTTTTTCTTCCGCAAAAAAACCGGACAAATTATGTCCTGGATGACAAAATCTCCATAGATCTCTAGCTTTACTACCATCAGTTTACACCCCGTTGTGGTTGCTGTTGAAGGTGCAGTGTGTTTTTAAGAATATCAGAAAGACACCAATCCCAATTTGGCATCCCGAGGTGATGGCCGCTGGCCTTTTCAGCTTTTTTTCCCAGCTTTTTCAGTTATCTTAAAAAAATAAAAATAAAAAAAAATACTGATATCTATTTGCCAACCTGTGTAAGAACCCAGTTTTCTTACCCTGGAGTCTTGGCTGCAGCTGTCCTTTCCTTCCCTTTTAAAATTAGAATTTTAAATCTGGAGATTATAGCAAACTGTGCTGTAATGGCATGTTCTAGCATGTCTTGAGTATCATTAACAGCAAATATAAATACTGTTAGGTTCTCGGGACCTGCAAAACATTTTTCCTGGAGAGAAGACAGGCCTTTTGCTCCTTCTCTTCATTTGCTTTCTGATTTCGCACTTGCTTCCTTTTAACCTCCCTTCTCAGTTTTTCCTGTTCATCTTTCCCCCTCTTAACACAACCTAGTTATTATTTTTCTCCATCCTTCTGTTGCCTTTGGAATACAGACATACCATCCAAGCTTCGTGCCTACAACTAGCTTGAATGGCAGGAAAGAAATGCAGTTGGGCTCTTTTTTTTTTGTCCAGTCCATTACATGCAGTTGGAGCATAAGGTCCACCACTCTGAAAAAGTCCACCAAACAGAGATGAATTAAAAGAAAGTGGAGAGACATCCATATTCCTAAGCGAATAAGCAGAAAAGAACCTAGACTAGCTGTCCTCTGGTTTCAAGCGTTATTCAGAAAAAAATATGATTTTCTGATTATCCATCATTGATGAGCACTGATGATGTTACCTAGTTTGGGTAATGAAACGTCTGCAAGAAAACAACCAAGCTCAGAGAGCACCAAGGACCTCTCATTTCAACCCTGAGCTACAAATATTCTGCTTTATTGGTGTGTGGGGGTGTGTGTTATACATCTCTTCCACTTTTTCTCTGAGTTTATATTTTTGGAAAATTGATATATCGATGCACCCTATTTAGGAATGGTGTGACCCAATCTTCTTGTCAGAATCTCTTCTTCTACTTAACGGTCACAAAACACCTTCTTCTTTACTTGAACGCAAAGGGACAGTGTGAACTGTTGGTCTCCAGGCTTACAATCTAATATGAAGGGCTCCAGATGTTCTCCACTTGGCGTTTGAAGCATGGGCAACCATGAAACCAGACCAGACATTCCATCTCTGAAACATGAATTGAAACAGCACCGAGACCCCATGTTGGTTGCAAATTCTGAGAATTGTAGTCTATTACATCTCTCTGGCAACAGATAATGCTTGGATACTCAAAGCCCTACCTCACCAGGACACACAATACTTGGGGGAATGACTTCAGTTTCATTTCTCTCTCTCTCTCTCTCTCTCTCTCTGTCTCTCTCTCTGTCTCTCTCTCTCTCTCTCTCTCTCTCTCTCTCTCTCTCTCTCTCTCTCTCTCTCTCTCTCTTAACACAACAACAGCCATATTTCAAGGGCAACTTTTAGGAAGAGACTTGCATTTTCAAACACTTCTCAACACTTCTCTCCTTTTTCCTTCTTTTTCTTTTTCTTTCTTTCTTTCTTTCTTTCTTTCTTTCTTTCTCTCTCTCTCTCTCTCTGTCTCTGTCTCTGTCTCTCTCTCTCTGTCTCTCTGTCTCTCTCTGTCTCTCTCTGTCTCTCTCTATCTGTCTCTCTCTGTCTCTGTCTGTCTCTGTCTCTCTGTCTCTGTCTCTGTCTCTGTCTCTCTCTCTCTCTCTCTCTCTCTCTCTCTCTCTCTCTCTCTCTCTCTCTCTCTCTCTCTCTCTCTCTCTCTCTCTCTCTCTCTCTCTCTCTCTCTCTCTCTCTCTCTCTCTCTCTCTCTCCTTCATATTGTGATATTCCCCGTTAAGTACCAAAACCAATTAATTCAGTGTGGGAGAACGCTGCTTGTTACAGGATTTTCTTAGACACTTTGCCAGCGGACAATCCCCTTGAAACATGGCAATATTTGCTTCTGAACAAACCCAAACTCCAAGCTAAAGAACTACAACACAAAGTTAGCCCCAAATCCTTTCTCCTCTTTTGGTTAATCTGTCATTCAGTGTTCTGGGAAGGAAATTTTTTGGAGAAGAGCTTGCCAACCCCAATTTTTCCTTGTGCTCTGGGTCCCTCCCATCAGAACATATCTGGAAGTTAATTAAGCTTGGTAGAATTCTCCATCTGCTGTGGTTGTTTAGGATGCTTTGAGCTTCTGAAGCTGCCTGGCCAGACTTTAGTCTCTTATCGGAAAAAAAAGAAAAGAACTGGTTTATGCAGTGTTGTGGGGCTGGGGGTTGGACATAAAACTCCATCTGGAAGGGAATTGGTTGGGTATACTTTATCCTTTTAAAGCTCTCCTTCAGAATGGAATGGAAGAGCTTGGTTTGCTGAGGATTGGCTCTTTGTGCGTGGGAAGAAACCGTTCAGTTTAAAGCAGAGATTTCCTACCTTGGCATCTTGAAGACCTGGAGACTTCAACTCCCAGCATTCCCCATTTAGCATTGGACACCTCTCCCTCCCTCGCTTTATAGCCTCTGGCTTGTAGGACAGTGGTTCTCAATCCTTTTCAGGTTGAGACCCCACTTGCGGCCGCCCATGCACGGCGCGACCCCGATCTGCGCATGCGTGGCGCACGTGCGACGAAAAAAAACAAAAAAAAACAAAATGGCGGACCGCAACGGGCTGATCCGTGCATGCGCAGCGCGCGCGACGGCCCGAACCGCGCATGCGCAGCACGCGCACGATGAAAAAAACAAAAAAACAAACAAAATGGCGGACCGCGGTGTCCGGCAACCCCCGTGAAACGGTTGTTCGACCCCAAATGGGGTCGCGACCCATAGGTTGAGAACCGCTGTTGTAGGAGAAGACATACATCCCCAGTGTCCCATTTCTAGTAGAGGAAAATGGTGGCATTCAGGAAAAAAAGGCTAATTTTTTTTTAAATAAAAAGATATATATATTTTTAAAGACAGGGTATTTGTTGTCACCTGTGTCCCCATGGCCTTAAACTTCGTTAATGGCCTGATTGCAGTCTGATATAGAACATAGAATAACAGGATTGGAAGGGATCTTGGAGATCTTCTAGTCCAGGGGTGGCTCTTTTATGACTCGTGGCTCAGGAATTCTGGGAGTTGAAGTCCACAAGTCATAACAGAGCCAGGGTTGCCTACCCCTGTTCTAGTCCAACTCCTGCTTCAGTGGGAGACCTTTATACTAGGGGTGTTTCCAAGCCTGACAACTTTTAAGACTTGTGGACTTCAGCTCTCAGAATTCTCCAGCCCAGCCATTCCCCAGCCAGCTGGCTGAGGAATTCTGGGAGTTGAAGTCTACAAGTCTTAAAGTTGCCAACGTTGGATACCCCTGCCTTAATATCATTCCTGACAAATTGTTTAATTAATTCAAGTATATCTTGAGATATATTTCAAGGAAGAAATAATATCTCTTTGTGAAACATATTTCAAGGCATAGAACACTGCTGGAGACATTCAGATGGCCTTATGTCTCCTCCCCACCCCCCACCCCCTTGTTATTCCTTAAACCCTTTAATGGATCTCCGGTTATTTTTTCATAAATGAGTGGCTTGAAGAGGAACCTTATAATGTGGCACCCTTGTGATATGTTTCCTATTGAAAGCTTTTGTTCTTTCCCGTTCGTTTCCCTGCACCAACCAAATTTCATCTCTTAAGAACAAAGGCAGATGAAGAGCTTCTTAAATATGCACCAAACACCTGTGATATAAATTGGCAGCCTTTGCTTCACACAGGCAGAACTTGTTAGCTTTTTTTTTTTTTTTAAGGGATTCCTGGTCTTCGAAAAGGGACATTTAAATCTCTGGGGAGTGGCAGTAGGAAAGATTGCTGTTGGTGGATGAAGGATCTCCGTCTCTTGGTGAAACAGGAAGTTGCACCCCAGAGGCTTTAGTTTAATCCAGCAGGATTCTAGCCCTGTTCTTATGTACCATTGGATTTAATTTAATATATCCAAGGCATTTGACAGCCCTAGGCTTGAGCAGAATTGTTCAGGAGGCTAGTAGATGATTAGCTGTTGTAAAAGAATAGAGAAAAGCTAAAGAAATGAAGGAAACTTAATCCAACAGCTCAGCTGTATTTGAATAGGCGAACTGGGGTCTCTGGGTTTCTTAAGAGTTTGCACACTGCAGTTAACTGCAGCTTTCATCATGGTTGGGTGATGCTGGCAAGAACTTTTGTGAGCAGTTCCACCCTTCTCATTTCGGCATTAAAACCTAGGTGCTGGGCAGTGTGTAAGGGGAACCAACCAGCCTTTGGAGGAGCAGTCTTTTGCCCCCGCTTCTTGTGTCACAAGGGAGATCAGCGCTCAACAAGGGCACTCAAGCGATTGTGATTCTTTTCTCCCAAATGTTTTTTTAAAAGGGGGGGCACCTCTCTTGGGATGTTGGAGCATGACATCGAAACTTGTTTATTGCCTGTGTTTTCTTTGTTCTTTCAGCTTTCTCGACAAATTCAGTACGTGACTCCTAACTTTATCCCCCCCCCCGTTTCTCCTCTGCTGATATTCCTGCATTTGTGAAATCAAATGTCTGATTGCCAAGCAGTCAAATTTAACGAGACGAATCTGGAACACCCTCAGTTCATCCCGTGCTTTTTCTTTTGTTCTAAGCCTTTCCTTAGACCTCGTTTTGTTTTTCCTTTCCAGATGAATACGGGATTTTTCATTTATACGTTTGGAGAACACACACGTACCTATTTTCCTTTGCTTCGCGTTTTGCTTCAATTAACCGACTAATCCTCAAACATGATGGGTTTCTCTCTGATTTTTTTGGAGTGCTCCCAAGTGGGTTGAAATTGGAGATTGATGTGGCATCTTTGCTTCTCTGGGTGTTTTGAGCTGTGTGATTTGTGCTGTTGTATTTCTTACTGTGTTTTCAGAGTAGCAAACCCTAACTAACTCACTTTACTAACGACCACTAGAATTGTTATAGATGCATGCAGCATTTAATTGCATGCCTGTGCTGAAGGGTGATCTTGTCTTCCCAGAAATGTTGATACCATTATTTATTTCCTTTCATTGTCTTTCTTTTAATCAGTTGAGGAGTTTCCAAAACATGGTGGTACAATCAACATTTTAAGCTCAATAAACAGCATGATTGTATAGACATATTTTACAAGCCAGGGCTTCCACATTCCTTTTGTGATGAAAATAACTCAGAGAAGGAGAAGCAGCTTAGTTTTAGAGACAAACTCAAGATTTATCTGAACACACACTAACCGTGGTGAAGATAAAGTCTGCCTTCTACCTGGTAGATTCTATTTTAATGTTGTGATGTTTCTTTGTTTCCACATCGCTGACTGCCCTGATCTGCTCGGTGTTGTGGACACCCAGGAAAAGCCCAAAATTCCATTTTCAATACAGTTTAAGTCACACGAATAGCATAATTTGCTTTTTACTAACATCATGATTACATTTTAAAATTAAAAAAAAAAGATAATTTGGTCGACAAGTTGCGTATATGAAGTTAATTCTACTCACATCTATTCTTGCCATGGCATCATTTCTAAAGCATTCAGCATCCTGAAATGAGGCCGAGGCTGTGAATAAAACCCAGTGCTGAAATCTCCTGTTGCAATCTATTCAAACCCACGGATTGTCTTGCAACAATTCACTTCAGCCGCTTTGCAGTTCAGATGGATTTCCACTGGGTGGTGACAGAGATCAAGAATAATTCAGTAACGTTCCTTCCAATAGAATTCCCAAAAACGCTCAGGGAAGAATCTACAACAGGGACAGGCCACCTTGACTCTTTTATGACTCGTGGACTTCAACTCCCAGAATTCCTGAGCCAGCCATGCTGAGGGGAAAGGGAGAGGTTTCCAAGCTGAGCCACGCTGGCTCAGGAATTCTGGGAGTTGAAGTCCACGAGTCATAAAGCAGCCTAGGCCTAGGCCAGAGGTAGGCAACCGTGGCTCTTTTATGACTCGTGGACTTCAACTCCCAGAATCCCTGAGCCAGCCATGCTGAGGGGAAAGGGAGAGGTTTCCAAGCTGAGCCACGCTGGCTCAGGAATTCTGGGAGTTGAAGTCCACCAGTCATAAAAGAGCCAAGGTGGCCTGTCCCTGTCCTAAGTCCTCCTCTTCTAAGCGGTGAGCCTCCTAGACCAGGGATAGGCAACCTTGGCTCTTTTATGACTCGTGGACTTCAACTCCCAGAATCCCTGAGCCAGCCATGCTGAGGGGAAAGGGAGAGGTTTCCAGGCTGAGCCATGCTGGCTCAGGAATTCTGGGAGTTGAAGTCCACGAGTCATAAAGCAGCCTAGGCCTAGGCCAGAGGTAGGCAACCGTGGCTCTTTTATGACTCGTGGACTTCAACTCCCAGAATCCCTGAGCCAGCCATGCTGAGGGGAAAGGGAGAGGTTTCCAAGCTGAGCCACGCTGGCTCAGGAATTCTGGGAGTTGAAGTCCACCAGTCATAAAAGAGCCAAGGTGGCCTGTCCCTGTCCTAAGTCCTCCTGTTCTAAGCGGTGAGCCTCCTAGACCAGGGACAGGCCACCGTGGCTCTTTTATGACTCGTGGACTTCAACTCCCAGAATCCCTGAGCCAGCCATGCTGAGGGGAAAGGGAGAGGTTTCCAAGCTGAGCCACGCTGGCTCAGGAATTCTGGGAGTTGAAGTCCACGAGTCATAAAAGAGCCAAGGTTGCCTACCCTTGGTCTACAATTAAAGGCTTTCTTTTGTTTCCTTCATTTTGGCCAGCCTATTGTTCAAATCGAAGCAACTTCAGTAGCAAGAACTAGGTTTAAAAAAAAAAAAAAAAGATGCATTTTTTCCCCAAAAGAGTCAACTGCAATAACGCTTGCTCTAAAATGCTGGTTTAAGACTCAAATAATTCTCTTGAACTATAGTAGTCCTCAACTTACAACCATTCGTTTAGCAACCGCTCAAACGTATAGCCGTGTTGTAAAAAGTGACTTATGACCAAGCCTCTCCCTTAGAACTGTCTCGGCAGCCCCACCGTCATGTTAGCAACATTTGGCCTCTTGGCAACCAGTATGTATTTTCGACATTTTGCAGAGTCCCTTTGGGGGGGAGCCAGATTGGTTTGACGGTTTCCTGATTTACTTAACAACTGCGGCGATTCGTTTAACAACCTGAGCAAAAAGGTTGTAAAATTGGGACAACCCCACTTAAGAACCCCCTTGGTTAGCAGTAGAAATTCTGGTCCCAATTGTGATTCTAATCCCGGTACTATTTGTAAGACAAATTAGAGCCATTAATTAAACTTTCTTAAATGGACTCCAGGAGTTGGTAGAGGACAGGAAGGCCTGGAGGAATGTTGTCCATGGGGTCGCGATAGGTCCGACACGACTTCGCAACTTACAACAACAACCTCAATTAAACTTTTTGTGTGTCAACCTCAGATGTTGAGGGAAGAGAAGAAAGTATGTTGGTTTGCTTTAGAGACAGTCCTGAGTTAGATGCCCATCTGTTTTGGATGCAGCAGCCCCATATTTATTGTACCGAGTAGAGAACTGACCTGGGCAGTCTCCAAGGATCTCCCCATGTCTTGACTGCCTATGGAGAAGAACAGCAGTTCCAGAACCATTCCTAAGGGGAAAGTGAGGACAAATAAAGGGAAATATTTCTTCACCCAGAGGGTCGTTGATTTATGGAATTCACTTCCAGAAGGGGTCGTGACAGCTTCAAGGCAGGGTTAGATAGATTCATGGATGCCAAGTGTATCGGTGGTTATTAAAACGGATGTCCATGTGCCGCCTCTATGTTGGTTGAGGCAGGCAGGATTCCCTTGAATACCATTGTTGGGGGTCAAGGGAAAGGGAGGGTTTTGCCTTCTCTTTCTGCTCAAGATCCCCATGTACATTTGGTGGGCCACTGTGTGACACAGAATGCTGGACTCGATGGGCTTTGGCCTGATTCAGCAGGGCTCTTCTTATGTTCTTATGTTCACTCCATCCTTGGGTTTGTAGACCATTTCTCCACATGGCCCAATGATGTTCCCGGGCAATCTGAAGTACCAGGACTTAAAGCCATAATTGGGACCTGAACTTTTGTGGCTAAGTGATATGGCCATTGAGTGAACCGTGTCCAATTTTATAATCCCCCTCCCCCCATGATCACTAAGTGAATCTGGCTCCCCCATTGACTTTGCTTGTCGAAAGCCAGCTGGGAAAGTTGCAAATGGCAATCACATGTTGCTCAAACATATGCCGGTTGCCAAGTACCTGAAGTTTGAACACATGACCGTGGGGACGCCGCAGTACTCCTAAGTGCAAGGACTGTGGCACGTCGCTTTTTTTCAGCACCCTCTTAACTCCGACCAGTTGTTAAATGGTCATAAATTGAGGACTCCCTGTGTCACAATGAGTGTAGTAGCAACTTTCATCCCACAGAAGCCTTGTGTTTTGGGGCAATTTCCACCCACGTTTTATACCTTGTGTGCTTTGGCTCACTTTGTATACTTCACTTCACTTGATTTGGAAGGGTTCAACCCTGAACGATGGTTTGTTTTTTGTTGGCTGATGATTGTAACTGAGGCTTTTGTTGACACCACAGTGAAGCTGGTTTTTTTTTCCCCCTCTTCTGAATTGCTTTCTTTTTTCCCTTGCCAGCACCCGATATCGTGGTCTTCCTGTTCGCTACTATCCTCCCAGTGTCTCCTGGTATTCTGTTCTTTACCTTCTGTGTAACATTTGGGGTGATTGCACTTTAAACAAGGACTGATTTTATTTACTAACCAGCATGAGTTGTGCTTTACCTTGTCTGTAGTTTCATTCCTCCTCACTAGAAAAAAAAAATGGACCAATTCTGAATTCTGGATTATTTTCAAGCCACAACTGAACCCTACATAAAGACAGGTATCTTAAGAATGGGGCCACGGGGGCCATATTGCATCGTGTGAGAATTGTGGACATACACAGGAGAGTTGCAGTGCATCCCATTTTCAGTCATCGGTTCTTGAGGCAGCCTATAAGGAGCAAAGGTAGATTTTATAAGCCCGGGTGCCCGACTGTCTCGTTATGGAAGAATGGACCTCTTACACGAGAATGAGAATGTGATTGTGGAAGACTGCAGGAAGACTGGGTGATGTCACTGAAGTGGGAGGGACTAGTGATTTATCCTTCCAGCATTTTTCAAGTATTTGCAACTTTTACGACACATGGATTTCAACTCCCAGAATTCTCCAGCTAGCATTGCTGGCTGGGGAATTCTGGGAGTTGAAGTCCATGTGTCTTAAAGTCGCCAAACTTGAGAAACACTGTTTTGGGAGCCCTTCCCATGACCCCATTTGTCCTTGTTCTCTGAGGAACCCTGGATATTTTATATTAAGCCACGAGGCTCACATACGGTAATTCACGCATGGGCATCGTGCAGGTTTGGACACCACGTCTATAACATGACGAACTAAGGTAGCAACCTGCAGCTGCCTGCACAGGTAGTTCTTGAGTTACGACCGGTTGCTTAGCAACCATTCAGAGTTACGATGTACCCACCCCCAAAAGGTACTTACAACCTGGATTGGAAGCATCCTCAGTCACGTTGCATTTTGGGTGCTCGACAATCGGACTGCATTGATGGCTATTTGCAATGTCCCATTGTTGCATAACCATGGCTTAGGACTTTTTTTTTTTTACCAATAAACCAGCATTTACTACCAATTTCTAAAAAAAAAAAAATACACTCATGCTTAACAACTGTGGCATTCGCTTAATGACTTCCGTACAAAAAAAATCATAAAGCCCTGTCATTGATGTGATGACCTGCTTAATGAACCTCATGATTTATAACCCTAATTCCAGGCTTACTTACGGTCGTTAAGTCGAGGACTACCTGTCTTATGTCTTTGAGGCTTCTTTGGGCATTGTAGAAGATGGGTTAAAAAAAATATATATCATCCTTCAACAATTGCAGAGTATCATGAAACCCGCTCAGCTGCCTGTAGAAATCTCAGTGTGCCAGGTTTCTTTCCAGCTCAGCTGAGCAGAAATTCCTACAGCTTTCAAGGTCCTGGCTGTTTTGTTTTACCCTGAGCTGAAACCTGCACTCAAGCCTGTCGCTGGTTTTAAAAAGAAGACAATGCCTTATGAGCACGAATGTCATTTTCGTATTGTTCCTAGCCCTCCCGCTGTAATTACAGGGTTGCAAATTGGGCCCCTTGCTTTTGTGCAAAATGCAAAATGGGAATTTGGCTTTTCACCGTGGCTGTAAACATATTGTCATGGAAGGAAGCTCCCCCCCACACACACACACGCCCCTCACCACCCCGATTTCAAAGGAGTTGCATTTCAAACCGTCTCTGTCAAATGTTGGCAAGGAGGCAATGTGCTGCCAGTCGCAGAGCCACAGCGCAGAACACCCCAGAGAGGTTGTCTCCTTCCTTTCACTAGTTCAGTTCTAACAACAAACCGAGATCCACAGAATTCAGCCCTTGTTGCTGAGGCAATAGACAGCCAAGTTGAGTACAACCAGCAGCAGTGACAGCTCTGATGCCGAGAGGCAGAAAACAAACGGGTACTTTACTCTTTAATTAACCAGCTGTTTTTTTGTCCAGCCTTCTCTTTCCTTCCTCCTCTTCCTCATAAGGATCCAGTTGTGTGTTTGCCCTGTTTAAGAGGCCTTGACAGAAAGCAAGTCGTAAGAGGGGGAAAGTTGCAAAAGGCAATGGTTGTGCATTGGGCCAAACAGCCTTTTGATGGTTTCGATGTGTGCAAAATGTGGAATATCAACAACATTGGCAGACTCTCTCTTTTGACGTTTGAGCCTGGTTAGGTTGAAGTATGTTGCTAGTAATCCTTGACTTAACGGCTAAAATTGAGCCCCAAATTTCTTTTGCTAAGCAAGGCGTTTGTTAACTTAACAACGGTTGTTAAGTGAATCTGACTTCCCCATTGACTTTGCTTGTCAGAAGGTTACAAAAGGGGATCACAAGACCCCGGAAGACCGCAGCGGTCATAAATACGAGTCAGTTGCTAAGCATCTGGATTTTGATTACATGACCATGGGGATGCTGCAATGGTCGTGTGAAAACCAGTCGTAAGTGATTTTTTTCCCAGTGAGATTGTAACTTTGAATAATCACTAAACCAGGGGTAGGCAACCTTGGCTCTTTTATGACTCGTGGACTTCAACTCCCAGAATCCCTGAGCCAGCCATACTGAGGGGAAAGGAAGAGGTTTCCAAGCTGAGTCATGCTGGCTCAGGAATTCTGGGAGTTGAAGTCCACGGGTCATAAAAGAGCCAAGGTTGCCTACCCCTGCCATAAACAAATCGTTGTAAGTTCAAGGACTATCTGTATTTATTAAGCAAATTTATATAGCCACCCAAGGCACACATAAATGACGCTGGGCAATTTACAATTTTTTTTTTTAAAAAATCCACCCTATAATGAAACTCATTAAAAAAAACACCCCATGGCAGCAACAAAACAATCAAACAGCCCCTTGGTCAGTTCCGTCTCCATTTGGGGTCCCCAGGCTTGCTGACAAAGCCATTTTTTAGGTCTTTCAGAAAAGCAGCAGCGTGGCAGCCAACTGTACCTTAAGAGGAATGATGTTTCATAAGGGGCCACCACCAGGAAGGCTGTTTTTCACGGTCCCACCAGATGACTCTCCCGAATCAACGGGATCTGTAACATGCAAGTTCCATGAGAATCTTAAACTGTGGGTTTTTTTGTGTGTGTAGAGCCCTTCTCTAAGTCTGCCTTTGTGGGCTGTGCAATATCTGTCCCAATTATTTTGTACATCTAATAGAAGCTCACAAGCCCCATTGCGTGCACAGGCTTTGATCTTCCCAGGCAACAGTGGTGATTTTGACTGTTAATACATGGTTAATACTTCAATTACCACACCAGCTTCTTAATTGGAGAACTGGCAATGTAGTTCAAGGTTATTCTAGCTTCGATCTTCCCTGCCGTTTTCAATGTTCAAAATTCAGGTGTGAGCTTTCAGTCTTAACATCTAAACAGCTTTGAATCGTGCACACCAGAGCTAATGCACTCTTCCCTTGCTCTGGCATGTGAGGGAGAGATGTTACGGAAAATAATCTTCAAAGCAAGAAAGAATTCGGTAACAATGTCTGTCGTATTTTTTCTTGGATGGCTTGAAAGCTTAATGGTAATTAAGAGACCTTAAGTGTGCTAAAAAAAGAAGAAGAATAAAAGCTGCCTTATCAATCAACCTGGGAACATTTCAATGCTTTTCTTGGGAAAGTATTGTCTGACTCAAAATTTTAAAAAGGAGAAGAATCGGAGTGACTGTATGACGAAGTGTTGTTGATGCTGTTGGAACCTAAAAAGTGTAGATAACCTGGGTACAAATAGGGCTGAAGGGCAATAGGGGGGTTTAAGTTGCAAGCATGAGAGGCACACAAGTATTCTTGTGGGCTCCCCAATAAATATATAGATTGAGGATGGTGAACCTATGACCTGCACATCACACCGGGGACACATCATGCCATTATTGATGACACATGAAGTCTTCGGAAGTCATGCAAGAGAGCCTTCCTCTCACGCAGCTTTTGAGGCGTCCAAAAATCATGTGAGTGTTCTCACGTGATTTTCTGAGGCTTCAGAGGCCCCTGATTTACGGAGATTTCGAAGAAGAGGAGAGGCCTCTGTGTGTGTGTGTGTGTGTGTGTGTGTAAGAGAGAGAGAGAGAGAGAGTTCATGTGTATGTGGAATGTCAGCAGAGTCAAGGTAGGCATTTTCTGAATTTTTGACATGCCAGGGCCAAATCAGCGATATAGACAAACAGAGGTGCGTCTTAACCCCAGTTACCCACATCCTTGACTGGATGTGTTTATGCAGTCGAGGACTGCCACAAATGTTTTAAATTGGAATTCTGCAAATTGGCCAACTAGCAAAGGACCATAGCTTCAGGCTTGCAAAAGGTCTTAGGTTTAAGACCTCTGACATCTTCAGTGATCAAACACCTACCGGTAGCTTGTCGGGGGTCAGAGGACCAACTGTAAATCATTTTTTTCAATGCCATCATAAGGTCAAATGGGCACTAAATGAATGATTGTGAGTGGAGGACTCTCTGTAACCAAAAGATCAACCAGGACCTTGTTATCCAGGGCTGAGATGATGATCAAACAGCTCAGAGTATTGTTGGCAGTGTCTACTTATGTGTTCAGAGTTTAATTATTTCCCTATAGAAATAAAATCCCCCAGTGGGTGGGAAAAAAAAGGAAGTTTGTCACATTACTAGATGTCTGAAGATGAACGGGCCATTGTGGGCTTAGGAGCTTCCATTTGGTGGCAAGATGCCTCCAAGCTAGAGGTCTTTATAACCTTGGAGCTGTTGACTGGCTGTAAGTTTCATCCCACCTTTGTGACGGCAGCTTCCATAAACCAATCATCCGTCCCTATGCGTCCTCCTTTAAGTCTCCTTGTTTTGTTTGTTTGAACACTGCTTACGCCGATTCTACATATAGCAATAGCACTTAAACTTATACGCCACTTCACAGTGCTTTACAGCCCTCTGTATGCAGTTTACAGAGTCAGCGTATTGCCCCCCAACAGTCTGGGTCCTCATTTTACCAATCTGGGAAGGATAGAAGGCTGAGTCAACCTTGAGACTGTCATGATCAAACTCCTGGCAGTGGGCAGAGTCGGCCTGCAATACTGCACTCTAACCACTGCGCCACCATACAAAATCTGCAAAGCTAATTTACCTGACAATCTGTTTGTTTTATTTTATTTTTTGTTCCCCTCCCTTTACGTGTTCGCTTGAGATGTCCTATCAGTGGTTTATTTGAGGGGGCTGATCTCAGCCTGATGGAATGTGAATAAAGATCTGACTTCCTCCTGAATGGGAGGAAATGAAAATAACTTAAAATGAAAGCTTGAGCGGCATTATTTGCAGCAGGGATGCTTTTGCAGTCAAGTTGCCAGGCTGCTGCTATTTCATGGGACAGTGTCTTACAGAGAGTGCCGCTTCACGTTTTGCCAAGGTTACTGCAAACATAGCAAACTTTGGCAACTCTAAGGCTTGTGGACTTGAAGTCCCAGAATTCCCCAGCCAGATACCTCACATCCTGGACATAAACAATTTCAACTTCTCCCCTCAGGATGCTGCTATAGGGCCTTATACGTCAAAATAACTAGACACAGAGACACTTGTTTTCCTTGTGCCATCACTGTGCCGAACACCTGATTCCCAGAGCACTGTCTTATGTCTAAGGATATTTACCCATGTAGTAGGACTGCATTACTGTTATCCTTCTCATCTTTCCTACTCCCTTCTCCTATTGGTACCTTATGATTATATTATTTTGTTGTTTCTATGTATCCTGAGGGCTTCTGCACCAGAAACAAATTCCTTGTTGTCTAATTACACATGGCCAATAAGGAATAGTCTACTTTGTTCTATCTGGTGACAGGAGATCCCTGCTGAATAATTCCAGAGCAGAAATGTGCAACATTTTTCCAGTGAACGGCCCTACTAGGTCTTGGATAGGCGTGTCCTTCCCAATGCAAGATCAGGATAAAAAATGAACTCCGGTTTCATTCTGTTTCCATCTGTTTAAAATGAAATGCTTCTAATGTGACGACTTTAATCATGTAAACGATCCTGTCTTTAATAATTTACTCTCGCGTTATATTGAAAGTTACAATTTGGTGGTAACTTCAGAAGGATCTCGTAAGGCAGAGCCCTTTTGGGCGCCAGCAACCAGTTCCATGGAGAAAGGTTTTTTCCGCGGACCGGAGAGGGCGTGGTTTTGTGTACTGCCTCCATCCTGTGGGCGGGGCTTTGCTTGTTTGTGCGGCCCGGTTTCTGGCCTGCTGCAGCCCGGTGCCGGTCCACGGATCAGGGGTTGGGGACCCCTGTCATAAGGTATGCAGCCAAGATTTGGGGAGGGAGGGATGCTCTTCTGCTAGAAATTAGGAAAAGAGCCGTGGCTGCAGATTGTTGTTTTTAAGCAGAGGCAGGACTTGGTCACACCCAATTCTGAGGAAGCGTAATGCTTAAGTCCACCGCTTCCATTTTTTAAACGAAAAAAAATAAATTAGTTTCGCTGTGCAGTCTGCTCTTGGAGAGCAAGAGATTTGAAACTGATCGTGATTCCCCAGTAAATATAATATCATTCAGTTCATCCAGTATTCCGTTTCAACCCTGTGGCTGTTTAGAAGATGCACATCTATCAAATTCACAGCAGACTGAAGAATTCCCCCTTCCATCTCCCAAGTAATTGCTGAAATATGCCAAAGTTTCAGAAACGGGGTTCAGCAATCTTTTAAAAATTAAGACCTTGATTTGCTGAGGTTTCAAAAAAGCCAGACCTGTCCACTTAATAGAAAACATCCAGTCGGTATAGTTTGGATCATACAAGATTGGGTTGCGTTTTCCAGAAAATCCTTGCTTGCTTGAATGAGTTTTTGATAATCAGACATTCTGCCTGCAGTTGTTGCCATCCAGGGAGGGTGGAGGTTGCTTGCATTTGAGCATAAAATCGACGGTAGCTTCTAACCTCTGAGGGTTGAGTTTATCACTAAACCTTCCAGATTCTTCTTTTCATCTATTTCATACTCTATAATGCATTATTTTTTTAAAAAAAAAACCAACAGGCCAGTCTATCTATAAGCTCATGGTAAGAATTTGTTTATTTGTTGAGTTTTTCATTACGAACTGCTTTGAGTCTCTCTGATTGGAGGCTGTGTAAAGCTAATACATGACAACGATTTAATTGGCAGACGTATTAATTGCTAATTTTATTTGCCTTCTAGGTAAAGAGGATGAATTTCCAAAGAAGCTGGGAAAAATGCCGCTTGACAATCAGCCCGCCATGCTGAATCTCACCCATCTAGTCAATGGACAAAAAACCAACGGGGTAGCGAAGGAGGCCCGGCCAAGCCAGAGGACTGCAGAAGGGCCTCGAGAAGGTTCGCCAAGAAGATATGGAGAGGGAGGCCAAGAAAACTCACCTACAGCACGGACAAAGAGAAACCGGGAGAGCCCACCCACAACACGAGCAGAGAGAGGCCGAGAAAGCTCGCCAAACCGCCAAAGGCGAAAAAATTCTCTGGAAAAGAAGTCTATTTTGAGACATCAGCAAAAGCCGGTAGCGCTAAACGCACAAAGTGGATTGCCAAAGCACGACGGGGAGAACCCCAGAAGAAAGCCTGAGACGCAAACAGAGGCTGATCCCAAGCAGAAACACAACGCAGCTGCGAACCAAAACTCCAACGCAGTATTAACCACAGGGAAAGAGTTTGTGCCGCGGTGGATTAAACCCTCCAATGTTAAGATAACGGAAAAAACGACCAAAATCACCATGGAGTTTAAGATGAGATCGCCAAAGCAGGGCAGGGCCGAGACAGCGCCTGCTCCTGACAACGAAGCTCAGCTACTCAACCTCAAGCAAAAAGTTCGGGTTTGGGGTGTGGATGAAAGCAAGCGTGGATCGAACGCCTCGCAGTACGACAACGTTTCCGAAGCCGGACTGGAGAACGAAAACTTGGTGGAGCAGGCACCAGAAAGAGTTTTTCTGCCAAGTCCAAGGAACACAGCTTTCTCCAACAGTTTCAGAAAAGAGATCGAGAATGGATCTAGTCCACCAAAAATATCCAACATTTATGCCTTCAGCTCTCAGCCCAGAGTCCCCAGATATTCATCCCAATCTGACGGGTCAGTTGTTGGCGCTCCCATGAGACAGCCACCACCATCTTATAATAATCCACCTGTATACCAAGGTTTTTCTCCAAAGCACATTACCAAAGTAGGTAACTTCACAGCCACACAGTACAATCACGGGATACGGACCAGCTCTGCCACTCAGTTGTATATTCCTGATTTTCCACCGGAGATGGAAACTCATCAGATGATGCTCTCTGATAAGCCCCCTAGAAATTATTCTGC